>CM055123.1:399041308-400241308 GCA_029206835.1 Rana muscosa | reverse complement strand
TCGACCCAACTTTATACTGAGCTTCCATTAATAATGGAATATAAGTACTGGAATTTGTTCATGCTCCTCAAGCTGAACATGCCAGGTGATTCCAGGTTGAGTGTATACAGCAGGTTGCCTAGCAGTGGGAGTAAAAGTATCTATCATTCAGATATATGGAGGATGGATAAATGGCTCTATATTTAGGATGTATCTGGTCTATAAACCAGAGGCTCTGGATGGACAGTTGGATTAATGGTTCTATATTTAGGATGTATCCAGTCTATAAACCAGAGGCTCTGGATGGACAGTTGGATAAATGGTTCTATATTTAGGATGTATCTGGTCTATAAACCAGAGGCTCTGTATGGACAGTTGGATAAATGGTTCTATATTTAGGATGTATCTGGTCTATAAACCAGAGGCTTCTGGATGGACAGTTGGATAAATGGTTCTATATTTAGGATGTATCTGGTCTATAAACCAGAGGCTCTGGATGGACAGTTGGAAAAATGGTTCTATATTTAGGATGTACCTGGTCTATAAACCAGAGGCTCTGGGTGGACAGTTGGATAAATGGCTCTATATTTAGGATGTATCTGGTCTATAAACCAGAGGCTCTGGATGTACAGTTGGAAAAATGGTTCTATATTTAGGATGTACCTGGTCTATAAACCAGAGGCTCTGGATGGACAGTTGGATAAATGGTTCTATATTTAGGATGTATCTGGTCTATAAACCAGAGGTTCTGGATGGACAGTTGGATAAATGGTTCTATATTTAGGATGTATCCGGTCTATAAACCAGAGGTTCTGGATGGACAGTTGGATAAATGGTTCTATATTTAGGATGTATCCGGTCTATAAACCAGAGGCTCTGGATGGACAGTTGGATAAATGGTTCTATATTTAGGATGTATCTGGTCTATAAACCAAATAAACCTTTGAATAAATGGAAGACCATATAATATCTTATTACCTCCTCTACTGTCAGTTGCAGGAATATCTCCCTCTACATCCACCCATCGCACTTCTTGCTCAGATTTTCCTATTTATAGATGACATCACTTCCTGTCTCTGCGTTTCACTGACAATAAGTAAGATCACCACCCTGTGGAGAAAATACAAACTGCAGTGGGTGTTTTTAAATATGATGGACAAGCTGCTTCTTGGAGCGTTCTTCAGTTTTGTTGTGTATATTACACATAAATGAAGAAAAAAAATAAAAATCAGAATGCATAGCATGCATACTTTACCATGTTTTATAGAAAAAAAGGCCATTTGGCGTGAGTTAGTAGAGGCATCTCTGCTGCACAGAGGGCTGTCACCCGCAACGGAGGTATACAAGTAGGGTGACCACATTTCCAAACTACCATTCGGGGACACCCTCCCTTCCCAAAAATCAGCTTGACAGTGATTGGACACAAGAGGCAGGATTTATGATTTCTCCAATCACAAGCAGGGGGCGGGATTGTGCTCCTCCAGGCATTCCCGGCCAGGACAAGTACTGTCAGTGAGTAAAGCGGTGATGTGGCGGCCTTTTTTGGGGGCATCAGATTGGTCGGGGGGTGGCTGTGTCAGTTTCATTCCGGGACACTGTATTGTCCTGGAAAGAATGTGCCCGGGGCAGACCTGCAAAATGCGGGACTGTCCCGGGCAATCCGGGACACTTGGTCACCCTTATATACAAGTGAGGTTTCATTACAAGATTTTTTTGTGGCAAACTTCTTTTTTGGACTCTTGACAATTTTGAACACTGGGATATCTGACTAGGAATTGCAAGTGTCAGGCTTTTGGGCAATACACTAGTCCCCTAATTACTGGGGTTTCTGAGCACCTCTCCCTGCGTTTTCTTTTTCATCTTGTCCCCTTGGCCCTCAAAATCAGTCTGAGGAACTATCCATGTAATCTTGGCTCCTGTATTGACCGCGTCCTCCGTATGTTTAATTAATTTTTATCTATTGAATATATTACATCAACACTCCTGAGGAAGCGATTAAATTCACGCAACACGTCGAGTTAAAGTGGTTGTAAACCCTCTGTAATAACATTGTCTTGAAAAATTCCCCATAACACAGGCAGCTGATCGCTGCCTGTATAAGTGTGCTCACCGCTGTATTTCCTTTCAAAATCGCATATTCCGTTTTTAATGACGTCACCGCGCATGCGCACATTACACCGTCAAAACGGTTTTTCATTATCTGTATTTCCGAAACGCAATGTGTGAGAACTTCCCCTCTGTCCGGCACAGAGGAGAAGTCACGCTCTATTTACGTCCTTCCACTGTCCCTGATACTCCCCCTTGTGACAAAAGAAGACGTCACAAAAGGGTAGTGAAACAAAAACACAAGCCGCGGACACAGCAACAAATCGAATGAAACAAGGTTCCCGCGGTAACGGCAATCCAGATCGAGGCTTGGTTACGGCGATACGGCGCATGCGCGAGATTTCTAACAGGGACCCAGTAAGGGCGGAAGTGACATCAGAAAGGTAAACAATGAACAGGAGTTATAAACCTTGCTTTGTGCACTGGTGTGCAGTCATGTTGGAAAAGGAAGGGGCCGTCCCCAAACTGTTCCCACAAAAGTGGGAGCATGAAATTGTCCAAAATGTCTTGGTATGCTGACACCTTAAGAGTTTCCTTCACTGGAACTAAGGGGCCAAGCCCAACCCCTGAAAAACAACCCCCACACCATAATCCCCCCTCCACCAAATGATTTGGACCAGTGCACAAAGCAAGGTCCATAAAGACATGGATGAGTGATTTTGGGGTGGAGGAACTTGACTGGCCTGCACAGAGTCCTGACCTCAACCTGATAGAACACCTTTGGGATGAATTAGAGAGGAGACTGCGAGCCAGCCCTTCTCGTCCAACATCAATGCCTGACCTCACAAATACGCTTCTGGAAGAATGGTCAAACATTCCCATAGACACCCCCCTAAACCTTGTGGACAGCCTTCCCAGAAGAGTTGAAGTGTTTTGGAACAGACCAATCGTCTGATAAGTATCTGCCCCCGTCCTGATTAAACCTATGTAGTTAGTAGCATGCAACATGAAGAAACCACACTGGAGCCCTGCTCAAGGTATGTGTTTCTCCTTTATTTAGTTCTGGATACATGGGGGTTTTATAGACAAGCTACTAAGGCGGTGAGCATATGTATCATTAGCATAATGTTATCTAGGTATTATTAGTGTGTGATTGGTTGTGTCCGTGTAAGGTGAACTTCCTCCAGGATCTGGGCGTCACCAGTTCGGGCGTAGTCCTGGTCAAAGGCGCCATGTTTTAGTTTCATTCTTGACTCGATGGGAGGGGGTGCTACTAGCGGCCATTTTCAGCAAGGAATACAAATGCAGTTTATATATACAAAGAAAAATATAGACTTTATAGTATAAAAAAGGATGAATAGAAAATGGGCATTTTACCTGATCCATCACAGAAGCTGTTATAGCTGCAAAGGGTGGGCCAACTCAATATTAAACCCTACGGACTAAGACTGGGATGCCATTAACCACTTCCCGCCCAGTCAATAGGAGATTGACGTCCGGGAAGTGGTTGTGTTATCCACACTGGACGTCTATTGACGTCCTGCAGGATAACAGCCGCCGCGCGCCCGGGTGGGCGCGCATCGCGGCGATCGGTGGAGCGGTGTGTCAGTCTGACACACCGCTACACAGAGCCTCCGGCGGAGGCTTTTTACCACGTGATCAGTCGTGTCCAATCACGGCTGATCACGATGTAAACAGGAAGAGCCGTTGATCGGCTCTTCCTCACTCGCGTCTGACAGACGCGAGTAGAGGAGAGCCAATCGGCGGCTCTCCTGACAGGAGGGGTTCGCGCTGATTGTTTATCAGCGCAGCCCCCCCTCGGATACCCACACTAGACCACCAGGATGCCGCCCAGGACCACCAGGGAAGCCCCAAGCATGTGGATGGCCAGGTAAGTCCCCCATGGCCATCCACATGTACAAATACATAAAAAACATATGCCAATCAGTGCCCACAAATGGGCACTGACTGGCACCATCATGGCATGACCACAATGTGTGATGCCCAGCAATGCCAGCCACCAGTGTCATCAGTGCCACCTACTAGTGTCCATCAGTGCCACCTATCAGTGCCCATCTGTGCCCACCTATCAGTGCCTGTCCGTGCCACCTATCAGTGCCGCCTATAAGTGCCCATTAGTGCCACCTATGAGTGCCCATCAGTGCCGCATACCAGTGCCACATATCAGTGCCGCCTATCAGTGCCCATCAGTGCCACCTCATTGGTGCCCATCAGTGTCGCCTTATCAGTGCCCATCAGTGCCGCCATATCAGTGCCCGTCATTGAAGTAGAAAAGGTACTTATTTACAAAAAAAAATAACAGAAACAAAGAAAAACATATTTTTTTTCAAAATTTTTGCTCTTTTTTTATTTGTTGTGCAAAAAATAAAAAATCGCAGAGGCGATCAAATACCACCGAAAGAAAGCTCAATTTGTGGGAACAAAATGCTAAAAAATTTGTTTGGGTACAGTGTAGCATGACCGCGCAATTGTCATTCAAATTGCGACAGCGCTGAAAGCTCAAAATTGGCTTGGGCAGGAAGGTGTATAAGTGCCTGGTATTGAAGTGGTTAAAGTTCATGTGTGTGTAAAGGCAGGTGTCCCAAAACTTTTGGTAATATAGTGTATGTACGTCCAAAGAGTGAACCTTTAATCACAAGCTGATGGTTGCAGTAGTGGGTTTTATTTAGCCAGCTTCCGGCTTCAAAGTTAAAGGAATGCGACATCTCCATGCATCACTTTCATAGAACCAGCAGCACGGTACCTCCACCCACTCCTCCCGTGGTTCCCGGGCTGTCCTGCACTCACCGGTGCCCGGGAACACACCCGCTGGCAGGGGGAAGAGAGACTGCTGTGTGACCGAGGCAAATCCATGCCTCAATCTCACTTGCAAACAATGAAGCCGAAATTGATGTCACTTCCGGGTTCACATGCACCATTTCCTGGCCAGTACAGCCAGGGGACACATCTAACCAACATGGTCTGTGCTTGGATTTCCTCTATCTATTGCATAAATGTATTAACTTGTCTATCCTTATAATTAGCTAATCTATTAAGACTCTGATAAGCACAATGATATAAGGTTATCTGTGAAAGTAAACACACTGTTTAGTAAAACAATATCTTTCATTTATTTCCCAAGAAAATAGGAACATGCTAACATGGAAACATTAACGTAAAATATACACAGCATATAACGACCGAACATCACATATACTTATCACAATCCTCTAGACATAGTCTCATCGGCTGGGCTCAAGATGGCAAAAGAGAGCCAGAGCCAGGATCCAAAAGGAGAAGAGCTATTTCTCTTCTCTGTGCTCTTTTTACCCATACATTCACACCCACTCGTAATCACCCCCACTTGCCTGCTGTCCAATAAGATATTGCCAAGAGGTAGTCCTTCTCAATATATTCTATTACTGTCTGTCTTGCTGTATAGGCCTCTAGGGGCAGCATTGTCCATGTATCATCTCCAAGTGCTTGTTGATCTTTGTTATCAATTATCCTGGCAGCCATTGCTCTCTTTGAAGCTTGCTTGCAGAGTGGCAATCACTGATTTTCATGTGATCGTCCTAGCCGGACAGGAGCCAGGCCCCTTTGTTCTACACAGTTAGAGGCGTAATTGGTTACATTCCAACTTGGAGGCCATCTGCCTGTCCTCCAGGGAGTGAAATACCAGAACTATGATATTAACCACTTGCTTACTGGGCACTTAAACCCCCCTCCTGCCCAGGCCAATTTTCAGCTTTCAGCGCTGACGCACTTTGAATGACAATTGCGCAGTCATACAACACTGTACCCAAATTAGATTTTTATCATTTTTTTCCCACAAATAGAGCTTTTTTTTTGTGGTACTTGATCACCTCTGCGGTTTTTATTTTGTTAAAAAAAAAAATACTGATTTAAAAAAAAAAAAAAATTATATTTTTTTATATTTTGTTTTAAAATTTTGCAAAAGGGTAATTTTTTTTTCCTTTATTGATGTACGCTGATGAGGCTGCACTGATGGGCTCCGATGGGCTGCACTGATGGGCTCCGGTGGGCTGCACTGATGGGCTCCGGTGGGCTGCACTGATAAGGCGGCACTGGTGGGCACTGAGAGGTGGCACTGAAGGGCATTGATAGGCGGCACTGAGAGGTGGCACTGACGGGCATTGATAGGTGGCACTGATGGGCACTGATAAGTGGCACTAAAAGGTGGCATTGATAGGTGGCACTGATGGGCGGCAGTGATGGGCACTAATAGACAGCTCTGCTAGGTGGCACTGATGAGGCATTGATAGGTGGCACTGAGAAGTGGCACTAAAAGGTGGCATTGATAGGTGGCACTGATAGCTGGCAGTGATGGGCACTAATAGACAGCACTGCTAAGTGGCACTGATGAGGCATTGATAGGTGGCACTCGTGGGCATTGATAGGTGTCACTAGCAGGGGGTTCTGGCAGGGGTTACTGGTGGGCACAGGGGAGGCAGATGTGCCTCCTTCCTCTTCGGGACCGATGTCCCTTTCACATAAGCCGGTGATCGGCTTTTTTTTCTCCTCACGCTGTCAGTGTGAGGAAAAAAAAAAAAAAACGATTACCGTCTTTTGTTTACATCACGTGATCAGCTGTCATTGGCTGACGGCTGATCACGTGGTAAGGGGCCGGCCCCTTACTCGGATCCCTGATCACCCGAGTCTCAGTGACTCGGGTGATCACGGCGCGCACGAGGGGGAGGACGTCTATTGACGTCCTCCCGGCATTTGGGGTCTGCGCTGTAGTCGGCATTCGATTAAAAATTTATTTTATGATATTTTTTTCTGGGAAAATTTGCGTTTAATAGACAGTTGCGCGAATACCATGTGAAACAAAAATTTGCAACTATCACCTTTTTTTTATTCTACAGGGCCTCCGCTTTCGCAAAATATATCATGTTCTGGTAGTTCAAATGATTTTATTGCCAACAATTACGATTTTTACATTAAAAAAAAAAAATTGCTCTGGAGCCGAACTGGATAAAATAAAATAGAATAAAAAACTGTCTGAAGCAGCAAAAATTGCTATGAGCCCGTGTGAATTTTCTGGTGTGCAACAAGTGTTTTCCTGTAGCCAAAACGTTTCCCGCACTCTGAACACGAATAAGGACGCTCACAGGTGTGACTTCTTTGGTTGTTGACAAGGTCTCCTTTTTTGAAGAAAAAGATTTCCCACACTCTGAACAAGAAAAGGGACGCTCGCCAGTGTGAATTCTTTGATGTGCAACAAGTGAACTTTTCCAAAAGGAAAGATTTCCCGCACTCTGAACACGAAAAAGGACGCTCGCCTGTGTGAATTCTCTGGTGTTTAACAAGGTTTCCTTTCCGTATGAAAGATTTGCCGCACTCTGAACATGGATAGGGACGCTCGCCTGTGTGTTTTTGCTGGTGTATAAGAAACGCTGTTTTCTCAGTAAAACATTTCCCGCACTCTGCATATGAATAAAGATGATCGCCCGTGTGACTTTTCTGATGTGTAAGAAGGTGTCCTTTGTGAATGAAACATTTCCCGCACTCAGAACATGCGTAGGGGCGCTCGCCTGTGTGACTTTTTTGGGTGCGTAAGAAGTACTTTTTTCTGAGTAAAACATTTCCCGCACTCTGAACAGGAAAAGGGACATTCACCGGTGTGTATCCTCTGATGTTCCAGAAGGCCTTCTTTCTCAATGAAACATTTCCCGCACTCTGAACATGAATACGGACGTTCACCTGTGTGGGTTTTCTGGTGTATAACAAGTCTACTTCTTAGGATAAAATTTTTCCCGCACTTTGAACATGAATAAGGACTTTCACCTGTGTGAATCTTTTGGTGTCTAACAACAAAATTTTTAAGAACGAATAATTTCCTGCACTTTGAACATGAGCCTGTGTGAGTTTTCTGGTGTATAAGAAGTCCTGATTTCTCAGGAAAACATTTCCCGTACTCTGAACATGACTAGGGACGCTCACCCGTGTGAATTCTCTGGTGCTTACGAAGGTTTGCTTTCTGATTGAAACGTTTCCCACACTCTGAACACGAAAAAGGTTGTTCTCCTGTGTGACTTCTCTGGTGTACAAGAAGTATTTTTTTCTCAGTGAAACATTTCCCGCACTCGATACATGGGTAGGGACGCTCACCCGTGTGATATCTCTGGTGTTTAAGAAGGTCTCCTTTCTGAATGAAAGATTTCCCGCACTCTGAACATGCATAGGGACGCTCACCCGTGTGACATCTCTGGTGTATAAGAAGTTTCCCTTTCTCAATGAAACACTTCCCGCACTCTGAACATGCATAGGGACGCTCACCCGTGTGACTTCTCTGGTGTATAAGAAGTTTCCCTTTCTCAATGAAACACTTCCCGCACTCTGAACACGAGAAAGGACGCTCGCCCGTGTGACTCCTCTGGTGCGTTAGAAAGTGCCATTTCCGACTGAAGCCTTTCCCGCACTCGGAACACGAATAGGGACGCTCCCCCGTGTGACGTCTCTGGTGTTTGAGAAGGTCTCCTTTCTGAATGAAACCTTTCCCGCACTGGGAGCATGAATAGGGATGGCGTTTCTCGCGTAGAAGAAGAAGTTCTCCGTTTTCGTCAAAGGATTTCCCACACGATGAAAACGATTGGTCGCCTTCATTGCTAAGCGAAGATTCCATGGGATTGGATGGATCTGTAGATCTCTCCATACTCTGAGATCTTAGATTTATATCTGGAGTAACAGAATGTGATTGGTCAGAAGTTTCCTCAGGATTAGAGGGATCCATTGATCTCCACAATTGGGAAGGTCTGGGATGTATATTTAGAGTGACGGGATTTCCTCCTGGAGAATATTTCGTGATGTCATCATCTTCTGCACAATGACCTGGAGAACATTTCGTGATGTCATCATCTTCTGCACTATGACCTGGAGAACATTTCGTGATGTCATCATCTTCTGCACTATGACCTGGAGAACATTTCGTGATGTCATCATCTTCTGCACTATGACCTGGAGAACATTTCGTGATGTCATCATCTTCTGCACTATGACCTGGAGAACATTTCGTGATGTCATCATCTTCTGCACTATGACCTGGAGAACATTTCGTGATGTCATCATCTTCTGCACTATGACCTGGAGAACATTTCGTGATGTCATCATCTTCTGCACTATGATCTGGAGAGAGAAAAATCAAATGTCCATGTAATAAATATCCATAGTATTACTGGATTAATAATCGATATTCAATCATTCATATTGATGAGGAAAGTTCCACGGAGGTATAGAGCGGGGGAGATGCTAATGTAAAGAAGCATCTCCCCGTTCCACCTAGTGACACCGACACTGATCTCCGCTCCATGTACTCAGAGCGGAGATCAGTGTCTACAGTAAGAAACACTCCCTAGGACACACTTAACCCCTACAGCGCCACCTAGTGGTTAGCCCCCTTCTCTGCCAGTGTCATTTACACAGTAATCAGTGCATTTTTATAGCACTGTTCGCTGTATCAATGACAATGGTCCCAAAATGGTGTCAAAAGTGTCCGATGTGTCCGCCATAAAGTCACAGTCACAATAAAAAAAACGCTAATCGCCGCCATTACTAGTAAAAAAAAAAAAATGCCATAAAACTACCCCCTATTTTGTAAACGCTATAACTTTTGCGCAAACCAATCAATAAACGCTAATTGCCATTTTTTTTTTACCAAAAATATGTAGAAGAATATGTATCGGTTTAAACGGAGGGAAAAAAAAAATTTTAATATATTTTTTTGGGGATTTTTATTTTAGCGAAAAGTAAAAAAATATTGCATTTTTTTCAAAACTGTCGCTCTATTTTTGGTTATAGCGCAAAAAAAAAACAAAAAACGCAGAGGTGATCAAATACCGCCAAAAGAAAGCTCTATTTGTGGGGGAAAAAAAGGACGTCAATTGTCAGTTAAAGCGACGCTGAAGTGGTTAAGCCCCGGACCATTTGGCTGGCCAAAGATCAGGCCACTTTTTGCGATTCGGCACTGCGTCGCTTTAACTGGCAATTGCGCGGTCGTGCGACGTGGCTCCCAAACAAAATTGACGTCCTTTTTTTTCCCCCACAAATAGAGCTTTCTTTTGGTGGTATTTGATCACCTCTGCAGGTTTTATTTTTTGCGCTATAAACAAAAATAGAGCGACAATTTTGAAAAAAAAATGCAATATTTTTAACCTTTTGCTATAATAAAAATTCCCAAAAACATATAAAAAAATAAATGTTTTCCTCAGTTTAGGCCGATACGTATTCTTCTACATATTTTTGGTAAAAAAATTGCAATAAGCGTATATTGATTGGTTTGCGCAAAAGTTATAGCGTTTACAAAATAGGGGGTAGTTTTATGCCATTTTTATTAATAATTTTTTTTTTTTATTAGTAATGGCGGCGATCAGCGATTTTTATCGCGACTGCGACATTATGGCGGACACATTGGACACTTTTAACCCTATTTTGGGACCATTGTCCTTTTTACAGCGATCAGTGCTATAAAAATGCACTGGTTACTGTAAAAATGACACTGGCAGTGAAGGGGCTAAACGATGAAGGGGTTAAGTGTGTCCTAGGGAGTGATTCTAACTGTGGGGGGGGGGGATGGTCTCACAACAACATGACAGAGATCACTGCTCCTGATGACAGGGAGCAGTAGTTTCCTGTCATGTTTCTAGGCAGAACAGGGAAATGCCTTGTTTACATAGGCATCTCTCCGTTCTGCCTCTCTGTGACACGATCGCAGGACACAGGCGGACATCGAGTCCGCGGGACCCACAGGGCACGGTCACGCAGTAGCGCACGCCCACTAGCCCGCAAATTAAAGGGCACGTACAGGTACGCCCATTTGCCCACCGCTGCCATTCTGCCAACGTATATCGGCGTGCAGCAAATGGCAAGTGGTTAAGACAATTTTTACACAAAGAAAGATGTAGGTTTCATTCAGTAGAAGACAACCATCACCTGAAGACATTAGAAAAACTGAGGCTTGCTGGGAGTAGAAGGGATTTTTATTATTTTTTTCAGTATCCTGATACCTGAAGGTAGCTGCATATAAATCATGGTTAAAATGAAGTCCTGTGTCCTGTACTGTAGGATTAAGAAATGGATCTTCCTGCAACTCATTAATTAGAAACATGACAATGTGATGTTACAGGAATGGAGATGGACCTTTCATATGGTGTACAGTATCTCCTCCTCATTTGTTGGGAACATGACGTTATATTGAGGAATGGAGATGGACCTTTCATATGGTGTACAGTATCTCCTCCTCATTTGTTGGGAACATGACGTTATATAGAGGAATGGAGATGGACCTTTCATATGGCCTTCTCCATGTCTGTCTGTCCACCTGCAAGGTGATTAATGTGGCCAGTCTCTGGGTGGAGACCAAACCTGATTTAAGCCAGCCAAGCCTGCAATCTCAGTATCTCCTCCTCATTTGTTGGGAACATGACATTATATTCTATATGAAGAAGTAAAATTTAAATATGAATTCTCTCTGCATTTAATATTTATTACTTACTTGTGTCTATATGTAGAGAAGATTCCTCCTGTTTACATTTCATAATCCTCTCCCCCTCCTCCATAGACTGCTGATCTCCACTCACCAACCTCTCTTCTTCTTCCTCTTTAATCTCAACTTTGATGTCTTTCAGTTCTTCACCCTAAACCCCAAAGATGATAAAATATAACAACTGGAAACATTACTGCAAATAACAAGAGATTACACAGAAGAATATCCTATCAAAGTTTAGAATAATTTTGAGTTCTAGTTGCTCAGTCCCACCTACCTGATGATGGTGAGGGATGGTGTGATCTTCCTGTGTGGAATCCCGGGAATACAGAGGACCTCCCTCCTCCATAGACTGCCGATCTCCATTTATCAATGTCTCTTCCTCTTCTACTTTAACTTCAACTTTTATGTCTTTCAATTCTTCACCCTAAACCCCAAAGTGAATAGCAAACATTTGTGAAACAGTAAAAGGAGATTACATTGGGCAATGGCATTTTTTTTAGTTAGAATACCTTTTATACCCAGTTTCTTGGTCCCACCTACCTGATGATGGTGGGGGATGGTGTGACCTTCCTGTGTGGAATCCCGGGAATACAGAGGACGGGGACATCTCTCTGGTGGGTTCCCATTACTGGATCCATCTGTAGGAAACACACACACTGACTGAATACATTGTTTCTATGTGTTTATCAGATGATGGGGGATCTAGGTGGACCCTCCGTACTGCTCTCTCCTTTACAATAAAGTCTCCTCTTACCCGGTGATGTGAGGGGCGGCTGATTCTCCATCATGACGTCATTGTAGAGATCCCTGTGTCCTTCTAAATACTCCCACTCCTCCATGGAGAAATAGACAGTGACATCCTGACACCTTATAGGAACCTGACACACACAATGATACAGTCACCATCCAGACACATCCCTTGTCTGTTACTGGATAATGTCCCAGAATTCCCGTAATTGGGGGGCTAAAACCAGGTGCTGCCAAATATCGTATAATTATTAATATCCGAGCTGTAACACCGGTTCCCCTTCTGTTATGGGCTAATACAAAAGACCTAATACACATAGTTTGGTATTTAGAAGGGTAGGTGGGTAATTTCTTAACCACTTGCTTACTGGCCACTTAAACCCCCCTCCTGCCCAGGCCAATTTTCAGCTTTAGCTTCAGCGCTCTCACTCTTTGAATGACAATTGCGCGGTCATACAACACTGTACCCAAATTAAATTTTTATCATTTTTTTCCCCAGAAATAGAGCTTTCTTTTGGTGGTATGTGATCACCTCTGCAGTTATTTTTTGTTAAATTTTTTAAAAAAAGACCGAATTTTTTAAAAAGAAATACAAAACCGTTTTATATTTTGTTATAAAATTTTGGAAACAGATAATTTTTGACCTTCATTGATGTACGCTGATAAGGCTGCACTGATGGGCACTGATAGGCGGCACTGGGAGGTGGCCCTGGTGGGCACTGAGAGGTGGCACTGAAGGGTTGCACTGAAAAGCATTGATAGGTGGCACTGGTGGGCACTGAAAAGTGGCACTAATAGGTGGCACTGATAGGTGGCAGTGATGGGCACTGATAGGTGGTAGACTTGTGCACAACGGAAAAATTTGTTTAGTTTCGGTTCGTTTCTTTTCGGTCCTGTTGATTCGTAATCGTTCGTAATTTTGCTAGACGGGATTTTTCGTGTTCGGACTAATTCGTATTTTCGCAAGCGACATTTTTCGTTGAATCGGAATGATTCGTATTAATGTAAGCCTTATTTTTCGTTGATTTATAATTCGTACTTTCGGTAGAGTACATTGTTTTTCGTTGATTCTGGACACAACTCCTACTTTCGTAACTTTTTTTGGGTTCGTTGATTCGTAATTTTCCGTGTCTCTCACAACGACGCTGCCTATTATGCCTAATGTGCTTCGAATGGATTTGTACTTTTCTAAATACATAGCGGTTATTTGTAACGATCCAAAATCTCGTATTTTACTTTCGTTTTTTACATGCGGCTATAGCCTCCGCCCCTGTACACCATTTTGAGAGGGAGTTCAGCACGGTGAGGCAGAAGCAGGGAGCAGAGCAGAGTGTTATTGTGCTTCGTATGGATTTGTACATTCGTAAATTTTTTCATAACGAATTATGCCGAAGACATTCGGGCATTCGCTATTTGCGATATAATTTATTTCGGATTCGGTTTTATTCATAATTGCTCTGTTCGGAAATTCAAATGCTTCCGAATGTCCGAAAGTTGCTAAATTCGGACGAATTTCGATTCGTTACAAAACAAATTGCACAAGTCTAATAGGTGGCAGTGATGGGCACTGATCGGCACTGGTAGGTGACACTGATAGGCAGCACTGCTAGGTGGCACTGATTGGCACCACTGGTGGGCATTGATAGATGGCAATCGTGGGCATTGATAGGTGGCACTTTTTAACACTGGTGGGCACTGGCAGGCGGTACTGGTGTAGGGTTGCCACCTCATCCCTTTAAACCCGAACACATATTAATTACACAGGTTCTGAGGCTGATTTAATGCAGATAAGGTGCTAAGTGAATTTAATTACCACCTTAATCAGCCACAGAACCTGTGTAATTAATATGTGTTTGGGTTTAAAGGGATGAGGTGGCAACCCTATACTGGTGGGCACAGATGAGGTGCCTGTGTCCTTTCCTCTTCGGGACCGATGTCCCTTGCACAAGAGCCAGTGATCGGCTTTTTTTTTTCTCCTCACGCTGTCAGCATGAGGAGAAAAAAAAACGATTACCGAGCTTTTTGTTTACATCACGTGATCGGCTGTCATTGGCTGACAGTTGATCACATTGTAAGGGGCGGGGATCGGCCCCTTACTCGGATCTGTGATCACCCGAGTCTCAGTGACTCTGTGATCACAGCGCGCTCTGCGTGCGCCCTCCAGGGGGTGCACGGGGAACGTGCAAAGGGGAGGACGTCTATTGATGGCCTCCCAGCAAAGCAGGTCCACGACTCCGCGCTGTAGCCGTCATTCGGCTATAGCGCAGATCTGAAGGGGTTAATAGAGATAAGAGTGATGTCATGTGACCTCCCAGAATCCTCCTCACCTCTCCGGTCAGGTCTGTGTTTTATTAATAGAGATAAGAGTGATGTCATGTGACCTCCCAGAATCCTCCTCACCTCTCCGGTCAGGTCTGTGTTTTATCAATAAAGATAAGAGTGATGTGACCTCCCAGAATCCTCCTCATCTCTCCGTCAGGTCTGTGTTTTATTAATAGAGATAAGAGTGATGTCATGTGACCTCCCAGAATCCTCCTCACCTCTCCGGTCAGGTCTGTGTTTTATTAATAGAGATAAGACTGATGTGACAGGCTCAGTGTTCTCTGTGCAGCACTACGGTATGGGCAAGAGCTATACACAGGAATACGATCATTTAATTTATTAATATTTTACAATAAGTGTGTTTGTATCATCATCTGTTGGAGATAAAAGACATCACAGTGACTATGAAGGAAGAGGACAGACATGACGGGGGGATTACTGGGTGTAAATATAAAATAGTATCTTATTACCTCCTCTGCTGCCAGTTCCAGCAATGTCTCCTCTCTACTTCCTCCTGATTCGCCTCTCACCCGGAACTTCTTGTTTATATGTGACATCACTTCCTATTTTACTTCCTGTGTCTCGTCACATATGGCTCCCCATCACCGATTGCTACGGAAGCGACGTTCCGCTGAAAAATTTCGCACTGCGCATGCGACAAAGCAGCACACTAAAACCGTGATGGGTAGCCGAATGAGACGAAACACTCGCCATCTTGCTACACTCCGCACTCCTCCACAATAAGGATACAGTGAGAAGGGGACAAGCGGACATCTTTGTACACCCCCCGGAGTTTTACATTTTGCACTTATTTATAACAGTAAACTGAGGTTATATAGTGAAATACAGTACTTAGAACTCTGTCTGGCTGTTTATATGTTGAATTTTTCAGCGGAACGTCACTTCCGTAGCAAACTGTGATGCATAGTTACAGCATTGCAAAAAAAAATTAAAAAAAATCGGGACACTTTTTTGCATGTAGGCGGAGCCTTGCTATAATTGGGGAGCTGGGCATTCATTTGTAGGAGTGCCATAGCATAAGAGAATAATGTGACGTGCGGGAAAAATGGGTGTGATTTACGCATAATAGTGGGTGTGGTTTAAATGGGCGTGACTCGAAAGGGGTGTGGTTAGAGTCTGAGATGAATGAGGGAGAGAAAGAGCGAAAGAAAGAAAGAAAGAGGGAGAGAAAGAAAGATGAAGGGATGGAGGGACAGCAGGCCCAGATCCTACACCACAATAGAAATACCGGTATGTGTATTCCAGAAAGTTTAACAAATTAGCAGATAAAGATACTCCAAACACCTGGTGTTATCGCTTCAATCATCCCGGCACCATGGTTGTTCTGGTGTCAGGATGATTGAAGCGCATTATTTCTATTATTACATTGTAATATAGAATGAAATTATTCATTTCACCATAATGCTGAATCAGTGGAAGCCCTGAGTGTGTCACCTGCCACGCCGTCTTACATCAGGCGTTCCCAGCTGAGTCCCTCCTTACATCAGGCATTCCTAGCGGAGCCCCTCCTTACATCAGGCATTCCTAGCGGAGCCCCTCCTTACATCAGGCATTCCTAGCGGAGCCCCTCCTTACATCAGGCATTCCTAGCGGAGCCCCTCCTTACATCAGGCGTTCCCAGCGGAGTCCCTCCTTACATCAGGCGTTCCCAGCGGAGCCCCTCCTTACATCAGGCATTCCTAGCGGAGCCCCTCCTTACATCAGGCATTCCCAGCGGAGCCCCTCCTTACATCAGGCGTTCCCAGCGGAAACCCCTCCTTACATCAGGCATTCCTAGCGGAGCCCCTCCTTACATCAGGCGTTCCCAGCGGAGCCCCTCCTTACATCAGGCGTTCCCAGCGGAGCCCCGCCTTACATCAGGCATTCCCAGCGGAGCCCCTCCTTACACCAGGCATTCCCAGCGGAGCCCCTCTTTACATCAGGCATTCCCAGCGGAGCCCCTCCTTACATCAGACGTTCCCAGCGAAGCCCCTCCTTACACCAGGCATTCCCAGCGGAGCCCCTCCTTACATCAGGCATTCCCAGCGGAGCCCCTCCTTACATCAAACGTTCCCAGCGGAGCCCCTCCTTACATCAGACGTTCCCAGCGGAGCCCCTCCTTTCACCAGGCGTTCCCAGCGGAGCCCCTCCTTACATCAAACGTTCGCAGCGGAGCCCCTCCTTACATCAGGCATTCCCAGCGGAGTCCCTCCTTACATCAGACGTTCCAAGCGGAGCCCCTCCTTACATCAGACGTTCCCAGCGGAGCCCCTCCTTTCACCAGGCGTTCCCAGCAGAGCCCCTCCTTTCACACGGCGTTCCCAGCGGAGCCCCTCCTTACATCAAACGTTCGCAGCGGAGCCCCTCCTTACATCAGGCATTCCCAGCGGAGTCCCTCCTTACATCAGACGTTCCCAGCGGAGTCCCTCCTTACATCAGGCGTTCCCAGCCGAGTCCCTTCTTACATCAGGCATTCCCAGCGGAGCCCCTCCTTACATCAGACGTTCCCAGCGGAGCCCCTCCTTACATCAGGCGTCCCTAGCGGAGCTCCTCCTTACATCAGGCATTCCCAGCAGAGCCCCTCCTTACATCAGGTGTCCCCAGTGGAGCCCCTCCTTACATCAGGCATTCCCAGCGGAGCTCCTCCTTACATCAGGCATTCCCAGCGGAGCTCCTCCTTACATCAGGCATTCCCAGCGGAGTCCCTCCTTACATCAGACGTTCCAAGCGGAGCCCCTCCTTACATCAGACGTTCCCAGCGGAGCCCCTCCTTTCACCAGGCGTTCCCAGCAGAGCCCCTCCTTTCACACGGCGTTCCCAGCGGAGCCCCTCCTTACATCAAACGTTCGCAGCGGAGCCCCTCCTTACATCAGGCATTCCCTGCGGAGTCCCTCCTTACATCAGGCGTTCCCAGCGGAGTCCCTCCTTACATCAGGCGTTCCCAGCGGAGTCCCTCCTTACATCAGGCGTTCCCAGCGGAGCCCCTCCTTACATCAGACGTTCCCAGCGGAGCCCCTCCTTACATCAGGGGTCCCTAGCGGAGCTCCTCCCTACATCAGGCATTCCCAGCAGAGCCCCTCCTTACATCAGGTGTCCCCAGCAGAGCCCTTCCTTACATCAGGTGTCCCCAGTGGAGCCCCTCCTTACATCAGGCATTCCCAGCGGAGCTCCTCCTTACATCAGGCATTCCCAGCGGAGCTCCTTCTTACATCAGGCATTCCCAGCAGAGCCCCTCCTTATATCAGGTGTCCCCAGCAGAGCCCTTCCTTACATCAGGTGTCCCCAGCGGAGCCCCTCCTTACATCAGGCATTCCCAGCGGAGTCCCTCCTTACATCAGGCATTCCCAGCGGAGTCCCTCCTTACATCAGGCATTCCCAGCGGAGTCCCTCCTTACATCAGGCATTCCCAGCGGAGTCCCTCCTTACATCAGGCATTCCCAGCAGAGCACCTCCTTACATGAGGCATTCCCAGCGGAGTCCCTCCTTACATGAGGCATTCCCAGCGGAGTCCCTCCTTACATGAGGCATTCCCAGCGGAGTCCCTCCTTACATGAGGCATTCCCAGCGGAGTCCCTCCTTACATGAGGCATTCCCAGCGGAGCCCCTCCTTACATCAGGTGTCCCCCCATTGGAGCCCCCCTTAATCAGATGTCCCCCCATTGGAGCCCCCCTTACATCAGGCTTCCCCCCCACTGGAGCCCCTCCAGTTACATCGGGTATAGCAGCTTTGTGTCGGCTAGAGGTCCACGGCCGCCATTTTTAAGAAGTCGTGTGGCTACAATAGAAATTAAGCTGCTGCGGCCCCGCCCCGCCCTGTCTGTGATCTGTTATGGAAAGGAGCGGGGCAGGGAGTGTGCGGCGCCGCAGCGGCTTAATTTCTACTGTAGCCACGCAGCCGGCTCCGCCTCTATTTATCTTCATGCTACACCGTAATGGCGGCGGAGCCGGCCGCGTGGCTACACTAGATATTAAGCTGCTACGGCGCCTCCCACTCCCGCCGCAGCAGCTTAAAGGGGTTGCTCCGCCGGAAAAAAAAATATTAAAAGCCAGCAGCTACAGCTACAGCAGCTGCTGGCTTTTAATATTTGGACACTTACCTGTCCTGGAGTCCAGCGACGTCCGCAGCAGAGGACGAGCGACCGCTCGTCGCTCTGCTGCTCCCTCCGCCATCCTCGCTGAGGGAACCAGGAAGTGAAGCCCTGCGGCTTCATGCCCGGTTCCCTACGGCGCATGCGCGAGTCGCGCTGCGCCGTTCTGATTGGTGCTCCTGTGTTCTGGGAGCCGAGTGTCTCCCAGAACACCAAGGGAAGTCTGCGGGAAGTGACGTAACTCCCGCAGATTCCCGGAGACAGGACTCCCGGATGTGGGTGAAAATATCTGTCTTAGACAGGTATCTTCACCCCCCTCCCCCCTGAAAGGTGTCAATTGTGACACCGGAGGGGGGGAGGGTTCCAAATAGCAAAAGTTGCTATTTAGGGTGGAGCTCCACTTTAAGTAGCCACACGACTTCTGGTCTTCTTAAAAATGGCGGCCGGCTGGGGACATTGTCTCCGCCAGCCGCGGACCTCTAGAGGCGGTGGAAAAAACAAGAATAACGGTAAACCGGATTTCCCGGGAAGCAAAAAATTTGGGAAAAGGGTCTAAATCCCAGGAATGTCCCGGGAAATTTGGGACAGTTGGCAACTATGGTGATGGGTAGCCATATGTGACGAAACACCTGCTTACCTCTCCTATGACTTCCTGTCTGTTGCGTTCCACTGACAATAAGTAAGATCGCCTCTTTGTGGAGAATATAAAAACTGCAGCCTACGTTGTTTTTTTTTCATTATCTTATGGCCGCTTCTTGGTGCGTTCGTTAATTTGTTGTATACTAAACCAAAGTTAAAAAAACAAACAATTTAAAAATATAATAAAAATGATTTAATGATATAAGTCATAATTAGGGGAAACTAAAGAATGAAAAACATATGTTAATTGTGAGATACAACATTATTATAAAAACCTATATATGTAAATGAAATCATATACACATCGCTGGACAGAAAGTCTAAGGAATGGTTCGCACTGCTGCGATGTCAGACATTGCACGTGATTCGCACCGCACAGCTGTGTGGCTGAATTTGCATCGCATTCAGACTAATCGCGCAAAGGACCCTTTTTCTGGTCCGCACCAGAATCGGATCGCATGGGTGTTCACACTCATGCGATCCGATTCCTGTCCGGATTGACAGTTTGCACTGCGATATGCAAACTGAAATGGGGGGTGTCTTTAACTTTGTATGGACACTCCCAGCAGTTCGCATAGGCCGTGTTAATTGCCTGCGAGCTGTATGCGATGCGGGAAACCCACACGAGATTCGCAGGGTTCCTGCATCGCTGCAGTGTAAACCGAGCCTAATGCCGCGTACACACGATCGTTTTTTATGACGGTAAAAATGCCATTTTTAAAAATGGGCATTAAAACCGATCGTGTGTAGGCTCCAGAGCATTTTTAACGACGTGAAAAACGGCCATTAAAAATTTCGAACATGCTCTATTTTTTCACGTCGTTTTTCATGTCGTTTTTTTTAACGTCGTGAAAAACGGTAGTGTGTATGCTTTTACGAGGGGGAAAAAACCGCGCATGCTCAGAATCAAGTATGAGACGGGAGCGCTCGTTCTGGTAAAACTAGCGTTCGTAATGGAGATAGCACATTTGTCACGCTGTAACGGACTGAAAAGCACGGAGGCTGAAAAGCGCGAATCGTCGCTCAACAAACTTTACTAACATGAAGGGTGGCGCCATTCGAACGGATCTTCCCCTTTATAGTGCCGTCGTACGTGTTGTACGTCACTGCGCTTTGCTTGAGCGTTTTTTTTCATGATCGTGTGTACGCAAGACAGGGTTGAGAGGAAACAAGAAAAAAAACGACAAGAAAACCGTCGGTTTTAAAAATGACATTAAAAACGGACGTGTGTACGCGGCATAAGGCATTTAATATAGGTAAAATAAAACATTTAAGTGATACATTGGAATATCTGAATAACATTAGTAATTACTATAGTCATAGAGAGATCATTGTTGGCATGTAGCCCGACTCTGGAATAAAACATACCTAACAGGTAATAATAACCTATGGCCAGCACTGCTGTCAGTTCACAACCTGGTGTCACCCATCTACGCTGCAGAGAAGTCTCTTCAGAAGTGGTCTTCATGGAAGAGGTTCAACCAGAAAACCATTCCCCCCATGTGGCAATAAAGCCAGTGATCCCTTTAAGCTCTGTTTACACCTGTAACTCCACTAATCCTTGTCAGTCCTGTGCATTCCTGTCTATTCTATAACCCCTGTGCACTCCCGTGTCTCCAGTGACTTCTGTATCTTCAGTGATCCTTGTAATCCCTGTGCACTCCTGTTTCTCCAGTAATACCTGCAACCCCCGTGCATTCCTGTCTTTTCAGTGATCCCTGTAACCCCCTGTACACTCCTGTGATCCCTGTAACCCCCGTGCATTCCTGTCTTTTCAGTGATCCCTGTAACCCCCTGTACACTCCTGTTCATCTAGTG
Organism: Rana muscosa; assembly: GCA_029206835.1. NCBI lineage: Eukaryota > Metazoa > Chordata > Amphibia > Anura > Ranidae > Rana > Rana muscosa. The sequence goes on along the minus strand of CM055123.1, from coordinate 400,220,161 downwards.
ACTTCTGTATCTCCAGTAATCTCTGTAACTCCTGTGCAACCAACCAGTGATTTCTGTAACCCCTGTGCACTCCTGTGTCATCAGTGACTTCTGTATCTTCAGTAGGGTGACCACATTTCTAAACTACCAATCAGGGACACCCTCCCTTGCCAAAAATCAGCTTGTGCTGTAACGAATCACAGCACAGTGATTGGACACAAGAGGCGGGATTTATGATTTCTCCAATCACAAGCGGGGGGCGGGATTGTGCTCCTCCAGGCATTCCCGGCCAGGACAAGTACTGTCAGTGAGTAAAGCGGTGATGTGGCGGCCTTTTTTGGGGGCATCAGATTGGCCTGGTGGGTGGCTGTGTCAGTTTCATTCCGGGACACTGTATTGTCCTGGAATGAAGGTGCCCGGGACAGACCTGCAAAATGCGGGACTGTCCCGGGCAATCCGGGACACGTGGTCACCCAATCTTCAGTGATCCAAGTAATCCCTGTGAACTCTTGTTTCTCCAGTGACTCCTATGTCTCCAGTGATCCCTGCAACCCCCATGCATTCCTGTCTTTCCAGTGACCCCTGTAACCCCTGTAGGCTCCTGTGTCTCCAGTGATCCCTGTAACCCCTGTACACTCCTGTGTCTCCAGTGATCCCTGTAACCCCTGTACACTCCTGTGTCTCCAGTGATCCATGTAACCCCTGTACACTCCTGTGTCTCCAGTGATCCATGTAACCCCTGTACACTCCTGTGTCTCCAGTGATCCCTGTAACCCCTGTACACTCCTGTGTCTCCAGTGATCCCTGTAACCCCTGTACACTCCTGTGTCTCCAGTGATCCCTGTAACCCCTGTACACTCCTGTGTTTCCAGTGATCCCTGTAACCCCTGTACACTCCTGTGTCTCCAGTGACCCCTGTAACCCCTGTAGGCTCCTGTGTCTCCAGTGATCCCTGTAACCCCTGTACACTCCTGTGTCTCCAGTGATCCATGTAACCCCTGTACACTCCTGTGTCTCCAGTGATCCCTGTAACCCCTGTACACTCCTGTGTCTCCAGTGATCCCTGTAACCCCTGTACACTCCTGTGTCTCCAGTGATCCCTGTAACCCCTGTACACTCCTGTGTCTCCAGTGATCCCTGTAACCCCTGTACACTCCTGTGTCTCCAGTGATCCCTGTAACCCCTGTACACTCCTGTGTCTCCAGTGATCCCTGTAGGCTCCTGTGTCTCCAGTGATCCCTGTAACCCCTGTACACTCCTGTGTCTCCAGTGATCCCTGTAACCCCTGTACACTCCTGTGTCTCCAGTGATCCCTGTAACCCCTGTACACTCCTGTGTCTCCAGTGATCCCTGTAACCCCTGTACACTCCTGTGTCTCCAGTGATCCCTGTAACCCCTGTACACTCCTGTGTCTCCAGTGATCCCTGTAACCCCTGTACACTCCTGTGTCTCCAGTGATCCCTGTAACCCCTGTACACTCCTGTGTCTCCAGTGATCCCTGTAACCCCTGTACACTCCTGCTTCTCTGATGACTTCTGTAACTCCAGTGATCCCTCTAATGCCGCGTACACACGATCGGACCTTTGTCCGACCCAACTCACATCGGAATTCCGAAGGAATTCCATCAGAGAAAAATAGAACATGTTCTATATTTAAACTCCGATGGAATTCCTCGGAATTTCTCCGATGGGGCACACACACGGTAGGAGTTTCCGATGGAAAAAGTCCGTCCGACTTTTTCCATCAGAAATTCCTATCGTGTGTACAAGGCATAACACCTGTGCACTCCTGTGACTCCAGTGATCCCTGTAACCCCTGTACACTCCTGCTTCGCTGGTGACTTCTGTAACTCCAGTGATCCCTCTAACACCTGTGTACTCCTGTGTCACCAGTGATCCTGCTAACCTCTCTATCTGTAACCCGTTTCTCTATTGACATCTGTATTTCTAGTGGTTACTGTAACCCCTGTGCACTAATTTGTCTCCAGTGATCCCTGTAACTTCTGTGCACTTCTGTATCTCCAGTGATCCCTATAACCCCTGTGCACTTCTGTATCTCCAGTGATCCCTATAACCCCTGTGCACTTCTGTATCTCCAGTGATCCCTATAACCCCTGTGCACTTCTGTATCTCCAGTGATCCCTATAACCCCTGTGCACTTCTGTATCTCCAGTGATCCCTATAACCCCTGTGCACTTCTGTATCTCCAGTGATCCCTATAACCCCTGTGCACTTCTGTATCTCCAGTGATCCCTATAATCCCTGTGCACTTCTGTATCTCCAGTGACCCGTATAACCCCTGTGCACTTTTGTATCTCCAGTGTTCCATATAACCCCTGTGCACTCCTGTATCTCAAGTGATCCCAATAACCCCTGTGCACTTTTGTATCTCCAGTGATCCCTATAACCCCTGTGCACTCCTGTATCTCAAGTGATCCCTATAACCCCTGTGTGCTCCTGTATCTCCAGTGACATCTGTTGCTCCAGAGTTTCCTGTAACCCATGTGCACTCTTGTTTACCTAGTGGCTTCCATATCTCCAGTGATCCCTCTAACACCTGTGCACTCCTATGTCACCAATGATCCCTGTAACCACTGTGCACTCCTATGTCACCAGTGATCCCTGTAACCCATGTGCACTCCTATGTCTCCAATGATTCCTGTAACCCCTGTGCACTCTAATTTCTCCAGTGATCCCTGTGCATTTCTCCAGTGCACTCCTATGTTACCAGTGATCTCTGTAACCCCAGTGCACTCCTATGTCACCAGTGATCCCTGTGACCCCTGTGCACTCTCATTTTTTCAGTGACTCCTGTGTCTCCAGTGATCCCTGTAACCCCTGTGCACTCTCATTTCTCCAATGATTCCTGTGTCTCCAGTGATCCCTGTAACCCCTGTGCACTCTCATTTCTCCAATGATTCCTGTGTCTCCAGTGATCCCTGTAACCCCTGTGCACGCTCATTTCTCCAGTGATCCCTGTAACCTCTGTGCAATCTCATTTCTCAAGTGACTCCTGTGTCTCCAGTGATCCCTGTAACCCCTATGAACTCTCATTTCTCCAGTGACTCCTGTGTCTTTAGTGATCCCTGTAACCCCTGTGCACTCTTGTTTCTCCAGTGACTTGTGTGTCTCCAGTGATCCCTGTAATCCCTGTGCACTCTTGTTTCTCCAGTGACTTGTGTGTCTCCAGTGATCCCTGTAACCCCCATGCATTCCTGTCTCTCCAGTGATTCCTGTAACCCCCTGTGCACTCCTATGTCCTATGGGTATTCTATAGCTGTGGACCGTGTCGGCGGTCCATGACATATCAATTTATGGTAGGTTCTAAAGGTGGGTCTATTCAGATGTGGAAGAGTTGTTGAACATCATAACTAAAAGACATGAAACCTAAGGGGGTTGTAGAACAATCATGTTTATTGGTAAATAAAAGACCTTAAAACACAGCTAATGCACTTAAGCCCTGTACACACGATCGGATTTCCTATGGATTCTAATCCGATGCATTTTTCCATCGGAAATCCGATGAAGCTGACTTCCATCAGTCTTGCCTACACACCATCAGTTAAAAAACCGACCGTCCCAAACGCGGTGACGTAAAACACTCCAACAAGCCGAGAAAAATGAAGTTCAATGCGTCGACTTGATTCTGAGCATGCGTGTGTTTTTTGTCCGATGGAGTTCCATACAGACGATCGGAATTTGCTATCGTTTTTTTTCCCATCGGATAAATTTAAAACATATTTTTTCTCACCGATGGAAAAAAGACCGATGGGGCCCATACACGATCGGTTTGTCCGATGAGAAAAGTCCATCGGACTGTTTTCATCGGTAAAACCGATCGTGTGTACACAGCATTAAAGGGCTCTCAAAGGGCACCCCTTCTTCAGGACTGAGAGACAGGAACAATATATGGAGATTAAAATACCCATTAAAAATGTATTCCAGTTTTGCTGCCATGTTTAATCCAGATATCATTGCATGAGGGCACCTAATTATCAGCATGATAGCTTTAGTTTAAATGGATTGGGGCCAAACACAAAATTGCATATACATAGGAATAAAATAAAACCATAGAAAAATGTAATAATTATGGATTTAAATAAAAACCGAAATACAGTTTAAAAGACAGTTTATAGAAAATGTTTTAAGGTGAGCTCCGTGTGCATTCTTCCTTGAATCTTGGTGTGCTTTATGTATTTCTTCCAGATCTGTGTAGTAATCCAGTGTGAAACTTTACTTCCTGTAATACAGACCAGTCGTTGTTGCACTCTCTCAGTAGGCAGGGTGATTGGTCTTGTCTCCGCCTCTGGGTGGGGCTTGCCGGGACTGTCCCCTAGCTCTGCTCTCTGCAGGCTATGTACAGCTCAGTGATGATGTCACCTCTGCAGTATATCTGTCCTGGGTGTCATCTATGCTAGAAGTGCCTCTGATATTGGCTAGAGCAATGATTGGGAAAATTACAGGCATGCTAAGATAATCAGCTTTGCAGCACTGACAAGAACAATCACTTTGAGGGATCACATGACACATCCAACTTATTTTTTAAGCCCCCAATAATGATGACCTCCATATCACCGATGAAGATAATGTTGGAATTTATGGAGCCTATCACTGTGAGACGGTGGCAACCCTTCATAATGGGCACAGCAGGTGAACAGACCTGGGAACTCAGCACAGGGATGGTGGGGACCCCTCATAATGGGCACAGCAGGTGTACAGACCCAGGAACTCAACACAGGGATGGTGGGAACCCCTCATAATGGGCACAGCAGGTGTACAGACCCAGGAACTCAGCACAGGGATGGTGGGGACCCCTCATAATGGGCACAGCAGGTGTACAGACCCAGGAACTCAGCACAGGGATGGTGGGAACCCTTCATAATGTGCACAGCAGGTGTACAGACCCAGGAACTCAACACAGGGATGGTGGGAACCCCTCATGATGGGCACAGCAGGTGAACAGACCCAGGAACTACGCACAGGGATGGTGGGAACTCCTCATAATGGGCACAGCAGGTGTACAGACCCAGGAACTCAACACAGGGATGGTGGGAACCCCTCATGATGGGCACAGCAGGTGTACAGACCCGGGAACTCAGCACAGGGATGGTGGGAACTCCTCATAATGGGCACAGCAGGTGTACAGACCCAGGAACTCAGCACAGGGATGGTGGGAACTCCTCATAATGGGTATATCAGGTGTACAGACCCAGGAACTCAGCACAGGGATGGTGGGAACCCCTCATAATGGGCACAGCAGGTGAACAGACCTGGGAACTCAGCACAGGGATGGTGGGAACTCCTCATAATGGGTATATCAGGTGTACAGACCTGGGAACTCAGCACAGGGATGGTGGGAACCCCTCATAATGGGCACAGCAGGTGTACAGACCCAGAAACTCAGCACAGGGATGGTGGGAACTCCTTATAATGGGTATATCAGGTGTAGAGACCCGGGAACTCAGCACAGGGATGGTGGGAACCTCTCATAATGGGCACAGCAGGTGTACAGACCTGGGAACTCAGCACAGGGATAGTGGGAACCCTCATAATGGGCACAACAGGTGTACAGACCCAGGAACTCAGCACAGGGGTGGTGGGAACCCCTCATAATGGGTGCAGCGGGTGTACAGACCCAGGAACTCAGCACAGGGATGGTGGGAACCCTCATAATGGGCACAACAGGTGTACAGACCCAGGAACTCGGCACAGGGGTGGTGGGAACCCCTCATAATGGGCACAGCAGGTGTACAGACCCGGGAACTCAGCACAGGGATGGTGGGAACCCCTCATATTGGGCACAGCAGGTGTACAGACCCAGGAACTCAGCACAGGGATGGTGGGAACCCCTCATAATGGGCACAGCAGGTGTACAGACCCAGGAACTCAGCACAGGGATGGTGGGAACCCCTCATAATGGGCTCAGCAGGTGTACAGACCCGGGAACTCGGCACAGGGATGGTGGGAACCCCTCATAATGGGCACAGCAGGTGTACAGACCCGGTAACTCAGCACAGGGATGGTGGGAACCCCTCATAATGGACACAGCAGGTGTACAGACCAGGGAACTCAGCACAGGGATGGTGGGAACCCCTCATAATGGGCTCAGCAGGTGTACAGACCAGGGAACTCAGCACAGGGATGGTGGGAACCCCTCATAATGGGCACAGCAAGTGTACAGACCCAGGAACTCAGCACAGGGATGGTGGGAACCCCTCATAATGGACACAGCAGGTGTACAGACCAGGGAACTCAGCACAGTGATGGTGGGAACCCCTCATAATGGGCTCAGCAGGTGTACAGACCAGGGAACTCAGCACAGAGATGGTGGGAACCCCTCATAATGGGCACAGCAGGTGTACAGACCCGGGAACTCAGCACAGGGATGGTGGGAACCCCTCATAATGGACACAGCAGGTGTACAGACCCGGGAACTAAGCACAGGGATGGTGGGAACCCCTCATAATGGACACAGCAGGTGTACAGACCAGGGAACTCAGCACAGGGATGGTGGGAACCCCTCATAATGGACACAGCAGGTGTACAGACCCAGGAACTCAGCACAGGGATGGTGGGAACCCCTCATAATGGGCACAGCAGGTGTACAGACCCGGGAACTCAGCACAGGGATAGTGGGAACCCTCATAATGGGCACAACAGGTGTACAGACCCAGGAACTCAGCACAGGGGTGGTGGGAACCCCTCATAATGGGTGCAGCGGGTGTACAGACCCAGGAACTCAGCACAGGGATGGTGGGAACCCTCATAATGGGCACAACAGGTGTACAGACCCAGGAACTCGGCACAGGGGTGGTGGGAACCCCTCATAATGGGCACAGCAGGTGTACAGACCCGGGAACTCAGCACAGGGATAGTGGGAACCCTCATAATGGGCACAACAGGTGTACAGACCCAGGAACTCAGCACAGGGGTGGTGGGAACCCCTCATAATGGGTGCAGCGGGTGTACAGACCCAGGAACTCAGCACAGGGATGGTGGGAACCCTCATAATGGGCACAACAGGTGTACAGACCCAGGAACTCGGCACAGGGGTGGTGGGAACCCCTCATAATGGGCACAGCAGGTGTACAGACCCGGGAACTCAGCACAGGGATGGTGGGAACCCCTCATATTGGGCACAGCAGGTGTACAGACCCAGGAACTCAGCACAGGGATGGTGGGAACCCCTCATAATGGGCTCAGCAGGTGTACAGACCCGGGAACTCGGCACAGGGATGGTGGGAACCCCTCATAATGGGCACAGCAGGTGTACAGACCCGGTAACTCAGCACAGGGATGGTGGGAACCCCTCATAATGGACACAGCAGGTGTACAGACCAGGGAACTCAGCACAGGGATGGTGGGAACCCCTCATAATGGGCTCAGCAGGTGTACAGACCAGGGAACTCAGCACAGGGATGGTGGGAACCCCTCATAATGGGCACAGCAAGTGTACAGACCCAGGAACTCAGCACAGGGATGGTGGGAACCCCTCATAATGGACACAGCAGGTGTACAGACCAGGGAACTCAGCACAGTGATGGTGGGAACCCCTCATAATGGGCTCAGCAGGTGTACAGACCAGGGAACTCAGCACAGAGATGGTGGGAACCCCTCATAATGGGCACAGCAGGTGTACAGACCCGGGAACTCAGCACAGGGATGGTGGGAACCCCTCATAATGGACACAGCAGGTGTACAGACCCGGGAACTAAGCACAGGGATGGTGGGAACCCCTCATAATGGACACAGCAGGTGTACAGACCAGGGAACTCAGCACAGGGATGGTGGGAACCCCTCATAATGGACACAGCAGGTGTACAGACCCAGGAACTCAGCACAGGGATGGTGGGAACCCCTCATAATGGGCACAGCAGGTGTACAGACCAGGGAACTCAGCACAGGGATGGTGGGAACCCCTCATAATGGGCACAGCAGGTGTACAGACCCGGGAACTCAGCACAGGGATGGTGGGAACCCCTCATAATGGGCTCAGCAGGTGTACAGACCAGGGAACTCAGCACAGGGATGGTGGGAACCCCTCATAATGGGCACAGCAGGTGTACAGACCCGGGAACTCAGCACAGGGATGGTGGGAACCCCTCATAATGGGCTCAGCAGGTGTACAGACCAGGGAACTCAGCACAGGGATGGTGGGAACCCCTCATAATGGGCACAGCAGGTGTACAGACCCGGGAACTCAGCACAGGGATGGTGGGAACCCCTCATAATGGGCACAGCAGGTGTACAGACCCGGGAACTCACAGGGATGGTGGGAACCCCTCATAATGGGCACAGCAGGTGTACAGACCCGGGAACTCAGCACAGGGATGGTGGGAACCCCTCATAATGGACACAGCAGGTGTACAGACCCAGGAACTCAGCACAGGGATGGTGGGAACCCCTCATAATGGGCACAGCAGGTGTACAGACCCGGGAACTCAGCACAGGGATAGTGGGAACCCTCATAATGGGCACAACAGGTGTACAGACCCAGGAACTCAGCACAGGGGTGGTGGGAACCCCTCATAATGGGTGCAGCGGGTGTACAGACCCAGGAACTCAGCACAGGGATGGTGGGAACCCTCATAATGGGCACAACAGGTGTACAGACCCAGGAACTCGGCACAGGGGTGGTGGGAACCCCTCATAATGGGCACAGCAGGTGTACAGACCCGGGAACTCAGCACAGGGATGGTGGGAACCCCTCATATTGGGCACAGCAGGTGTACAGACCCAGGAACTCAGCACAGGGATGGTGGGAACCCCTCATAATGGGCTCAGCAGGTGTACAGACCCGGGAACTCGGCACAGGGATGGTGGGAACCCCTCATAATGGGCACAGCAGGTGTACAGACCCGGTAACTCAGCACAGGGATGGTGGGAACCCCTCATAATGGACACAGCAGGTGTACAGACCAGGGAACTCAGCACAGGGATGGTGGGAACCCCTCATAATGGGCTCAGCAGGTGTACAGACCAGGGAACTCAGCACAGGGATGGTGGGAACCCCTCATAATGGGCACAGCAAGTGTACAGACCCAGGAACTCAGCACAGGGATGGTGGGAACCCCTCATAATGGACACAGCAGGTGTACAGACCAGGGAACTCAGCACAGTGATGGTGGGAACCCCTCATAATGGGCTCAGCAGGTGTACAGACCAGGGAACTCAGCACAGAGATGGTGGGAACCCCTCATAATGGGCACAGCAGGTGTACAGACCCGGGAACTCAGCACAGGGATGGTGGGAACCCCTCATAATGGACACAGCAGGTGTACAGACCCGGGAACTAAGCACAGGGATGGTGGGAACCCCTCATAATGGACACAGCAGGTGTACAGACCAGGGAACTCAGCACAGGGATGGTGGGAACCCCTCATAATGGACACAGCAGGTGTACAGACCCAGGAACTCAGCACAGGGATGGTGGGAACCCCTCATAATGGGCACAGCAGGTGTACAGACCAGGGAACTCAGCACAGGGATGGTGGGAACCCCTCATAATGGGCACAGCAGGTGTACAGACCCGGGAACTCAGCACAGGGATGGTGGGAACCCCTCATAATGGGCTCAGCAGGTGTACAGACCAGGGAACTCAGCACAGGGATGGTGGGAACCCCTCATAATGGGCACAGCAGGTGTACAGACCCGGGAACTCAGCACAGGGATGGTGGGAACCCCTCATAATGGGCTCAGCAGGTGTACAGACCAGGGAACTCAGCACAGGGATGGTGGGAACCCCTCATAATGGGCACAGCAGGTGTACAGACCCGGGAACTCAGCACAGGGATGGTGGGAACCCCTCATAATGGGCACAGCAGGTGTACAGACCCGGGAACTCACAGGGATGGTGGGAACCCCTCATAATGGGCACAGCAGGTGTACAGACCCGGGAACTCACAGGGATATCTCCAATAGAGTTCCCGAGAGATAGAAAATAAAGTTAAGTGGACTTCCTCTAAATCGTCCACCAAATTCTGACATTTCTCTTTTGGATAAACGGACTTTCTCCGGTCAGTTCACCCAAAAGATGAAAAACATTTTAATCACCGATCATCTAAGATATTTTAGGGATTTCCGAAAAATAAAAAAAAATACTCAGAATGGATTATGGTAAAGTGTGGGGATTTCTTATTTATTTTACCAAACAATAAAACTCAACTAAAATAGAAATCAAATTAAATGTATTATTTATTGGTTGGACCAATGAGAAGCCGGCTCCTTCAGTAAAACATAAAAAGAACAATAATGTACAGAAACCGATATCAACCAATAAGAAGTGTTGTCCATGTATTGTCATATCTGGCCATGTATTAGCACAGTTTAGTTGTAGGGTGCGGTCTGTGTGAGTGCGGGACCGAGTCATCTCTGTATGTTTAGAGGATCATATTACTAGAATTCAATGGCGGTATGTCTAAATCTACCACGGTGTACCCGAAAAACTTCAATATATTTTTGCCCCGCCCCCCCCAACACATCAGTCTAAACATGAAAAAAAGTTATGAGCCCGTGTGAATTTTCTGATGAGTAACAAGCGATTTCCTGTAACCAAAACTTTTCCCGCACTCTGAACACGAATAAGGACGCTCACCGGTGTGACTTCTTTGGTGGCTAACAAGGTCTCCTTTCTGAAGGAAACATTTCCCGCACTCTGAACAAGAAAAGGGTCGTTCACCCGTGTGAATCCTTTGGTGGGTATCAAGTGAACTTTTCTGAAGGAAGCATTTCCCGCACTCTGAACATGGATAGGGACGCTCACCTGTGTGTATTCTCTGGTGTTTAACAAGGTTTCCTTTCTGAATGAAAGATTTCCCGCACTCCGCACATGAATAGGGACGCTCACTCGTGTGAATTCTCTGATGTATAAGAAATGCTGTTTTCTCAGTAAAGCTTTTCCCGCACTCTGAACACGAATAAAGACGATCGTCTGTGTGACTTTTCTGATGTGCAAGAAGCACTTTTTTCTGAGTAAAACACTTCCCGCACTCTGAACAGGAAAAGGGACGTTCCCCGGTGTGAATTCTCTGATGTTTCAGAAGGCCTTCTTTCTCAATGAAACTCTTCCCACACTCTGAACATGAATACGGACGTTCAACTGTGTGCGTTTTCTGGTGTCTAACAAGACTACTTCTTAGGATAAAACCTTTCCCGCACTCTGAACATGAATAGGGACGTTCACCTGTGTGAACCTTTTGGTGTCTGACAAGTAAATTTTTGAGAACAAAGAATTTACCGCACTTTGAGCACGAATAAGGACGCTCGCCTGTGTGAGTTTTCTGATGTAAAAGAAGTACTGATTTGACGGAGAAAGATTTCCCGCACTCGGAGCACGCATAGGGACGTTCACCCGTGTGAATTCTCAGGTGCTTACAAAGGTTTGCCTTCTGATTGAAACATTTCCCGCACTCTGAACAGGAATAAGGTTGTTCTCCTGTGTGACTTCTCTGATGTACAAGAAGAACGTTTTTCTCAGTGAAGGATTTCCCGCACTCTGAACATGAAAAGGGACGCTCACCCGTGTGAATTCTCTGGTGCTTACGAAGGTTTGCTTTCTGACTGAAACATTTCCCGCACTCTGAACATGAATAAGCACGCTTTGCTGTGTGACTTCTCTGGTGTATAAGAAGTACTTTATTCTCAGGGAAACATTTCCCGCACTCTGAACATGTATAGGGACGCTCACCCGTAAGACGTTTCTCATGACGATCTTCTCTGTTTTCATTGAAGGATTTCCCACACAATGAAAACGATTGTTCTTCTTCATTGCTAAGCAAAGATTCCATGGGATTAGATGGATCTGTAGATCTCTCCATACTCTGAGATCTTAGATTTATATCTGAAGGAACAGAAAGTGATTTATCAGAAGATTCCTGGGGAATAGACGGATCTATTGAAGTATCTGTACTGTGAGATCCTATAGTCTTGGTGTGTGATCCGTCAGAAGATTCCTCAGGATTAGAGGGATCCATTGATCTCCCCAATTGGGAAGGTCTGGGATGTATATTTGGAGTGACGGGATTTCCTCCTGGAGAACATTTCGTGATGTCATCATCTTCTGCACTATGACCTGGAGAGAGAAAAATCAAAGGTCCATCAGAGGTATTCCACACATCACCCCCAAGTGTTGGAAAACAAATTTAAAATGTTTGAAGTTTTCTTAATCTTTTGCACTCTGAGTCCTATTTGTTGGTCTAGCACTCAACAGTATCTCAGAGCTCCGTCACTAAAATGGGTGATATCATAACAGAGAAATATGAATAAAAGCCAGAGAAAGGATATAATACACCCACACCATCACAGAGCTGGGGGTTACTACTGAGTACTAGTGAGTGGGGAAGGGATCATCAGAGCTGGGGGTTACTACTGAGTACTAGTGAGTGGGGAAGGGATCATCAGAGCTGGGGGTTACTACTGAGTGGGGGATCATCAGAGCTGGGGGTTACTACTGAGTGGGGGATCAGCAGAGCTGGGGGTTATACTACTGAGCGGGGGATCAGAAGAGCTGGGGGTTACTACTGAGCGGGGGATCAGAAGAGCTGTGGGTTACTACTGAGTAGGGGATCAGCAGAGCTGAGGGTTACTACTGACTGGGGACTTAACAGAGCTGGGGGTACTACTGAACAGGGAATCTGCTAAACAAGGGAACTAATAAGCTGGGGGATCTGCTGAATAAGGGTAAAAATAAGCTGGGGATATGCTTAACAGGGGTACTAATGAGCTGGGGATCTGCTGAGTGGGGGTACTACTGTGCCCCTTTGAAACAAATAGAAAATCAACACACACACAGGGCATTTGGAAAGCTTCATTAAAGCTTAAAAAAAAGCATCACAGAAGCATCAAAATCAGCATGTTAAAGCGGTAGGTGCTTTAATGTGTGTTAAAGTCGAAGCAAGTGTAAAGGAGTCCTTACTGTGAGAATGGAAAATAGGATTTCTGACCTATCTGGAAAATCCTCTCCATGCTCCTGCCTATGGCTGCAATGCGGATTTATAGTGTCGCAGCAGGAGCTCTATTAGACTCCAAGGGTTTGAAGCACAACATATTTGGCCCAGGTAAAGACTGTAGACTGGACTTATCTCTGCAAATTGTTTTATTCCAGGAGCAAAATTTGATGGACAATGTTAAAGAGGGCCTTACCCAACGGGTGTACCACCAAAGGTGTTTTCAGGGATAGGATCCCATCAGCTAATGGACCATCGCCCTGGACTCAAAGTGATTCACCATATGACAAGGTGGGAACATGACGTTATATTGAGGAATGGAGATGGACCTTTCATATGGCCTTCTCCATGTCTGTCTGTCCACCTGCAAGGTGATTACTGTGGTCAGTCTCTGGGTAGAGACCAAACCTGATTTAAGCCAGCCAAGCCTGCAATCTCAGTATCTCCTCCTCATTTGTTGGGAACATGACGTTACATTGAGGAATGGAGATGGACCTTTCATATGGTGTACAGTATCTCCTCCTCATTTGTTGGGAACATGACGTTATATTGAGGAATGGAGATGGACCTTTCATATGGTGTACAGTATCTCCTCCTCATTTGTTGGGAACGTGACGTTATATTGAGAAATACATACTTTATACTATATGAACAGCAACATGAAAATATGAATTCTCTCTGCATTTAATGTTTATTACTTACTTGTGTCTATATGTAGAGAAGTTTCCTCCTGTTTAATTTGCATAATCATCTCCCCCTCCTCCATAGACTGCTGATCTCCACTCACCAACCTCTCTTCTTCTTCCTCCTTAATCTCATCTTTGATGTCTTTTAATTCTGCACCCTAAACCCCAAAGATGATAAAATATAACATCTGGAAACATTACTGCAAATAACAAGAGATTACATCGAAAAAAGTCCTCTCATAGTTTACAGTCATTTTTGAGTTGTAATTGCTCAGTCCCACCTACCTGATGATGGTGAGGGATGGTGTGACCTTCCTGTGTGGAATCCCGGGAATACAGAAGACCACCTTCCTCCATAGACTGCTGATCTCCATTTACCAATGTCTCTTCCTCTTTAACCTCAACTTTTAGGTCTTTCACTTCTTCACCCTAAAAGTGAAAGGAGATTACATTGGGGAATAGCATCTCTTATGCCGCGTACACACAATCGATTTTCTCGACGGTGAAAACACCATCGAGAAAATCGACGGGAAAAACGAGGAACGGCTTGTTTCCCTACACACGGCCGTTTTTTTCCCGTCATTTTTTCTCTTGGTCGAGAAAAACGACAGTGTGTAGGCTCCCCGGCAGTGTTTCCCCCTATGGGAAAACTGCCGCGGAAAAAAATGCCGTGAATCACGACGAGAAAAATTAGAGCATGTTCTGATTTTTCTCGTCGTGATTAATGCCGTTTTTCTCGTCGGGAAAAATGACCAAAAGCCCACACACGGTCGTTTTTCTCGTCAAAGAGAAAAAATTGAATTTTTCCAGACGAGAAAAATGGTCGTGTGTACGCGGCATCAGATTAGAACACAAGTTTAGGTTTACATGCTCAGTCCCACCTACCTGATGATGGTGAGGGATGGTGTGACCTTCCTGTGTGGAATCCTGGGAATACAGAGGACGGGGACATCTCTCTGGTGGGTTTGTGTCACTGAATGGCTCCATCACAACGTCCTTGAAAAGGTCCTTGTCTCCTTTTGAAAACTCCCCCATAACATTAACCTCCTCATCCTCCTCCTTTATCCCTTCTTTAACAGCATTAATACAATCGTTTTGGTTTACACCCTGAATATTTAATAAATGTGAGATTAGCGGTAACACCATTGATCAAATTGTTAGTATCTTACGTTAATTATTAGTTTTCTACTTAACTCTTTGTGAGATGGTGTGATCTTCCTGTGTGGAATCCCGGGAATACAGAGGACCTCCCCCTCCCATAGACGGCTGATCTCCACTCATCGACATCTCTTCTTCCTTTTTAATCTCAGCTTTGAAGTCTTTCAGTTCTTCATCCTAAACCCCAAAGATGTTAGAATATATGTGCAAAATGGAACAAGAGATTACATAGAAGAACGTCCTCTCATCGCTTGTATTTCTGTTCCAGTTGCTCAGTCCCACCTACCGGATGGTGAGGGATGGTGTGATCTTCCTGTGCGGAATACAGAGGATGGGGACATCTCTCTGGTGGGTTCCCATTACTGGATCCATCTGTAGGAAACACACACACTGACTGAATACATTGTTTCTATGTGTTTATCAGATGATGGGGGATCTAGGTGGAGCCTCCGTATTGCTCTCTCCTTTACAATAAAGTCTCCTCTTACCCGGTGATGTGAGGGGCGGCTGATCCTCCATCATGATGTCCTTGTAGAGATCCTTGTGTCCTTCTAAATACTCCTCCTCAGAGTCAGTGACATCCTGACACCTTATAGGAACCTGACACACACAATGATACAGTCACCATCCAGACACATCCCTTGTCTGTTACTGGATAATGTCCCAGAATTCCCGTAATTGGGGAGCTAAAACCAGGTGCTGCCAAATATTGAATAATTATTAATATCCGAGCTGTAACACCGGTTTCCCTTCTGGTATGGGCTAATAGACATTGTTTTGTATTTAGAAAGGTAGGTGGGTCATAATAATAGAGATAAGAGTGATGTCACGTGACCTCCCAGAATCCTCCTCACCTCTCCGGTCAGGTCTGTTTTATTAATAGAGATAAGAGTGATGTCATGTGACCTCCCAGAACCCCCCTCACTTCTCCATTCAGCTCTGTGTATTAATAGAGCAATGTGACTGGCTCAGTGTTCTTTGTACTGCACTACGGTATATGTCAGAGCTATAGAACAGAAATACAATTACTCTATTAATTTTATACAATATATGTGTGTATCATCATCTGCTGGGGATAAAAGACATCACAGTGACTATGGAGGAAGAGGACGGACATGACGGGGGGGGGGGTTACTGGGTGTAAATATAAAATAATATCTTATTACCTCCTCTGCTGCCAGTTCCAGCAATGTCTCCTCTCTACTTCCTCCCGACTTACCTGGAACTTCCTGTTTATATGTGACATCACTTCCTGTTTCTTTTAACCTTACATTACTTCCTGTCTACCTCTCTTATCACTTCCTGTCTGTTGGGTTCCACTGACAATAAGTAAGGTCGCCTCCCTGTGGAGAATATAAAAACTGAAGAATACATTGTTTTTCTTTTTTTTCTTCATACTTTTATAGCCCCTTCTTGGTGCATTCCTTAAAGGGGTTGTAAAGGTTTGTTTTTTATTTTCGAAATAGGTTCCTTTAAGCTAGTGCATTGTTGGTTCTCTTACCTTTTACTTCGATTTCCCTACTAAATGTTTTTTTTCTTTGTCTGAATTTCTCACTTCCTGTAAGCTTGCCCGCATCATCCGAGCCGTTCTGGCTGGGGGTCAGTCAGCGTGCTCGCCCCCTTCCTTGGGACTACATCCCTGGGGGGAGATGCTGTAAACGTCCTTTTTTTCCCACAAATAGAGCTTTCTTTTAGTGGTATTTGATCACCTCTCCTTTTTTTTTTTTTTTTTTTTTGCGCTCTAAACAAAAAAAGACAATATTTTTTACTTTCTTCTATAATACATATCCCAATTTTTTTTTTTTTTTGTTTTAAAACAAATTACTTCATCAGTTTAGGTCAATATGTATTCTGCTACATATTTTTGGTAAAACAAAAATCCCAATAAGCGTATATTGATTGGTTTGCTCAAAAGTTATCGTGTCTACAAAATAGGGGATAGATTCAGGGACTTTTATTTTTTAATTTATTTTTTACTGGTAATGGCAGGACTGCGACATTGCGGCGGACAAATCTGACACTAAGTGACACTTTTTGGGGACCAGTGACACCAATACAGTGATCAGTGCTAAAAATAGCCACTGATCACTGTATGAATGACACTGGCAGGAAAGGGGTTAACACTAGGGAGCGATCAAGGGGTTAAATGTGTTCCTTGGGAGGTGTTTCTAACTGTGGGGGGAGTGGATTCACTGGAGGAAAAGAGAGATCGTGACTCAGAAGTGTTTTGTTTACATCGGCACACCACTGATCTGTCTCTCCTGTGAACGATCGGCGATTTGCGGTGGCCATCACTGCCGCTGGACCTGATGATTGGCTCTCGCTGTGTCCAATCACAGCGGGAGCGGGGCGCCCTCTAAACCGCGTGCACAAAATCACGTACAGGTACGTGATTTTGCGCACCCGGGCCACAGTAAATGTACGTGGGGCGGTCCGGAAGCGGTTAAAGAGGTTGTAAACCTCAAAAAAACAACTGCAAGACAAAGGCATAATGGGCTAGTATGCATCGCATACTAGCTCATTTTGAAATACTTACCGCTCTCCGCTCCCACGGCCAACATCTTTCCTGGAGTTACTTCTGGGTTCGCAGGCTCCGGCGCTGTGATTGGCCGGAGCCGTGATGACTGTATCTCTAGTGATTCCAGTAACCTCTGATCACTTCTGTGCCTCTAGTGACTTCTGTCTCTCCAGTGATCCCTGTAACCCCTGTAGGCTCCTGTCATCCCTGTAACCCCTGCATGCTTCTGTGTTTCCAGTGATCCTTGTAACCCCTGTAGGCTCCTGTGTCTCCTGTCATCCCTGTAACCCCTGCATGCTTCTGTGTTTCCAGTGATCCTTGTAACCCCTGCATGCTTCTGTGTTTCCAGTCATCCCTGTAACCCCTGAGTACTCCTATATCTCTATTGACTTTTGTAATCCCTGTAATCCCTGTAACCCCTGAGATCTCCTGTGTCTCCAGTGACTTCTGTCTTTCCAGTGATCTCTGTACACTAGGGTGACCACATTTCCAAACTACCATTCAGGGACACCCTCCAAAAATCAGCTTGTGCTGTAACGAATCACAGCACAGTGATTGGACACAAGAGGCGGGATTCATGATTTCTCCAATCACAAGCAGAGGGCGGGATTGTGCTCCTCCAGGCATTCCCGAACAGGACAAGTACTGTCAGTGAGTAAAACGGTGATGTGGCGGCCTTTTTTGGGGGCATCAGATTGGCCCGGGGGGTGGCTGTGTCAGTTTCATTCTGGGACACTGTCTTGTCCTGGAATGAATTTGCCCGGGACAGACCTGCAAAATATGGGACTGTCCCGGGCAATCCGAGACACGTGGTCACCCTACTGTACACTCATGTTTCTCCGGTGACTTCTGTCTCTCCAGTGATCTCTGTACACTCCTGGGTCTCCGGTGACTTCTGTCTCTCCAGTGATCCCTGTAGGCTCCTGTGTCTCCAGTGATCCCTAACCCCTGTGGGCTCCTGTCATCCCTGTAACCCCTGAGTACTCCTGTGTCTCCAGTGACTTCTGTCTCTCCAGTGATCCCTCTAATCCCTGTACGCTCCTGTGTCTCCAGTGACTTCTGTCTCTCCAGTGATCCCTCTAATCCCTGTACGCTCCTGTGTCTCCAGTGACTTCTGTCTCTCCAGTGATCCCTGTAGGCTTCTGTGTTTCCAGTGATCCCTGTAACCCCTGAGAACTCCTGTGTCTCCAGTGATCCCTGTAAACTCCTGTATCTCCAGTGACATCTGTATCTTCAGTGATCCTTGTAACCCCTGTGTCTCCAGCAATCCCTGTAACTCCTGTGCACCCCTCTGTCTCCAGTCACTACTGTATCTTCAGTAATCCCTATAACCCCTTTACACACTTGTGCCTCCAGTGACCCCTGTGCACTCTCATTTCTCCAGTGACTCCTGTGTCTTCAGTGATCAATGTAACCCCTCTACACTCCTATGGCTCAAGGAATCCATGTAACCTCTTTACACTTCAACGTCTCTAGGAATCCCTGTAAGTAACCCCTTTACACTTTTATGTTTTCAGTGATCCCTGTAACCTCTTTACACTCCGATATCTGATCCCTGTAACACTTGTGCACTCCTGCATCTCAAGTGACACCTGTGTCTCCAGTGATCTATGCAAGCCAAGCAATTTCCCACTGAGATCCTCTAGTTCTCTGCCACCTCTCGGGCCCGTGCCACCATATTGATTATGACATCATTAAGAAGCCCACCGAATCTTCTTGGTTCAGCCAACACGCCTCCTGATGATGCAGAGCTAGGCCCACTCCCCCCCACACCCACACCTTGTTTGTGAATGAAGCGCTTTGCCTACTGAGACAAATGATGTGCATATCCCAATGGGCAAAGAGAGGACAGTGCACGTTGTTGGCCTTGGCGAATGACGTGCGGGGGGGGGGGGGCACCTTTTTGTTTAAAAGAAAACACAGCCCTAATCAAATAGCGGTGGGAAGGGGGGGTGGATAGGAAGTCCTTCATCGGGGGTGAAGATATACTTTAAGGTGGGTCTATTTGGATGTGGAAAAGTTGGAGAGCGTCATAACTAAAAGACATGAAATCTAAGGGGCTTGTAGAACAATCATGTTTATTGTTAAATAAAAGACCTTAAAACACAGCCAATGCCTTTCAGGGGTCTTCAAATGGCACCCCTTCTTCAGGATTGAGGGACAAGAATCATATATGGAGATTATAATAACCATTAAAAATGTATTACAGTAGTGCTACAATGCTTAATCCACATTTCATTGCATGGGGGCACCTGGTCTTCCGTTAGCTGTAGTCCAAGTGGACTGGGGCCAAAGAAATTTGCATATACTAATACAAAAAGCATACAAAAAAATCCATAATTACAGATATAAATAAAAACACAGAAATATAGTTAAAAATAAAGAGTTGATAGGAAATGTTTAAAGGTGAGCTCCATGTGTATTCTTCGAATCTTGGTGTGCTTGGTGTCTATTTCTTCCAGACCGTGCAGTAATCCAGTGTGAAACTTTACTTCCTCTAATAAAGACCAGTCACTATTGCTCTCTCTTCGTGGGCAGGGTGAATGGTCTTGTCTCCGCCCCTCCAGGTTGTAGTGGGTGTGGCTTGCTGGATCCCACCCCCAGCTCTGCTCTCTGTACACGCTATGTACAGCACAGTGATGAGGTTACCTCTACATCCGTCCTGGGTGTCAGAGGTGCCTCCGATATTGGCCATAGCAATGACTGGGAAAATGACAGACATGCTAAGATAATCAGTTTTGCAGCACTTAAGAGGACAATCATGGGACGGATAACATGACACATCTGACATACTCTATAGGCCACTGATAATGATGACCTCCATATCCCTGAGTAATGATGAGAATTATGGAGCCTATCACTGTGGGAACTCTGCGCAGAGACAGTTGGAATTGCTCATAATGGGCTCAGCAGGGGTACAAACCTGGGAAATAAGCACAGGGATGGTGGGAACCCCTCATAATGGGCTCATCAGGTGTACAGACACAGGAACTCAACACAGGGATGCTGGGAATGCCTCATAATGGGCACAGCAGGTGTACAGACCTGAGAACTCAGCACAGGGATGGTGAGAACCCCTTATAATGGGCACAACAGGTGTACAGACCTGGGAACTCAGCACAGGGATGGCGGGAACGCCTAATAATGGGCACAGCAGGTGTACAGACCCAGGGACTCAGCACAGGGATGCTGGGAACTCCTCATAATGGGCACAGCAGGTGTACAGACCTGAGAACTCAGCACAGGGATGGTGAGAACCCCTTATAATGGGCACAACAGGTGTACAGACCCAGGAACTCAGCACAGGGATGGCGGGAATGCCTAATAATGGGCACAGCAGGTGTACAGACCCAGGAGGAACTCAGCACAGGGATGATAGGAACCCATTATAATGGGCTCAGCAGGTGTACAGACCCTGGAACTCAGCACAGGGATGATAGGAACCCCTATAGCAGAGATATGCTATTAGCGGCTTTCCGGCTGTTGCAAAACTACCACTCCCATCATGCCTCTGACTCTGGGTGTCATGCTTGTGGCTGTCAGAGTAATGCTATGCCTCATGGGACTTGTAGTTCTGAAAGAGCTGGAGGTCCGCTAATTGCATATCCCTGCCCTATAGCATAGCAAGACATTTTGGACAATTTCATGCTCCCAACGTTGTGGGAACAGTTTAGGGATGGCCTCTTCCTGTTCCAACATGACTGCCCACCAGTGCACAAAGCAAGGTCCATAAAGACATGGATGAGCAAGTTTGGGGTGGAGGAACTTGACTGGCCTGCACAGAGTCCTGACCCCGATAGAACACCTTTGGGATGAATTAGAGTGGAGACTGTGAGCCAGGCATTCTCGTCCAACATCAGTGCCTGACCTCACAAATGCTCTTCTGGAAGAATTGTCAAACACTCCCATAGACACACTCCTAAACCCTTGAGGACAGCCTTCCCAGAAGAGTTGAAGCTGTTATAGCTGCAAAGGGTGGGCCAACTCAATATTGAACCCTACAGACTAAGACTGGGATGCCATTAAAGTTCGTGCGCATGTAAAGGCAGGCGTCCCAATACTTTTGGTAATATAGTGTATTATAACAGATTAGTTATATGGCACCGTTTGTGTGAGCAGACTGGGGGAAGGGACGCCTATCAAACTGACCCAATGTAGTCACAGTGTATGGCCTTCAACAGACATTGCTCCAGAAACCTCCTGATGCGTTACGCCCCATCCACTGGGGCTTGGTCATAGAGGTCACCTACATTGGGTCAGTTTAAGCGGCGTCCTTTCCCTCGGTCTACCTACACTTCTGAGTTGGTGCTCTTGGATGCCTACTCCCGAGCTCTGAGCACTGGTGGGGGGTTCCTGTAGCCTATGGCTTTTAGGGGGGTCAGCTAGTTTTGCGGTCTATTGGCGCTTCATCAGGAGAATATCTGATATGCAAAAAGCACAGTAAGTAGAGGGGTCCCGGGACATAAAATCAACTGTGGATTGATAGTTCCAAAATTCAGCAAATATTGAGAGGGCACTGTAGGAGGAACAATGCAGCTGGAGGTGTGTTGAAATACACACGAAGTCCCAATAAAGCAGTCTATTGGTTTGTAGATAACCTGCATTCCTGGGGCCAGGTGTCCATGAATTGCTATAGGTAAGCAGCTCTGCTCTTTTTCCCAATGTACATAATATTCTTGTTTTTTATGCATGAGACTGTACTATTGATTTGGTTAATTGTATAGTTTTTGATTACTTGTCAATCAACTTACAGATATTCTCCTGACGAAGCGGCAATAGACCGCAAAACTAGTTGAGATGCCTTTTGTGACCCACAATCCCACTGTGATCCTCCCCTTTTGGGGATTATTATAATGGTGATATGCAGGCCCGGACTGGCCATAGGGCACACCGGGCACTTGCCCGGTTGGCCGGGGGCCGCATGTGCTTGTGGGGCCAGAGCAGCTGAGCTGCTCCTTGAGCCCCCTCTGCTCACCCGGCCTCTCCGCGGCTGGCCGGCGCCGGCCAGCCGCCCGCCATTACAGTTCGGCCGTCGGGCCGGGGGGCAGAGACTATAGGTCACGTGACCATGAAGAGGGAGGGGGATCTACAGGTGGCCGCCAGACAGGACAAGTGGCTGTGGCTCCCCATGCGTGTGCCTGGATAGGAGGAGCCGCTGCATACACACATTAGAAGAATCCATCTCTTTATTTTTCTCCTACAGCCTTTGAATACCTGCTTCTCATTCTCTCCCTCCCATGCGCATTCAGAGGCTGTAGGAGAAAAATAAAGAGATGGATTCTTCTACTGTGTATGCAGCTAATACTCCTAGCCAGCTTCTTTCTACTGCCCCCTAGTGCTCTCGGGCTCCCACCATGCTCACAGGTGTCCCCCCGGCTCTCCCACTGCACTCCAGCCCCCCCCCCCAGTGATCTCCAACTCGCTTCAGTGCTCTCCAGCCCCCCCTGTGCTCATCAGCCCCCTGCACTCTCCGGAAACTCCTAGTGCTCTCCAGTTCCCCCCCCCCCCAGTGCTCTAAGGCAACCCTGTGCTCATCAGCCCCCCTGTGCTCTCCAGCCCCCTAGTGCTCTTAGGCCCCCCTGTGCTCATAAGCCCCCTGCACTCTCTGGCCCCCCTAGTGTTCTCCAGCCCCTCCCAGTGCACTCAGGCCCCTCTGTGCTCTTCAGCCCCCCCATGCTCTTCAGCCCCTTCCAGTGCTCTCAGGCCCCACCTGTGCTCTCCAGCCCCCCCAGTACTCTCAGGACCCCTGTGCTCATCAGCACTCTCCGGCCCCCAGTGCTCTCAGGCCCCCCGTGCTCTCCACCCCCCTGTGCTGTTCGCCTCCCGTGTTCTCTGCCCCTGCTTGTGCTCTCCAGCCCCCCGTGGTCCATGCCCCTTCAGTGCTCTCTGACGCCCTCTGCGCTCTCCAGCCCCTCTGTGCTCTCCGCCCCCAGTGCTCTTCGCCATCGTGTTCTCTGCCCCTGCTTGTGCTCTCCAGCCCCCCATGGGCCCTAACCCCTCAGTGCTCTTCGACCCCCCCAGTGCTCTCCAGCTCCCCTGTGCTCTCCGGCTCCCCCTAGTTCTCTCCATCCCCCTGTGCTCTCCAGACCACCTAGTGCTCTCCACACTCCCCCGTGTTCCCCACCCCCTCACATTCTCCGCCCCCCATGCTCTCCGTGCCTCCCGGTAAATATACCATGGGCTGCTCAGTCTAAAATGCCTGGGCCTATTTTTTGTCCCAGTCCGGGCCTGGTGATATGTATGGATTGTCACCATGCTTTTAATCTGTACATGAGTGTTGTCTTTTATACATTTTGTATCAATAAAAACTTTATTTATATTTTTTTCCATATATGTGTTTCCACACCAAAATCTAATTTTCAAATCTGTACCGAGATAGTCCAATTGCCCGCCCCTTGAAACTTTGGTTTGGGGACCAAACAATTCTGATTTCTATATCTCCAATTCTTGGATGATGGTCCTACTGATCTATAATATACTACACATATATATCCCTTAGAGGCTACATTGAAATTTTACGCATGAGACTGGGATCAAGTTGGGTCATATTATTACAATTTTTATTCCAGTAGGCATACAAACACCATATCACACCCCAAACACTCCACTACATCTTTACCACACTCCCAACACGCCAACGTGAACCCCAAAAAAAGCTTGTTAGCCCATGTGAATCTTCTGGTGTACAGTAAGTGTAGTTCTGTTACTGAAACATTTCCCACACTCTGAACACAAATAAGGACGCTCCCCCGTGTGTATCCTCTGGTGAGTGACAAGCGCATATTTCCGAATGAAAGATTTCCCGCACTCCGAACACGAAAAAGGGCGCTCTCCCGTGTGAATCCTCTGATGGTTGACAAGTTCTGCTTTCGAAATGAAACATTTCCTGCATTCTGAACACGAATAAGGGCGCTCACCCGAGTGAATCATCTGGTGCGTAACGAGTGCGCTTTTCTGAATGAAACATTTCCCGCACACCGAGCACGGATAAGGACGCTCCCCTGTGTGAGTTCTTTGGTGTTTAACAAAGTGTCCCTTCTGATTGAAACATTTTCCACACTCTGAACACGAATAAGGACGCTCGCCCGTGTGACTCCTCTGGTGTTTACGGAGATTTTCTTTCTGAACAAAACATTTCCCGCACTCTGAACAGGAAAAAGGACGCTCACCCGTGTGACATCTCTGGTGTTTAAGAAGTTTTTGTTTGGTAGTGAAACATTTCTCACACACTGCACACGGATAAGGACGCTCGCCTGTGTGACTTCTCTGGTGTTTAAGGAGGTTTCCTTTTTGAGTGAAACTTTTCCCGCACTCCGAACATGAATAGGGCTGCTCGCCTGTGTGACTTCTCTGGTGTTTTACAAGGTTCCATTTCTGAATGAAAGATTTTCCACACTCTGAACATAAATAAGGACGCTCACCCGTGTGAATCATCTGGTGTTTAAGAAGGTGTCCTTTATCGTTGAAACCTTTTCCGCACTCTGAACACAAATAGGGACGCTCCCCTGTGTGACTGCGCTCGTGTTTAAGAAGGCTCACTTTGTGAATAAAACATTTCCCGCACTCAGAACATGAATAAGGACGCTCTCCCGTGTGACTTCTCTGGTGTTTAAGAAGGTTTCCTTTCTGATAGAAACTTTTCCCACACTCTGCACACATATGATCATCTGTGTGACGTTTTTCATGTCTAAGACGTGCTCTGTTTTCTGTGAATGATTTCCCACACACTAAACCAAACAATGAACTCTCTTCTGTGGAAACTCCTTCATGGCTTAAAGAAGATTCCTGGGGAATAGACGGATCTATTGAAGTATCTGTACTGTGAGATCCTATAGTCTTGGTGTGTGATCCGTCAGAAGATTCCTCAGGATTAGAGGGATCCATTGATCTCCCCAATTGGGAAGGTCTGGGATGTATATTTGGAGTAACGGGATTTCCTCCTGGAGAATATTGTACAATGTTATTATCTTCTGAATTATAATCTGAATTCAAACGGTGCGATATCAAAAAAATGTATACAAACCACAAAAGATACAACAATACACCCAAATTACACTGGATGACATTGTTACTGTTAGAATGGAGATGAATCTTCTTCCACCTCATTTCTTGGTTGGGGACTAAGGACAGGCTACAGCCTTGGATCCCAACGTGTGGCCCTTTTACACTTTTTGTGCAGTCCTTTATTAAACATTATATTGAGGAATGGAGATGGACCTTTCATATGGTGTACAGTATCTTCTCCTCATTTGTTGGGAACATGACGTTATATTGAGGAATGGAGATGGACCTTTCATATGGCCTTCTATGTCTGTCTGTCCACCTGCAAGGTGATTAATGTGGCCAGTCTCTGGGTGGAGACCAAACCTGATTTAAGCCAGCCAAGCCTGCAATCTCAGTATCTCCTCCTCATTTGTTGGGAACATGACGTTATATTGAGGAATGGAGATGGACCTTTCATATGGTGTACAGTATCTCCTCCTCATTTGTTGGGAACATGACGTTATATTGAGGAATGGAGATGGACCTTTCATATGGTGTACAGTATCTCCCCCTCATTTGTTGGGAACATGACGTTATATTGAGGAATGGAGATGGACCTTTCATATGGTGTACAGTATCTCCTCCTCATTTGTTGGGAACATGACGTTATATTGAGGAATGGAGATGGACCTTTCATATGGTGTACAGTATCTCCCCCTCATTTGTTGGGAACATGACGTTATATTGAGGAATGGAGATGGACCTTTCATATGGTGTACAGTATCTCCTCCTCATTTGTTGGGAACATGACGTTATATTGAGGAATGGAGATGGACCTTTCATATGGTGTACAGTATCTCCTCCTCATTTGTTGGGAACATGACATTATATTGAGGAATGGAGATGGACCTTTCATATGGTGTACAGTATCTCCACCTCATTTGTTGGGAACATGACGTTATATTGAGGAATGGAGATGGACCTTTCATATGGTGTACAGTATCTTCTCCTCATTTGTTGGGAACATGACATTATATTGAGGAATGGAGATGGACCTTTCTTTTTTTTTAAATAATTTCTTTATTTTAAGTGTCATACATACAGAGAAATAAACAATTTCATTAATCCATCAATCATATGAGGTCCAACAAATCCATTCAAAATCCAATTAACAGCATTACTTCTATCTTAAATACACCCACAGAAAAAAATAATAACTAGTTATTTGGGATAGTCCCCGTTCTGTCTTCTGTTAGACCTGCTTCTCTTGTATGCCCTGACAACATACTTTACTGAAAAGAAAAACCTCTACATTACTGAAAAGGAAGAAGGAGAAAGTAAAAAGCCCCCTAAGGGGGGGCGGGATCTTGGGGTCCCCTTTGTTAAAAGAATCTTCCAGATTCCGATAAGCCCCCCGCCGCAGAACCCCACAACCACCGGGCAAGGGTTGTGGGGATGAGGCCCTTGTCCCCATCAACATGGGGACATGGTGCTTTGAGGGGTCACAGACCCCCAAAGCATCCTCCCCATGTTGAGGGCATGTGGCCTGGTACGGCTCTCGCGTCCCCCCCTCTTTTCCTGTGGCCTGCCAGGTTGCGTGCTCGGATAAAGGGTCTGGTATGGATTTTTGGGGGGAACTCCACGCCATTTTTTTTTTAAATTTGATGCAGGGTTCCCCCTAATATCCATACCAGACCTGAAGGGCCTGGTAATTGAATTTGGGGGGACCCCCAAGCATTTTTTTTTTTTTTTTATCAATGACTTTCAATGACTTTTCTCTGTATTGCCGGGAGCCGACAATTTATTATAGCCGCGAGTGCTTTTAAATGACTTTTTTTCCTTCAGAAATTACACTTTGTGCAGGGACAGGTCTAAGCACGAGAAACAAGCGCTACTTCACAGGCATACTATACACCCCCAGGTATGAAATATAAAAGGAATATTTCACTTTTATTGTATCACTTTAAGCATTATTAAAATCACTGCTCCCGAAAAAACGGCCGTTTTTAAAACTTTTTTTTTGCATTGATACATGTCCCCTGGGGCAGGACCCGGGTCCCCAAACACTTTTTATGACAATAACTTGCATATAAGCCTTTAAAATTAGCACTTTAGATTTTTCATGTTCGAGTCCCATAGACTTTAACGGTGTTCAGATGTTCGAACAAATTTATTGCCTGTTCGCAAGTTCTGATGCGAACCGAACTGGGGGGTGTTCGGCTCATCCCTATTGAGGAATGGAGATGGACCTTTCATATGGTGTACAGTTTCTCTATTTTTCCATTTATTGTTTATTACTTACTTGTGTCCATATGTAGAGAAGATTCCTCCTCCATAGACTGCTGATCTCCACTCACCAACAATTCTTCTTCTTCCTCTTTAATCTCAATTTTGATGTCGTTCTGTTCTTCACCCTAAACCCCAAAGATGATAAACGTATAATAATATTGATAAAATAAATAACATCTGTAAAAAGTAACTCTCAATAATAAGCAATTACACAGAAAAATGCCATCTCAAAATTTAGAAAACTTAGATTTTTTTCTGCTCAATCGTATGTACCTGATGATGGTGAGGGATGGTGTGACCAGGGTTGCCAACTTTCAGTAAATTTACGAACAGTTTGTAAAATCTGTACTTTTTTGCATCTGTCCTTGAATGTCCATTACGGACATATAGGCTGCATGTCCGTAACTGACATTCATGGACAGATGCAACAATTATGGATTTTACAAACGGTTCGTAAATTTACTGAAAGTTGGCAACCCTGGGTGTGACCTTCATGTGTGGAATCCCAGCAATACAGAGGACCACCCTCCCACATAGACTGCTGATCTCCACTTACCAATGTCTCTTCTTCTTCCTCAACTTTGATGTCTTTCAATTCTTCACCCTAAACCCCAAAGACAATAGAATACGTGTTAAAAAAAAAAGGAAAAAGAGATTACATGCACTAATGTCATCTCATATCCTAAAATTCATTTTAGGGTTACATGCATCGTCTCCTATACCTGCTCATAATTTGTATATTTGTGAACTCCCTTTGTGGAATCCCAAGAATAGAGAGGGGCGTCTTCTTCTATAAACTGCTGATCTCCACTCACCAACATCTCTTCATCTTCCTCTTTAACCTCAACTTTGATGTAATTCAGCTTCTCGCCCTGAACCCAATAATGATAGAGTGCATTTATAAAAAAGGAACAAGAGATTACAGAAGAATGTTATAGCATAGCTTAGAATTCTTATTTGCTCAGTCCCACCTACCTGATGATGGTGAGGGATGGTGTGACCTTCCTGTGTGGAATCCCGGGAATACAGAGGACGGGGACATCTCTCTGGTGGGTTCCCATTACTGGATCCATCTGTAGGAAACACACACACTGACTGAATACATTGTTTCTATGTGTTTATCAGATGATGGGGGATCTAGGTGGACCCTCCGTACTGCTCTCTCCTTTACAATAAAGTCTCCTCTTACCCGGTGATGTGAGGGGCGGCTGATCCTCCATCATGACGTCCTTGTAGAGATCCTTGTGTCCTTCTAAATACTCCCACTCCTCCATGGAGAAATAGACAGTGACATCCTGACACCGTATATGTCCCAGTTGGGAAGACTTCTCTTGCCTTGCTATTCAGCTGACCTGGAGAGAATTAGCAATCAATAAAGTTCTTAATTTTCTCCCCCTACATCTACATATAAAAACAAAACGATGGTTGCAGTAGGGCTTTAAAGAGAAGTAATACCTAGAAAATATTGGATTGGAGAGAATATGTGTTTTGTTAAATACTACTGACCATGGAGGATATGTAGACATGACGTTGTTCTGTGTGCACAGAGCCCGGGAATGTCTATATTGTGAGCCCCGCCCTATAAGTGTCACTGGACACGGCATGTATTGTGCACATTGATGTCACCCTGACAGCCAACTCCACCAAAAATAAGACTGGGGGCATCTGTACTGTGATTGGTGTTCAGGATCACACGACAGAGGCCAATCGGGTTATGGTAAGGGGACAAAGGGAAGCAATATTTCTCCACTCACATGAAGGATGAATAAATGGCTCTGTATAGGATGTATCTGGTCTATAAACCAGAGGCTCTGGAAGGACAGTTGGATAAATGGTTCCATATTTAGGATGTATCTGGTCTATAAACCAGAGGCTCTGGAAGGACAGTTGGATAAATGGTTCTATATTTAGGATGTATCTGGTCTATAAACCAGAGGCTCTGGAAGGACAGTTGGATAAATGGTTCTATATTTAGGATGTATCTGGTCTATAAACCAGAGGCTCTGGATGGACAGTTGGATAAATGGCTCTATATTTAGGATGTTTCCGGTCTATAAACCAGAGGCTCTGGAAGGACAGTTGGATAAATGGTTCTATATTTAGGATGTATCTGGTCTATAAACCAGAGGCTCTGGATGGACAGTTGGATAAATGGCTCTATATTTAGGATGTTTCCGGTCTATAAACCAGAGGCTCTGGATGAACAGTTGAATAAATGGCTCTATATTTAAGATGTATCTGGTCTATAAACCAGAGGCTCTGGATGGACAGTTGGATAAATGGCTCTATATTTAGGATGTTTCCGGTCTATAAACCAGAGGCTCTGGATGAACAGTTGAATAAATGGCTCTATATTTAAGATGTATCTGGTCTATAAACCAGAGGCTCTGGATGGACAGTTGGATAAATGGTTCTATATTTAGAATATATCGGGTCTATAAACCAGAGGCTCTGGATGGACAGTTGGATAAATGGTTCTATATTTAGGATGTATCTGGACTATAAACCAGAGGCTCTGGATGGACAGTTGGATAAATGGTTCTATATTTAGAATATATCGGGTCTATAAACCAGAGGCTCTGGATGGACAGTTGGATAAATGGTTCTATATTTAGGATGTATTGATGTACATATTATATTACTCTATGCGTGCATCATCGTCTGCTGGAGATAAAAGACATCACAGTGACTATGGAGGAAGAGGATGGACATGACGGGGGGTTACTGGATATAAATATAAAATAATATCTTATTACCTCCTCTGCTGCCAGTTCCTGCAATGTCTCCTCTCTACTTTTTTCTTACATGACCTCTGACCTGGAACTTCCTGTTTTACCTACATCACTTCTTGTCTTTGCGTTCCACGGATAATAAGTGAGATCACCACCTGGTGGGAAATATAAATACTGCAACCTGTGTTGTCCCTCCGTACTTCAACAGCTGCTCCATTGTGGCTTCCTATTCGTTGCTGTTGTATAAATGATACCTCACAGAAACCTAAGTATTCTATAAAAATAATGGAATGCAATAATTCTAGTATATTTATTTATAAGGATTTTTTTTATGTTAGTAAATAGACCCCATCGAATATATATACTGTAGTTCACATTTGTTGTTTTGCAGTTTAGTGTGTCAATGGAAACATTTAGATTAGAGGTCCAAACCTTAAAAATGGGAAAGTTCTCCCAATGGGGTTTTTAGGCAGCAAAAATTCAATGGTTGCAAATATTGTGTATTATAGTATTAAAAGATTTTATTGTAATATAAACATATGATAAAGTCATGGTAATTACAATATAAACACTGGTAACAAGGGATATAAAAATCCATACATAGAGGAGCAAAACCAAAATTGTTATACAGCTGACATAACATGTATCTGTGCATAATCCCCTGACGCGTTTCAACCCCAAATAGGGTCTTCTTCAGAGGTTTTTGGTCTGCTGTAAGAAATTACATAATAAGTTTCATATCCTACCTAGGTATGTACCAATATGGCAGGAATTGTATATGAAGTACATAATTACCAATTGTCTGTGTATAAAATAAATCCTTCTTGTACCAGAGTGTCCACTAAAAAGCTTTAAAAGGATCCCAATGGCTCACCGGCCACAAGGCACCCCAGGGTGCAGCGCCGATAGAGCACATGCGACGTGCAAGGAGTCAAGCCACGTACACACGATCGGTTTAACTGATGAAAACCGTCCAATGGATTGTTTTCATCGGACAAACCGATCATGTATGGGACCCATCGGTCTTTTTTCCATCGGTTTTAAAAAATAGAACATGTTTTAAAATTATCCGATGGATAAAAAACCGATACCAAATTCCGATCGTCTGTGGGCAAGTCCATCGGATAAAAAACCCACGCATGCTCAGAATCAAGTCGACGCATGCTCAGAAGCATTGAACTTCCTTTTTCTCGGCTCATCGGAGTCTTTTACGTCACCGCGTTTGGGACGGTCGTTTTTTTGACTGATGGTGTGTGGGCAAGACTGATGGAAGTCAGCTTCATCGGATTTCCGATGGACAAAAACATCGGATTAGAATCCATAGGATATCCGATCGTGTGTACAGGGCTTCACAGTTTGGAGGAAGGCAGGACGGCAGGACAGTCTCCACCATGCAAGTACACCACCCTTTCAGAGGTCATTGCCTAATCATGTGTAGCGGGTATATACTTTCTATTTTTGAATCTGGTGGGAAAAAAATACTGTGATGTATGGTTCCTCGGGGCCCACCAGGTGGCGCTGTCACTTTGGGCCCGGGGTTGAGTCGTCATTGCAGTATCGTACCTCTTTTGGCCTCTCTTAGCGGTTGTATGGTGGGGCGGGGAACCCGCCGTGCTTGCTGGGAGAGGGTATAAGGGGGGCGGCCATTTTTTGTGGCGGGAGTCGACCCCAGGCACCTTCAGCCTGAGGGGGGTGGTTTGTGTCGGTCCCCTAGGTGGGTCTAGGCCTAGAGGACGTTCGGAGGTCGTGTTCCATCCCAGGCACCTTTAGCCTGGGGTGAGGTACTCGGATGGAGGTCTGGAGCTCAGTGCCCACCACTGAGTTCCGCGAGGGAAGGAGGTCCTAGGGAACTCCGGGAGTGGGTACCCGAATCCGGAAGGCGTAATGGACCGGGGGGAGCTACTCACTTGAAGACCCGGTGCAGCATATTGCCGGTGACAGGTGAGCCTCCCATCAGAGACCGCCTGGAAGGAAATTC
This sequence comes from Rana muscosa, assembly GCA_029206835.1. NCBI lineage: Eukaryota > Metazoa > Chordata > Amphibia > Anura > Ranidae > Rana > Rana muscosa. The sequence goes on along the minus strand of CM055123.1, from coordinate 400,187,895 downwards.
CCCCCTCGCTCGGAGACCGCAACCCACTTTCAGGAAGGAAAGTGGAGAGTTCATTGTGTCTGGGCCTACTCGCATCCACACCTCCTTTTCTGTTCTGTTCTCCAAGGGAGTCTACTAATTGTGTTTATTCTGGAAGAATAAAGGAGTGTTGGACTTTAATGGTGTGGGGTTAATTTACTCTGGCAGACATCGTTCAAGGTAACTCTCGGAATGGAGGCTCCAGGTGCAGAACACTGACCCGAAGGTATTATAAGAACTTTGCTTCCACCACACAAACATCTGCGGTGAGGGCTTGGCGTGGTGACCCCGCTCTCTCTCCTCTAAGATACCCCTAGACAAGAGACAGACGAGCTGATAAAAGAGAGGTGAGGGAGGAGGCCGCTACACATGCAATTAATACACATTTCATCACTTTGTGGTTTTGTTTTCCTTTACTTTCTCTATATTTTTTCATCACTCTCACACCCACTTCACATTCACCATCATTTATCGTGCACATTAATTTATGTAGCCGCTCATCCCTCCAAAACACACTCACTTCAGAGTCACCATTATGATCACTCCACAATAACTGACCACTATCTCACCGTTTCACATATTGAACATGTATGCACCATCTGTTCAACTATACATTGGAACATCCATTAATATAGAATACCATATAAACATAGATAAATTACAGGATACTCTTTTGGAGATCTCTGCCTGCCTAAATTCAACATATAGAAACCCAAATTATAATTAAAGGCATTACATAATGCATTTTATAATACTGTTCTTAATGCTTTGCCGCAGGTATCCACCTTCCTGTCCGTGCATGCCCCGTAGGGGCCTTCCTCCAAAGTGTGACTCCCTGCAAGTCGCTGTTTGATACACCTTCTATATAGTGTCCATCGTCTCTGGTAAGCTTGCCAACCTTATCACTTTCTACTGTACTTTTTGGGATCAATATTTTATCAATTTCCATGTACACGTCAAGAGAGACCTTCTATGGTTGTTTATTCTTTGGATTAACCGCCTCTTGGTGTCTCCACATGAATGTGAACTTTTGAATGTTTTTTTTATATACATTTTTTTCACTTATATATATATATATATATGGGTTGTTCATTCACTCATGTTCACTGTTGAATTGACATTCACCTTTTACGTTTATTCATTTACTTTTATATTCACCATTTTGAGCGCTACACTAATTTGTTTACATATATATGCAAGTCCTAAATAAAACTAGTGTAGATGATGTTAAGGTGATAAGTTCTTTCAACGTGCAAAAATAAGAAATAAGTGATGGCTGTCACGTCTCAAAGTGCAGTGACACCTATGTGCTGATTGGCCTCTCACCTTATTGCTGTAAGGTAACAGCATAAGTGGATGATGCTAACAATCCAATGGCTCCTAATAATCCTCCTATGGTTAGCCCTGTTGGTGGCTCTCTCAGATGAGTGATTCGCTCCCTCTAGGGGTCCTCCTCCATTTGGCCCGGTTGGTGGCTTTCTCAGATGAGTGATTCCGGCTCCCTCTAGGGGTCCTCCTCCATTTGGCCCGGTTGGTGGCTTTCTCAGATGAGTGATTCCGGCTCCCTCTAGGGGTCCTCCTCCATTTGGCCCTGTTGGTGGCTCTCTCAGATGAGCGATTCCGGCTCCGTCTAGGGGTCCTCCTCCATTTGGCCCGGTTGGTGGCTCTCTCAGATGAGTGATTCCGGCTCCCTCTAGGGGTTCTCCTCCATTTGGCCCGGTTGGTGGCTCTCTCAGATGAGCGATTCCGTCTCCGTCTAGGGGTCCTCCTCCATTTGGCCCGGTTGGTGGCTCTCTCAGATGAGCGATTCCGGCTCCGTCTAGGAGTCCTCCTCCATTTGGCCTGGTTGGTGGCTCTCTCAGATGAGCAATTCCGGCTCCCTCTAGGGGTCCTCCTCCGTTTGGCCCGGTTGGTGGCTCTCTCAGATGAGCGATTCCGGCTCCCTCTAGGGGTCCTCCTCCATTTGGCCCAGTTGGTGGCTCTCTCAGATGAGCGATTCTGGCTCCCTCTAGGGGTCCTCCTCCATTTGGCCCGGTTGGTGGCTCTCTCAGATGAGCGATTCCGGCTCCCTCTAGGGGTCCTCCTCCATTTGGCCCGGTTGGTGGCTCTCTCAGATGAGTGATTCCGGCTCCCTCTAGGGGTCCTCCTCCATTTGGCCCAGTTGGTGGCTCTCTCAGATGAGCGATTCCGGCTCCCTCTAGGGGTCCTCCTCCATTTGGCCCGGTTGGTGGCTCTCTCAGATGAGCGATTCCGGCTCCCTCTAGGGGTCCTCCTCCATTTGGCCCGGTTGGTGGCTCTCTCAGATGAGTGATTCCGGCTCCCTCTAGGGGTCCTCCTCCATTTGGCCCGGTTGGTGGCTCTCTCAGATGAGTGATTCCGGCTCCCTCTAGGGGTCCTCCTCCATTTGGCCATGTTGGTGGCTCTCTCAGATGAGCGATTCCGGCTCCCTCTAGGGGTCCTCCTCCATTTGGCCATGTTGGTGGCTCTCTCAGATGAGCGATTCTGGCTCCCTCTAGGGGTCCTCCTCTATTTGGCCATGTTGGTGGCTCTCTCAGATGAGTGATTCCGGCTCCCTCTAGGGAACCTCCTCCATTTGGCCTGGTTGGTGGCTCTCTCAGATGAGCGATTCCGGCTCCCTCTAGGGGTCCTCCTCCATTTGGCCTGCTTGGTGGCTCTCTCAGATGAGCGATTCTGGATCCCTATAGGGGTCCTCCTCCATTTGACCCAGTTGATGGCTCTCTCAGATGAGTGATTCTGGCTCCTTCTAGGGGTCCTCCTCCATTTGGCCTGGTTGGTGGCTCTCTCAGATGAGTGATTCCGGCTCCCTCATCTCTTTGGCCCATTTGGTGGCTCTCTATGCTAAATATAGGCTCTTCTCTGTTGGTCTGATGGTCTGGGAGTCCTTCTTAGCATCCAGATTGTTGTATGCTAAACATCTCCATTACTTCCTGGACGGGCCTTAGGATGTGAAAACTGCTAAGACCAATCAGGACTTCTGGTGGGACGGAAGATCCCAGTAAAGCCACGGAAGGCGGTGGGAGGGGGAAATCCCCTCCTGCTGCTTGTAAAATCAATCCAGCAGCTAGTTAGCCACTGGGCTTGCTTTTACAAGAGAGCCAACCGCCGGTGTTCTGTCGAGAAGTGCCCCGCATGCGCCGTACATAACAGCACAACAGCTGAGTTTACGATCAGCTGTCGCGTCGGCTAGACGGCGCCTGTGCACAATAGCCGACTGAAGACATTTTTTCCATCAGATTGTGCCTCGTGTTGCCGAGGCACATTCATGTAGGTGAGGGGCAGATAATTACATGAAGGGGCAGATTTTTCAATGATGGGCAGTGCTGGGTGAAGAATTTTTAACGATGGCCAAACAAATCTGCAAAACAAATCTTTATCTGCTATAGAAAAAGCCGCCCTTCAATTGACTAAACACGCCCCGCAAACGTCCAGGAAGAACAGCAGATAAAGATTTGTTTTGCAGATTTGTTTGCCCATCGTTAGACATATATTTTTTAACACCCTAGAGAATAAAATAGCGGTCATTTCAATACTTTTTGTCACACCATATTTGTCTTACAAGCGCACTTTTTTGGGAAAAAATTCACTTTTTTAAATAAAAAAATAAGCCAACAGTAAAGTTAGCCCAATTTTTTTATATTGTGAAAGATAATGTTACGCCGAGTAAATTGATACCCAACATGTCCCGCTTCAAAATTGCGCCTGCTCGTGGAATGGCGTCAAACTGTTACCCTTAAAAATCTCCATAGGCGACGTTTTAAAAATTCTACAGGTTGCATGTTTTAAGCTACAGAGGAGGTCTAGGGCTAGAATTATTGCTCTCGCTCTAACGATCGCGGTGATACCTCACATGTGTGGTTTGAACACTGTTTTCATATGCGGGCGCTACTCATGTATGCGTTTGTTTCGGCGCGTGAGCTCGTCGGGACGGGGCGCTTTACAAATTTTGTTTTTTTCTTATTTATTTTACTTTATTTTATTGATTTTAAAAAAAAAAATTGGGTCACTTTTATTCCCATTACAAGGAAACATCCCTTGTAATAGAAAAAAGCATGACAGGTCCTCTTAAATATGAGATCTGGGGTCAAAAAGACCCCACAGCTCATATTTGGACTTAAATGTAATCGAAAAAAAAAAAAAAATATTTGAAAAAAATGACCAATAAAATGGCCCTTTAAAGTGGTTGTAAACCCACTTTGTAAACAAACACCTACAGGTAAGCCTAGATTAAGGCTTACCTGTAGGTGCATGAAATATCTCCTTAACCTACACGGTTAAGGAGATATTTGCATTTAAAAGCGGCGACGCTGACGTCACGCGCATGCGCATGGGGTTAACCCCATTCACAAATTCGGCTAGGTCGCAGAATTCGACGACGTAGCCGAATTCGACGGAGTCACGTCTTCACCGCTCCGGTGGAGCGGCGCTGTGATTGGCTGGTGCGGCGATACCCGGAAGTAACATTCCGGCTATCGCCGCAGCGATGGATGCGGCTGAAGAGGGAGACAAGGACGGCTTCAGGGGCCCCGATCTAAGGTAAGTGATGCATAATGAGCTATTATGCTAGTCATATTAGCTCATTATGCCTTTCTCTTACAGGTCGTTGGGGAAAAAAAATAAAAAATAGTGAGTTTACAACCACTTTTAAGAGGTATGGGCGAAAGTGACGTTTTGACGTCGCTTCCGCCCTGCTATGGTATGGAGACGGGTGGGTGCCATCATCCCCTCACTCGTATCCATACCCAGGAAGGAGAAGGACCCGATCATCTCCGCTGATCTTGCAGCGAATCCGCCGCAGAGACCACCATTACCGTAAACTGGACCGCCTGCTGAAAAGATGGATACCTCGGTTAAGGCAGCAGCTGCTGCCATTACCGAGATATCCATCTTTAAAGTGCCGACGTATATATACAGTGGGCGGTCGTTAAGTGGTTATAAAAACACACAGTAAAAAAACATGCAAAACTCAATGCTCAGGCCACATTCTCACTTTAGCGTTTCTGCAATTTCATGCAAGTTTTGTGAAACTCGCAAAAAACACCTGTTGCCAGTCATCAATAGCACCACCAAACATAGAAAAAAAAAAGAGACCCTTATTTGTCACATGAAAAAAAGAACAGCATCAAACAGTTAAAAAAAAACGCACAAAGCTCGACACTCAAAAAAGGCGCATGAGCTACTTTGCCGCGTTTGTCCTGCATAGGGGAGCTAATTAAAAATCAATGGGCTACCCGCGATTTTGTTGAGCACACGTTCACGGAATGCTAAAGCGCGAAAGCTACATGAGCTACAATGATGGGTGTCGCTAAGCGCGACACGCATCAGTGTAGCTCATGTAGCTTTCGCGCTTTAGCAAAAGCACGCACAGAAGCCACGCCCTGTGTCACGCGTCATAGTGTGAACGGATACAAAAAGAAGGGGGACACTCTTCTATTTTTTTTTTATTTTTTTTTACCACAACCCCAACACTGGAGGAAGAGTACAGAGAGAAGCTGGAAAGGGAGACACAATCTGTGAGTGCGGGATCATTTGGAGTTCCTGGGGATCCAGGACTGATAGGCGATCACTGAATACCAGGAAGTAGAGGAGGAGGGGCAGTCACCAGTTCTGTGAGGAGAAGACAAACTGTGAGAGAAGGAAAACACTCTTGAGGTGGCCTCAAATGAACAGGTATTATATTATATTTTATATATATATATATATATATATATATATATTATATCATATATTTTATTTTAGTATGATATTTTAATGGTGAAAGAATTGTGGAATTTAACCACGTCCCTACCGGTCCTATTCTGTCACTTCTCTCCTTCATGTAAAAATCATCAATTTTTTTGCTAGAAAATTACTCAGAACCCCCAAACATTATATACATTTTTTTAGAAGACACCCTAGGGAATAAAATGGCGGTCATTGCAACTTTTTATCTTGCACGGTATTTGCGCAATAATTTTTCAAATGCCTTTTTTTTTTTTAAACGGTTATGTGAATTAAAAAATAACAAAACAGTAAAGTTTGCCAATTTTTTTTCTATAATGTGAAAGATGATGTTACGCCGAGTAAATGGATACCTAACTTGTCACGCTTTAAAATTGTGCACACTCGTGGAATGGCGCCAAACTTCGGTACTTAAAAATCTCCATAGGCGACGCTTTAAATTTACCAGTTTAGAGTTACAGAGGAGGTCTAGTGCTAGAATTGTTGCACACGTTCTAACGCACGCGGCAATACCTCACGTGTGGTTTGAACGGCGTTTACATATGTGGGCGGGACTTATGTGTGTGTTCGCTTCTAAATGCGAGCTACTGGGGACAGGGGCGTTTTAAATTATTATTTTTTTACTTAATTTTTTTTATTTTTACTTTTTTTTTACTTTTTTTATTTTTTTTTGATCACTTTTATTCCTATTACAAGGAATGTAAACATCCATTTTAATAGGAATATAATGTGACAGGTCCTCTTTATGGAGAGATGCGGGGTCAAAGACCCCGCATCTCTCCTCCAGGCTGGAAAGCATGAGATCGGGAAAAAAAATCCACCGATCTCATGCTGACAGACGTGACCGCGGCTCTGTTTACTTCAGGCCTCCGACGATCATAGAGATGACCGGTGACCATATAGTCACCGGAAATCTCTATCCTCGTCATCCGGCGGCACGGGAGAGCCTGGAGAAGCACCGGATGGCGGTGGGAGGGAGGTGGGAGGGGGGACGTCATAGATCACCGCCATTACTAGTAAAAATAAATAATAAAAATGCCATAACTATATCCCCTATTTTGTAGATGCTAAAACTTCAGCGCAAACTAATCAATATACGCTTATTGTGATTTTAGTTTTTTTTTACCAAAAATATGTAGAAAAATACATATTGGCCTAAACTGATGAAGAAATTAGCAAAAAGTAAAAAATATTGTTATTTTTTTTTCAAAATTGTCGCTTTGTTTAGGCCCCATGTACACGGACGCTGTTAAACGCGCGTTCAGAGGCAGTTGGACACTTTTTTCAACTGCCCCTGAACACATTCAATGTTATCCTATGTGACCATGTACAAGTCTCGTTTATTGATGTTTTTAGGCAGTTGCGTTTAACAGCGTTTCTTTGAAAGCAAAAAAAGGGGTTCAGACGCAAAAGATTTCCAGGTTTCAGACACAAAAGATTTCCAGGTTTCAGACGCAAAACGCGGCTAAACGCGGTACCGGCGTTTAGTCGCGTTTTCGTTTTTAAAGGTGACCTATTTTTTTACGTTAAAAATCTCAAAAATTATAGCAAATGATGAAAAACCATTAAAAAATAAAAATAAAACTAATTGCTTGCATTGCATTGTGGACAATCCACAACTTGTGGCGGGTGACGTGGCAAGTGGACAATCCACAACTTGTGGCAAGTGGACAATCCACAACTTGGGGAAGGTGACATGGCCAGGTGACATGGCAAGTGGACAATCCACATCTTGTGGCAGGTGATGTGGCCAAGTGACGTGGCAAGTGGACAATCAACAACTTGTGGCAGGTGATGTGGCAAGTGACACGCTAAATACAAGTACACTGCTGCTCTCTCAGCTGCTGCTACTCACTCTGGTCTCACAAAATGGCTGAAATGGTTAATAATACTGTTTTTTGAGCTTAGGGAGGGTCCTTATGATGTTTCTTAACTAAACGCTTCTAGACGCAAACGCGGCTAAACACGGCATGCAAAACGGGCGTTTCTAAACACCGGTTTCAACCTTCGTTCAGAAGAGTTTGCACCAGCGTCCCGTGTACGAGGCCTTATACTGCAAAAAATAAAAACCACAGAGGTGATCAAATACCACCAAAAGAAAGCTCTATTTGTGCGGATAAAAGGACGTCAATTTTGTTTGGGTACAACATCGCATGACCGCACAATTGTCAGTTAAAGCGACGCAGTGCCAAATCAAAAAAAAAATGGCCTGGTCATTAAGGGGGAAAATCTTCTGCTTTGCAAGTGGTTAAACAGTGGGCGGTTCGCTTTAAGACAAAAGTGGTCTCTGTGGCGGATTTGCCACAAGATCACTTTTATCGGCCTGGTCGTCTAGGCGGTTTAAGGAGGGGGTGGGAAGATGTCCAGGATGACATAAGGAGTGGACAGTCAAAAACACAAAGGACGGATGCATATGTGGAAAATGAAAAGGTAACGGGAATCTGTTCGGAGGCAGAGACCGGAACTCTGTCCTGACAAGTGGATTCTCCACTACGACAATGCTCCTGCACATGATGCGGTAATTTTTGGCAAGTTCCTGGCCCAGAAATCCATTCTGAAACTTGACCAACCACCTTATTCCCCTGACTTAGCACCCTGCGACTTTTAGCTGTTTCGAAAATTAATCAGTCCTGATGAAGTGAACTGTTTCATGAAACCCGTTGAGATAATGATGTTCATCATTCTCTGTGCTGTTGGATAAAATGTATATTATACACTATATCTTCATGAAGTATCATGTACCAAAAAGGAATTGATTAAACAATCAGGTGTATACCTTTTTTAGTGCATTCTTATTTTTTTAATCTTTTTTTTTCTGTTGTATGTAATAAAGTACTGATCTTATATATACAGGTCCTTCTCAAAAAATTTGCATATTGTGATAAAGTTCATTATTTTCTGTAATGTACTGATAAACATTAGACTTTCATATATTTTAGATTCATTACACACAACTGAAGTAGTTCAAGCCTTTTCTTGTTTTAATATTGATGATTTTGGCATACAGCTCATGAAAACCCAAAAATCCTATCTCAAAAAATTAGCATATCATGAAAAGGTTCTCTAAACGAGCTATTAACCTAATCATCTGAATCAACTAATTAACTTTAAACACCTGCAAAAGATTCCTGAGGCTTTTAAAAACTCCCAGCCTGGTTCATTACTCAAAACCGCAATCATGGGTAAGACTGCCGACCTGACTGCTGTCCAGAAGGCCATCATTGACACCCTCAAGCAAGAGGGTAAGACACAGAAAGAAATTTCTGAACGAATAGGCTGTTCCCAGAGTGCTGTATCAAGGCACCTCAGTGGGAAGTCTGTGGGAAGGAAAAAGTGTGGCAGAAAACGCTGCCCAACGAGAAGAGGTGACCGGACCCTGAAGAAGATTGTGGAGAAGGACCGATTCCAGACCTTGGAGGACCTGCGGAAGCAGTGGACCGAGTCTGGAGTAGAAACATCCAGAGCCACCGTGAACAGGCGTGTGCAGGAAATGGGCTACAGGTGCCGCATTCCCCAGGTCAAGCCACTTTTGAACCAGAAACAGCGGCAGAAGCGCCTGACCTGGGCTACAGAGAAGCAGCACTGGACTGTTGCTCAGTGGTCCAAAGTACATTCGGAAATCAAGGTGCCAGAGTCTGGAGGAAGACTGGGGAGAGGGAAATGCCAAAATGCCTGAAGTCCAGTGTCAAGTACCCACAGTCAGTGATGGTCTGGGGTGCCATGTCAGCGGCTGGTGTTGGTCCACTGTGTTTTATCAAGGGCAGGGTCAATGCAGCTAGCTATCAGGAGATTTTGGAGCACTTCATGCTTCCATCTGCTGAAAAGCTTTATGGAGATGAAGATTTCATTTTTCAGCACGACCTGGCACCTGCTCACAGTGCCAAAACCACTGGTAAATGGTTTACTGACCATGGTATTACTGTGCTCAATTGGCCTGCCAACTCTCCTGACCTGAACCCCATAGAGAATCTGTGGGATATTGGGAAGAGAAAGTTGAGAGACGCAAGACCCAACACTCTGGATGAGCTTAAGGCCGCTATCGAAGCATCCTGGGCCTCCATAACACCTCAGCAGTGCCACAGGCTGGTTGCCTCCATGCCACGCCGCATTGAAGCAGTCATTTCTGCAAAAGGATTCCCGACCAAGTATTGAGTGCATAACTGAACATAATTATTTGAAGGTTGACTTTTTTTGTATTAAAAACACTTTTCTTTTATTGGTCGGATGAAATATGCTAATTTTTTGAGATAGGATTTTTGGGTTTTCATGAGCTGTATGCCAAAATCATCAATATTAAAACAAGAAAAGGCTTGAACTACTTCAGTTGTGTGTAATGAATCTAAAATATATGAAAGTCTAATGTTTATCAGTACATTACAGAAAATAATGAACTTTATCACAATATGCTAATTTTTTGAGAAGGACCTGTATAGTGGTATTGTGACCTCCTTAAAAACCCCAGGGGGCAATGTTTTTTGTACTTATCTGTAAGTGTTGTTGGGATGGAGGCATTTGAACCTGTGTGGTAAGTGTCACCCTTCAGCATATCTCTACGTTTATTATTAGTTTTGTTGCCCTTTCTCTGGACTCTCTCCAGTACCAGCACATCCTTCCTGAGGATTGGTGACCAGAACTGGACAGCATACTCGAGATGTGGCCATTTGTAATTTGTAAAGTGGTAGAGTTATAGCTTTATCTCTTGAGTAAATACCCTTTGTAATGCATGCTAATAGTCTGCTTGCCTTGCTTGCTGCAGCTTGGCATTGCATGCTATTGCAGAGTCTACTAGGACCCCCAGATCCTTTTCCACCCTTGATTTCCCCCAGAGGTTCTTCACCTAGCGAGTAACATTTTTAGCTCCCAAGTGCATTATTTATGATGTGTTGCAATGACAGGTACAGTTTTACTAACACCCAGCTTGGCACAATGTAAAAATGCATATCTCATAACTAATGGACCACTGGTGAAGCTGAAAATCTATTTAGTAGTCAGTGCGATAACCGCAATCTTCTGGGTCCTGTGCTGATAGATTTCCCCTCTGCATACTGACCACAGGGGGGTCTGTCATGTACCTGTATGAAGAGCCTTAGATGATAAGGGTGACCTCCCATCTGAGCACCCCTAAAAGTTGGGACAGGGGCTACTAGGACAATGGAAGCGTGCAGGTACCAAAATGTATCTCTGAACATGAATGAGGACATTCACCGGTGTGAATTCTCTGCTGATTATTAAGTTCTTCTTTCTGAACAAAAGATTTCCCGCACTTTGAACATAAACTATTGGCTCTCATAAATGCCCCTTAGCATTGCTTCATAGTAAAAAAAAAATGGTCTTTGGTCCGTGCAGAGGAAAAAAAATAAGAAATTACCCTTCATAGATATGATGCCACTGCTGGCAAATTACAATTTGATAGACGTCAAATATGATATAGATCTTATACATATTCTCCTTAGAAGATGTAAAGAGACAGTTTTCCAAGTGGCCACAAATGTAATGGGGGGGGGGGGGAATTCTTCAAATTGACCACCAAATTAAGAGACATTCTTCCCACTGATCACCAATGTAAGGGACATTCTTCCCACTGATCACCAATATAAGGGACATTCTTCCCACTGATCACCAATGTAAGGAGCATTCTTCCCACTGATCACCAATGTAAGGAGCATTCTTCCCACTGATCACCAATGTAAGGGACATTCTGACCACAAATGAAGGGGACATTTTTCCCACTTACCACCAATGTAAGGAGGCACATCTGCACCCACCAACAATGTAAATGGGGGCTGATCTCCACTTACTGCCAATGTATGGGGGTCCTCCTCTACTTACCACTAATATAAGGGGATACACTGAAGACATGACTGACGTACTCTCCAAGCAACTGAAGGGGATGAGTTCTGCATCACAGATGAAGATAATGACTGTGAAACTATGGAATTTATCACTGTGACCATGAGGAGGAGAACCAAGATGGCAGCAAATGGATTATTATGTATGGCATTTGCAGTGGTTCCATGTATTCATAAAATATATTATCTGACACACGTGTCGAGCTGGACTTTCTGGACTCTCCATCTCACTAACAAAACACAAATGGAAGACTCTCTATGAACTGAGCACATTCCAATCACCACACCAATGGATGACTCTATGAACTGAGCACATTCGAATCACCACACCAATGTGAACTGAGGACATCCTAATCACCACATCAATGGATGACTCTCTATGAACTGAGCAAATTCCAATCACCACTCCAATGGAACACTCTCTGTGAACTGAGCACATTCCAATCACCAGACCAATGAATGACTCTCTATGAAGTGAGCACATTCCAATCACCACACCAATGGATTACTTTCTATGAACTGAGAACATTCCAATCACCACACATGAATGACTCTCTATGAACTGAGCACATTCCCATTACCAATCATCTAAAATTGTAGTCATTTGTAAAAAGGGACCCAAAAAAGAATATTGTAAAGAGTAGATCTTTATTTTTTATTTTAGAAAACCAAAATACGAGAGTAAGACACAGTAATATAACCCACCATTAAGTTGGAGTAAAAGAAACAAAGTTTAATAATAATTATTCTTTAGTTGGTCCAATGAAAAGCTAGTTCCTTCAGTAAAACAAGAGTCCAATAAAAAGTTTGGCCCATTGGGTTGCCGTATTAGCACAGTTTAGTACTATGGTGATGTCTCTGAGTGTGGGACCCAGGCAGCATTGTTTGTTTAGAGCACCATATTACTATACTCCCTGCAGACCTCCATCCATCACATCACACCCGAAGAACACCATTATACTTTTGCAATGTTCCTAAATACACCAATTTGACCATAAAAAGAATATTAGGCTTTGTGAATATTCTGGTGTACAATAAGTGATATTCTATAATCGAAACATGTTTCACATTCTAAATACAAGGTAGGACACACACTTTCTCTGGTGGTCACTCTTGCCCCAATCTACATTTCTCCATCTGAATGTAAAAAAGGTTGTTAGTCTACGTGAGTTTTCTGATGTCGGTCAAGGGTACCTTTCTGGGTGAAACTTTTCCTGCACACTGAACACGGAAAGGGACGCTCACCTGTGTGACTTCTCTGGTGTACAAGAAGGTGTTCTTTCTGAATGAAACCTTTCCCACAGTCTGAACATGAGAAAGGACGCTCACCTGTGTGACTTCTCTGGTGTATAAGAAGATTTTTTCTCTGAGGGAAAGCTTTCCCACACTCTAAGCATGAAAAAGGACGTTCACCCGTGTGAATTTTCTGGTGTGTAAGAAGGGTTCCTTTGCAGTTGAAACTCTTCCCACACTCTGAACATGAATAGGGATGCTCACCCGTGTGTATTCTCAGGTGTCGAGTAAGTACTTCCTCATGATTAAAACGTTTCCCACACTCTGAACATGCGTAGGGACGCTCACCCGTATGAATTCTTTGGTGTTTAAGAAGGTGTTCTTTCTGAAAGAAACCTTTCCCACATTCTGAGCATGAATAAGGACGCTCACCGGTGTGATATCTGTGGTGATTAAGAAGATTTCCTTTTTCACTAAAACATTTACCGCACTCTGAACATGGGAAAGGACGTTCTCCTGTGTGAGATCTCTGGTGACTGATTAAGGTGCTTTTCTGATTGAAATATTTCCCACACTCTGGACATGAGTAAGTCTTATAACGTTTCTGTTGTATAGGAGGCTCTCCAGTTTCTTTCAAAGCTTTCCGAGACATTGTACGTGACAAGGAGAGCTCACCTGTGTGAGATCCTTCATGGTTTAAAGAGAATTCCTCAGGATTAGATGGATCTGCTGATTTATCTGTACTGTGAGATTCAATAATAATAGTATGTGGATCATCAGAAGATTCCTCAGGATCAGAGAAATCCCATGATCTCTCCATATGATAAGTTCTATGATGTATTATTTGTGTAATGCGTTTTACTCCTGGAGAACGTTGTGTGGTGGGATTTTCTTCTGCTTTATATTCTGAAGATACGTTATTCAGGACATAGTGTCCACCTGTAGGAAATCAATGGTCAAATGTTATTAGAATTCTTCATTCCTTTCATTCAGAAGTCATATACAGTATGTTGGTCTAACACTCTACAGTATCTCAGAGCTCTGGCATGGAATTGGGGGCAATCATAACATAAAATATCAATACAAACCAGATAAAGATCACTACAAACCAGATAAAGGATAAAATGCACAAAAACCACACTAGGTAGGCGTTTGCTTTAATGACATTGTTAAGGCCCGTACACACGATCGGACATTTTGGACAACCAACCTCCCGACGGACCTGTTTTTGCGGACAATCCGACCGTGTGTACGTTTTTTCATCGGACAAATGTTCGTTTTGAGAACAGAGAATCTTTCCGGCAACAAATGTCCGATAGAGCAAATCCGATCGTGTGTACACAAGTCCATCGGACTAAAGTTCAAAGTACAAACACGCATGCTCAGAACCAATGCTAAAGATCGGACAACAATAGCAGAAGTTGCTCAAAGGTAAAGATCAGAAAAACCACGTAGTACGTCTAATACATCCTACCGTGTATATGCATACCAAGTTCACGGACAACGCCCTTCGGAGCAAAATCCACGGAAAAGTCTGTTGGAAGTCCGATCGTGTGTATGAGGCTTTAGAGTGAGAACGGAGATGGGCCTTCCTCCACCTCATTTCTTGTAAACAAGAAACACTGGATTTACTGAAGACTGGGGTGGACCTTTTCATATGGTATGCAATAGTGATGGACAATTTACTAGATACAGGGACCTCTCCAAAGGGTGGCCCATAATATTAAGTGTATGCAATGATACAGGTAACTGTAAGAGGCTGTTGATATAATATAGGAGGTCATCTGTACAGTGTCTTCAACTCCTCAATTTGAAAACCATTACATTAAAGGAGAAGTATGGGAATGCAAAAATAGGTGGTACATGCTCCCCTCATACCTGCATTGTATTTCCTACTTTCCCCAGCCCTTTAATTTTTGCAGAATAGTCTTTTGAAGAGTGCAGAATCTCTCCTTATGAGATATGATAAGGCTATTGCTTTAACAATGGATACAATAGCTCCCGAAAAAGTCTCTCATAATTATAGAACCCCGGAGAAAAACCCACCTTGGTACTCAGAGGTACTAAGATCCCTTAAATGGGCTTGTCAATCTGAAGAAAAAGGCATGGAGGAAAACTCTCTGCCTTCGTACTAAAGAGGCTTACTATAAGAAACACCATAAAGACGGAAAAAAAAAAACACTTTTCTGGGAGAATAAAGGAAGCCCTTGGCAGCTCCACTGAGCTCTTCAGGGTTACAAAGGAGCTAACCATTCCAAGGTGTACCTTGACAAGCCAGGTTCAGTCTCAGGAGCTGGGCAGGGGCTTGCTGATTACTTCATCAGAAAAATAAGCCTGATCAGGGAAAATATTCCTATGGCATCTTTTCCATACTGTGAGGAGGATGAGGTGTCTGACTGCGCACCCATCTCCTTTTTTTCACCTGTCACTATTGAACAGGTACTGGTGGTGATGCGCTTTTTGAGGGCCTCCTCCTCGTGTCTGGATCCTTGCCCTGCCCAGCTGGTGAAGGACTCCACAGCTACCCTGGCCCCATACATCACTGAGATTATAAATAGTTCCTTCCTGACTGGATGCATCCCTGTCGATCTCAAAAAAGCAGTGGTTATTCCACTGCTGAAGAAGGTTAGCCTCGACACGGCCCAGCCAGAGAATAACCAACCTATTTCCACCTTGGTGTTTCTTGCCAAGATCATTGAAACAGTCGTAGTCCAGCAGATTCAGAGTCGTCTGGAATCCAACTCCAGTCTAGATGACCTCCAGTCAGGCTTCCGACCTGGACACGGGACCGAGACAGCCCTAATCAATGTCCAGGACGATATACTTCGCACCCTGGACAACGGTGAAACCGTAGCTCTGATACTTCTGGACTTGTCAGCTGCCTTCGACACCAATGATCATACACGGCTACTGCATAGACTTAAAAATATGGCCAAGATCGAGGGGATGGCATTGGCATGGATGGTTTCGTTCCTCCAAGATAGGCTCCCAGCCTCACCCGTTGTGCCCTATCACTCTAATTTAAAACTCCCTGTTCTGTGGGGTACCACAGGGTTCGGCGTTGTCGCCAACCCTGTTTAACATCCATATGAGACCATTGGCCAACCTGATCCGACGCCATGTTCTGCAGTTCCATGTGTATGCAGAGGACACCCAGATTTATCTGAGCATGTCAAGGGAAAACAGAGACCAGTCTCCACTAGCAGCCTGTTTAGAAGTGATCAATCTGTGGATGAGTGCCAACTTTCTTAAGTTAAATGGCACAAAAACTGAAATTATCATCTTCGATGACAGGGAGGAAGACACTCCTATTCCCGTGTGGCCGTCCTCGTTCGGTGCTCCGCCTGAGGTGGCTAACCAGGTGAGGAACTTGGGGGTCAACTTGGATTCCAGATTGACTCTGGACCCTCAGGTGAGTGGAGTGGTGAGTTCCTGCCACTTCCACTTAAAGCTCCTGCAGGCCCTTTTCTGCTATCTGGATGATGACTCGGATAAGATCGCTCTGATCCATGCAACAATTACCAGTCGGTTGGACTATTGTAATCCGCTGTACCTTGGCCTACCTAAAAAGATCATGCATAGACTCCAACTAATTCAGAACGCCACAGCAAGGTTACTTACGGGTGCTGGTAGGAGAGATCATATCACCCCAATTTTTAATACCTTGCACTGGTTGCCCGTCCGTGAGTGGGTTCTGTTTAAAGTTGGTTGTTTTATGCATAGGATAGTCAATGGAGGTGGACCAGAGTACCTCCGGAAAAAATTCACATGATATGCTCCTAGTAGAGCACTACGTTCAGCAGGACAAATGAATGTTATTGTCCCTAGGGTGAGGAAACAGACGAGGAGGACGTGCTTTCTCGGTGCAGGGGGGTAAGGTATGGAATGATTTACCGTTGGTCCTAAAAAACACCACCAATTTGCTAAGCTTCAGGAAGAGTTTGAAGACCTTGCTCTTCCAGAAGTGTTATGGGGGCTTATAGGTCACTGCATCCGTGCCAGTAATGGAGCCAGGGTTGCCAACTTTCAGTAAATTTACGAACAGTTGGTAAAATCCATAATTGTTGCATCTGTCCATGAAGGTCAGTTATGGACATGCAGCCTACATGTCCGTAATGTACATTCAAGGACAGATGCAAAAAGTACAGATTTTACAAACTGTTTGTAAATTTATTGAAAGTTGGCAACCCTGAATGGAGCCAAATTAAGAAGTTCAGAATCTCCCTGCTCATTATAGTTATACGCATCGAGGCGCATGGGTAATGCCGCGTACACACGACCGTTTTTCATGACGAGAAAAATGCAATTTTTTAGATTGGTCGTGAAAAAACGGTCGTGTGTATGCTCCATAGCATTTTTCGACGAGAAAAATTACAGATTTTTTTTTTAGAACCTGCTCTATTTTTTCTCGTCGTTTTTCACGTCGTGAAAAACGGTTGTGTGTATGCTTTTACGAGGGGAAAAAAAACACACATGCTCAGAATCAAGTATGAGACGGAAACGCTCGTTCTGGTAAAACTAGCGTTCAGAATGGAGATCGCACATTCGTCACGCTGTAACAGACTGAAGAGTACGAGGCTGAAAAGCGCGAATCGTCTCTCAACAAACTTTACTAACACAAGGATCAGCAAATGCAGCTCAAAGGGTGGCGCCATTCGAATAGAACTTCCCCTTTATAGTGCCGTTGTACGTGTTGTACATCACCGCGCTTTGCTCAAGCATTTTCTCTTGTCATCCATGGACTGACACAGCGTGTCTTTACACCTTTTACACGTGGGTATATGTCCCTGCTTGCAGGAGAAGACCTAGGCAGAATGTGAGATGTTATACATACATTCTAAACAGCCAGAGCTGAACAGCTCCGCCCAGGGGGGCGGACCCTCCAGACATAACCCTCCCACTGCAGTCAGCAGACCTCAGTTTTTTTCTGCCTAGCAGAAGGAGAAGACATGGCTCTCTCAGGAGCCAGTCTCCTGACCTATTTTTATTCCTTTTGGAATTTTTCTTATTTTATTTTTTGAGATCTTCTATCAACTGTCGGCTGGGCAACAGGTTGGGTACAAGATAGCCTCGTAGTCTTCCCTGTCCGACCATCGAGCGTGCTGATCCTCGCCTTGTGTGCGTGAGACTCAGTTCACGACATGCCCCACGACTCCAGGGGTGGCCGGTGGGCTTCCAGCTCCGCGGTCCTCTCAAGATTAAACAGTCTGGCTGTATCTTTCACGGTGGACCGGGCCGACAGCTCCTCAGTACCGCACTGTGATAGTTCTGTCAGAAACACACCAGTGGGTCCCTCAGGGGACGGGTAAGTAGTCTCTCCTGGCTGCAGGTGAGTACATGCTGTGTGTTTCTTGTGTGGGGGATTTCCCTGTCTCCCCCTGTGTTTTTAATGTCACTCTCTGTTCACTTCACTGGCGCTGTACTGTGTGGGGTGCCTGGGGGCCATACTGTCCTGGGGGGGGGCTCATGCTGCTTTGCATCTCGCTGGGGCTGTTTTGTTTGAAAGTGAGGGGCCTGGGCGCCGTTCGGCGCCATGTTTGGTGACTCTGCTGTTTTTTACATTGGCGGCCATCTTGCCGTGGTCCGCCAGAGCACGTTGCGGCGGCCATTTTCTTGTAGCCGCACTTTTGTCTAGCACTGGTTTGGCCTCTAGCGCCGCTGAGGAACGGCGCGAATCTCCTCACACTCTCTCCCCTCAGCTCACTCACGCTGAGCAGCGCGGCGCAGAGAGACAGGGCAGCGGAACCGAGCGGTCCTGGTCAGGTTGGTGGGTCCCCTGGGCATTCCCCTACTTCAGTCAGCACAGCCTGTGGGTGGTCTCAGAGAGGGTCATTATGGAGTCAAAGTCACCAGCTTCCCCTAACATGCCAGAGGCAGCAGCCAGTGCTCCAGCACCTGCGGTCCCTATGGACCAGTTGTCGGCAGTCCTGGAATCATTTCTGACCAGGATGGAAGCTGTGTGTGAGCACAAGGGAGCAAAAAAGCGCCCTCTCCCCACTTTATCTCCACAAGGGGAGTGCTCTGATTCAGATATGGGCCTAGCTGCTGCTGCTCAGGACCCTAATTCTGAATATTTAGATGGTTTTGAACAGGACATTCCTTGTGAGGAAGACTCCAGTTCTGAGTCAGTAAATGACAGGGCGCTTGTTAGTGAACTCATTGATGCTGTGAGGGACACTCTCAAGCTGAATGCTGCGACTGCAGAACCTCAGGCGGAGGCAGTCTCCTTTGGTTCTTTTAAGACCAAGCCTTCTAAAAAGGTTTTTCCATATGTACATTTCTTTGACCAGCTCATTGACCAGGTCTGGGAAAAGCCGCAGAAGACTTTCATGGTCCCGCGGCGTTTGTCTATTAGATACCCCTTTGAAGACGCCCTGCTTAAAAAGTGGGCTTCTCCCCCGGTGGTCGACCCTCCAGTCGCCCGTTTAAACAAGGCCACCACTCTCCCGATGGAGGGGACTCCTGCGTTTAAGGACCCCACTGACAGGAGGTCAGAAGTGGTGAGTAGAGCCATGTTCGCCTTGTTGGGATCCGCCCTACTGCCCGTAGTAGCGGCGACCCTTGTGTCTCAGACACTCACGGAATGGGCAAAAATTTTGCACCAAACTTTGCAGGAGCATAACCTTCCTCCAGACACTATTGCTCTGGCCCACCAGATGGTGCAGGGTCTGATATATGTGTGCGACGCCACGTTGGACGCGGCCCCTTTAATATCCAGGGCCTCTGTCTCGGCGGTGGTATTGTGTCGTCTTATCTGGTTAAAATGCTGGTCTGCTGACCTAGCCTCTAAGAAGCTCCTGACGGATCTACCTTTTAAGGGTGGTAGGCTTTTTGGTGCTGCTCTGGATGACATCATCAAGGATGTCACGGGAGGTAAGAGCACTCTCCTTCCTCAAACTATCAAAGGTAAGGAGGCCCGATGTAAACCGGGTCCTTCCTTTCCAGCAAAAAAGGTTTTTTTCCGTCAGTCAGAGTCCACGGGTAAGCCATCCCAGACTGACAGTGCGGCTGGTGGGCACAAGCGCCCCTGGGTGCGTAAGCCGAACAAGCCGGCTCCCAAGCCCGCCTCCGCGTGAAGTCTTGCCCCCGCCCGTCTCTGGGGTGGGGGGACGACTTCGCAGGTTCACGGATCGGTGGACCTCTCGGATCTCCGACCGGTGGGTGTGCGAGGTGGTCACCTCAGGATACAGAATAGAGTTTCGCTCCTGGCCCCCAGACAGATTCTTTCCCTCAAATCTCCCTCTCCTTCCTGCCCGTCGGGCAGCCCTCTTGGGGGCTGTACAGGATTTGATCGGGTCCGGAGTGATTGTGCCTGTTCCGTCCCAGGAGAGGTTTCGGGGGTTCTACTCGAATCTGTTTGTTGTTCCAAAAAAGGACGGGGTTCGGCCAATCCTGGACCTCAAGGCCCTGAATGCCTTCGTGAAGGTGAAAAAATTCCGCATGGAATCCATTCGCACGGTGATCGCTACACTCCACCAAGGGGATTTTCTAGCGTCCTTGGATATCAAGGACACCTACTTGCATGTTCCGATCTGCACAAGCCACCAGAAGTTTCTGCGCTTTGCGGTCGGCGAAGTCCACTATCAATTTGTGGCTCTTCCCTTCGGCCTAGCCTCGGCACCAAGGGTGTTCACCAAGGTGCTTGCTCCGGTCCTAGCTTTGCCGAGACAGCGAGGCATTGCTATCGTGGGCTATCTGGACGATCTTCTTCTAAGAGCAGACAGTGGCTCAGAATTGGAAGAAAGTGTGACTATCGTCAGTCAGACCCTCAGGGACTTCGGGTGGCTCCTGAACGTTCAGAAGTCGGTTCTGGTCCCGACTCAGCGTCTGGAGTATCTAGGTCTGATTCTGGACTCCTTGGAGGCAAAAGTCTTCCTACCTCCAGACAAACTACTGACACTTCAGTCGGCAGTACGGGTGCTGACGTCCCGAAAATGGTCGTCGATCCGCTTTTGCATGAGAGTCCTGGGACTCATGGTGGCCTCCTTCGAGGCCGTTCCTTATGCCCAAGCGCACACCAGGGCTTTACAGAAGAAGATCTTGTCCACTTGGGACGAATCCCCGTTGTCCTTGGATCTTCAGATCCAGGTGAGTCACCTGGTCAGGGCGTCCCTGACGTGGTGGTTGAGGTCCCCGGCCCTTCAGTCCGGGAAGTCGTTCCTCCCCATCCAATGGACGGTGATCACGACGGACGCCAGCCTGACGGGCTGGGGGGGAGTCTGGGGAGTCCTGTCGGCCCAAGGGCTTTGGACTCCGGACGAAGCCCTCTTACCGATCAATGTGCTGGAGATACGGGCAATCAGACTGTGCCTCTCCTCATGGTCGGAGAAATTACAGGGTCACTCCATCAGGATCCAATCGGACAACGCCACAGCGGTGGCATATGTCAACCATCAAGGGGGGACTCGGAGCTCAGCTGCGGCTTCCGAGGTCGCCCGCATCCTGAGGTGGGCCGAAAGAAGCGTGCCGGCTCTGTCGGCCGTCTACATTCCGGGCGTAGACAATTGGCAGGCGGACTATATAAGTTGCCAGACACTGGACCAGGGAGAGTGGTCCTTGCACCCGGAGGTCTTTCAACTCCTTTGCAGACGATGGGGCACGCCGGATGTGGACCTGATGGCCTCTCGACTCAATCGCAAGGTGTCGAGGTTTGTGGCCAGATCCAGGGATCCCTGGGCGGATGCCTCGGATGCGTTGGTGGCCCCATGGGGTCACTATCACCTGATATACGTTTATCCTCCGCTGCAGTTGCTCCCTCGTCTGCTGCGCAGGGTAGCGACCGAGGGAATTCCGGTGATCCTCTTTGCTCCCGATTGGCCTCGGCGTCACTGGTACGCCGATCTGGTATGTCTCGTCACGGACGTTCCCTGGTGGTTACCAATACGGGGGGACCTTCTGTCTCAAGGTCCTATATTTCATCCTGCTTTACAGTCTCTGGCTTTAACGGCATGGTTATTGAAAGCCAGGTGCTGAGAGACCGAGGTCTCTCGGATTTGGTCATTTCGACCATGTTAAGGGCACGGAAGTCTTCCTCCAGAAAGATCTATCACGTACTTGGAGAGCTTACATCGCCATATGCGAAGAGCTGGACTGGCGCCCACGAACGTATTCCGTTCCCAGAATCCTGCATTTTCTGCAGCGTGGCGTGACCCAAAAGCTCGCTTTGAGTACCATTAAGGGTCAGATTTCGGCCTTGGCCATCTTCTTTCAGCGACCGCTGGCGGGTCATCCCTTGGTTAGCACCTTTGTGGTTCGCCATGTGCTCCCCCCTGTCAAGCCTCCTCTCCCCCCGTGGGATCTGAATTTGGTGCTCTCGGTTCTCCAGGAACCTCCCTTTGAAAATATTAGAGATATTCCCCTCCTGACTTTGTCTCAGAAGGTGGCCTTCTTGGTGGCCATTACTTCCGTTAGACGAGTGTCTGAGTTGGCGGCCTTGTCCTGCAAGTCGCCCTTTTTGGTCATCCATAAGGATAAGGCGGTGTTACGTCCGCGACCTTCTTTTCTGCCAAAGGTGGTCTCGGCCTTCCACTTAGATGAGGACATTGTCCTCCCGTCCTTGTGTCCTCACCCATCGCATCCCAGAGAGTTTGCGCTTCACACTTTGGATGTGGTACGAGCCTTGCGAGTGTACCTGTCTGCTACTGCTTCTATTCGGAAGTCTGACTCACTATTTGTGGCTGTCTCTGGTCCAAAACAGGGCCAAGCGGTTTCGTCTGCCACCATTTCTAGGTGGATCAGACAAACTGTCATTCAAGCCTATGCTCTCAAGGGGCGGGCGCCTCCCTTTCCGGTTACGGCACATTCCACCAGGGCAATTGGTGCTTCCTGGGCTTTCCGACATCAAGCGTCGGTTGCACAAGTGTGCAAGGCGGCGACCTGGTCGTCTGTTCATACCTTTTCTAAGTTTTATAAGGTTGATGTGGCTGCATCTTCGGATGCTTCCTTCGTCCGCAAGGTGTTGCAGGCCGCTGTTTGAAGTTGCAACTCCTCCGTTGAGGAGCTCTGCCTTGTTTGGAGTGAAGTTTTTGGTTTTCCATTTATACTGCTCCCATCCCTCTTGACACTGCTTTGGGACATCCCACGTGTAAAGGTGTAAAGACACGCTGTGTCAGTCCATGGATGACAGAGAAACTGATTTTACGGTGAGTACAAAAATCATATTTTTTTTTCATGAACGTGTGTATGCATGGCAGGCTTGAGAGGAATCACGACGAGAAAAACTTAGTTTTTTTGCATGACATGAATAACGGTCGTGTGTACGCGGCATAAGACTGCGTTTATAAGCATTTTTTAATAATAATAATAATAAAAAGCCTCAACAGTTTTTTCTCAGTTCAAAAGTTTCCAGGGGGTGGAAACATCTCCACAATCCAGCCCATCCTTCACTCCCTCCCTCTGGAGGACATGTGGGTGTGTTTGGTGAAGAGGTACACACCCAGGCTGCTATCTAAAGTGTGCACGTTGTTCACGTGTCTCTGTTTCCATGGCAGCGTGTCCCCCGCTAAAACCCAAAAGCAGCATGACAAAAGCAGTGAAGTTCCTCACCTTTCTCTGGCTGTTATCTGCAAGATTTCAACACCTCTCCCCTGGGCTTTGATGTTCCTTCCTGTGTCCTCCAAATTCCCCCCTCCACCCCCCTCACTCAGAGGCTTTCCAAGTCTGTCGGCTTTTCGTCCAGCCAATGGGGGGAGGGGCTCATGTCCAGCAATGAACACACGTAAGCTCTCTACACAGTCACTGTGTTATTTCAAACTAGGAGACATGGTAAGGAGCATAGTAACCTGTTTCCTGTGTCTCTTCTCTGAAATGAACACAGTGCTATGTGTATATAGCATCCCTGTGTACAGTACATAGGAGGTCTGCAGGGGAGATGGAAATTGACAACTCCCTGTCATCTAAAGTTAAATATATCCCTGTTTAGACCCCGGATATGTCCTCAGAGTCTCCTTTATTGTACAGTGGTGGTGGGGATAGGGATGACATCAGTAATGGTGGGGGTCGGGATAGGGATGACATCAGTAATGGTGGGGGTGGGGATAGGGATGACATCAGTGGTGAGGATAGGTAGGGGAAGGGAGTTACCGCTCAGGTGTGATTGGTGAACCTTATCACTGGATCCAAAGCCACAGGTGCTGGCTATGATTAAGCACTGAGCTACAGTGTGAAACGCGTCGGCTTGCATCTGGTTTTGCTGTTGCATGTACTTTTTGTGATTTGATTTTACAATAAAAGGAACAATTTTTTGGAGTGCGGCTGTCCAAATCTTCTCCCTTTCTTTTGCAGTGGTGAGGATAGGGATGAGATCAGTGGTGGGGATAGGGATGAGATCAGTGGTGGGAATAGGAATGACATCAGTAACGGTGGTGGTGAGGATAGGGATGACATCAGTAGCAGTGGTGAGGATAGGGATGACATCAGTAACAGTGGTGGTGAGGATAGGAATGACATCAGTGGCAGTGGACTGATGTCATCCCTTTTCTCACCACTGCTACTGATGTCATCCCTATCCTCACCACCACTGCTACTGATGTCATCCCTATCCTCACCACCACTGCTACTGATGTCATCCCTATCCCCACCACCGCCACTGATGTCATACCTATCCCCACCACCACCACCACCACTGATGTCATCCCTATCCCCACCACCACCACCACTGATGTCATCCCTATCCCCACCACCACCACCACCACCACTGATGTCATCCCTATCCCCACCACTGATGTCATCCCTATCCCCACCACTGATGTCATCCCTATCCCCACCACTGATGTCATCCCTATCACCACCACTGATGTCATCCCTATCCCCACCACTGATGTCATCCCTATCCTCACCACCACTGATGTCATCCCTATCCTCACCACCACTGATGTCATCCCTATCCCCACCACCACCGACTTCATCCCTATCCCCACCACCACCACCAATGTCATCCCTATCCCCACCACTGAGGTCATCCCTATCCCCACCACTGATGTCATCCCTATCCCCACCACTGATGTCATCCCTATGCCCACCACCACCACTGATGTCATCCATATCCTCACCACTGCTACTGATGCCATTCCTATCCCCACCACCACCACTGATGCCATTCCTATCCCCACCACCGCCACTGATGCCATTCCTATCCCCACCACCGCCACTGATGTCATCCCTATCCTCACCACTGCCACTGATGTCATCCCTATCCCCACCACTGATGTCATCCCTATCCCCACCACCGCAACTGATGTCATCCCTATCCTCACCACTGCCACTGATGTCATCCCTATTCTCACCATGTAGGCAATGCTGACAAAAGCCAGTGTTGGATTTTACTTTAAAAATGTATTCTTTGTATTATTAATTTACCAGGAGAGTAGAATATAATATACAGAGCACTGCCAGTGACTTCTACACTCACTGAAGTCTGCTGCTTTCCTGAAGGTGTGCTTAGATCGTTCTGTCTGCAACAGGGAGGGGGAGAGGAGGAAGGAGAAGGGAGGGGGAGAGCAGCTCTGTCTGTTGTGTGAAGTCTCGGGAACAAGCAGAGAGAGGACATCAATCAAACAAGATGACAGGAAAGTGGGTGGATCCAGACTGCAGACTCTACATCATTGTCGGTTTTACACAGTATGAAAGTCTGTAGACCCTCCCACAGGTAATTAACTCTGTTTTAACAGAAACGGGGCACTTCTCAGAGGAGAGGAAAGATTTGTAGATATCAGCAGCTCATAAGGATTAGGATTAACCACTTCCCGACCGCGCCATGTACAAAAGACGTCCACAGCGCGGTCGAGTTATCCTGAGTGGACGTCCCAGGGACGTCCTCACAGAATCTTGCTCCCGCGCGCCCCCAGGGGCGCGCTCCAGGATATGTCCGTGACCGCCGGGTCCGGAAGACCCGGCGCATCACGGATCACGGTAGATGGCCGCTAATCGCGGCCGTTTACCACGTGATCGCTCCGTCAAATGAAGGAGCGATCACTTGTAAACAGACCGGCGTCATTTGATGACGCCGGTTCCTCCCTCCCCTCTCTGTACCGATCGGTACAGTGTGAGAGGAGAGGGGAGGGAGCGGATCATGTCCGCTCCCTCCCCCATGTCAGCTGTGGGCTGGATCTGTGACAATTGCAGTCACAGATCCAGCAATCCATCCATCCCTGCTCAGCCATCCCTGTGCAATACTCTGCCAATACTCTGCAATACACCCTGTGCAATACTCTGCAATACACCCTGTGCAATACTCTGCAATACACCCTGTGCAATACTCTGCAATACACCCTGTGCAATACTCTGCAATACCCTGTGCAATACTCTGCAATACACCCTGCCAATACTCTGCAATACCCTGTGCAATACTCTGCAATACACCCTGCCAATACTCTGCAATACCCTGTGCAATACTCTGCAATACACCCTGCCAATACTCTGCAATACCCTGTGCAATACTCTGCAATACACCCTGCCAATACTCTGCAATACACCCTGTGCAATACTCTGCAATACACCCTGTGCAATACTCTGCAATACACCCTGTGCAATACCCTGCCCATACTCTGCAATACCCTGTGCAATACCCTGCCCATACTGTGCAATACCCTGCCCATACCCTGCCATACTCCGCAATACTCCACAATACCCAGCAATACTCCACAATACCCGGCAATACTCCACAATACCCGGCAATACTCCACAATACCCGGCAATACTCCACAATACCCGGCAATACTCCACAATACCCTGCAATACTCCACAATACCCTGCAATACTCCACAATACCCTGCAATACTCCACAATACCCTGCAATACTCCACAATACCCTGCAATACCCTGCAATACTCCACAATACCCGGCAATACTCCACAATACCCGGCAATACTCGTCAATACTCCTCAATACCCGGCAATACTCCTCAATACCCGGCAATACTCTGCAATAACCACTTCCCGCCCGCCCGCCGGCCGTCATATGACGTCCTTGACTTTGTGCGGAGATATCTGAATGATGGGAGCAGCTACAGGCATCATTCAGATATTCGCTTTTTCAGCTGGCGATTCCCTACACCATAAGAACAATCATAGCGGCTGTTCCACCGCTTGATCGCTCTTACGGAAGGTGAGAGGGGATGCCCCCCCCTCCCGCTGCCCTCCGGTGCTTCTACCGACTCACCGCTACGATCAAAGCCAAGATTGTTTTTTTTTTTTGTTTTTTTTTTAGGCTTCCCAGCCTAGAGGTGAGATGTGGGGTCTTATTGACACCCCCCCCCCCATATCTCACTGTAAAGAGGACCTGTCATGCCATATTCCTATTACAAGGGATGTTTACATTCCTTGTAATAGGAATAAAAGTGCTAAAAAAAAAAAATTGGGGGCGGAAAAACATGTCAAACTAAAATAAATAAAGTAAAATGAACAATAAAATATATTTTTTTTTTTTAAAGCGCCCCTGCCCCCGCGAGCTCGCATGCAGAAGTGAACGCATACGTAAGCCCCGCCCACATATGAAAACGGTGTTCAAGCCACACATGTGAGGTATCGTTGCGAACGTTAGAGCGAGAGCAATAATTTTGGCCCTAGACCTCCTCTGTAACTCAAAACATATAACCAGTAAAAATATTTAAAGCATTGCCTATGGGGATTTTTAAGTAGCGAAGTTTGGCGCCATTCCACGAGCGTGTGCAATTTTGAAGGGTGACATGTTAGGTATCTATTTACTCGGCGTAACTTCATCTTTCACATTATGCAAAAACACTGGGCTAACTTTACTGTTTTTTTTTTCTTTTAGGCACAAAACAGTTTTTTTCCGTAAAAAAACGCGTTAGAAAAATTTCTGCGCAAATACCGTGCAAGATAAAAAGTTGCAATGACCACCATTATATTCTTTAAGGTCTTTGCTAAAAAAACATATATAATGTTTTGGGGTTCTATGTAATTTTATAGCAAATAAATGATGATTTTTACATGTAGGAGAGAAATGTCAGCATTGGCCTGGGTGCTCCAGAACGCCTGAAGGTGCTCCCTGCATGTTGGGCCTCTGTATGTGGCCACGCTGTGTAAAAGTCTCACACATGTGGTATCGCCATACTCGGGAGGAATAGCAGAATGTGTTTTGGGGTGTAATTTGTGGTATGCATATGCTGTGTGTGAGAAATAACCTGCTAATATGACAATTTTGTGGAAAAAAAAAAAAAGAAAAAAAAATCTTGATTTTTGCAAAGAATTGTGGGAAAAAATGACAACTTCAAAAAACTCACAATGACTCTTTCTAAATACCTTGGAATGTCTTCTTTCCAAAAAGGGGTCATTTGGGGGGTATTTGTACTTTTCTGGCATGTTAGGGTCTCAAGAAATGAGATAGGCCGTCAGTACTTCAGGTGTGATCAATTTTCAGATATTGGCACCATAGCTTGTGGACTCTATAACTTTCACAAAGACCAAAAAATATCCACCAATTTGTACTTATTTTTACCAAAGATATGTAGCAGTATAAATTTTGGCCAAAATGTATGAAGAAAAAATACTAATTTGCAAAATTTTATAACGGAAACAAAGAAAAATTCATTTTTTTACAAAATTTTCAGTCTTTTTTCTCTTATAGCGCAAAAAATAAAAAACCCAACAGTGATTAAATACCACCAAAAGAAAGCTCTATTTGTGTGAAAAAAAGGACAAAAATTTCATATGGGTACAGTGTTGTATGACTGAGTAATTGTCATTCAAAATGTGAGAGCACCGAAAGCTGAAAATTCGCCTGGTTAGGAAGGGGGTTTAAGTGCCCAGTTGTCAAGTGGTTAAGCAAAAAAAAAGGAAACCTATACTTCTCTTTTAAGGAATGGAGATGGACCTTTCATATGGTGTACAGTATCTCCCCCTCATTTGTTGGGAACATGACGTTATATTGAGGAATGGAGATGGACCTTTCATATGGGGACAGTATCTCCTCCTTGTAATTATTTAAATACATACTTAATACTCATAGAAGAAAAATAAATTGTGAACTTTTTCTGCATTTAGTAATTTTTACTTACTTGTGTCAATATAAAGTGAAGATTCCGCCTGTTCATGTTTCGTAATCATCTCCCGCTCCACCATAGACTGCTGATCTCCACTCACCATCGTCTCTTCTTCTTCCTCTATTACCTCAACTTTGATGTCTTTCAGTTCTTCATCCTGAACCCCAAAATGATAACATTGATAAAACTGTCAATAATAAATATATATAAGAATGTTATCTTATAGTTTAAGTTCTATTGCCAAATCCTCTTTACCTGAGAGATGCTGGGATCTTCCTGTGTGAAATCCTGGGAATACGTAGGATAGACGTTCTCCATAGACTGCTGTTCTCCACTAACAATCATCTTTTCTTCCTCTTCAATTTCAACTTTGATGTATTTCAACTCTTTCCTCTAAATCCCAAAGAAGATGGATTAGAGATTTGTAAAAAAAAAGAACAAGAGATTTTGTAGAAGAATATCCTCTCATAGCGTAGAACACATTTTTAGGTCTAAATAGTCATTCCCACCTACCTGATGATGGTGAGGGATGGTGAGATCCTCCTGTGTGGAATCCCGGGAATACAGAGGACGGGGACATCTCTCTGGTGGGTTCCCATTACTGGATCCATCTGTAGGAAACACACACACTGACTGAATACATTGTTTCTATGTGTTTATCAGATGATGGGGGATCTAGGTGGACCCTCCGTACTGCTCTCTCCTTTACAATAAAGTCTCCTCTTACCCAGTGATGTGAGGGGCGGCTGATTCTCCATCATGACGTCTTTGTAGAGATCCTTGTGTCCTTCTCAATACTCCCACTCCTCCATGGAGAAATAGACAGTGACATCCTGACACCTTTTAGGAACCTGACACACACAATGATACAGTCACCATCCAGACACATCCCTTGTCTGTTACTGGATAATGTCCCCAAATTCCCGGCACCGCTCACCTCTCCTGTCAGCAGACCAATGATCCTGTTGATGATTTCCAGAATCTTCTTGGCACTGGTTACCTTTGTTGTCAGGCAGTGAGTGGAGGCACTGTGATGGGTGAGGTCCTGTGAAGATAGACAACCCAGAATCCTCCTCACCCCTCCGGTCAGGTCTGTGTTTTATTAATAGAGATAATAGTGATATCATGTGACCTCCCAGAATCCTCCGCACCTCCTCCTAATCTATACAGGTCTCTCCTCTCTGTAGACGGATAATGAACTGAGAATTATCTGCACTGTACTGGGATTAATAATATCTGCAGTAGGGATGAGGTTATAGTTTCGATCTGAACACAAGTTTGGACTGAACATTAGATGTTCAGGCATTTGGATGAATGCCCAAACATTTACCTGTTCGGCAGGATTTGAACATTATGTACAATAGTGGAAACACTTCCAATATTATACATGACAGCTTCATGCTGTGAACAGTTGCTAAGGACACTGGGGGAGCAGGCACCTCTGAGTCCTTAACAACCAGTGACATCACTGGCCCTCTTCACTTAAATGGATGAGACTATGTTCCTCCATAGTTCTGACACCTTATACAAGTTCTTATCTATAGTACAAGTCTCATTAATCTCTAAAAGCAAACCAGAGATTCCCTTTAACCACTTGCCGACCGGCTCACGCCGATATACGTCGGCAGAATGGCACGGACAGGCATATCAACGTACCTGTACGTTGCATTTAAGATGCAGCATTGTGGGTGCGCGTGCCTGCTGCGAGCTCCGTGAGTGTGATCGCGGGTCCCGCGGACTCGATGTCCGCGGGGATACCCGCGATCGTCTCACGGAGAGGAAGAACGGGGAAATGCTAATGTAAACAAGCATTTCCCCGTTCTGCTTAGTGACAGGACACTAATCACAGCTCCCTGTAATCGGGAGCGGTGATCAGTGTCGTGACACACATAGCCTATCCCCCCTACAGTTAGAACACATCCCTAGGACATACTTAACCCCTTCAGCGCCCCCTCCTGGTTAACCCCTTCACTGCCAGTCACATTTACACAGTAATAAGTGCATACTTATAGCACTGATCGCTGTGTAAATGGTCCCAAAATAGCGCCAAAAGTGTCCGATGTGTCTGCCATAATGTCGCAGTCATGATAAAAATCGCTGATTACCGCTATTACTAGTAAAAAAAAAATATTAATAAAAATGCCATAAAACTATCCCCAATTTTGTAGACGCTGAAACCTTTGCGCAAACCAATCAATAAACGCTTATTGCAATTTTTTTTACCAAAAATATGTAGAAGAATACTTATCGGCCTAAACTGAGGAAAAAAAATGTTTTTTATATATTTTTTGGGGATATTTATTATAGCAAATAGTAAAAAATATTGCTTTTTTTTCAAAATTGGCGCTCTTTTTTTGTTTCTAGCACAAAAAATAAAAACCGCAGAGGTGATCAAATACCACCAAAAGAAAGCTCTATTTGTGGGGAAAAAAGGACGTCAATTTTGTTTGGCCAGCCAAATGGTCTGGGGCTGAAGTGGTTAAAGTGCAACGCTAACCAAAATATTTTATTTTAGGTTTGTATTGGCTGAAGAGGATTAATTAACTATAATGAGGTTTTCTTCTGTCTGTATCATGATTAGGTAGGTAGTTCTTCCCTCAAGTTTGGACTGAACATTAGATGTTCAGGCATTTGGATGAATGCCCTAACATTTACCTGATCGGCAGGATTTGAACATTATGCATAATAGTGGAAACACTTCCAATATTATACATGACAGCTTATTGTGTGAATGGTTGCTAAGGACACTGGGGGGTGCCGGCACCTCTGAGTCCTTAACAACCAGTGACATCACTGGCCCTCTTCACTTTAATGGTTGAGACTATGTTCCTCCATAGTTCTGACACCTTATACAAGTTCTTATCTATAGTACAGGTCTCCTTAATCTCACTGAAAGCAATCTGGAGCTTCCCTTTAAAGTGCAACGCTAACCAAAATATTTTATTTTAGGTTTAGATTGGCTGAAGAGGATTAACTATAATGAGGATTTCTTCTGTCTGTATCATGATTACATAGGTAGTTCTTCCCTCACTTCCTGCCCAGGGAATGAGTGCAAAAAGAGAACAGGATTTGAGGGGAAATAGGCCTAATGGGGACACACCACCAAAATGGGTATGGGGGCATTTTTGCTGTGATTGGTGCTTAGGGTCACATGACAAAGATGGGACAACCAGTCAGGTTTTGGTGAGGGGCCAAAGAGAACCAACAATCCTCCATCAACGTACTGTGAGGTACAGAATCAGCATCACAAAAATCAGGAGCTTTATCCCCTATTCTATGTACTGTAGCAATGTTCATTCCTTCTGCTGCCTTGTTTAGAACTTAGTGCCTCTCCTGAGCTAAAACAGAGGGATACTTTTTAGTATGGGTGAATTAAAGGTTTAGTGTAGTATAAGATTTTGGATAAGTAAATAAATAGTATGTTTTTTATGATGGTCCAAAGAGAGGGACAACTGAGAAGATAAGAGGAACTTTTTGATCTTGTTGCTCCGTATATGGATGGACAGTTGGATAATTGGTTCTATATTTAGGATGTATCTGGACTCTAAACCAGAGGCTCTGGATGGACAGTTGGATAATTGGTTCTATATTTAGGATGTATCTGGACTCTAAACCAGAGGCTCTGGATGGACAGTTGGATAAATGGCTCTATATTTAAGATGTATCCAGTCTATAAACCAGAGGCTCTGGATGGACAGTTGACTAAATGATTCTATATTTAGGATGTATCAGATCTATAAACCAGAGGCTCTGGATGGACAGTTGGATAAATAGCTCTATATTTAGGATGTATCTGGTCTATAAACCAGAGGCTCTGGATGGACAGTTGGATAAATGATTCTATATTTAGGATGTATCTGGTCTATAAACCAGAGGCTCTGGATGGACAGTTGGATAGATGGCTCTATATTTAGGATGTATCCAGTCTATAAACCAGAGGCTCTGGATGGACAGTTGGATAAATAGCTCTATATTTAGTAGGGATGCACTAAATGGGTTTTTTGGTGCCGAAACCGATACCCAAAATAATAATTTCAGGATCCCAAAAACCGATACCGAAACAGCACCGGAACCGAAAATGACTGTTTTTATACAGGAGATGGTCATAGACAGGGGACATGGTACAGGAGGTGGTCAGAGACTGGGGACATGGTACAGGAGGTGGTCAGAGACTGGGGACATGGTACAGGAGGTGGTCAGAGACTGCAGACATGATAATGATACAAGAGATGGTCAGAGAGTACAGACATAGTACAGGAGATCAATGCAGCGTCACCAGTACCCATTAAATGCAGCCTCTGTGCCAGTCCATGCCGCCTCTCCGTGCCCTTATTGCTGCCTCTCCGTGCCCTCATTGCCGCCTCTCCGTGCCCTCATTGCAGCCTTACTGTTTCCTCATTGCAGCCTCAGTGTGCACTCATTGCAGCCTCACCATCGTTGCAGCATCTCACGCTGTGTCACGGAGCTCTATGTAAAATGTTATGCCGTGCTGTGTGCAAAAGTCCCGCCCTCCTCCTAGACCAGCTTGAGTGATAGACAGAACACTGCATCTATCACACGAGCTGGTCTAAGAGGAGGGCGGGACTTTTGTCACAGCGCGGCATAACATTTCACACAGAGCTCCGTGAAACAGCTCTGCAGTCTCCTGCTGTGACAAGTAGAGAGGAGGAGGGAGCAGTCAATTATAGGATCTCACACACGTAGATCGAGGAGGAGGGAGCGGAAGAGACTCCCGCAATGGGACCCCGCCCCCTTTCGGTATCGGTTGATTTTTGCTATCGGCCGATACCGAAAACACAGTTTTCGGCCGATAATTTTCGGTGCACCTATAATATTTAGGATACATGGTTCTATATTTAGGATGTATCTGGTCTATAAACCAGAGGCTTTGGATGGACAGTTGGATAAATGGTTCTATATTTAGGATGTATCTGGTCTATAAACAAGAGGCTCTGGATGGACAGTTGGATAAATAGTTCTATATTTATGGTTATTAAAGGGGAGTTCCAGCCTTTTTTTATGTTTATTAAAAGTCAGCAGCTACAAAAAGTGTAGCTGCTGGCTTTTAATAAACAGACACCTGCTCCACTGTCCAGCAACGCACCGCCCGGAGCTCGGCTCCTCTCCTCTCCTCTCCCCCCCCCTCCGCCGGCGCCTCCATTCACATTGTGGGCACCCGGCCGTGACAGCTTTCGGCTTCACGGCCGGGCACTCACTGCGCATGCGCGAGTGGCGCTGAACTTCTTGAGTGGACAGGCGATCGCCTGGGACCTGTCACGTGTCCCAGGTGATCGCCTACAGGGAGGGGCCGCTAAAAGGCGATATGACGGGTCGCCTAAGCGGTCCCTGGGCGGAAGTAGAAAGTGGGACAGGAAGTCCCACTCCTACTGAAGCCCCCACTCCCCCCCCACAAATAATTACATGCCAAATGTGGCATGTAAGGGGGCGAGGAGTGGTTTAAACGGAAGTTCCACTTTTGGGTGGAACTCCGCTTTAACCAAAATATCATGATTTTACCTTATCTGCCTCAAGATCCAGTATTGTCTCTTTGTTATTTCCTACTAAATCACCTTTCTTCTTGAACTTCCTGTCTTAACCCTACATCACTTCCTGTCTTAATCTACATCACTTCCTGTCTTAACCCTACATCACTTCCTGTCTGCACGTTGTAGCATCGCTTCCTTCTTTGCGTTCCACGCTTATAAGTGAGATCTCTATCTTGTGGAGAATGTGAGTACTGCAGCCCACATTGTACATCAAAATCGGCATCAAGGTGTAATTATCCTTTTTGTTGATTATTTTTATCCTCAAATACAAACCAATTATTATATAAAAATCCTAAAAATTTATTTTAGTTTTAGTGCTCTAAAGTATATATTATACTGTATAAACTACTTATATTATAAACATTTATCATAGTGTTTTTGTGTATTGTTTTTATTTTTTAAGGGGCATTCTTCCCATTGACCACCAATGTAAGGAACATGCTTCCCACTGACCACCAATGTAAAGCCTCGTACACACAATCCAACTTCCATCCAATTTCTCCGTGGGTTTTTTTGTGAAGGGCGTTGGCTGTGAACTTGGTGAGCATACACACGGCCCAACTTTTTCAGCCAACATTCACCAAACCACGTGGTTTTTTTGCTCTCTATAGCCACCCTTTGGGCAACTTCTGCTATTGTTGTCTGATGTTTAGCATTGGTTCTGAGAATGCGTGTTTGTACATCGGATTTTAGTTGGACGTAATTGCGTACACACGATCGGATAAACCGACGTAACAGATTTATGGCCCAATTGGTGAGCATGAACAGCCAACTTTTGTTGTCGTTAATTCAGCCAACAATTGTCTGATGGAGCATACACACGGTCGGATTATCCGACACAACTCGTCCATCAGACAATTATAGCTATAAAGTTGGATCGTGTGTACGGGCCTTTAGAGGCATTCTTCTCACTGACCACCAATGTAAAAAGGAGCATTCTTCCCACTGACCACCAATGTAAGGGGCATTCTTCCCATTGACCACCAATGTAAGGAACATTCTTCCCACTGATCACCAATTTAATAGACATTTTCTTGTCGCTGACCACCAATGTAATAGACATTCCTCCCATGGTACCGATGTAGGGAAGCATTTATTCCACTGCCGACCAATGTAAGGAAGGCATTCTCTCAACTTACCACTAATGTAAGGGACATTCTTCCCACTGATTTCCATTGCAAGGTAAATTGTGAACACTGATCTCCAATGCACTGGAACATTGTCAGGATCTGAATTCACCTTTTGGTAGTACTGTGGTTCCCAGAGCTGAAGGGTGTAGTTCTGGTGTCTACTACTAGGTGACACTCGGTAGCCAGAAGATCCCAGTAATTAGCCTCCACCTGATGCTGGCTGCTGAGAAGTTACAGTATACATAACCAGTCCCCTAGCTTCCTTCAGTGCCTCAGTGTGCCAGGACCTGGTCTGCTGATGGCACTGTGGTTCCCTGGGTGGAAAGTTGTAGTTCCAGCGTACATAAGCGGGTGTCTCCCAGCATCCAGCAGTTTCTAGTTATCAGTCTCCACCTGATGCTGGTTGCTGGGAGGGTATTTATTCTCTCCTCTGCTAGTATACGTCGCCTCAGTGTTTTGCTCTTGCTTTGCCTGCCAGCCAGGTGCATGCTTGCTGCTTAATCCTGAGCCCAATTCCTTCTTGATCCTGTACGTGTACCTTGCTGAGCCTGCTCCTGAACTTGCTCTTGCCCTGTATTCTGTGCCTCGCTGCCTCGTATCTTCTCCCCTTGTTCCTGATCAAAGTCCTGGTTCCCTCTTCCTATATGTTCCCTGCATCTCTACTTTACTCTGCTTACCAGTTTTCATAGTTTTGTACATATTATATATATATATATATATATATATATATATATATATATATATATATATAATATATATATATATGTAGTTTGTTAGGCTTTTGTTATTTTGTTAGCTTGCTAGTTAGGTATTTCTTCATTTTGTTTTCGTTCACTTATATTGCGTATGTTTGCTGTGTTTCCTGTTTGTTGGTATTTGGATATTTTTTGTTTTACTATTAACTTTACTATATATAGTCTGGCCTCAGTCTACTAAGTGTAGCCATGCAGATCTGGCCATCTCTTCTGCTGATTCCTCACACAATGTTTTCCCTGTGTCCTACATACCTGGTTAATGATGCATTGGTCCTGATCTTCCACTTGACCTTAAAGCCGTTGTAAACACCCTTGGTCATTTTTACCTACAGGCAAGCCTATAATAAGACTTCCCTGTAGGTAAAATGAATATCTCCTAAACGTGCAGCCAATGACATCACTGGCGCATGCCGGAGTCCCTTGGCGAAACTTCAGAGCTTTGTGCTGGAACCAAGGGCTCCTGCGTGCATGCGTGGGAGTGAAACTATTGTGGCTGCGGCCAATCACATAGCCGAAGCGTGCGAACCTGGAAGAAAGACAGGGGAATATGTCAGCCCTCTCAGTGGTGACATTACAGCGCTGGAGGGCTTTGTTCCAAGCTGAGTATTTCATAATGTGCTAGTATGCGATACATACTAGCACATTATACCATTGCTTTGCAGGGTTTTTTTTTTTTGCACGTCTGCAGTAGGGATGAGCTTCGAGTTCGAGTCAAACTCATGTTCGACTCGAACATTGCCTGTTCGCCCGTTCACCGAACAGCTAACAATTTGGGGTGTTCGTGGCAAATTCGAAAAGCCGCGGAACACCCTGTAAAAGTCTATGGGAGAAATCTAAAGTGCTAATTTTAAAGGCTTATATGCAAGTTATTGTCATAAAAAGTGTTTGGGGACCCGGGTCCTGCCCCAGGGGACATGTATCAATGCAAAAAAAAGTTTTAAAAACTGCCATTTTTTCGGGAGCAATAATTTTAATGATGCTTAAAGTGAAACAATAAAAGTGAAATATTCCTTTAAATTTCGTACCTGGGGGGTGTATAGTATGCCTGTAAAGTAGCACTTGTTTCCCGTGCTTAGAACTGTCCCTGCACAAAGTGTAATTTCTGAAGGAAAAAAAGTCATTTAAAAGTACTCGCGGCTATAATGAATTGTTGGCTGCCGGTAATACAGAGAAAAGTAATTGAAAAAAAAATGCGTTGGGGTCCCCCCAAATTCAATTACCAGGCCCTTCAGGTCTGGTATGGATATTAAGGAGAACCCTGCGTCAAATAAAAAAAAAAAAAAATGACGTGGGGTTCCCCCCAAATATCCATACCAGACCCTTCTATGCTGTCCTCGGGCCTTTCCGTGCATTTCCGAACGGCGCTGATCAGCTGAGATTGGCGACGTTCGGCTCTGCTCGGCTCCGGCGCCCCCACCTCAGGCCAAATGCAGTACTGCACCTGCTTTGGCCTGAATCATGCTTGTTTTGCGAGACAACACTCGCAAACCGAGTCACGATTTTTATAAATACAGTGCTCGTATTGCGAAACGCTCGTTATCCGCGTTACTCGCAATCCGAGGTTCCACTGTATTACATTGTATATCCCTGTATGTTGCGGTCGTTCAGGTGCTTATCTAATAGTTTTTTGAAGCTATCGATGCCGTCCGCTGAGACCACCGCCTGTGGAAGGGAATTCCACATCCTTGCCGCTCTTACAGTAAAGAACCCTCTACGTAGTTTAAGGTTAAACCTCTTTTCTTCTAATTTTAATGAGTGGCCACGTGTCTTGTTAAACTCCCTTCCGCAAAAAAGTTTTATCCCTTCTGTGGGGTCACCAGTATGGTATTTGTAAATTTAAATCATATCCCCTCTCAAGTGTCTCTTCTCCAGAGAGAATAAGTTCAGTGCTCGCAACCTTTCCTCATAACTAATATCCTCCAGACCCTTTATTAGCTTTGTTGCCCTTCTTTGCACTCTCTCCATTTCCAGTACATCCTTCTGAGGACTTGTGCCCAGAACTGGACAGCATACTCCAGGTGCGGCCAGACCAGAGTGGGAGAATTATCGCTTTATCCCTGGAGTTAATCCCTTTTTTAATGCATGCCAATATTCTGTTTACTTTGCTAGCAGCAGCTTGGCATTACATGCCATTACTGAGCCTATCATCTACTAGGACCCCCAGGTCCATTTCCATCCTAGATTCCCCCAGAGGTTCTCCCCCTTAGTGAATAGAGTGCATTCATAATTTTGCCACCCAAATGCATTATTTTACATTTTTCTACATTATTTTACATTTTTCTACATTAAACCTCATTTGCCATGTAGTTGCCCACAGACTTAACAGACTGTTTAGACCTGGATCGCCTGCTGGAGGCACTGTGGTTCGCCAGATGAAGGGTTGTAGTTCCAGTGTCCACCAGCAGATATATTATACAGTATATATTCATGAAGTATCATGTACCAAGAAGGAATTGATCAATCAATAAATCAGGTGTATACCTTTTTTGGAGCATTCTTCTGTTTTTAATCTTTTTATTCTGTTGTATATAATAAAGCAGGGCTCAAAATTTCAAGTCCTGAGCTACTAGCCAAGCCTCAAGGGTTACTCTCCACCAGTTGCCCCACCCAACCCCTACCATGCCC
Source organism: Rana muscosa (assembly GCA_029206835.1). Taxonomy (NCBI): domain Eukaryota; kingdom Metazoa; phylum Chordata; class Amphibia; order Anura; family Ranidae; genus Rana; species Rana muscosa. The sequence continues at coordinate 400,149,000 of CM055123.1, read as the reverse complement.
GCCCTTAAACACACCCTCATAAATTATCTCAGGAAATGACACTGAATTGTTTTTTGCAGAATTAAGTTCTAAAAATAAATATTACCAAAAACCTTATCCGTGCCCATCAGTGCAACCTCACCCGTGTCCACCAGTGCAGCCTGCCCGTGCCCATCATGCTGCCTGTGTACTTCATGCTGCCTATCTGTGCCCATCATGCTGCCTGTGTACTTCGTGCTGCCTGTGTCCTTCATGCTGCCTGTGTCCTTCATGCAGGGGAACAGAGGAGAGGAAGTGTATTACCGGCTGGATGATGAGAGTGCCGAGGAACATCACAGCTTTCATTTCAAATGCTGTGTGTTCCCGCCGCTCAGCGTCACATACAGCCCCGCCCGGACGGGTGATCTGTCTATCAAAGTCCCGGGACCAGTGGGCAGGGCTGTGTGTGACAGCGATTGCAGGGAACACACGGCAATTGGAATGAAAGTGGCTAGTAATGTTCCCTGCGCTCTGATGATCCAGCTGCCTGTTCTCCTCTCTTTCCCTCCGCGAGCGCTGGGAGGACTCCCATACAACCCCGCATGCCGGCGATGCTCACCCACCCCCTCCCAGGCAGCCCTTCCTTGCCAGCCCTCAAAATCCACTCGCAAAATGCGAGCAGGTGAGTGGAATTTTTGAGGGCTGTAATAAAGTACTGATCTTATATTTTTATATATATATAGTGGTGTTGTGACCTTCTTAAAAATCCCTGGGGCAATGTTTTTTGTACTTATCTGTAAGTGTTGTTGGGATGGAGGCATTTGAACCTGTGTAGTAAGTGTCACCCTTCAACATATCTCTACTAGGGTTGAGCGGACCCGAACTGTAAAGTTCGGGTCCGTACCGAACTTTTGGGTTTTGTTGTCCCGGACCCGAACCCGAACAATTGACTGTATGTTCGGGTTCGGGCCCGGTGTTCGACAATATGCATGTAAAGTCGCGCTTGTTTCCCGTGCTTAGAACTGTCCCTGTACAAAGTGTAATTTCTGAAGGAAAAAAAGTCATTTAAAACTCACTCGCGGCTATAATGAATTGTCGGCTCCCGGCAATACATAGAAAAGTCATTGATAAGAAAAAAAAAAGCGTGGGGGTTCCCCCAAACTCAATTACCAGGCCCCTCAGGTCTGGTATGGATATTAAGGGGAACCCTGCCGCAAATAAAAACAAATTGCGTGTGGTTCCCCCAAATATCCATACCAGGCCCTTCAGGTCTGATATGGATTTTAAGGGGAACTCCACCCCAAATTTAAAAACAAAATGGCGTGGAGTACCCACAAAAATCCAATTGGCTGAGCGGACCTGATGGGGAACTTTAGAAGGGGCGGGTCTATTCATTTAATACACTGCCGAGGAAGTTCCCCATCAGGTCCGCTCAGGCTCAGCCAATGACATTTCGTCTGGACAGCGCTGGACATCAGGATCGCCGCGGGACACTGGATTTCATCGCTGGAATGTTTTTTTTAAGGACTTTCCCAATGGTTTTCTGTGTATTTTTTTTACAATTTTTTTACACTTTCTTTGTGAAATGGTAGGGGTACAATGTACCCCATTACCAATTCACATTGGGGGGGGGCCGGGATCTGGGGGTCCCCTTTGTTAAAGTGGTCTTCCAGATTCCGATAAGCCGCCCGCCAGCAGACCCCCACAACCACCGGGCAAGGGTTGTGGGGATGAGACCCTTGTCCCCATCAACATGGGGACATCCTCCCCATGTTGAGGGCATGTGGCCTGGTACGGTTCAGGAGGGGGGTCGCTCTCTCGTCCCCCCTCTTTTCCTGTGGCCTGCCAGGTTGCGTGCTCGGATAAAGGGTCTGGTCTGGATTTTTGGGGGTACTCCACGCCATTTTTTTTTACATTTGGGGTGGAGTTCCCCGTAAAATCCATACCAGACCTGAAGGGCCTGGTATGGATATTTGTGGGAACTCCATGCATTTTTTTTTTAATTTGTGGCAGGGTTCCCCTTAATATCCATACCAGACCTGAAGGGCCTGGTAATTGAATTTGGGGGAACCCCCACGCTTTTTTTAATTTTTATCAATGACTTTTCTATGTATTGCCGGGAGCCGACAATTCATTATAGCCGCGAGTGAGTTTTAAATTACTTTTTTTCCTTCAGAAATGAAACTTTGTGCAGGGACATTTCTAAGCACGGGAAACAAGCGCGAATAGTCCTCAGAAGTTCGGATCCCCTTTGACTTCAATGGGGTTCGGGGTCAAGTTCGGGTTAAGTTCGGTCCCGAACTCAAACTTTTTACCGAAGTTCGGCTGAACCCGAACATCCAGGTGTCCTCTCAACTCTAATCTCTACGTTTATTGTTCGTAGCTGTTCCTCATAACTGAAGTCCTCCAGCCCCATTAGCTTTTCTGCCCTTTCTCTGGACTCTCTCCAGTACCAGCACATCCTTCCTGAGGATTGGTGACCAGAACTGGATGGCATACTCAAGATGTGGCCATTTGTAAAGTGGTATAATATATAGCTTCATCTCTTAAGTAAATACCCTTTGTAATGGGGGGGGGGGGCATTCTTCAAATTGACCACCAAATTAAGCGACATTCTTCCCACTGATAACCAATGTAAGGAACATTCTGCCCACTGATCACCAATGTAAGGAGCATTCTTCCCACTAATTACCAATGTAAGGAACATTCTTCCCACTAATTACCAATGTAAGGAACATTCTTCCCACTGATCACCAATGTAAGGAACATTCTTCCCACTGATCACCAATGTAAGGAACATTCTTCCCACTGACCACCAATATAAGGGACATTCTGACCACTAATGTAGGGGACATAATTCCCACTTACCACCAATGTAAGGAGGCACATCTGCACTCACCAACAATGTAAACGGGGTCTGATCTCCACTTACTGCCAATGTATGGGGGTTCTCCTCTACTTACCACTAATATAAGGGGATACACTGAAGACATGACTGACGTACTCTCCAAGCAACTGAAGGGGATGATTTCTGTATCACCGATGAAGATAATGACTGTGAAACTATGGAATTTATCACTGTGACCATGAAGAGGAGAACCAAGATGGCAGCAAAGGGATTATTATGTATGGGGTTTGCAGTCGTTCCATGTATTCATAAAATATATTATCTGACACACTTGTCGACCTGGACTTTCTGGACTCTTCATCTCCCTAACAAAACACCAATGGAAGACTTTCTATGAACTGAGCACATTCCAATCACCACACCAATGGAAGACTCTCTATGAACTGAGGACATTCCAATCACCACACCAATGGAAGACTCTCTATGAACTGAGCACATTCCAATCACCACACCAATGGAAGACTCTCTATGAACTGAGCACATTCCAATCACCACACCAATGGAAGACTTTCTATGAACTGAGCACATTCCAAGTAGTTTTTATTTTAGAAAACCAAAATATGAGACTAAAACACAATAATATAACCCACCATTAAGTTGGAGTAAAAGAAACAAAGTTTAATAATAATTATTCTTTAGTTGGTCCAATGAAAAGCTAGTTCCTTCAGTAAAGCAAGAGTCCAATAACAAGTTTGGCCCATTGGGTTGCCGTATTTGCCCATGTATTAGCACAGTTTAGTACTATGGTGAGGTCTCTGAGTGCGGGACCCAGGCAGCATTGTTTGTTTAGAGCACCATATTACTATACTCCCTGCAGATCTGCATCCATCACATCACACCCGAAGAACACCATTATACTTTTGCAATGTTCCCAAATACACCAATTTGACCATAAAAAGAATATTAGGCTTTGTGAAAATTCTGGTGTACAATACGTGATATTCTTTAACCGAAACATGTTTCACATTCTAAATACAAGGTAGGACACACACATTCTCTGGTGGTCACTCTTCCCCCAATCTCCATTTCTCCATCTGAATGTAAAAAAGGTTGTTAGTCTACGTGACTTTTCTGATGTCGGTCAAGGGCACTTTTCTGGGAGAAACTTTTCCCGCACACTGAACACGGAAAGGGACGCTCACCTGTGTGACTTCTCTGGTGTACAAGAAGTTTTTCTCTCTGAGGGAAAGCTTTTCCACACTCAGCATGGAAAAGGACGTTCACCCGTGTGAATTTTCTGGTGTTTAAGAAGGTTTCCTTTGTCTTTGAAACACTTCCCACACTCTGTACATGAATAGGGATGCTCACCCGTGTGCATTCTCAGGTGTTGAGTAAGTCTTTCCTTCACAATAAAACGCTTCCCACACTCTGAACATGCATAGGGACGCTCACCCGTATGAATTCTTTGGTGTTTAAGAAGGTGTTCTTTCTGAATGAATCCTTTCCCACAGTCTGAGCATGAGAAAGGACGCTCACCGGTGTGACTTCTCTGGTGTATAAGAAGATTTTCTTTCTGAGGGAAAGCTTTCCCACACTCTAAGCATGGAAAAGGACGTTCACCCGTGTGAATTTTCTGGTGTTTAAGAAGGTTTCCTTTGCAGTTGAAACACTTCCCACACTCTGGACATGAATAGGGATGCTCACCCGTGTGTAATCTCAGGTGTTGAGTAAGTACTTCCTTATGAATAAAACGCTTCCCACACTCTGAACATGCATAGGGACGCTCACCCGTATGAATTCTTTGGTGTTTAAGAAGGTGTTCTTTCTGAATGAAACCTTTCCCACATTCTGAGCATGAATAAGGACGCTCACCGGTGTGACTTGTCTGGTGATTAACAAGTAATACCTTCTGAGTAAAACATTTCCCACACTCTGAACATGAAAATGGACGCTCACCGGTATGAATTCTCTGGTGTTTAAGAAGGTTTCCTTTATCAATAAAACATTTACCGCAGTCAGAACATGAGAAAGGACGCTCTCCTGTGTGAGATCTCTGGTGACTGATTAAGTTGCTTTTCTGATTGAAAAATTTCCCACACTCTGGACATGAGTAAGCCTTATAACGTTTCTGTTGTATAGGAGGCTCTCCAGTTTCTTTCAAAGCTTTCCGAGACACTGTAGATGACAAGGAATGTTCTCCTGTGTGAGATCCTTCATGGTTCAAGGAAGATTCTTCGGGATTAGATGGATCTGTTGATTTATCTGTACTGTGAGATTCAAAAATAATAGTATGTGGATCATCAGAAGATTCCTCAGGATCAGAGAAATCCCATGATCTCTCCATATGATAAGTTCTATGATGTATTATTTGTGTAATGCGTTTTACTCCTGGAGAACATTGTGACGTGGCTTTATATTCTGAAGATACGTTATTCAGGACATAGTGTCCACCTGTAGGAAATCAATGGTCAAATGTTATTAGAATTCTTCATTCCTTTCATTCAGAAGTCATATACAGTATGTTGGTCTAACACTCTACAGTATCTCAGAGCTCTGGCATGGAATTGGGTGCAATCATAACATAAAATATCAATACAAACCAGATAAAGGATAAAATACACAAAAACCACACTAGGTAGGTGTTTGCTTTAATGTCATTGTTAGAGTGAGAACAGAGATGGGCCTTACTCCACCTCATTTATTGGAAACAAGAAACACTGGATTTACTGAAGACTCTGGTGGACCTTTCCTATGGTATAGTGATGGACAATTTACTAGATACAGGGACCTCATAACATCTCCAAAGGTTGGCCCATAATATTAAGTGTATGCAATGCTACAGGTAACAAAGAGGCTGTTGATATATTATAGGAGGTCATCTGTACAGTGTCTTCAACTCCTCAATTAGAAAACCATTACATTAAGGAATGGAGATGGACCTTTCATATGGTGTACAGTATCTCCTCCTCATTTGTTGGGAACATGACGTTATATTGAGGAATGGGGATGGACCTTTCATATGGTGTACAGTATCTCCTCCTCGTTTGTTGGGAACATGACGTTATATTGAGGAATGGAGATGGACCTTTCATATGGTGTACAGTATCTCCTCCTCATTTGTTGGGAACATGACGTTGTATTGAGGAATGGAGATGGACCTTTCATATGGTGTACAGTATCTCCTCCTCATTTGTTGGGAACATGACGTTATATTGAGGAATGGAGATGGACCTTTCATATGGTGTACAGTATCTCCTCCTCATTTGTCGGGAACATGACGTTATATTGAGGAATGCAGATGGACCTTTCATATGGTGTACAGTATCTCCTCCTTGTAATTATTTAAATACATACTTAATACTCATAATAGAAAAATAAATTGTGAACTTTTTCTGCATTTAGTAATTTTTACTTACTTGTGTCGATATAGTGAAGTGATAGTGAAGATTCTGCCTGTTCACTTTTCATAATCATTTCCCCCTCCTTCATAGACTGCTGATCTCCACTCACCATCGTCTCTTCTTCTTCCTCTTTTACCTCAACTTTGATGTCTTTCAGTTCTTCGTCCTGAACCCCAAAATAACAAGATTGATAAAACTGTCAATAAATATACTGTATATAAGATTGTTATCTCATAGTTTAAGTTCTGTTGCCGAATCCTCTTTACCTGAGAGATGCTGGGATCTTCCTGTGTGAAATCCTGGGAATACGGAGGATAGACGTTCTCCATAGACTGCTGTTCTCCACTAACAATCATCTTTTCTTCCTCTTCAATTTCAACTTTGATGTATTTCGACTCTTCCCTCTAAATCCCAAAGATAGAGTAGAGATTTGTAAAAAAGAACAAGAGATTATGTAGAAGAATGTCCTCTCATAGCGTAGAATACATTTTTAGGTCTACATGGTCATTTCCACCTACCTGATGATGGTGAGGGATGGTGAGATCTTCCTGTGTGGAATCCCAGGAATACAGAGGACGGGGACATCTCTCTGGTGGGTTCCCATTACTGGATCCATCTGTAGGAAACACACACACTGACTGAATACATTGTTTCTTTTTTATATTTTTTCAATATCTTTATTAATTTTCTCATATATTCAATTAACATTGTTTAAAAAAATAAATCAAGACAAATGTCACAATAATTTCACTTAATACGATAAACCCATCTGTATCTCCCCTCCCCCACCCAACCTCTCTGGGCGTATTTCCAGCTTACCGGTCCTGAATGCACCTCCTCTCTTCTCGTATCCCCTTCCTTATTTTCCCATCTTATCTGAAAATCTGTTTGTATATTTAAACTTAATCCAGTCACTCCACTTTTCTGCAAAACCATCCATTCCCACCTCCCCACTAAATCTTAGGTACTCCAAATTAAAAATTTCATTAACTTTGTTACACCAGTTACTCATTGTTGGGCCTTCTGGGTCCTTCCACTGTCTGGGGATCAGAGTTTTAGCCACATTTAATAACTAAGGGACCAATGATCTCATATATAGTTTGATTGTGGTTCTAGACCTATGAAACAATCTCTACATTCGTTATCTCTTTTATTGTTTGTAGGACCTCTCGCCAATATATTAACATTTTTGGACAGAACCACCATATATGACACATGGTTCCCACTTCCCCACAGCCCCGCCAGCATAATTGTGAAGCTTCTCTTTGATATTTGTGAGCCTAAAGCCTCGTACACACGGTCGAACTTCAAACAAACTTTTCCATGGATTTTTGTCCGAAGGGAGTTGGCCGGGAACACCCATAGCATACACACGGCAGGACTTTTCTGCAAACTTTCCCCAAACTTTCCCAACATCACATGTTTTTTCTGCTCTTTTCTGATCTTTACCACCACCCTTTGGTCAACTTCTGCTATTGTTGGTTAATTTTAACATTGGTTCTGGGCATGTGTGTTTGTACTTGGATTTCTGTACACACGATAGGACTTTGCACCGTAGGACTTTTGTTGCCGAAAAGTTTGTCCGTTTGCAGAGGGAACTTTTGTCCGATGAAAACCGAAACAGTTTGTCCGACGGAGCGTACACACGTTAGGATTTTTTTGAAAACGTGCTCATTTTGAAGTTTGTTGTCAAAAAGTCCTACCGTGTGTATGGGGCTTTATCTGGGGTTATATACCATTGTGCTAAACATTTATAGTTCGTCTCTGTAGTGTTACTATCTATTGAAGTGCCATGTGCCAATCTCAATATTTTCCTCACATCCATATCATTTACCCGTGTTCCCAATTCTTCCTTCCACTTATTGATATATGGCGGCCATTCCACCCCCTTCATTTCCAGCAGAATTTTATATATGCTTGAGATCCCCTTCTTCTTAGATGTAGCAGTACATAACCACTCCAACGGAAGTAGGTTCTCTTCAGATCTAATCGGTTGGGACAATGTCTCAATGAAGTGTTTTAGCTGGAAGTACCGTCATGTATCTATCACCATCAGATCTGGTTTATCTTTTAACTCCTGAAAAGTGCATAGTCTTCCTTTCACCATGATATCTTTTACTTGTGCCCCATCTTTCTTAATCCAATTTCCATACATCCTCCCTGTGCCAGGTATGAAATAATTAGTGTCCTTTAGTGGTATAAGTGGTGAATTATATCTCCATTTTGCCCTTTTATGTGTGCTATCCCATATTGCTAAAGCTTTCTGTGTTATTCCATGTGTATTCTCATTCATGTTCCTTTAGATGTGCAGGTATCCATATAATTTTCGCCAGTGATACGTTACTAATCGTGCTTTCCATTTTTACCCATCTTTTTTCTTTGTTATTCTTAGCCCAATCTATCACCCGTACAAGAAGAACCGCATTGTAGTATTCCTTAAGGTCCGGTACCCCAAGGCCCCCCTGTCCCTTATCCCTGATCAGGACTGTAATACTAATTCGCGGCTTCTTATTATGCCAAATAAACCAAAGAAGTAAACTTTTTAATGTATTAAAGTATGCTTGTGGGCGCGAGATCGGAAGCATTTGGATCTTATTCATAATCTTTGGTAGGATTCCCATTTTAAATAAAGGGATTTTTATAACAGCTTACCTGTAAAATCCTTTTCTTGGAGTACATCACGGGACACAGAGCGACTTAGTCATTACTAATGGGTTATATAGTTTACCTTCAGGTGTTGGCACTGGCCAATTCCAAACCGGAAGTACCCTCCCCTATATAAGCCCCTCCCACCCGGGAGCACCTCAGTTTTGTAGCCAAGCAATAAGTGTCCCAAAAAGAGGGGTGGGAGCTCTGTGTCCCGTGATGTACTCCAAGAAAAGGATTTTACAGGTAAGCTGTTATAAAAATCCCTTTTTCTTTTTCGTACATCACGGGACACAGAGCGACTTAGTCATTACTAATGGGACGTCCCAAAGCAATGCCAAATGAGGGGGGGGGTACATAAGCTGGGCGCCATCAGGCATGAGGATCTTTTGCGGCCTGCAACACACTGCGCCCAAAGGCGACATCCTCCTGACTTCTAACGTCTACCTGATAGAATCTAGTAAACGTGTGTACCGAAGACCATGTTGCGGCCTTACATACTTGAGCCAGGGAGGCCTGGTGATGCACTGCCCATGAAGTTCCAACCGCTCTTGTGGAGTGCGCCCTAACTTTGAACGGAGGCGGTCTCTTTCTCAAGCCATAGGCTTGTATTATGACCTGTCGAATCCACTTGGCTAAAGTAGATTTTGATGCTGCCTGACCCCTTCTGGGGCCTTCCGGCAGAACAAACAAAAAATCCGTTCTGCGAATCTGAGCAGTGGCTTTTAGATAAGCTTTAACTGCTCTTACCACATCCAAAGAATGTAATAACTTTTCCTCTACTGAGATAGGTTTGGGGAAAAAAGAAGGAAGAACCACATCTTGGTTCAAATGAAACCTCGATACCACCTTAGGAAGAAAGGCTGGATGAGGACGTAATACTACTCTGTCCTTATGGACAACCAGATATGGCTCCTTACAGGACAAGGCGGCTAATTCCGACACTCTTTTAGCCGAACAAATGGCTACTAAGAAAACCAATTTCCTGGTGAGAAGAACCAAGGAAATGTGTTGTAATGGTTCAAACGGTTGTTTCTGTAGAACCGACAGAACCAGGTTTAAGTCCCAAGGACATATGGGAATACTAACCGGAGGGCTAATACGCATCACTCCTTGTATAAAGGCTTCGACTAGTGAATGCGAAGCCAAGGGCCTTTGAAAAAATATTGACAAGGCCGAAATCTGACCCTTGATAGTACTCAAGGCCAGCTTCCTATCTACAGCCCACTGTAGGAAGTCCAGAATCCTCCCTATCATGTACTTACGTGGATGCCATTTCTTGGTCTCACACCACGTAATGTACGCTTTCCAGATCCTATAATAGATCTGCCTGGATACCGGTTTCCTGGCATTGATCATGGTAGATACCACAGAATTAGAGAGCCCTCTCTTTTTCAGAATGTGGGCTTCAATAGCCAGGCCGTCAAACCTAGGGCTGGTAAGGAAGGGTGGTATATCGGTCCTTGCGACAGCAGGTCCGGACGAAGTGGGAGGGTCCAAGGACTCCTCACTGACATTTTTACCATCTCCGCGTACCATGCCCTTCGGGGCCACGCTGGAGCCACCAGAATCACTGGTTTCTTTTCTACCCTGATTCTGCGGAGTAATCGCGGTAACAATTGTGGCGGTGGGAATGCATATATCAGCTTGAACCGATCCCAAGGGAACACTAGGGCATCCGAGCCGCAAGCTAGGGGATCCCTTGTGCGAGACACAAACCTGTCCACCTTTGCGTTGAATCTGGATGCTAGCAGATCTACATCCGGTGTTCCCCACCGCTGGCATATTGCCTGGAAAACCTCGGGGTGAAGAGACCATTCCCCCGGGCATAATTGTTGGCGACTTAGAAAGTCCGCTCTCCAATTTTCCACTCCTGGGATGAAAACCGCAGATATGGCTGGGACATATCTTTCTGCCCACTCCAGGATGCAATTTGCTTCCTTCTGGGCTGCACGACTTTTGGTGCCACCCTGATGATTGATATATGCCACTGCCGTGGCATTGTCTGATTGAATTCTGACAGGGGACCCCTGGAGTTTGGATGTCCATGCTACTAGGGCATACCGGGCTGCTCGTATCTCTAAGAGATTGATGGGCAGGGCCTTTTCTGCTTCTGACCACCTGCCCTGGAGAGACCATTGCTCCAGCACTGCCCCCCAGCCGATGAGGCTGGCATCTGTAGTGACCACCTTCCAAGAAACCGGACTGAAGGGTTTCCCTCTTTCCAGATTCTGGGGCACCAACCACCAATGGAGGCTCTTGCGAACGGAAGGGGACAGGGACATTGGTAAGTCTAAAGCCTGAACTTTTTTGTTCCAGGCTGACAGTATGGCCCTTTGCAAATTCCTTGAATGGAATTGACCGTAGGGTACCGCTTCGAATGAAGCCACCATCTTTCCCAGCAGCCTCATGCAGAGACGTATGGATGGTTTTCTTTTTGTACCCACTAAGTGGGTCAAATTTCTTAAAGACGACACCTTCTCTGGAGGTAAGAAAATCTTTCTCTGATTTGAATCCAGCCTTAGCCCTAAGTATTCCAGACTTTTGACTGGTCTTAGAGCTGACTTGTCCCGGTTGATAATCCAACCGTGATATTCCAGATACTCGATTGTCTTGTGAATAGCTACTTCCAGCTTTTCCACTGAGTGGTCTATTAGTAGCAGGTCGTCTAGATATGCCATTATCGTTACACCCTGTGTTCTTAGATTGGCCAATAATGGGGCCAGAATTTTTGTGAACACTCGTGGTGCTGTGGCCAGACCGAAAGGTAAGGCTCTGAACTGAAAATGGCGCCCTTCTACTGCAAAGCGTAGAAATTTCTGATGGGCCGGAAAGATGGGAATATGCAGATAAGCATCCCTTATGTCGATCGAGGCTAGCCATTCCTGCCCTTGTAGGGCGGTGGCCACTGATCGGATCGACTCCATCCGAAAGGTCCTGATATTTAGGAACTTGTTTAGCCCTTTTAGATTTAATATGGGCCTCACGTCCCCATTTGGTTTGGGGACTGTGAAAAGGTTCGAGTAAAACCCGAATCCGCTTTCTTCCAGGGGAACCTTCATGATTACCCCTTGGAGCAATAGTTGTTCTAGTGCCAGAAGGAGGGATCCTCTCTTTTGGGGATCTCTTGGCACGTTTGACCTCATAAATTGGGCAGGAGGAGTGCCTTTTAACTCCAGCTTGTATCCCAGACTTACTGCGGAGAGCACCCATCTGTCTCTGATGGTGTCCCGCCAGGTCTCTGTGAACAACTGAAGTCTTCCCCCCACCCGATTGAGCGGGGGCAATACTTCATGCCTTAGGGAGAGGTTTTGTACCTCTCTTGATCCAGGGCTTCTTGTTACCCTGTGATTGTCCCTGATTTCTGCCCCCTGAATTTGACCGCGGAGGCCGTCGGAACTGCTTCACAGCCGATGTGCCCGGGACTGGAGAGGTAGGCCTCTTAAAAGAAGGACTTCTACCCTTGTTCTTAACCGGTAAGAGTGAACTTTTACCGGCAGAAATTTTCTGGATATATTTGTCCAGATCTTCTCCAAATAAGCGTTCTCCATGAAATGGGAAGCTAACCAGCAGTTTTTTACAGGGAGCTTCAGCAGACCAGTTTTTGAGCCACAGAAGCTTACGCATATGTACTATAGACAGCGTAAAGCGGGAGGCCTGTTGGATTGTATCCTTTATGGCGTCCACCGCAAAACACAAGGCTCTAGGCAGGTCAGCTAGGGCATGAGCCTGCTGATCTGGTAAGTCCCTTAAGACTTGTTTCAACTGATCTTTCACTGCTTGGCAGACTCCAATCGCTGCTACCGCAGGTTGTGTCACCATACTTGCTGTAGAGAAAGCAGATTTTAGTAAAGACTCCAATTTTTTATCTATTGGGTCTTTGAACATTGGAACATTATCTACTGGACATGTCAGTGATTTGTTAACAGAAGAGATGGCTGCGTCCACTATAGGGACCCTCCATTTTCTTATGAACTTATCCTCCATGGGATAGATCACCGGAAATCTCTTGGGGGGAGCAAATATTTTATCAGGATGCTCCCAATCCTGGTAAATAAGCCCTTCTAATAAAGGGTGGATTGGGAAGGAACAGACCGCCTGGGGAGCTTTTAGCGACCCCAGCGAGGAAACCGTAGTGGATGGTGGTTCCGCCAGAGGCATTTTAAATGCTGATCGGACCATGTTAGTCAGAGACTGAACCCATAATCTTTCAGCCTGAGAAGCTGAGAAAGGTTCTTCCACTGTTGATTCCTCTATAAGTGAATCAACCTCATCCTGATCCCCTTCAGGTAGGTCGATCTCTGTGTGGGGCTGTTCCTCCACTAACAGGCACTCTGAAGGAGGAGACGGAGATCGGACGCGCTTTTCCTGTGACAGGGAAGCAGCGATCAATGCTGTTAATCTCTCTTCCAATCCTCCCAGAGTTGAGGATAAAACCTCCTCTGTTATATATACAGGAGCAGGTGGACTGGGGACAGCCGCAGCACCAGGCATTCCTGCGGGGTTTCTACGGCTACTGACCTCTGCATTCTCAGGGGAGATTGGTGCAGTGCAAGCATGCCCAATATCCTCAGAGCCCGATGGAGACCCCTTTGGCTTCCTGGAAGATTTATTTCCGGAGCGTCTGGACGACATATCCTTTAAGCACAAAGCTGAGGTATTCCCGTCGTCATACACCAATTTTTGCTGGTAATAGTCTAACACAGGTGCTGCTATATACCAGCTGGTGTCCACTAAAGTGCCTTTCTATGGGGATGCCTGCATCAACCGCCTCTGTGTGCCACTGTTTGTTGCTAGCTCTGTTTGCATGCAGCTGACACTTGTACTGTGTCTTTTAACCATGCTGGGACGCCCGCACATGCGCAGAAGCGCCGCGGCGCACATCGAGCGTCATCCACCCGCCCCGCCCCTTTTTTTTCATAGGAGGCGCGTGCACGCGCCCGCGCGCGCGCCCGTGCGCCAATGGCGCCCTTTTCGAAAACCAACAGAGGACTAGGAGCCAGGGCCCTTTTTGCCGGAGGGCCTGTGCGGTGGATGAACGCAGCAACAGGGCAGAGGAAGTGGATTCCCTCAGAGAAACTTACCAGCTGCCTGGATCTTTTGAGTTGAGAAAACCAAAGATCCACATTTACAAGAAAAATGGACTACAGCGGCCTCTAGTGGTTTAACACAGGTACCGCGGTCCCTGTTTTTTTTTTTTTTTTTCTTGACTACTATTAAAATTTTACATTTTCAGTAGTTATAGGCAAACACAGATATTTAGCGGGAATACCGTTAGGTAACAGACAGAAAGACAAATTAGGCTTGGGGGTCCCCCAATAGAACCAAGTTCCTGAGGGCCCCCACTTACCTGATCCCCGCCGCAGGACTTTGTTTGGTCCACAAAAGTCCAAACTTCACCTATCACGGCAGGCATTGTAATTAAACCTTCAGGGACCGGGTTCCCAAGGATTCCACTCCCCTGGACCTGTATAGCACCCTGCACAGACAGCGTCTTGGTCGTGGGTATGACCAGAGCTCTGGATCCCAGGGTCCAGCCCTCCTAAGAGAAGCATTACAGGCAAAACCTTGCTCTTCTGCTGCAAGGCCCGGGTACCGACCGTTTAGCTATGAAGCTTTTTTGGTGGGATCCGGAACAGCTTACTAAGGCCCAAAAGAACCTGTACGCAAGCCCAGTGAAAACACATGTTACTCTTTGGCCAACACCTTAGACACTGGCAAAAAACTGAGGTGCTCCCGGGTGGGAGGGGCTTATATAGGGGAGGGTACTTCCGGTTTGGAATTGGCCAGTGCCAACACCTGAAGGTAAACTATATAACCCATTAGTAATGACTAAGTCGCTCTGTGTCCCGTGATGTACGAAAAAGAAATGTTAATTCTTCCTATCCATGAAATGTGTCTTGATGCTAATTTGTTTGATTCTGATTTAATGTCATTTAGTAGTGGTATATAATTTGCTTGATATAAAGTCTCGTTAGCTATTGTAATTTTTACTCCTAGATATTGTAGCTCATGTTCCCTCCAGATGAATGGAAACGCCTCTTGGTAAATCTGCTCCTCCTGTTGCTGCACATTAACGTTTAAAACCTCGGATTTAACCGGATTCATTTTAAAATTGGATAATTCTCCATATAATTTTAGATGTTTAATTAGGTTAGGCAGAGTTATCCTAGGATTGGTTTTTAAAGAACAGAATATCATCAGCGTACGCCGCTAATTTGTGTTCCTCTTCTCCGATCGTAACCATATTAATACTTCGATTCTGCCTAATCCCCACCAGTAACGGTTCTAATGACAGGATAAACAACAGGGGGGACAAAGGGAACCCCTGTCTCGTGCCATTATACATCTTGAAGAATCCTGGAACTGACCCGTTTACCTTCACCCTCGCTGCGGGATGGTTATATAATGCTTTAATCCACTGGGTCATCTTTGGCCCTAGCCCTATAGCCTCTAGTGTACTCTGCATGAATCCCCAGTCTACCCTGTCAAACACTTTCTCTGCGTCGATTGACAGGAGTAGACCTGGGGACCCATTTTCTTTTATTTTCTGCACCAACAGGAGTGTTCTAATTCCATTGTCCCTGGTTTCTCTTCCTGGTATAAAACCCACCTGGTCTGCATGCACCAGGTCGTATATTACCGTTTTCATCCGTCCTGCGAAGACTTTCGCAAATAACTTCATATCAGCATTTTAAAGCGGTTGTATACCGCAAACCTTTTTTTTTTTTTTTAAACCTGCAAGGCAAAGGCATAATGAGCTAGTATGACTAGCATACTAGCTCATTATCAATTACTTACCTTAGATTGAAGCCCCCGCAGCGGTCCTCGGACACGTCCTCCGTCGCCGCCATGATACCCGGAGTGACTTCCGGGTATCGCTGCTCCGGCACTGTGACTGGCTGGAGCGGCGATGACGTCACTCCCGTGCATGCGCGAGGAAAGGCATAATCCCCGCGCATGCGCGAGTTCCGGCAGTGTCCGGCGGCCTCCCATTCAAGAGCCGCCGCGCTCAGTCCGCCTGCGCCGTTATCTACAGCACGCATGCGCCGTAGATATCGGTACAGTCTTTTTTGCAAATATCTCCGAGACCGTGTAGGTCTCGGAGATATTGCAAGCACCTACAGGTAAGCCTTAATGTAGGCTTGCCTGTCGGTGCATGTAGTATTTTAGGCTATACAACCGCTTTAAGAAGATTAGGCCAAGCTTTATGTGGACATTCTACTGTCCTATGGGCCAACTGCTGCTTTGAAATTTAAAATTTTTCTCTTGTGAATTCAGTAGACATAGACCTTTTCTTCTCTGCTGTAACAATGTAAATACCAACTTTTTACCCATGTAAGTAAAATAATAATGGGAGCTGGTTCTGTGTTTAGTGTTTATTACTTACTTGTGTTTATATGTAGAGAAGATTCCTCCTGTTTATATGTCATAATCATCTCCCCCTCCTCCATAGACTGCTGATCTCCACTCACCAACCTCTCTTCTTCTTCCTGTTTAACCTCAGCTTTGATGTTTTTCAGTTCTTCACCCTAAACCCCAAAGATGATAGAACACAGTTATAAAAAGTAACAGGAGATTACACAGAAGAATATTATCCCATAGTTTAGAATACATTTGGATTTCTAGTTGCTTAGTCCCACCTACCTGATGAGGATTAGGGATGGTGTGACCTTCCTGTGTAAAATCCCGGGAATACAGAGGATGGGGACATCTCTCTGGTGGGTTCCCATTACTGGATCCATCTGTAGGAAACACACACACTGACTGAATACATTGTTTATATGTGTTTAACAGATGATGGGGGATCTAGGTGGAGCCTCCGTACTGCTCTCTCCTTTACAATAAAGTCATCTCTTACCCGGTGATGTGAGGGGCGGCTGATTCTCCATCATGTTGTCCTTGTAGAGATCCTTGTGTCCTTCTAAATACTCCCACTCTCCCATTGAGAAATAGACAGTGACATCCTGACACCTTATAGGAACCTGACAAACACAATGATACAGTCACCATCCAGACACATGCCTTGTCTGTTACTGGATAATGTCCCAGAATTCCCGGCACCGCTCACCTCTCCTGTCAGCAGCTCAGCGATCCTGTTGGTGATTTCCAGAATCTGGTACTGGTTACCTCTGTTGCCAGGCAGTGAGGTGGTGGCACTGTGATGGGTGATGTCCTGTGAAGATGGCTGCGAAGATGGCTGCTGGGTGTTAATGGATCTCCAGATATTTTCTTCACTACTTTATAATTCTGTGTAAAGAGAGAAAATAACAATTATCACTACAGACTTCTCACAATCCTCCTCACCTCTCCGCTCAGTTCTGTGCTTTATTAATAGAGATATTAGCCGTGTATCGGGACATGTCTCCCTGTCTGTGATTAGCGCAGCGCCGTGCCGACTTCCTGTCGGGATCTGCGCATTGACTGTGCGAACACGCCGGAGCTCATCCCTACTAAGATAAGAGGAACTTTTTGATCTTGTTGCTCCGTATATGGATTGACAGTTGCATAAACGGTTGTATATTTAGGATGTATCTGGTCTATAAACCAGAGGCTCTGGATGGACAGTTGGAAACGGGTTCTATATTTAGGATGTATCTGGCCTATAAACCAAAGGCTCTGGATAGACAGTTGAAAAATTGGTTCTATATTTTGGATGTATCCGGTCTATAAACCAGAGGCTCTGGATGCACAGTTGGCTAAATGGTTCTATATTTAGGATGTATCCAGTCTATAAACCAGAGGCTCTGGATGGACAGTTGGAAAAAATAGTTCTATATTTAGGATGTATCTGGCCTATAAACCAAATGCTCTGGATGGACAGTTGGCTAAATGGTTCTATATTTAGGATGTCTCCCATCTATAAACCAGAGGCTCTGGATGGACAGTTGGATAAATGGTTCTATATTTAGGATGTATCCGGTCTATAAACCAGAGGCTCTGGATAGACAGTTGGATAAATATGTCTATATTTAGGATGTATCTGGTCTATAAACCAGAGGCTCTGGATGGACAGTTGGATAAATGGCTCTATATTTAGGATGTATCTGATCTATAAACCAGAGGCTCTGGATGGACAGTTGGATGAATGGCTCCATATTTAGGATGTATCTGGTCTATAAACGAGCTTGCATGGTGTGGAGTTATTGCGGCCTTTGCCGCCGACTGTATCACTCAGCCCCGCCCCCATAGCGTCATTGGATGTGATTGACAGCAGCGCCAGCCAATGGCTGCGCTGCTTTCAATCCATCCAGTGTAGCCAATCGACGGCCAGGCTGAGAACCGAGGAAGATGACGGGGACGAGTGCGGGACTTTCGAGGGGACAGGTAAGTAAAACGGGGGCTCGGGAGGGGTGGTGGATGGAGCATCAGACCGATGCTCCATCTGTCCCCCGCCGTCTCTTCACTGAGAACCGAGGCACGAACATCGCCGATGGCTCAGTTCTTACAGATCCCGGAGAGGAAAGAGGCTGACTGTCAGTCAGCCTCTTTCCTCTCTGCTTCTCCACACTCATTGGAGCGCTGAGCTGTGGAGGGGCGGGAAAAGGCTGTCTCAGCGGCTCACTGAGACTGCCATCCATCAGGGCAGCTGGTGGATCCCGACTTGGAAGTCGTGATGACGTGCTGCTCTGACTGATGGCAGTGACGTCAGTGGAAAGCGGACTTCAAACCGCTCTCTGCTGAAAACGGGTCACAGGAGTGCAAAAGGAATTGCACTCCTGTGACCATTAGGAGAAGCCCAGCCTTAAAAGCTCAGGCTGGACTTCTCCTTTAATTACAATACACTATATATGTGTATATCAGCATCTTATGGAGATAAAAGACATCACAGTGAATATGGAGGAAGAGGACGTACATGACCAGGGATTACTGGGTGTAAATATAAAATAATATCTTATCACCTCCTCTGCTGCCAGTTCCTGCAATGTCTCCTCTCTACTTTTTTCTTACATGACCTCTGACCCGGAACTTCCTGTTTTACTTACATCACTTCCTGTCTGCGTTCCACAAACAATAAGTGAGATCACCACCTGGTGGGGAATATAAATACTGCAGCCTGTGTTGTCCCTCCGTACGGCCTCCTCTTCATTGCTGTTGTATAAATAATACCTCACAGAAACCTAAATATTCCATAAAATAATTAATTGCAATCATTTTAGTATATTTATATTTATTTATAAGGATTTTTTATTTTATGTGAATAAATAGACCCCATCATATTCATATAGTTCACATTTGTTGTTTTGCATTTTAGTGCTTCAATAGAAAAGTTTAGTTTAGGGGTCCAAACCTTCTTCTAATAGACACTAATGGTACAATAAAATAGAAAAAGTGTCTGTGGACCTGAACTAAGGTCCATCTTTGGTTTAGTCTTTTCTTGTGTAGCGGGGTCTCCGTTAGGGTTGCCACCTCATCCCTTTAAAACCGAACACATATTAATTACACAGGTTCTGTGGCTGATTAAGGTGGTAATTAAACTCACTTGGTGCCTTATCTGCATTAAATCAGCCTCAGAACCTGTGTAATTCATATGTGTTCAGGTTTAAAGGGATGAGGTGGCAACCCTAGTCTCCGTTGAGGCCCCATGGACTACGTTACCCAGAACCCCGTTTGGCACCCAGGGTGCATTGGGCTGCCGCAGAGACTCATGGGTGGGGTATAAAAGGGGAGGGCGAGGCTAAGCCCGGCCTCTTTGGACACCGCACGGCTGGCAAGAGAACTTCCTGTGCGGACCTGCTGCGAGTGCAAGGCCCGAGGCCTGGCCTTGCGCACTTCCAGAGAGCCTTCCACCTCGCTGCGGAGCCTGTGCGGCTTCAGACATCTACCAGCTTCAGGAATGTCAGTGAACCGGAGATCAGACGGTGGCAGATCCTGTGTGTGTGGAGACACAGCGGTGGGAGTCCCGGACTGGGATCGAGTCCGGAGGGGTGAGAGAGCACCTGCTCACAACTATAACCGAGTACCTTATTAGGCCTATAGACTGCCTTGGCCCATCGGGTTATATTTCCCTTTTCCTGTCAGGAGACTAGTTGTGGGACTGAGTTACATAGTCTCCGGGGAGTTGCTTACATTGCCTCAGGCCATTATTGGATTACAAATATTGTTCTTGTATGTGCACCACCAATCATCTTGCATGTGAAGATTCCTTGTCTAAAAGACTGAGCTTTAACTGAGTCAGGCCTGACTGGGAGTGGATATTATTGCTGGGCGCCATATTGCTAACGGGACTCTAGATAAATGTTAGTGTGTGATAGAACTGTTTGAGCACTAAAGTTAACCAGTACTAGTATTACTGCAGGGCTCTGCATGCATGTGTTATATGTGATATTGATCTGTTAATCCCCTTTATTCACAAGTAAACTCTTTTCTCTTACCATCCATGGACTGACACGGTGTCTCTTTACACTTTACACGTGGGTTATGTCCCTGCTTGCAGGAGAAGACTTAGGCAGAATGTGAAATGTTATACATACATTCTAAAAGCCAGAGCTGAACAGCCCCACCCAGGGGGCGGTCCCTCCGGACATAACCCTCCCACTACAGTCAGCAGACTTCAGTTTTTTTCTGCCTAGCAGAAGGAGAAGACGTGGCTCCCTCAGGAGCCAGTCTCCTGACCTATTTTATTCCTTTTTGGAATTCTTTTTTATTTTATTTTTGAGAATCTTCTATCAACTGTCGGCTGGGCAACAGGTTGGGTACAATATATCCTCGTAGTCTTCCCTGTCCGACCATCGAGCGTGCTGATCCTCGCCTTCTGTGCGTGAGACTCAGTTCACGACAGGCCCCATGACTCCAGGGGTGGCCGGGTTTGCTTTCATGCTCCCACGGTCCTCTCAAGACTGAACAGCTCCTGACTGACTGTATCTTTCGCGGTGGACCGGGCCGACAGCTACTCAGTACTGCACTGTGATAGTCCTGTCAGAAACACCAGTGTGTCCCTCAGGGGACGGGTAAGTAGTCTCTCCTGCCTGCAGGTAAGTACAAAGGGCTGTGTGTTTCTCTGTGGGGGATTTTCCCTGTCTCCCCCTGTATTTTATTGTCGCTCTCTGTCACCATTACTGGCGCTGGCTGTGTGGGGTGCTTGGGGGTCACACTGTTCTTGGGGGGCTCATGCTGGTCTGCAATGTATGCCTTGGGGCTTTTTTGTGTGGTTTTTTTTTGGGGCCTGAGCGCCGAGTGGCGCTGTGCTTGTGTGCTGTTTCATTTTAACTGCGTCATGGCGGCCATCTTGCCGCGGATCGCCTCAGTGAAGTGCGGCGGCCATTTTCTTGTAGCCTGCGCGCTTTTCAGCACTAGTTTGGCCTCTAGCGCTGCTGTAGCAGCGCGAATCTCCTCACAGTCTCCTCACAGCTCACCAGCGCTGACACAGCGCGGTACAGACAGCGGAACTAAGCGGTCCCTGGTCCGGTTTGGTGAGTCCCCTGGGCGCCCCCTCCTCAGTCAGCACAGCCTGTGGGTGGACTTTTTATCTGAGAGGGTCTCAGAGGGGGACAATATGGAGTCTGTGTCACCAGCTTCCCCTAAAAATGTCAGTGGCAACAGGCAGTGCTTCAGCACCTGCGGTCCCTATGGACCTGTTGTGGGCAGCCCTGGAATCAATTTCTGACCAGGATGGGAGCTGTGTGCAAGCGCAAGGTACAAAAAAGGCGCCCTCTCCCCACTTTATCTACTCAAGGGCAGTGCGCTGATTCAGATATGGGCCTAGCCACTATCGCTCAGGACCCTAGTTCTGAATGTATGGATGGTTTTGAACAGGACATTCCTTATGAGGGAAACTCCAGTTCTGAGTCAGTAAATGACAGGGCGCTTGTTAGTGTGCTCATGACTGCGGTGAGGGACACTCTCAGGCTAAAATGCTGCGGATGCAGAACCTCAGGCTGATACAGTCTCCTTTGGTTCTTTTAAGGCCAGGCCTTCTAAAGGGGTTTTTTCCATTGTACTTTCTTTGACCAGCTCATTGATAAGGTCTGGAAAAAGCCGCAGAATAATTTTTTATGGTCCCGCGGCGTTTGTCTATCAGATACCCCTTTGAAGATGCCCTACTTAAAAAGTGGGCTTCTCCCCCAGTGGTCGACCCTCCAGTCGCCCTGTTGAACAAGGCCACCACTCTCCCGATGGAGGGGACTCCTGCAGTAAGGACCCCACTGACAGGAGGTCAGAGGTGGTGCGCATAGCCATGTTTGCCTTGTTGGGATCCGCCCTACGGCCTGTGGTAGCGGCGACCCTTGTGTTTTAAAACACTTACAGGTTGGGCAAAAATGTTGCACCTAGCTGTACAGGAGCATAATCTTCCTCCAGACACAGTTACTCTGGCCCACCAACTGGGCAGGGCCTGGTTTATGTGTGCGACACCACGTTGGACGCGGGCCCTTTAACATCCAGGGCCTCTGCCCCGACGGTGGTATGGCGTCGTCTTATCTGGTTGAAATGCTGGTCTGCTGACCTAGCCTCTAAGAAGCTCCTGACGTATCTACCTTTTTATAGGTGGTAGACTTTTCGGTGCTGCTCTGGATGTCATCGTCAAGGATGTCATGGGAGGTAAAAGCACTCTTCTTCCTTAGACTGGAAAGGGTAAGGGGGCCCGCCGCAAACAGGGCCTTTTCCTTTCCAGCAAACAAGGGTTTTTTTTGTCAGTCGAGTCCACAGGTAGGTCCTCCCGAGCCCGCCTCCGCGTGAAGTCTTGCCTCCGCCCGACTCTGGGGTGGGGGGACGACTTCGCAGGTCACGAATCGGTGGTCCTCCCGAATCTCCGAATGGTGGGTGTAAGAGGAGGTCACCTCAGGATACAGGATAGTATTCCGATCCTGGCCCCCAGACAGATTCTTTCCCTCAAATCTTCCTCTCCTTCCTACCTGTCGGGCAGCCCTCTTGGGGGCTGTACAGGATTTGATCAGGTCCGGAGTGATTGTGCCGGTTCTGTCACAGGAGAGTTTTCAGGGATTCTACTCGAATCTGTTTGTCGTCCCAAAAATAGGACGTGGTTCGACCTATCCTGGACCTCAAGGCCCTGAATGCCTTCGAGAAGGTGCAGAAATTCCGCATGGAATCCATTCGCACGGTGATCGCTACACTCCACAAAAGGGATTCTCTTCTGGCGTCCTTGGACTTCAAGGACGCCTACTTGCATGTTCCGATCTGCGCAAGTCACCGGAAGTTTTTGCGATTGGCGAAGTCCACTATCGATTGTGGCTCTGCCTTTCGGCCTAGCCTCGGCACCAAGGGTGTTCACCAAGGTGCTTGCTCTGGTTCTAGCCTTCTGTTACAGCGAGGTATTGCTGTCGTGGGCTATCTGGGCGATCTTCTGCTAAGAGCAGAAAGTGGATCAGACTTAGAGGAAAGGTGACTATCATCAATTAGACCCTCAGGGACTCGGGTGGTTCCTGAACATTCAGGAGTCAGTCCTGGTCCCGACTCAGTGTCTGGAGTATCTAGTTCTGATTCTGAACTCCTTGGAGGCAAAGGTATCCTACCTCTGGAGAAGTTGCTGACACTTCAGTCTGCGGTGCGGGTGCTGACATCCCAAAAATGGTTGTCAATCCGTTTTTTGCATGAGAGTCCAGAGACTCGTGGTGGCCTCCTTCGCGGCCGTTCCGTATGCCCAATCACACACCAGGGCATTGCAGAAGGAGATCTTGTCCACCTGGGACAAATCCCTGTTGTCCTTGAAACTTCAGATCCAGGTGATTCACCTGGTCAGGGCGCCCCTGACATGGTGGTTGAGATCCTCGGCTCTTCGGTCCGGAAAGTCGTTCCCCTCCCATCCAATGGACGGTACTCACGATGGTCACCAGCCTGACGGGCTGGGGTGAAGTCTGGGGAGTCCTGTCGGCTCATTCCTTGGACTCCGGACGAGCCAGTTTACCAATCACTGTTCTGGTAATACGGGCCATCGGACTGTGTCTCTCCTCAGGTCAGAGAGAGTATGGGGTCGCTCCATCAGGAGCCAGTCGGACACCGCCACGGCGGTGGCGTATGTAAACCATCAAGGGGGAACTCGGAGCTCAGCTGCGGCTTCCGAGGTAGTCCGTATCCTGAAGTGGGCCAGAAGAAACGTGCCGGCTCTGTAGGCCATTTTACATTCTGGGTATAGGCAATGGGCAGGCGGACTATCTGAGTCGCCAATCGCCAGACACCGGACCAAGAAGAGTGGTCCTTGCATATTTCAGCTCCTTTACCGACGGTGGGGCACGCCGGATGTGGACCTGATGGCCTCTCGACTCAATCGCAAGGGTCGAGGTTGTGGCCAGATCCAGGGATCCTTGGGCGATGCCTCGGATGCGTTGGTGGCCCCATAGGGTCCTTATCGCCTGATATAAACTCCGGCGATTCTAATTGTTCCGGATTGGCCTCAGCATCACTGGTACGCTGATCTGCTACGTCTCGTCGCGGACGTTCCCTGGCGGTTACCGATGAGGGAGGACCTTCAGTCTCAAGGTCCTATTTTTCATCCGGCTTACAGTCTCTGGCTTTAATGGCAGGGCTGTTAAAAGCCAGGTGTTGAGGGACCGAGGTCTCTCGGACTCGGTCATTTTGACCATGTTAAGGACACGGAAGTCTTCCTCCAGGCAGATCTATCACCGTACCTGGAAAGCTTATATCGCCATGTGCGAAGCGCTGGACTGGCGTCCTCGGGCGTATTCCGTCCCCAGAATCCTGCGTCCTCTGCAGTGTGGAGTGACCCAAAAGCTTGCTTTGAGTACCATCAAGGTTCAGATTTCGGCCTTGGCCGTCTTCTTTCAGCGACCTCTAGCGGGTCATTTTCTTGGTTAGCACCTTGTGTTGGGGGTTCGCCATGTGCTCCCTCCTGTCAAGCCTCCTCTTCCACCGTGGGATCTGAATTTGGTGCTCTCGGTCCTCCAGGAACCTCCTTTTGGGAATATCCGGGATATCCCCCTCTTGTCTTGTCTCAGAATGTGGCCTTTTTAGTGGCAATCACTTCTGTTTGACGAGTGTCTGAGTTGGCGGCTTTGTCCTGCAAGTCGCCATATTTAGTCATCCATAAGGATAAGGCGGTGTTGCATCCGCGACCTTCCTTTTTTGCCAAAAGGTGGTGTCGACCTTTCACCTACATGAGGACATTGCCCTCCCGTCCTTGTGTCCTCACCCATCGCATCCCAGAGAGTTTGCGCTGCACATATTGGAGGTGGTACGAGCCTTACGGGTGTACCTGTCTGCTACTGCTTCTATTCGGAAGTCCGACTCACTATTTGTGACTGTCTCTGGTCCATAACAGAGCCAAGCGGTTTCGTCTGCCATAATTTTTAGGGGAATCAGACAAACCGTCATTCAGCCTGTGCTCTCAAAGGGCGGGCGCCTCCCTTTCCGGTTACGGCGCATTCCACCAGGACAATTGGTGCTTCCTGGGTTTCCCGACATCAAGCGTCGGTTGCACAAGTGTGCAAGGCGGCGACCTGGTCGTCTGTTCATGCCTTTTAAGTTTTATAAGGTTAATGTGGCTGCATCTTCGGATGCTTCCTTCGGCCGCATGGTGCTGCAGGCCGCTGTTTAAAGTTGCGACTCCTCCGTTGAGGAGCTCTGCCTTATTGGAGTGAAGTTTTGGTTTTTCCATTTATTCTGCTCCCATCCCTCTTGACACTGCTTTGGGACATCCCACGTGTAAAGTGTAAAGAGACACCGTGTCAGTCCATGGATGGTAAGAGAAAATAGGATTTTTTGTACTCACCGTAAAATCCTTTTCTCTGACATCCATGGACTGACACGGCACCCACCCTTCCTTTTAAGTTTGTACTGCTTTGTTACGAACTGAAGTCTGCTGACTGTAGTGGGAGGGTTATGTCCGGAGGGACCGCCCCCTGGGTGGGGCTGTTCAGCGCTGGCTTTTAGAATGTATGTATAACATTTCACATTCTGCCTAGGTCTTCTCCTGCAAGCAGGGACATAACCCACGTGTAAAGTGTAAAGAGACACCGTGTCAGTCCATGGATGTCAGAGAAAAGGATTTTACGGTGAGTACAAAAAATCCTATTTTTTATAGTTGATCAACCTGGTATTGGAGTTTATTAATCTATCTTATCACTGTCAGGACAGTATTGGGGGATTGTACATGAACTGGTATAGAGCTATACAAAAACACCACCCCTAGACTAGCTGTGCCAGAGAAGGGTTGAGTAGATTGCCGGGGGTTGGCTGTGCTGTGTACAGGGCCCAAAAGCAAACCAGCGACTCCCTTAGTTTGGGGGTATCGCTACACTTGGAATGTAGCTGAATACGAAATGTTACATGGGACACTTCACGGTTGACCACTATCATGTAGTTCCTCATACCCACTTATGGACTTATCATGGGTTCCTGGCTGAACCCCGGCCTCATTCCTCATATATGGTATTGTCACCATTGTTTGTATAATGCCTATGATGACAGTTCTATGTATGTGCTTGACTTTGTTACCCTACAATGTTATATTGTTATTAAAAAAAATCGAAAAATTATTGAAACAGAAAAAGTAGTTGTAAACCCCTCCATATCCCCAGTGAAGTGACTGGCCTCAGGTGATACACAGAGATGAAACAAAGCCTCCTACATAAGTTGTACCTGTTTATCTACACACCTTTCTCCTCTACATCCATTCAAAGTGCAAAATTTATGAAACTTGCCTGAGCTTCCAGAAAGCAGGGGGCGGGGAGCTTAAGTTACACTCTGCAGAGCTCAGTGAGAGCTGATTGGAGGGAAGGGACACACCCCTTTCACACAGCACACAGGAACAGAGCTGAGGCTGTCAATCACAGGTTGTGTGCTGGAGCTCCCTCCCCTGTCACCTTTTACCTCTTGGTGTCAGGAAAACTTGTGATGCATGTGTAGCGGGGGTCTTAAATTGAGGTATTGCTGTACTAAATTTAGGGGTGATTTGAGTGATAATTGGCTCAAATCTTTCAATTATTGGACTCTGCCTTGCTGCTGTTTCACCTGGCGTGCAGTTCCCCTAAGAAGTATGGGTGGCGCTGTCACTTGTACTCGGGGTTGAACCACAGGTGTGCGAGTGGCGATTGTGTGTCCTCTCTCGGCAGCCGTGCAGTGGGCGTGGTCTACCCACGGTGCATACCGGGAGAGGGTACAAAAGGGGCAGACGCCATAGGTCAAGGAGGTGGAGCTAGTTACTACCCCGGGGACCTGTACCCGGGGGAAGTATTGTGTGGAGTCCAGGTTTGAGTGCATGGCCCTCCAGGTCATGGGGCCACGTGAGCCTCAGTCCCAGGCACCTTTAGTCCTGGGACTGCAACTTCAGCCCCGGGCCCAGCACCTTTAGCTGGAGTCCACTTCGGGAGGAAGAATCCCAGGGTGCCGCCTTGCGAGGGGACCCGTTTCTGGAAGAGGAGGCTGGGGGAGGACCGTTCCGAAGGACTGGTGAGAGATCACAGTGAAGGAAGGGGCCCAGTAACTCTCCGGAGGGATGTCACCCATTGGAAGAACAGGGGCCTAACATCTGGACCACTAGGAGTTTTGGGACACTATAGATTCTGTGGCAGAGGATCTCCTGAACGCATCCATTAGGGAAATTGATTGACTGTTCGAGCTACACGCCGGCTGCTAGTGACATTGGGTGACTATCCGGGTGAGCTATACCCACTCGGGACCGAGTGGCAAGGAAGCCAAGAGTGCCTGAATTTATCTATCTTCCTAACACCTTTCTCTCTTCATGCATGAAGAAAATAAACTCTACGTTGGAGTGATATACTGGTGTGGACCTTGGAATTACTTGGGGTATAGAGACTTTGTCCCTACACACTAGGGACAGAAACCAACTTTGAGGAGAACCTCGCTGCAAGACCCGTAGGTGAAAACAAGTGTGCCTAACCTCTGCAAACCAGAGGGTACAGGCATGGTAGCCATGGTGCGCCTTACTCTCCTGTGAGCGAGCCAGAGATGTTGGAGGAGTAGGGGCACTCTGAGTGTGGTTGCTACACATATAGCAGAGGAAGGAGGCAGCAAACAGAAATGGCACCTAGTGCTCTTGAAATGAGACAAGCACTAACTGTGGATCATCGGTGCAATTTCAAGCTTCTGCTGAGACTTTGTATAACTTTCTGCCCATACCCTTGTATGGACAGGCAGCTGGTGAGCTACAGGAAATGTCAATGGACTAGGAGGGTATTGATCAGCGCCCTCATAGTCCATTTAGAAATGCAAGCTCTTAAAAGACGGGACTTGTAGTTTATTCAGTCACAGATCTTTGTGAATAAACGGCGTGGCAATTTTACTGTAAATGTGACAGCGGCTACAAGGAAGAGGAACCCCCTACCCACTGTCAAAGTGGGGCTCAGGGTTTGAGGGGGGCTGGCGTTTAGCAACATGTTACACACTAAAAACGGGTGTAACTTGTAGCATGTTGTTAAAGGTGAACTCATCTTTTAACCTCTTCCTGATCATGTAACACATATGTGCGGGGGGGGGGGGCAGGAAAAGTAGGCCAAAATGCATGTATGGGTCCACCGTCGCCCCCAACCCTTTATGAGGATCTAAATGCCATGAGGCGGAGATGGTCTTTAGATATTGTGACCACTATGATTGGCTGTCCCAGAGGTCACATGATTGTAAACTCCTGATTGCAAGTATGCATCGGGGCCTGCACATGACATCTTCGATATCTTGCTGGGAGTGTGCAGCGAGCACGCTCCCTATGGATGCATAACGCCCACCTTCCCAGCAGTCACGCACGACCAAATATATTATATGTACAGTGGAGGCGTGGTGCTAGAATTTCTGCCCATGATCTGATGTCTGCGGCGATACCTCACATGTGCGAGACAATCGCTGTTTGCATGCATGCGCATGGCTTTTGACACGAGGATGGGGGCACTTTAATAAAAAAAATTACATTATTTATTTTTACACTGTCGCTTTATAATTTTATCACTTTTATTGCTGTCTGAAGGAATGTAAACATCAATGACAGCAATAGGCATGTGACAGGTACTCTTTACAGAGAGATCTGGGCTCTATGAGAGCCCAGATCCCTCCTCTGCCCTTAAAAGCATTCAAAACCACCAAAATCGGTGTGATCGAATGTTTTTGATTTTTTTAAATGGAGCCGTAAGTAACCCGGAAGTGATATCAAGTCATTGCTTCTGGGTTAAAATATCATAGAAAGGGAAGGGAAGAAAGCGCCAAACCGGCATAGTGTAACATCATTAATTAAGAAAAATACCATATAAAACAAATGGAACTCACAAGCGGGTGAGGGGGAGAGAGGAGATGACAGACCGCAGTGTATTGTAATGAGCTGGGAGCTGTGTGGTAGTCCTTGGCGGAGAAGAAAGCCGGCTGTGGTGGGGAGCAAGATGAGCCTGTGCAGGGAGACCTGTGACGATGTGTCCAGCTGGATTAGTAAGAGGAGCTGTCAGTCCAACCGCTGTATGAGCCTATGGGACGCGTTTCGGAAGCATAACCACTCCTCCTTCATCAGACTCCTTCAGTAAAATATCATAGAGCCCAACAAAGCCGATCCAGTATTTGTTGGGCTCTGTGATCAGCCCGCGGAAACACCGGCTGGTCAATCGGGACTCCTGAGGGGGAAATCCCGTCCTGCTGCTTGTAAAAGCAATCCAGCGGCTAGATAGGTGCTAAGATTGCTTTTACAAGAGAGCCAATCATCAGCTCTAAAAAACAGAAATCAATGAGCTACCCGCAATAACGTAGCGCTGTTTTGTTGTGCACACGTTCACGGAATGCTAAAGCGTGAAAGCTACATGAGCTACACTGATGCGTGTGTCGCACGTAGGGCCTGCCTCTCCATAGGCTATCCCCTCTTCAGTCTATCATGAATGCTGCTGCCAGACTTAACCACCTTACCAACCGCCAACCCTCTCCTCCAATCCCTACACTGGCTCCCAATCATCCAGCGAATTAAATTCAAAATACTAACCACAACTTACAAAGCCATTCACAACTCTGCCCCGAGCTATGTCACCGATCTTGTCTCCAAATATCACCCAAACCGCCATCTCCTCTCTCCTCAAGACCTCCTACTCTAAAACTCTCTCGTCTCCTCCTCCCATGCTCGTCTCCAGGATTTCTCCAGAGCCTCTCCCATCCTCTGGAACTCGCTACCTCAACCTGTCTGGCTATCCCCTACTCTTGCTACCTTTAGGCGATCCCTGAAAACTCATCTCTTCAGGGAAGCCTATCGCGTCTCCAACTAATCTTTTACAGCTCATTCCCCACAGTTACAACCTTTTGTACCACCTGCCCCACTAGGGTTGCCACCTCATCCTTTTAAAACCGAAAACATAATAATTACACAGGCTCTGTGGCTGATTAAGTTAGCAATTAAACTCACTTGTTGCCTTATCTGCATTAAATTAGCCTCGGAACCTGTATAATTCATATGTGTTCGGATTTAAAGGGATAAGGTGGCAACCCTATGCCCCACCCTATTAGATTGTAAGCTCTTCTGAGCAGGGCCCTCTTAAAGTGGTTGTAAACCCCTATACATTTTTTTTTTTTAAACCACCTGTAAGAGAAAGGCATAATGAGCTAATATGACTAGCATAATAGCTCATTATGCATCACTTACCCTAGATCGGGGCCCCTGAAGCCATCCTCATCTCCCTCTTCAGCCGCAGCCATCGCTGCGGCGAGAGCCGGAAGGTTACTTCCGGCTATCGCCGCTCCAGCCAATCACAGCGCAGCTCCGGCGCTGTGATTGGCCGCAGCGGCGAAGACGTGACTCCGCGCATGCGTGCGGGAGCCGTCGAATGATGGGACTTAGCCAGATTTGTGAATGGGATTAACCCCATGAATGCGCCGTTGTCTACGGCGTGCATGCGCCGTAGACACGGAGCAATGTCATTTTTAGCAAATATCTCCTAAACCGTGTAGGTTTAGGAGATATTTCTTGCACCTACAGGTAAGCCTTAATCTAGGTTTACCTGTAAGTGCAAGTTGCAAAAGGGGGTTTACAACCACTTTAATCCTCTTGTATTTTATTGTATTATAACTCTACTGTCTCCCTTTTTATATTGTAAAGCGCTGCGTAATCTGTTGCCGCTATATAACTCCTGTATAGTAATAATAATAATCTGTTAGAGCGGGATCATTTGGAGTGCCTGGGGATCCAGGACTGATGGCCGATCACCGAATACCAGGAATTAGAGGGGGAGGGTCAGTCACCAGTGCTGTGAGGAGAAGACAGAAACTGTGAGGGAAGAAGAACACGCTTGAGGTGGCCTTAAATGAACAGGTTTTGTATTGTATTTTGTATGTATGTGTGATA
This sequence comes from Rana muscosa, assembly GCA_029206835.1. Classification (NCBI taxonomy): domain Eukaryota; kingdom Metazoa; phylum Chordata; class Amphibia; order Anura; family Ranidae; genus Rana; species Rana muscosa. The sequence continues at coordinate 400,117,916 of CM055123.1, read as the reverse complement.
TATATATATATATATATATATATATATATATATATATATATATATATAATCTATTATATTATTATGATATTTTAATGGTGAAAGAATTGTGGAATTTAACCTGTTTATGCCAAGCTTCCTGTACGAAGTGTGACAATTTAATTCCTGGAATGCCCACACCGTCGCTTCTATGGTGGTGAATCACACAACCATTCACCCTCGAGCGTGTTCCGACACGCTCTAACTTGCACTCGCCTGGGTCGCAGACCAGTTGACTAATGCCTAGTACACAGATTAGAAAGTTGGACGAAAAATAGTGTTTCAGAGCGATCGTTCGATAATCTGATCGTTGGTACACGGCTTTCGAAGAACTGATCACGACAGTTCATGCAAAAAAAATATCTTAACCACTTAATGGACCGCCCCCCGTCGATATACATCGCTACTTTGATGTTACATACCGTTGTTATGGCAGCAGATAGCTTGTTAACCACTTCCATACAGGGGATTTTCACCCCCTTCCTGCCCAGACCAATTTTTAGTTTTCAGCGCTGTTGCACTTTGAATGACAATTGCGCGGTCGTGCAACACTGTACCCAAATGAAATCTTATATTTTTTTCCTCACAAATAGAGCTTTCGTTTGGTGGTATTTGATCATCTCTGCGGTTTTTATTTTTTGCGCTATAAACAAAAGAAGAGCGACAATTTAGAAAAAAACACAATATTTTTTACTTTTTGATTTAATAAATATCACAATTTTTTCCACAGTTTAGACCGATATGTATTCTTCTACATATTTTTGGTAAAAAAAAAATCGCAATAAGCGTTTATTGATTGGTTTGCGCAAAAGTTATAGCGTCTACAAAATAGGGGATAGATTTATGGCATTTTTTTTTTTTTTTACTAGTAATGGCAGCGATCTGCGATTTTTATAGTGACTGTGACATTGCGGCGGACATATCGGACACTTTTGACACGTTTTTGGGACCATTCACATTTATACAGCGATTAGTGCTATAAAACTGCACTGATTACTGTGTAAATGTGACTGGCAGGGAAGGGGTTAACACTAGGGGGCGCTGAAGGGGTTAATATGTTCCCTATTGAGTGATTCTAACTGAAGGGGGAGGGGACTCACAAGGGGAGGAGACCGATGTGTGTTCCTCTGTACACATCGGTCTCCTCACCCCTGACAGGAGGTATTTCTGTGTGTTTACACACACAGATCCACACTCCTGCCATGATCGCGGGTGCCTGGCGGACATCGCGGCCGTCGGGCACGCGCACCGGGTCACGAGTGGTGCCGCGGGCACGCGCCCCCTAGACGGCCGGGAAGAAAAGACGTCATATGAGGGAGGGAGGGTTCCTGCCGGCGTCATGACTATGGCCCGGTAAGAAAGAGGTTAAACAGCGGACGGTCCACTTTAAGATAAAAGTGGTCTCCGTGGCGGATTCGCTGAGAGATCACTTTAATCGGCAACGGGAGAGGTGCCCCCCCTCCCATCGCGTCTCGGTCGTCTCTGCCGCTTACCGGAGCCGTTGGTAGCGGCGGAGACAATCAGATCCTTTCCCCTGATGGACAGGAAGTCGAGTGATGGAATAATGGCCCCCACTCGACTCTGTGCCATTGGATGACGGGAGGGACATCAAATGTCACTTCCGCCCAATGGCCTTAAAGTGATTGTAAACTTTTACACACCACATTTACCTACAGGTAAGCCTATAAAACGGCTTACCTGTAGGTACCGTGACTATCTCCCAAACGTGCACCGTTTGGGAGATATTCAGTATATGTGCTGCTGCCAACGTCGGGAGTGAAGTCATTAGGGCTCCGGTCAATCACAGCGCCGGAGGCGCCCACACGGAAGTAATTCTGGTGGAAGATGTCGGCCCTGTACTCAGAGTACCGGCTTCGATTCGGGGCATTGTTCTGAGGTAATTATTTCACAATGAGCAAGTATGCGATGCATACTAGTTCATTATGCCTTGTCTTGCAGGGTTTTTTTTTCCGAGGTTTACAACCTCTTTAAAAGGGACCATTTTTTTTTTTATTGAAAAAAAATACTTTTTTTATTGTTACTTTTATCTGTAAATCTGAGATCTGAGGTCTTTTTGGCCCCAGATTTCACATTAAAGAGGTCCTGTCATGCTTTTTTTCTATTACAAGGGATGTTTACATTCCTTGTAATAGGAATAAAAGTGATAATTTTTTTTTTTAATGGGACAGTTTTAAAATAAAAAGTAAAATAAATAATAATAATTTTTTTTTAAAGCCCCCCCCCGTACTCGTGCGCAGAAGTGAACGCATACGTAAGTTGCGCCCCGTATATGTAAACGGTGTTCAAACCACACATTTGAGGTATCACTGCGTTCGTTAGAGAGAGAGAAATAATTCAAGTAAAGGACCTCCTCTGTAACTCAAAACTGGTAACCTGTAGAAATTTTTTACGTCGCCATGGAGATTTTTAAGGGTCAAAGTTTGTCACCATTCCACGAGCGGGCGTTCAGAAACTTGACCAACCACCTTTTTCCCCTGACTTACCACACTTCGCTGTATCAGTCCTGATGAAGTGAACTGTGTTTCATGAAACGTGGGATTATGATGTTCTTCATTCTCTGTGCTATTGGATAAAATGTATATTATACAGTATATCTTCGTGAAGTATCATGTACCAAGAAGGAATTGATCAATCAATCAGATGTATACCTTTGGTGCATTCTTCTGTTTTTAATCGTTTTACTCTGTTGTATGTAATAAAGTACTAATCTCATATTTTTTTATATATATACACTGTATATAGTGGTATTGCCCCCTCTTTAAAAATCCCAGAGGCAATGTTTTTTGTACTTATCTGTAATGCCTCGTACACACGAGCGGTTTTCAATTAGACGCATGAGGGGAAGCATAGAACGTCATTTTGTCAGCTCGTCATAGTCTTTGATGTCACTGCGTTCTTGGCATTCAAAAATGCAGCGGTCTTTTGTGTGACAGTGTGTATGCAAGGCAGGCATGAGAGGAATCCTGTCGGGAAAAGGGTCGTTTTTTTTCCTGCCGGGAAAACCGGTCGTGTGTACGAGGCATTAGTGTTGTTGGGATGGAGGCATTTGAACCTGTGTGGTAAGTGCCACCCTTCAGCATATCTCTACATTTAATGTTCGTAGCTGTTCCTCATAACTGAGGTCCTCCAGCCCCATTATTAGCTTTGCTGCCCTTTCTCTGGACTCTCTCCAGTACCAGCACATCCTTCCTGAGGATTGGTGACCAGAACTGGACAGCATACTCAAGATGTGGCCATTTGTTATTTGTAAAGTGGTAGAACTATAGCTTGATCTCTCGAGTAAATACCCTTTGTAATGCATTCTAATAGTCTGCTGGCCTTGCTTGCTGCAGCTTGGCATTGCATGCTATTGCAGAGTCTACTAGGACCCCAAGATACTTTTCCACCCTTGATTTCCCCCAGAGGTTCTTCACCTAGCGAGTAACATGCAGTGACATTTTTAGCTCCCAAGTGCATTATTTGTGATGTGTTGCAATGACAGGTACAGTTTTACTAACACCCAGCTTGTCACAATATAAAAATGCATATTTCATAACAAATGGACCACTAGTGAAGCTGAAAATCTATTTAGTAGTCAGTGCGATAACTGCAATCTTCTGGGTCCTGTACTGATAGACTTCCCCTCTGCACACTGACCACAGGGGAGTCTATCACGTACCTGTATGAGGAGCCAGAGATAAGGGGGACCTCCCATCTGAGCACCCCTGGAAGTTGGGACAGGGGCTACTAGGACAATGGAAGGGTGCAGGTACCAGAATGTATCTCTGAGCATGAATAAGGACGTTCACCGGTGTGAATTCTCTGCTGATTATTAAGTTCTCCTTTCTGAATGAAAGATTTCCCGCACTCTGAACATTAATCATTGGCTCTCATAAATGACCCTTAGCATTGCTTCATAGTAAAAAAAAAATGTACCTGGTCTTTGGTCCATGCAGAGGAAATCAAATTTGGTATCAGGGTCAGTGGCTCTCATAAAAATTAGATTCTTTACACTAACCACCAATGTATGGGGCCATTCTTCAAATTGTCTACCAAAGTAAGGGGAATTCTGTCTACTGGCCACCAATGTAAGAGACATTCCGACCACCAATGTAAGGGGAAATGTTTTTCACTGACCAGCAATGTAAAGAGACAGTTTTCCAAGTGTAAGGGGGAGGGTCATTCTTCAAAACCACCAAATTAAGGGACATGCTTCACACTGATCACCAATGTAAGGAGCATTCTTCCCACTGATCACCAATGTAAGGAGCATTCTTCCCACTGACCACCAATGTAAGGAGCATTCTTCCCACCGATCACCAATGTACGGAGCATTCTTCCCACTGACCACCAATGTATGGGGCATTCTTCCCACTGACCACCAATGTATGGGGCATTCTGCCCACTGACCACCAATGTAAGGGAATTTCTGCCCACTGACCACCAATGTAAGGGACATTCTGCCCACTGATCACCAATGTAAGGGACATTCTGACCACAAATGTAGTGGACATTTTTCCCACTTACCACCAATGCACTTCTGCACCCACCAACAATGTAAACGGGGGCTGATCTTCACTTACTGCCAATGTATGGGGGTCCTCCTCTACTTACCACTAATATAAGGGGATCCACTGAAGACATGACTGACATACTCTCCAAGCAACTGAAGGGGTTGAGTTCTGTATCACCGATGAAGCTAATGACTATGAAACTATGGAATTTATCACTGTGACCATGAAGAGGAGAACCAAGATGGCAGCAATGGGAATATTCTGTATGGCATTTGCAGTGGTTCCATGTATTCATAAAATATATTTTCTGACACACGTGTCGAACTGGACTCTCTATCTCACTAACAAAACACCAATGGAAGACTCTCTATGAACTGAGCACATTCCAGTCACCACACCAATGGAAGACGTTCTATGAACTGAGCACATTCCAATCACCACACCAATGGAAGACTCTCTATGAACTGAGCACATTCCCATTACCAATCATCTAAAATTGTGGTTGTTTGTAAAAAGGGACCCAAAAAAGAATATTGTAAAGAGTAGATCTTTATTTTAGAAAACTAAAATACGAGACTAGAACACAATAATATAACCCACAATTAAGTTGGAGTAAAAGAAACAAAGTTTAATAATAATTATTCTTTAGTTGGTCCAATGAAAAGCTAGTTCCTTTGGTAAAACAAGAGTCCAATAACAAGTTTGGCCCATTGGGTTGCCGTATTTGTCCATGTATTAGCACAGTTTAGTACTATGGTGAGGTCTCTGAGTGTGGGACCCAGGCAGCATTGTTTGTTTAGAGGACCATATTACTATACTCCCTGCAGACCTACATCCATCACATCACACCCGAAGAACACCATTATACTTTTGCAATGTTCCCAAATACACCAATTTGACCATAAAAAAAATATTAGGCTTTGTGAATATTCTGGTGTAAAATAAGTGATATTCTTTAACCGAAACATTTTACACATTCTAAATACAAGGTAAGACACACACGTTCTCTGGTGGTCACTCTTCCCCCAATCTTCATTTCTCCGTTCGAAATTAAAAAAGGTTGTTAATCTACGTGAATTTTCTGATGTCGGTCAAGGGCACTTTTCTGGGCGAAGCTTTTCCCGCACTCTGAACACGAATAAGGACGCTCACCCGTGTGAATTCTCTGATGTCTAAGAAGTTTTTCTCTCTGAGGGAAAGCCTTCCCACACTCTGAGCATGAAAAAGGACGTTCACCCGTGTGAATTTTCTGGTGTTTAAGAAGGCTTCCTTTGTCTTTGAAACACTTTCCACACTCTGGACATGAATAGGGATGCTCACCCGTGTGTATTCTCAGGTGTTGAGTAAGATTTTCCTTATGAATAAAACGTTTCCCACACTCTGAACATGCGTAGGGACGCTCACCCGTATGAGATCTTTGGTGTTTAAGAAGGTGTCCTTTCTGAATAAAACCTTTCCCACATTCTGAGCATGAATAAGGACGCTCACCGGTGTGAATTCTCAGGTGTTGAGTAAGTCTTTCCTTATGAATAAAACGTTTCCCACACTCTGAACATGCGTAGGGACGTTCACCCATATGAATTCTTTGGTGTCTAAGAAGGTTTCCTTTGTCACTAAAACATTTACCGCAGTCAGAACATGGGAAAGGACGTTCTCCTGTGTGAACTTTCTGGTGACTGATTAAGTTGCTTTTCTGATTGAAACATTTCCCACACTCTGGACACGAGAAAGGACGTTCACTCTTGTGATTTCTCTTGTGAACAACAAGGCTTCCTTTCTGAATGAAACCTTTACCGCACTCTGAACATGAAAAAGGACGCTCACCGGTGTGAATTCTCTTGTGTTTAAGAAGATTTCCTTTGTCACTAAAACTTTTCCCGCAGTCAGAACATGAGAGAGGATGTTCTCCTGTGTGAACTTTCTGGTGACTGATAAAGTTGCTTTTCTGATTGAAAAATTTCCCACACTCTGGACATGAGTAAGTCTTATAACGTTTCTGTTGAATAGGAGGCTCTCCAGTTTCTTTCAAAGCTTTCCCACAAACTGTAGATGACAAGGAATGTTCTCCTGTGTGAGATCCTTCATGGTTCAAGGAAGATTCCTCGGGATTAGATGGATCTGTTGATTTATCTGTACTGTGAGATTCAAAAATAATAATATGTGGATCATCAGAAGTATCCTCGGGATCAGAGAAATCCCATGATCGCTCCATTTGATAAGTTCTATGATGTATTATCTGTGTAATGCGTTTTACTCTGGGAGAACATTGTGATGTGGCTTTATATTCTGAAGATATATTTTTCGAGACATAGTGTCCACCTGTAGGAAACCAATGGTCAAATGTTATTAGAATTCTTCATTCCTTTCATTCAGAAGTCATATACAGTATGTTGGTCTAACACTCTACAGTATCTCAGAGCTCTGGCATGGAATTGGGTGCAATCATAACATAAATTATCAATACAAACCAGATAAAGGATAAAATGCACAAAAACCACACTAGGTAGGTGTTTGCTTTAATGACATTGTTAGAGTGAGAACAGAGATGGGCCTTACTCCACCTCATTTATTGGAAACAAGAAACACTGAATTTACTGAAGACTGGGGTGGACCTTTCCTATGGTATAGTGATGGGAAATTTACTAGATACAGGGACCTCATGACATCTCCAAAGAGTGGCCCATAATATTAAGTGTATGCAATGCTACAGTGTCTTCAACTCCTCAATTTGAAAACCATTACATTAAGGAATGGAGATGGACCTATCATATGGTGTACAGTATCTCCCCCTCATTTGTTGGGAACATGACATTATATTGAGGAATGGAGAAGGACCTTTCATATGGTGTACAGTATCTCCTCCTCATTTGTTGGGAACATGACGTTATATTGAGGAATGGAGATGGACCTTTCATATGGTGTACAGTATCTCCCCCTCATTTGTTGGGAACATGACGTTATATTGAGGAATGGAGATGGACCTTTCATATGGTGTACAGTATCTCCTCCTTGTAATTATATAAATACATAATACTCATAGAAGAAAAATAAATTGTGAACTTTTTCTGCATTTGGTAATTTTTACTTACTTGTGTCGATATAAAGTGAAGATTCCGCCTGTTCACGTTTCATAGTCATCTCCTGCTCCTCCATAGACTGCTGATCTCCACTCACCATCGTCTCTTCTTCTTCCTTTTTTACCTCAACTTTGATGTCTTTCAGTTCCTTATCCTGAACCCCAAAATGATAAGATTGATAAAACTGTCAATAATAAATATACTGTATATAAGAATGTTATCTCATAGTTTAAGTTCTATTGCTGAATCCTCTTTACCTGAGAGATGCTGGGATCTTCCTGTGTGAAATCCTGGGAATACCGAGGATAGACATTCTCCATAGACTGCTGTTCTCCACTAAAGATCCTCTTTTCTTCCTCTTCAATTTCAACTTTGATGTATTTCAGCTCTTCCTTCTAAATCCCAAAGAATATAGAGTAGAAATTTGTAAAAAAAAGAACAAGGGATTATGTAGAAGAATGTCCTCTCATAGCGTAGAACACATTTTTAGGTCTACATGGTCATTCCCACCTACCTGATGATGGTGAGGGATGGTGTGACCTTCCTGTATGGAATCCCGGGAATACAGAGGACGGGGACATCCCCCTGGTGAGTTCCCATTACTGGATCCATCTGTAGGAAACACACACACTTACTGAACACATTGTTTCTATGTGTTTATCAGATGATGGGGGATCTAGGTGGACCCTCCGTACTGCTCTCTCCTTTACAATAAAGTCTCCTCTTACCCAGTGATGTGAGGGGCGGCTGATTCTCCATCATGACGTCCTTGTAGAGATCCTTGTGTCCTTCTAAATACTCCCACTCCTCCATGGAGAAATAGACAGTGACATCCTGACACCTTATAGGAACCTGACACACACAATGATACAGTCACCATCCAGACACCTCGCTTGTCTGTTACTGGATAATGTCCCAGAATTCCTGGCACCTAGTATCTAGTCTATAGACCAGAGGCTCTGTATTTAGGATGAGCTCCGGCGTGTTCGCACACCCCACGTGCAGAGCCCGCTAGGAAGTCGGCACTGCGCTGCGCTAATCACAGGCAGTGAGACATTTCCCAATCTCTGCAGCCACGCATCGGGAAATGTCTCACTGCCTGCGATTAGCGCAGTGCAGTGCAGACTTCCTGGTAGGCTCTGCACATGGGGTGTGCGAACACGCTGGAGCTCATTCTTACTCTGGATGGACAGTTGGATAAATGGTTCTATATGTAGGATTTATCTATGTAAATATTACAATACACTATATATGTGTATGTAGCGGGTATATACTTTTAAAACTGGTGAAGACACCAGTGATGCATAGTTCCCTGCGGCCCAGCAGGTGGCGCTGTCACTTTGGGCCGGGGTTGAATCATCGCTGCAGTGCCGTACCCTTTGTGACCTCTCGCAGCAGTTGTACGGCGGGGCGGGGAACCTGCCGTGCTTGCTGTGAGAGGGTATAAAGGGAGCGGACATCTTCGCCACGAGGGGAGAGTCCCAGGCACCTTCAGCCTGAGGGCTGCGGTTCGCGGTCGGTGTCAAGGCGGCCTAGGCCTGGACACTTGGAGTTCGTGTTCCATCCCAGACACCTTCAGTCTGGGGTGAGGTACTCAGCCGACGGCCTGGGGCCCAGTACCTTCCGCTGGGTCCCGCGAGGGAGGGATTGTCCTAGGGGGCCCCGGGAGTGGGGCACCCGAATCCAGAGGCATAAGGGACCGGAGTTGGGACTCATCCGAAGATCTGGTGCAGCAGATTGCCAGTGCCGGGTGAACCTCTGGAGACCGCCCGGAGGGATATCTTTCCCGAACAGGGCCAAGTTCAGAGAGGAAGGTGGTTCATGTTCAATGACCGGTGGCAGCGGTCCAACTATTCAACTCAGGTCAGTGGCAGAGACCTGCTCTTAGGCCTGTGGCAGGGACCTCAACAGTTCATCAGGTCGGTGGCAGCGACCAAAACTCACGGTCGGTGGCAGAGACCGTGCGCCAGGCCTATTCGCTAGCAAAGAAATAGGAGAGTTCAGTTGTGCCTGGGCCTACTCGTATCCACACCCCTGTCTGTCTATTACTGAAAGTTCAACTGATTGTGTTCACCCTGAAAGCAGAGAAATAGTGTTGGACTTTCGATTGGTGTGGGGCTCTATTATTGGCAGACACATCTCCACGGAACAGCTGCAGGCTTCGCATGCAGTGAACAGACCCGGAGGTAATTCAAGTAACTCTGCTCAACCCTCATACACATACGAAGGGAGAGCTTGGCGTAGTGTTCCTGCACTCTCCTCCCCCAGGTACCCCTAGACACAAGCCACTCAAACGAGAAAACCCGAGAGGGAGAGTGAGGCTCCGCTACACGTATATCAGCATCTTATGGAGATAAAAGACATCACAGTGACTATGGAGGAAGAGGACGGACATGACGGGGGGTTACTGGGTATAAATATAAAATAATATCTTATTACCTCCTCTCCTGCCAGTTCCTGCAATGTCTCCTCTCTACTTTTTTCTTACATCACCTCTGACCCGGAACTTCCTGTTTTACTTACATCACTTCCTGTCTTTGCGTTCCACAAACAATAAGTGAGATCACCACCTGGTGGGGAATATAAATACTGCAGCCTGTGTTGTCCCTCCGTACTTCAACGGCTGCTCCATTGTGGCCCCCTTGTCATTGCTGTTGTATAAATGATACCTCACAGAAACCTAAGTATTCCGTAAAAATAATGAAATGAAATCATTTTAGTATATTTATATTTATTTATAAGAATTTAAATTTTTTATGTGTAGCGCTACCCCCAGTTAAGAGAGCCGCTGATTTAATTTCGGGCCCTGCACGCAGTACCGCCAACCCCCGGCAATCTTACTCGACCCACTCTGGCACAGTCAGTCTAGGGTTAAACTCTTATCACTCTCAGGTGTATTATACTTAATAATCTCTAAATAGTCAGACAACACGCTGAGGCAAGAATATAATATAATATATATATATATATATATATATATATATATATATATATATATATATATATATATGCTTTACTGGTAATGAAGGATTCAAGGTATAAAATGCAACATATACATGGGCCTGCAGAGCCCTGCATCAATCAATATACTAGGTACAGCACAATAATATGGCGCCGCGCAGTGTCCACCACGCGGAGCTATTATGGCGTGTGCTCTTCTATGGCGTAGTAACACAAACTTTCTAAACTCCCTCCCTAAGTCAGGCCTGACATGGAATGGAACTGAGTCTCTTTCCCCTAAGGGAGGAAGGTTTCTTCACCGGCCAGCTTTCGTTGGTGCACTTAAAGAAATAACCATTTGTAATCCACATTGGGTGTTAACTTGAAATAACAGGGCAAAACGGGAGGAGGTAGGTACTTCAACTCTGTCCCGGCTACCGGACTCCCCAAGAAACACTGGTGAGCGAGCAGCGGGCCTAGGCAGTCTACAGGCCTGAACACAACTCAGTCTATTGATATGGGCAGGTGCCCGCTCACCACTCCAGGCGCGATCCCAGCCTGGGACTTCCACCGCTAGTGTGTCGCACACAGCGTCTGCTCCGATCGAGTCCCCGATCCAACTCACGTCCTATCACGACGGGTCATGATCCACCCAGGATCGGCAGTATGGTGGAAGGCTCTTCGGACTTCAAGCAAGGCCTCAGGCTTCAGGCCCTGCTTCACAGCCGATCCGCACAGGATGACTTGTCACTTGACGCGCCGTGTCCCAAGAGAGCGAGCTCCGCCTCGCCTCTCCCTTAAGTAACCCCTCCCATGAGTCTCTGCGGTGGAACCTCCGCCCTGGGGCCGAATGGGGTTCTGGGTAACGTAGTCCTGGGGCCTTAGAAGAGACCCCGCTACATATGTTAATAAATAGACCCCATCAAATTCATATAGTTCACATTTGTTGTTTTGCAGTTTAGTGCTTCATAAGAAAAGTTTAGTTTAGGGGTCCAAACCTTCTTCTAGTAGACACTAATGGTACAATAAAATAGAAAAAGTGTCTGTAGACCTGAACTAAGGTCCATCTTTGGTTTAGTCTTTTCTTGGAATGTAGCTGAATACGAAAAGTTACACGGGACACTTCACGGTTGACCACTATCTTGTAGTTCAGGGGTGCCCAACCTTTTAAAGAGCGAGGGCCATTTTAGCGACTTGGCAGCTGGTCACGGGCCACAATGAGCAGAGCGGGCAGATGACAGGTCTGTGTCCACTCTGCATATGCAGAGCAGACAGGGACACAGCCCGCTCTACTCTTTGGGCCCTCCGATCCACCCAGACAGAAGGGGACGGATTCCTTTCTGTTTTTTCTAAGCAGATCGGATTGGAGATAGGCGGGTGTAAAAGGACGCATGCCAGTTTAAATCTTCCGCTCTATAGAGGTGATCATGTGAAAGGAGCCTAATGCTGCTTTTACACTGATGCACTGCGGTTTACCTGCACCTTAACGGACCTCAATCTTTACTTCTTCCTCAGGACTCCTGCAGGTATCGCTGGCTGCTGTTGTCTCCTAGGTGGGTATGGCTGGTGGCTGCTGCTGGCTGTCCTTCAGGGCGGGTATGGCTGGTGGGTACTGCTGGCTGGTACTGTTGGCTGGAACTGGCTGGTACCGGTGGGTACTGCTTTCTGGTATTGGTAGGTACCATTGGCTGTTACTGGGAAGTACTGCTGGCGAGTAGTACTGGTGGGTACTGCTGGCTGGTACTGGTGGATACTGCTGAGTGTTACTAGTGGGTACTGCTGGCTGGTACTGGTGGGTACTGATGGCTGGTACTTCTGGGTGGTTATTTTGGGTACTGGTGAGTAGTGCTTCTGGGTACTAGTGGGTACTTTTGGGTACTGGTGGGTGGTACTTGTGGGTACTTTTGGGTACTAGTGAGTGGTGCTGGCTGGTACTTCTGGATACTGCTGGTTGGTACTGGTGGGTACTGGTCGCTGGTACTGCTGGGTACTGGTCGCTGGTACTTCTGGGAACTGCTGGGTGGTAATTCTGGGTACTGTTGGCTGGTACATCTGGGTACTGGTGTGTATTGCTGGGTACTGCTGTGTGGTAGTACTGGGTACTGCTGGCTGGTATTTTTGGGTACGGGTGGCTTGTTCTTGATCCCCCAGACCTGCCATCAGTGTGACAGGAGGAAGCATACGGCTGCAGTAGAGAGCAGAGCCGATGCTTCCTGTATCGCGCTAGGAACTGTCACAGGCAGAGCACATTTGGTATCACTCCGCCTGAGACAGAAGGCGGCGCTATACAGGAAGCAGCGGCCTTGCTTCCTCTAGCGCCGGCTCGGATCTTCCCGCTGATGCTCGGGGATGGCGGGTTGGGAACCTGCAATCTGGGCTTGCCGACCCGCCATCCCAAAGCAGGAGGTGGCGGGCCACATCAGAGGACGCCAGCGGGCCAGCGGTTGGGCTCCCATGATGTAGTTCCTCATACCCACTTATGGACTTATCATGGGTTCCTGGCGGAACCCCTCATTCCTCATATATAGTATTGTCACCATTGTTTGTATACTGCCTAATTATGATGGTTCTATTTATGTGCTTGATTTTGTTACCCTACAATGTTCTATTGTTATTAAAAAAATATATAAATAAAAATGATTGAAACAGAAAAAGTATTTGTAAACCCCTCCATATCCCCAGTGAAGTGACTGGCCTCAGGTGATACACAGAGATGAAAAAAAAAATCCTCCTACATAAGTTGTACCTGTTTATCTACTCCGCTTTGTCCTCTACATCCTTTCAAAATGCAAAATTTATGAAACCTTAGCTTCCAGAAAGCAGGTGGCGGGGAGCTGAAGTTTCACTCTGTAGAGCTCAGTGAGAGCTGATTGGAGGGAAGGGACACACCCCTTTCACACAGCACACAGGAACAGAGGCTGTCAATCACAGGTTGTGTGCTGGAGCTTCCTCCCCTGTCACCTTTTACCTCTTGGTGTCAGGAAAACTTGTGATGCATATAGCAAAGGAAGGAGGCAGAAGACATGAATGACACTTAGTGCTCTTGAAACGAGACAAGTACACACTATAGAGGTATATGCTTTGTTCATATTTGATATCTGAGGTTTACAACCACCTTAAAGGCTAAGTTCACCTTTGTGGAAAAAATAATAAGCACACATTTTTTCTCAGGCGCCTGCAGAGAATTGCACCCTCTAACTGTGGATCATCGGTGCAATTTCAGGCTTCTGCAGACACTTTGTTTAGCTTTCTGCCCATACCCCTGTATGGAAATGCAGCTTTGAGCTGCAGGAAATGTCAATGGACTAGGAGGGTACTGATCAGCGCCCTCATAGTCCATTTACAAATACAAGCTCTTGAAAGATGGGACTTGTAGTTTATTCAGTCACAGATCTTTGTGAATAAACGGCATGGCAATTTAACTGTAAATGTGACAGCGGTTACAGGGAAGAGGAAATAAATAGCATAACTCTGTGGGTACAGCAAACAAGTGACCAAAGGATGTATTCTCACACTCACATCAAACTAGTGAGCGTGGACATCAATCCTACGAACGCCGAGCTCGTATATATGCAGGCTATGATGATTCCAATCATATAGTCCTCAAGCTTGCAGCAACCTCCCTGCTGGGAAGAGGCAGCATGCACTGGGGCTTCTAATGTGGACAGCGATGCAGCAATCTTGCATGGAAGTATGATCTCACTCACATGGATGCATAGAAATACACAAACAAAAAATAAATTTATAGCGTAACTCTGTGGGTTCAGCAAACAAGTGACCAAAAGATGTATTCTCACATTTCACATAAAACTTGTGAGCGTGGACATCAATCCTACGAGCGCCGAGCTCGTCTCCTCTCCTGCAGCTGTCGGTGTATCTGTGCTGATCCTAATGCATGTATCGTCATGTCACATGACTTCTTCTGAAGAAGTCATGTGACATGACGATACGTGAAAGATCTTCTGAAGAAGTCATGTGACATGGCTATACGTGCGTTAGGATCAGCACAGATACACCGACAGCTGCAGTACAGGAGACGAGCTCGGCGCTCGTATGAGATTGTCATTTCCCTTATCTATGAAATGTGAGTGTTTTACAAGTTTTTATAATAAATTCCCCAGTGGTTACAAACCTACACTATGTGCACCTTGTATGTTTCTCATACATGTTCCACTGGCACTCTGAGGTTGCTGCAAGCTTGAGGACCATATGATTGGAATCATCATAGCCTGCACACATACGAGCTTGGCGTTCGTAGGATTGATTATTTCTATGCATCCATGCGAGTGAGATCATACTTCCATGCAAGATTGCTGCATCGCTGTCCACATTAGAAGCCCCAGTGCATGCTGCCTCTTCCCAGCAGGGAGGTTGCTGCAAGCTTGAGGACCATATGATTGGAATCATCATAGCCTGCATATATACGAGCTCAGCGTTCGTAGGATTGATGTCCAGGCTCACTAGTTTGATGTGAGTGTGAGAATACATCCTTTGGTCACTTGTTCGCTGTACCCACAGAGTTATGCTATTTATTTGCTCTTTGTTTGTATATTTCTATGCATCCATGGGAGTGAGATCATGTTTCCATGCAAGATTGCTGCATCGCTGTCCACATTTGAAGCCCCAGTACATGCTGTCTCTTCCCAGCAGAGAGGTAAGCTGCTAGTGAGCACTGGGTGGATTTGCACCGGAGTTTCTTCTTTCAAGCACTCTACGGGTGTTGGGACTTGCTACACATTGGATTTTTTTATATTATTTACAGGAAGTTTTTGAAGGATTTCATTGCTCACAGTTCTGTGTTACACACTTTTATCATATACCGCCACCATTATTTTCAGGATTTTTTATTTTTTTTGGAGATTCTCACCATTTTGAGTTTTGTGCTATACACTTTTATTATATATTGTTACATATTTATTTCTTTGATATTATATGCACAGGTTGATCACTTAGAGCGATACACGTTTTGGCATACATTATTAATTGTCCACTGTTGGTTACACACCTTTCAGGTGTACAGGTGTGATTCATTTAGTTTATGCACACATTGGTTGTTAACACGCTACTGCATCTGGTTGATTTATATTAGATTTAATTTATTTGGTTAGATCCTTCCCTTCACTTCCTTCACTAGTCATAATCACAGCGCAGCCACCATCACCCTTCTTTCATTTATTCACTTTTGTCTGCTTGGATCAGACTCCCTGGTGACTGCTGCAGTGTCCCTAGCCCTTTCTCTTCCCTCAATTCCCATTCCCCTTCACTAGTTAAATACTCAGCTAGCGCGGGGGTTTCGTTTTTCTATACAGGGAAGAGGAACCCCCCACCCACTGTCAAAGTGGGGCTTAGGGTTTGAGGGGGGCTGGCGTTTAGCAACATGTTACACCCTAAAATCGGATGTAATTTGTAGCATGCTGCTAAAGGTGAACTTATCCTTTAACCTCTTCCTGATCATGTAACACATATATGGGGGGGGGGGGCAGGAAAAGTAGGCCAAAATGCATGTATGGGTTCACCGACGCCCCAAACCCTTTATGAGGATCTAAATGCCATGAGGCTTGGATGGGCTTTCAGATATTGTGACCACTATGATTGGCTGTCTTATAGGTCACATGATTGGAAACTCCTGATTGCAAGTATGCATCAGAAGCTGCAGATGACATCTTCGATATCTTGCTGGGAGTGTGCAGCGAGCGTGCTCCCTATGGATACATAACGCCCACCTGCCCAGAAGTCACGGACGACCGAATATATTAGAAGTACAGAGGAGGTGTGGTGCTAGAATTACTGCCCTTGATCTGATGTCTGCGGCGATACCTCCTATGTGCAGGACAATCGCTGTTTGCATGCATGCGCGTGGCTTTGCACACGAGGATAGGGGCACTTTAATAAAAAAAATTACATTATTTATTTTTACACTGTCGCTTTATCATTTTATCACTTTTATTGCTGTCTGAAGGAATGTAAACATCAATGACAGAAATAGGCATGTGACAGGTACTCTTTATGGAGAGATCCGGGCTTTATGAGATACCAGATCCCTCCTCTGCCCTTAAAAGCATTCAAAACCACCAAAATCGGTGTGATCGTATGTTTTTGATTTTTAAAAATGGAGCCGTTGCGGTATCCCGGAAGTGATATCAAGTCATTGCTTCTGGGTTCAAATATCATAGAAAGGGAAGGGAAGAAAGCGCCAAACTGGCATAGTGTAACATCATTATGTAGCGGCCTCCTCACCCCGACCTCTTTAGCTAGGGGTATGTCGAGCGACAGAGTGAGGTGCGCTACGGCCCATGTCCTCCCCATGCATGTGGGTGAGGTGAAGGCCAATATCAATCTTTTCCTCGGGCCAAATGTGTGCTGGTTATGAGGGTCAGTCCTTCCGTGCCAGAATCTCCCTTTGTTCCCATCAACAGAGTCCATACACCCATCAAAGTCCAAACTCAGGTTTATTGCGTATCTCCACATACAGTCAAATGCAACGGCATGATACGATGGGGAAGCAGGTCGAGGCACTGTACAGGTTCCTAGTCCCTACACTCCCTGTGCTATGACCAGGGGTTGCAGGAGTCGTGATGGAAGCTCCTCCGCTGCGCTGAAGCCCATATCAGGGGAAGATGTCCTCCAAGGGAGTTACTGAAGGCCCATCCGTCACCGGGTTGACGCTACACCGGGTCTTCGGACGGGTGACCCCCCCCAGCCTCCTCACCTCAGATGCGGGTCCCCTCGCAAGGGGCGCCCTGGAGCAACTTCACCCTTGCGGGACCCAGTCGGAGTCACCGGGTCCCAGGCCTCCTTAATAGTACCTCACCCCAGGCTGAAGGTGCCCGGGATGGACTCCATCTTCGTTCCGACCAGGCCTTGGGCGCCTAGGCCGGAACCTTGAACCGCCCGCACCCAGGCCTAAGGTGCCTGGGTGTGTGAAAGGGGTGACCCCCTCCCACAAGAACAACAGACAGGCGACGACGACCTCGTGGCGCGGGCGTCTCCCCCTTTTATATCCTCCCATCGACACCACGGCGGGTTCCCCGCCCCAGCCGTACCATCGCCAGGAAGGAACCAAAAAAAGGGTAACACTGTGATAGCGATTCTACCTCGAGCCAGCAGGTACACTGACACCCACTGGTCAAAGAGAATATTACACCACCCAATCCTCCATGAATAAGAAAAGGGGTCTAATCCCTGACATAATTACACACCTGGGTCTCTCTACCCCCAGGTGTATCCCACTAACTTTTAAGACCCCGCTACACACTCCCCCTGGTGATTTGACGCTGGTCCCCAGCGTCAGGTGCACACCCATGTCTCCCAGGGAGTGGTGACATGAAGTGGGCCCCAGAGGCTATCCCTCAAATTTTGGATACTGTATGTGCCAAGACCTGCTCAACAGAAAAGGGAACTATAAAACATTAAAACTTTTGTATAAAACATCTGTCATGTACACATATACAATCCCTCCCATCACTGTCTAAGAACCACCCCATACTCAGTAGTCTTGACCGACGAATCTCCTGCAGAAGGGAAACAAAAAAAAACATCCTAACACTCTGTGTTAACTTGGCATGAGTGGGTCCGTCAGCC
Source organism: Rana muscosa (assembly GCA_029206835.1). Taxonomy (NCBI): domain Eukaryota; kingdom Metazoa; phylum Chordata; class Amphibia; order Anura; family Ranidae; genus Rana; species Rana muscosa. The sequence goes on along the minus strand of CM055123.1, from coordinate 400,099,786 downwards.
GAGAGACCCACTCACTCCAATAAGTAAGTAATGCATGTGTAACATTTTCAAACAACCGTTGCACAACACTGCCACCTGGTGACAGCGCTGCGGTAATGACACTTGGTTAGATCTTCATTCTTCCTGCTTTCCTACTCTAACTCTACCCCAAAAGTCTCTGCCTTTGACACATGAAGAAAAGGGAGAAAAAAAACAACAGCTCCCAAATCTCCAGTGAGTAAAAGAAAAGCCCAAATCAAAACAAAAGTAGGGCACATTTCTAGGCGTCTGGGAATGTCTCTTCCAGAAAGTTTCAATAGCAACAAGATAGGAGCTCACTTTTCCTATAAATAGAACCTTGGATCCGGCAGAAACAGGGGCTTCAGGTGCCCGTCAAACACTTCCACCGAATACTCAACATCCTCTCCATCTTTCCTGCAGATGAGCACCTTATCGGCATGAATATGGCGCCCAAGTCTCCAATCAGCTCTGCAGTCCTTGAACTTTTTAGACACAGGCGGCGAACATGACAGGTATCGCCTGGCATGGGGTACTTTAAGCTTTTCCCATACAAACTCGTCATACCACCTTGGTCGCAGGACCTCGACTTCATACAATAGGTCCCGAGGCAAGTAGGGGTACTCCCACCCATATTCACGGGCGACTCTCTGGGAGAAAAGTCTCTGCAACCTGGCTAGAGGCGGCATCACATCTCGCTCACCTTCTCCTGGCTGTACGATGGCCTCCGGGTGCCGAGGTACCTTCACCATCTCGGGTTTCTTTGTCTTTGGTGCCCGCAACGAAGCACGCTGCATCCCCAACATCAGAGCGGGTGATGTAGTTGAATGCGGGAAGTTGGTCGGAGGACTAGATTTCCTCGAGAACTCCGGGGCCTTCACCCGGAGCGTACTGTCTTCTATGGACATGGGGGAATCCTGCGGTTTACTCAGCACAGGTAGTGGGCGTCTGTCCCAGCCCTTCCGGTGAAACAGTTCGTCTATCTCTCCGTCATCACCACAGTCTGACAATGACTCTAAGTCGGAGGTGTCATACATCTCAGCGGGAAGGTAGTCTCTAGTAGACGGAAGGCTACCCTCCCTTGCGGGCTCCACCGACTGGGGACCCCCGACACCTCCAACCAACACCACAGTCCCAGCCCCTGGCTCACCTGGACCTTCTGAAGAACTGGGATGTCCGGGACTCTCTTCTCTAACGGCGCCATCCAGGCCAGGCAAGCGGCGGGGTGAAGCTCGACCACGGCCATAAGAGGCCTGTACCAGACCGACTTTCCTCTTCGGAGGTGGGAGCAGGGAGTCTGTAGTGACCGAAGCAGTGTCCTCGGATTTTTCTCTCTCAGTCTCTGGTTGGGCAGTCACTTCGCCCTGGTCAGCGCGCACGGGAAACTCCGCAAAGGCTTTGATCTCTCCCTCCGGAGTGGCGGTTCCTGTGATGCAGTTGAGGCGTAGGGCCCGGGGCCTTTCCGTGTGTGGTTCAACCTCAAAAAGAAACTCCTTGCATGCTTCGCATCGCCCGAATGGCTTTAGTTGGACCACCAGTCCCGAGCATCTGGGACAGATCACACAGAGGGCCTCTGTGTCTCTGCATGAATACAAAGCCAACTGTCCTCAGGGCCTGAGCCTTATCCCCGTGTCTGTAATGGATGCAGCAAATGCAGTCATCTTGAAAGGATAAGGTACCGTCATCCACGGGGAGCCTGAGTTCACTCCGACCACTTGCTGCTCCATCACACGCTGACCTCGCGCCGGAGTCTCCACGTGCATCTCCACACGTGGCCAGACTCCTCCCACGACTTGCACGTTTTCGCGGGCTTCCTTCAGTCTCCTCCCACTAATTGCGTAGTCATGGGGTGCCTCGTGGCGCAGTGCAGCAAAAGTCCCCACATGTAGTTCGTCACACGGCTGGACTCCTCCCTCTTCCCGCTCTTTCTGCATGGGCCTCTCCCAGTTTTTCAGGGAAATTTCCACGACTTCGAGCACAGGGATGCACTTTGGCCAATCACATGGCCGACCTGCTCGGACCTCCTCCGGGCAGCAAAGTTCAAACACAGCCGTTCCAAACCTCAGGGTTAACACACGTTCGTATCCCAGACGAGCCCCCACGTGTAGAGGCCTCCTCACCCCGACCTCTTTAGCTAGGGGTATGTCGAGCGACAGAGTGAGGTGCGCTACGGCCCATGTCCTCCCCATGCATGTGGGTGAGGTGAAGGCCAATATCAATCTTTTCCTTGGGCCAAATGTGTGCTGGTTATGAGGGTCAGTCCTTCCGTGCCGGAATCTCCCTTTGTTCCCATCAACAGAGTCCATACACCCATCAAAGTCCAAACTCAGGTTTATTGCGTATCTCCACATACAGTCAAATGCAACGGCATGATACGATGGGGAAGCAGGTCGAGGCACTGTACAGGTTCCTAGTCCCTACACTCCCTGTGCTATGACCAGGGGTTGCAGGAGTCGTGATGGAAGCTCCTCCGCTGCGCTGAAGCCCATATCAGGGGAAGATGTCCTCCAAGGGAGTTACTGAAGGCCCATCCGTCACCGGGTTGACGCTACACCGGGTCTTCGGACGGGTGACCCCCCCAGCCTCCTCACCTCAGATGCGGGTCCCCTCGCAAGGGGCGCCCTGGAGCAACTTCACCCTTGCGGGACCCAGTCGGAGTCACCGGGTCCCAGGCCTCCTTAATAGTACCTCACCCCAGGCTGAAGGTGCCCGGGATGGACTCCATCTTCGTTCCGACCAGGCCTTGGGCGCCTAGGCTGGAACCTTGAACCGCCCGCACCCAGGCCTAAGGTGCCTGGGTGCGTGAAAGGGGTGACCCCCTCCCACAAGAACAACAGACAGGCGACGACGACCTCGTGGCACGGGCGTCTCCCCCTTTTATATCCTCCCATCGACACCACGGCGGGTTCCCCGCCCCAGCCGTACCATCGCCAGGAAGGAACCAAAAAAAGGGTAACACTGTGATAGCGATTCTACCTCGAGCCAGCAGGTACACTGACACCCACTGGTCAAAGAGAATATTACACCACCCAATCCTCCACGAATAAGAAAAGGGGTCTAATCCCTGACATAATTACACACCTGGGTCTCTCTACCCCCAGGTGTATCCCACTAACTTTTAAGACCCCGCTACAATTAATTAAGAAAAATACCATATAAAACAAATGGAACTCACAAGCGGGTGAGTGGGAGAGAGAAGATGACAGACCGCAGTGTATTGTAATGAGCTGGAAGCTGTGTGGTAGTCCTTGGTGGAGAAGAAAGCCGGCTGTGGTGGGGAGCAAGATAAGCCTGGAACCTGTGCAGGGAAACCGGCGTCAGGCTGCCCTGTGACGATGTGTCCAGCTGGAGTAGTGAGAGGAGCTATCAGTCCAACCGCTGTGTGAGCCAATCGGAACGCATTTCCGAAGCATAACCACTCCTCCTTCATCAGCCTCCTTCAGTAAAATATCATAGAGCCCAACAAAGCCGATCCAGTCTTTGTTGGGCTCTGTGATCAGCCCGTGGAAACGCCGGCTGGTCAATCAGGACTCCTGAGGGGGAAATCACGTTCTGCTGCTTGTAAAAGCAATCCAGTGGCTAAATAGGTGCTAGGACTGCTTTTACAAGAGAGAAAATCATCAGCTCTAAAAAACAGAAATCAATGAGCTACCTGCAATAACGTAACGCTGTTTTGTTGTGCACACGTTCACGGAATGCTAAAGCGTGAAAGCTACATGAGCTACACTGATGCGTGTGTCGCACGTAGGGCCTGCCTCTCCATAGGCTATCCCCTCTTCAGTCTATCATGAATGCTGCTGCCAGACTTATCCACCTTACCAACCGCCAACCCTCTCCTCCAATCCCTACACTGGCTCCCAATCATCCAGCGAATTAAATTCAAAATACTAACCACAACTTACAAAGCCATTCACAACTCTGCCCCGAGCTATGTCACCGATCTTGTCTCCAAATATCACCCAAACCGCCATCTCCTCTCTCCTCAAGACCTCCTACTCCAAAACTCTCTCGTCACCTCCTCCCATGCTCGTCTCCAGGATTTCTCTAGAGCCTCTCCCATCCTCTGGAACTCGCTACCTCAACCTGTCTGGCTATCCCCTACTCTTGCTACCTTCATGCGATCCCTGAAAACTCATATTATCAGGGAAGCCTATCACGTCTCCAACTAATCTTTTACAGCTCATTCCCCACAGTTACAACTTTTTGTACCACCTGCCCCACTAGGGTTGCCACCTCATCCCTTTAAAACCGAAAACATAATAATTACACAGGCTCTGTGGCTGATTAAGTTAGCAATTAAACTCACTTGTTGCCTTATCTGCATTAAATTAGCCTCGGAACCTGTATAATTCATATGTGTTCGGATTTAAAGGGATAAGGTGGCAACCCTATGCCCCTATTAGATTGTAAGCTCTTCTGAGCAGGGCCCTCTTAATCCTCTTGTATTTTATGGTATTATAACTGTACTGTCTCCCTTTTTATATTGTAAAGCGCTGCGTAAACTGTTGACGCTATATAACTCCTGTATAATAATAATAATAATAATCTGTTAGAGCGGGATCATTTGGAGTGCCTGGGGATCCAGGACTGATGGCCGATCACCGAATACCAGGAATTAGAGGGGGAGGGTCAGTCACCAGTGCTGTGAGAAGAAGACAGAAACTGTGAGGAAAGAAGAATACGCTTGAGGTGGCCTTAAATGAACAGGTATTGTATTGTATTTTGTATGTATGTGTGTATATATATATATATATATATATATATATATATATATATATATATATATATTATATATTATTATATTATTATGATATTTTAATGGTGAAAGAATTGTGGAGTTTAACCTGTTTATGCCAAGCTTCCCGTACGAAGTGTGACCATTTAATTCCCGGAATGCCCACGCCGTCGCTTCTATGGTGGTGGATCACACAACCATTCACCCTTGAGCGTGTTCCGACACCTAACTTGCACTCGCCTGGGTCGCAGACCAGTTGACAAATGCCTATTACACAGATTAGAAAGTTGGACGAAAAATAGTGTTTCGGGGGGATCGTTTGATAATCTGATCGTTGGTACACGGCTTTCGAAGAACCGATCACGACAGTTCATGCGAAAAAAATATCTTAACCACTTAATGGACCGCCCGCCGTCGATATACATCGATACTTTGATGTTAAATACTGTTGTTATGGCAGCAGATAGCTTGTTAACCACTTCCATACAGGGCATTTTCACTCCCGTCCTGCCCAGACCAATTTTTAGTTTTCAGCGCTGTTGCACTTTGAATGACAATTGCGGGGTCATGCAACACTGTACCCAAATGAAATCTTATTTTTTTCCCCTCACAAATAGAGCTTACGTTTGGTGGCATTTGATCACCTCTTCAGTTTTTATTTTTTGCGCTATAAACAAATGAAGAGCGACAATTTTGAAAAAAACACAATATTTTTTAATTTTTGATTTAATAAATATAAAAAATTTAAAAAAAATAACTATTTTTTTCCTCAGTTTAGACCGATATGTATTCTTCTACATATTTTTGGTAAAAAAAAAATCGCAATAAGCGTATGTTGATTGGTTTGCGCAAAAGTTATAGCGTCTACAAAATAGGGGATAGATTTATGGCATTTTTTTTTTCACTAGAATTGGCGGTGATCTGCGATTTTTATTGTGACCGTGACATTGCGGCGGACATATTGGACACTTTTGACACGTTTTTGGGACCATTCACATTTATACAGCGATTAGTGCTATAAAACTGCACTGATTACTGTGTAAATGTGACTGGCAGGGAAGGGGTTAACACTAGGGGGCGCTGAAGGGGTTAATATGTTCCCTATTGAGTGATTCTAACTGTAGGGGGAGGGGACTCACAAGGGGAGGAGACCGATGTGTGTTCCTCTGTACACATCGGTCTCCTCACCCCTGAAAGGAGGTATTTCTGTGTGTTTACACACACAGATCCACACTCCTGCCATGATCGCGGGTGCCTGGCGGACATCGCGGCCGCCGGGCACACGCACCGGGTCACGAGCGGTGCCGCGGGCACGCGCCCTAGACGGCCGGGAAGAAAAGACGTCATATGAGGGAGGGAGGGTTCCTGCCGGCGTCATATGACTATGGCCCGGTAAGGAAGGGGTTAAACAGTGGACGGTCCACTTTAAGATAAAAGTGGTCTTCGTGGCGGATTCGCTGAGAGATCACTTTAATCGGCAACGGGAGAGGTGCCCCCCTCCCACCACGTCTCGGTCGTCTCCATCGCTTACCGGAGCCGTTGGTAGCGACGGAGACAATCAGATCCTTTCCCCTGATGGACAGGAAGTCAAGTGATGGAATGATGGCCCCCACACTCGACTCTGTGCCATTGGATGACGGGAGGGACGTCAAATGTCACTTCCGCCCAATGGCCTTAAAGTGATTGTAAACTTTTACACACCACATTTACCTACAGGTAAGCCTATAAAAAGGCTTACCTGTAGGTACCGTGACTATCTCCCAAACGTGCACCGTTTAGGAGATATTCAGTATATGCGCTGATGCGTCCTCGGGGCATGCGCACTGAAGAAACGGCGCACTGGTGCCGTTTCTTCAGGACTTGTGCCATGACTGGCGGCTCCCCCCCATGCGCGGGAGTGACGTCATTAGGGCTCTGGTCAATCACAGCGCCGGAGACGCGAACCTGGAAGTAATTCTGGTGGAAGATGTCGGCCCTGTACTCAGAGTACCGGCTTTGATTCAGGGAATTGTTCTGAGGTAAGTATTTCACAATAAGTTAATTATGCCTTTGTCTTGCAGGAGTTTTTTTTCCGAGGTTTACAACCTCTTTAACCACTTAATGACCGCTCACTGTATATATACGTCGGCACAATGGCACCGACAGGCACAATCACGTAGAGCATACGTGATTGCCTTTGTACAGTTGGGGGGTCCGATCGGACCCCCCTTCTGTACAGTGAGTGGTCGGAATTCGTCTGGGAGCGTTCCGAGATGGGGGGGCGGCTGTTCGATTCCGACCACCCCCCCGCGATCGCTCCCGGCGAATAGAAATGCCCCCTCTGTCTGTGTAATGTTTACACAGACCGAGAAAGCAGGAGGAAGTGATGTCATCTCCTGTGCGGCGCTCACATATACCGAGCGTCGTACAAGAGAAGACACACAGGTCAGTGCACTAACACTACACTAACACCAGCACACATAGGCACATAAATCGCCCCCCCAGGCCCCCCCAGATCACCCCCAGCCCCCCCAGATCACCCCCCAGCCCCCAGTCACAGTGTCACTGATTGCAGTGACCATTTATTTACTGATCACTGCAATCGGTGACATTTGTGACTGTAAAAGTGTCACTACATTTAGTTTTAGGTCCAGTGTAGCCCCCTAACCCCCCCAATAAAGGTTTAACCCCTTGATCACCCCCCAGATAACCCTTTCACCCCCTAGCACCGCCGTCGCTTGGCGATCGTTTTTCTGATCGATGTCTTAGCGTCGGTGATTCAGATCGGTAGCCAGTATTTTTTTTTTAGGTTCGCCGCAGGTTTTTATAGCGTCGGGTACCCCCATAAATTATCTAATAAAGGTTTAACCCCCTTGATCGCCCCCCAGGTAACCCTTTCACCCCCTATCACCACTGTCACTAAGCGATCGTTTTTCTGATCGATGTCTTAGCGTCGGTGATTCAGATCGGTAGCCAGTATTTTTTTTTTAGGTTCGCCGCAGGTTTTTATAGCGTCGGGTACCCCCATAAATGATCTAATAAAGGTTTAACCCCCTTGATCGCCCCCCAGGTAACCCTTTCACCCCCTATCACCACTGTCACTAAGCGATCATCTTTCTGATCGCTGTCTTGGCGTCGGTGATGCAGATCGGTACCCAGTAATTTTTTTAGGTTCGCCGCAGGTTTTTATAGCGTCGGGTACCCCCCATAAATTATCTAATAAAGGTTTAACCCCCTTGATCGCCCCCCAGGTAACCCTTTAACCCCCTATCACCACTGTCGCTAAGCGATCATTTTTATGATCGATGTCTTAGCGTCGGTGATGCAGATCGGTAGCCAGTATTTTTTTTTTAGGTTCGCCGCAGGTTTTTATAGCGTCGGGTACCCCATAAATTATCTAATAAAGGTTTAACCCCCTTGATCGCCCCCCAGGTAACCCTTTCACCCCCTATCACCACTGTCACTAAGCGATCATTTTTCTGATCGATGTCTTAGCGTCGGTGATGCAGATCGGTAGCCAGTAATTTTTTTTAGGTTCGCCGCAGGTTTTTATAGCGTCGGGTACCCCCATAAAATATCTAATAAAGGTTTAACCCCCTTGATCGCCCCCCAGGTAACCCTTTCACCCCCTATCACCACTGTCGCTAAGCGATCATTTTTCTGATCGCTGTCTTAGCGTCGGTGATGCAGAAAGGTAGCCAGTAATTTTTTTTAGGTTCGCCGCAGGTTTTTATAGCGTCAGGTACCCCCATATATTATCTAATAAAGGTTTTAACCCCCTAATTGCCCCTAGTTAACCCTTTCACCAGTAATCATCATATAAGTGTTACGGGTGACGCTGGTTAGTTAGTTTGCTTTTTATAGTGTCAGGGCACCCGCCGTATATAACCCAATAAAGGTTTAACCCCCTGATCGCCCGGCGGGTGATATCAATTAGGTTTTAGCATCAGAGAGGGTCTGCGTCACACCCCAGGCAGCGTCAGGTTAGTGCCAGTAACGCTAACACCCACGCGTGAAGCATACACCCCCCTTAGTGGTATAGTATCTGAACAAATCAATATCTGATCTGATCAGATCTATACTAGCGTCCCCAGCAGTTTAGGGTTCCCAAAAACGCAGTGTTAGCGGGATCAGCCCAGATACCTGCTAGCACCTGCGTTTTGCCCCTCCGTCCAGCCCAGGCCACCCAAGTGCAGTATCGATCGATCACTGTCACTTACAAAACACAACACACATAACTGCAGCGTTCGCAGAGACAGGCCTGATCCCTGCGACTCCAGTGCTGTAGGAGGTGATTTCACCACCACAGTTAAAAAAAAAAAAAATATGCCGAAGCATTGGGGCAGCAGGGGCGGAGGAGCGATTTTGCTCCTAATGCCGCGTACATACGGTCGAAATTCCGACGGAGGCTTGCCCGTGGAAAAGTCCGACCATGTGTGTGCGGCATAACTTTTTTGCGGGAGGATGCCCCCATGCTTCGGCATATATAAATGGTGCATGTATGCCCATCATTAGAAGTGGGTGGATGAAGGGCGGTATTCTAATGGTGGGCATACCCACCGATCAATCTCTTTTTTCGTTCAGCCACCTGGCTGCATGAAAAAAAAAGATTACAATACATGTCCAACAAGGACCAGCAACGTACTGGTATGTTGCTGGACTTTGAATGGTTATACCAGATTGATGCCTGCGGGTTTAGGTATCATCTTGGTATTCTTTTCAGCCAGCGGCCGGCTTTAATGTAAAAGCAACCCTAGTGGCTAATTAGCCTCTGGACTGCTTTTACAAGCAGTGGGAGGGAATGTCCCCCCCCCGGATATAAAAAGCGCCATTGGGAAATTGGGAAAGCATTTTATCACACCGATCTTGGTGTGGTCAGATGCTTTGAGGGCAGAGGAAAGATCTAGGGTCTAGACCCCAGTTTTTTCAAAAAAAGAGTACCTGTCACTACCTATTACTATCATAGGGGATATTTACATTCCCTGAGATAACAATAAAAATGATTAAAAAAAAAAATATATGGAAGGAACAATTTAAAAATAAAATAAAAAAGCAAAATTAATAATAATAAAAAAAAAAAAAGCACCCCTGTCCTGCCCTGCTCTTGCCCAATGGCGAACGCAAGCGTCGGTCTGGCGTCATATGTAAACAGCAATTGCACCATGCATGTGAGGTATCACCGCGAAGGTCAGATCGAGGGCAGTAATTTTAGCAGTAGACCTCCTCTGTAAATCTAACGGGGTAACCTGTAAAGGCTTTTAAAAATGTATGTAGTTTGTCGCCAATGCGCGTTTGTGCGAAATTTTAAAGCATGTCGTGTTTGGTATCTATGTACTCGGCCTAAGATCATCTTTTTTATTTCATCAAACATTTGGGCAATATAGTGTGTTTTAGTGCATTAAAATAAAAAAAAGTGTATTTTTTCCCAAAAAAATGCGTTTGAAAAATCGCTGCGCAAATACTGTGTAGAAAAAAAAAATGCAACACCCACCATTTTATTCTGTAGGGCCTTTGCTTTAAAAATATATATAATGTTTGGGGGTTCAACATAATTTTCCTGCAAAAAAAAATATGTTTCTCTTATCATCCATGGACTGACACGGTGTCTCTTTACACTTTACACGTGGGTTATGTCCCTGCTTGCAGGAGAAGACCTAGGCAGAATGTGAGATGTTATACATACATTCTAAAAGCCAGAGCTGAACAGCCCCACCCAGGGGGCGGTCCCTCCGGGCATAACCCTCCCACTACAGTCAGCAGACTTCAGTTTTTTTCTGCCTAGCAGAAGGAGAAGACGTGGCTCTCTCAGGAGCCAGTCTCCTGACCTATTTTTTATTCCTTTTCTGGAATTCTTTTTTATTTTATATTTGAGAATCTTCTATCAACTGTCGGCTGGGCAACAGGTTGGGTACAAGATATCCTCGTAGTCTTCCCTATCTGACCATCGAGCGTGCTGATCCTCGCCTTGTGTGCGTGAGACTCAGTTCACGACAGGCCCCATGACTCCAGGGGTGGCCGGGTTTGCTTTCATGCTCCCACGGTCCTCTCAAGACTGAACAGTTCCTGACTGACTGTATCTTTCGCGGTGGACCGGGCCGACAGCTACTCAGTACTGCACTGTGATAGTCCTGTCAGAAACACACCAGTGGGTCCCTCAGGGGACGGGTAAGTAGTCTCTCCTGCCTGCAGGTGAGTACAAAAAGCTGTGTGTTTCTCTGTGGGGGATTTTCCCTGTCTCCCCCTGTATTTCATTGTCACTCTCTGTCATGGCGCTGTGCTGTGTGGGGTGCCTGGGGGTCACACTGTTCTTGGAGGGGCTCATGCTGGTCTGCAGATATGCTTGGGGCCTTTTTTTGTGAGTTTTGGGGCCTGAGCGCCGAGTGGCGCTGTGTGTGTGCTGTTGTTTCACTTTAGCTGCGTCATGGCGGCCATCTTGCCGCGGATCGCCTCAGTGAAGTGCGGCGGCCATTTTCTTGTAGCCTGCGGGCTCTTCAGCACTAGTTTTGGCCTCTAGCGCTGCTGTAACAGCGCGAATCTCCTCACAATCTCCTCACAGCTCACCAGCGCTGACACTGCGCGGTACAGACAGCGGAACTGAGCGGTCCCTGGTCCGGTTTGGTGAGTCCCCTGGGCGCCCCCTCCTCAGTCAGCACAGCCTGTGGGTGGACTTTTTATCTGAGGAGTCTAAGAGGGGGGCAATGTGGAGTCTCGGTCACCAGCTTCCCCTAAATGTCAGTGGACAACAGGCAGTGCTTCAGCACCTGCGGTCCCTAGGGACCAGTTGTGGGCAGTCCTGGAATCATTTCTGACAAGGATGGGAGCTGTGCTCAAGCGCAAGGGAGCAAAAAGCGCCCTCTCCCCACTTTACTACATGAGGGCAGTGCGCTGATTCAGATATGGGCCTAGCCACTACCGCTCAGGACCCTAGTTCTGAATGTATTGGATGGTTTTGAACAGGACATTCCTTATGTGGAAAACTCCAGTTCTGAGTCAGTAAATGACAGGGCGCTTGTTAGTGTACTCATGACTGCGGTGAGGGACACTCTCAGGCTAAAATGCTGCGGATGCAGAACCTCAGGCTGATACAGTCTCCTTTTGGTTCTTTTAAGGCCAGGCCTTCTAAAGAGGTTTTTCCATATGTACTTTCTTTGACCAGCTCATTGATAAGGTCTGGGAAAAGCCGCAGAAGAATTTTTTTATGGTCCCGCGGCGTTTGTCTATCAGATACCCCTTGAAGATGCCCTACTTAAAAAGTGGGCTTCTCCCCCAGTGGTCGACCCTCCAGTCGCCCGGTTGAACAAGGCCATCACTCTCCCGATGGAGGGGACTCCTGCATTTGAGGACCCCACTGACAGGAGGTCAGAAGTGGTGAGCAGAACCATGTTTGCCTTGTTGGGATCCGCCCTACGACCTGTGGTAGCGGCGACCCTTGTGTCTAAAACACTTACAGGTTGGGCAAAAATGTTGCACCTAGCTGTACAGGAGCATATTCTTCCTCCAGACACAGTTGCTCTGGCCCACCAACTGGTTCAGGGCCTGGTTTCTGTGTGCGACGCCACGCTGAACGCGGCCCCTTTAATATCCAGGGCATCTGTATCGGCGGTGGTATTGCGTCGTCTTATCTGGTTGAAATGCTGGTCTGCTGACCTAGCCTTAGGAAGCTCCTGACGGATCTACTATTTAAAGGCGGTAGACCTTTCGGTGCTGCTCTGGATGACATCGTCATGGATGTCACGGGAGGTAAACGCACTCTTCTTCCTTAGACTAGCAAGGGTGAGGAGGCCCGCCGCAAACAGGGGCCTTCCTTTCCAGCAAAACGGGGTTTTTTCGTCAGAGTCCACAGGTAGGCCCTCTCAGACTGACGGCAGTGCGGCTGGTGGGCACAAGTGCCCCTGGGTGCGTAAGCCAAACAAGCGGCTCCCAAGCCTGCCTCTGCGTGAAGTCTTGCCTCCGCCCGACTCTGGGGTGGGGGGACGACTTCGCAGGTTTACGGATCGGTGGACCTCCCGAATCTCCGACTGGTGGGTGTGCGAGGTGGTCACCTCAGGATATAGGATAGTATTCCGATCCTGGCCCCCACACAGATTCTTTCCCTTGAATCTTCCTCTCCTTCCTACCTGTCGGGCAGCCCTCTTGGGGGCTGTACAGGATTTGATCAGGTCCGGAGTGATTGTGCCGGTTCCGTCACAGGAGAGTTTTCAGGGATTCTACTCGAATCTGTTTGTCGTCCCAAAAATAGGACGTGGTTCGACCTATCCTGGACCTCAAGGCCCTGAATGCCTTCGAGAAGGTGCAGAAATTCCGCATGGAATCCATTCGCACGGTGATCGCTACACTCCACCAAAGAGTTTTCTTCTGGCGTCCTTGGACTTCAAGGACGCCTACTTGCATGTTCCGATCTGCGCAAGTCACCAGAAGTTTCTGCGCCTTGCGATCAGCGAAGTCCACTATCGATTGTGGCTCTTACTTTCGGCCTTGCCTCGGCACCAAGGGTGTTCACCAAGGTGCTTGCTCCGGTTCTAGCCTTCTGTTACAGCGAGGTATTGCTGTCGTGGGCTATCTGGACGGTCTTCTGCTATGAGCAAAAAGTGGCTCAGACTTAGAGGAAAGGTGACTATCGTCAATTAGACCCTCAGGGACTTCGGGTGGTTCCTGAACATTCAGGAGTCAGTCCTGGTCCCGACTCAGTGTCTGGAGTATCTAGTTCTGGTTCTGGACTCCTTGGAGGCAAAGGTATCCTACCTCTGGAGAAGTTGCTGACACTTCAGTCTGCGGTGCGGGTGCTGACATCCCGAAAATGGTTGTCAATCCGTTGTTTGCATGAGAGTCCCGGGACTCCTGGTGGCCTCCTTCGCGGCCATTCCGTATGCCCAATCACACACCAGGGCATTGCAGAAGGAGATCTTGTCCACCTGGGACAAATCCCCGTTGTCCTTGGATCTTCGGATACAGGTGATTCACCTGGTCAGGGCGTCCCTGACATGGTGGTTGAGACCCTCGGCTCTTCGGTCCGGAAAGTCGTTCCCCTCCCATCCAATGGACGGTACTCACGACGGACACCAGCCTGACGGGCTGGGGTGGAGTCTGGGGAGTCCTGTCGGCTCAAGGCCTTGGACTCCGGACGAGCCCGTTTACCAATCACTGTTCTGGAAATACGGGCCATCAGACTGTGTCTCTCCTCAGGTCGGAGAGAGTACGAGGTCGCTCCAACAGGAGCCAGTCGGACAACGCCACGGCGGTGGCGTATGTAAACCGTCACGGGGGGACTCGGAGCTCAGCTGCGGCTTCCGAGGTAGTCCGTATCCTGAAGTGGGCCGGAAGAAACGTGCCGGCTCTGTAGGGGCGGACTATCTGAGTCGCCAATCGCCAGACGCCGGACCAGGAAGAGTGGTCCTTGCATATTTCAACTCCTTTGCCGACGGTGGGGCACGTCGGATGTGGACCTGATGGCCTCTCGACTCAGTCGCAAGGGTCGAGGTTGTGGCCAGATCCAGGGATCCTTGGGCGATGCCTCAGATGCGTTGGTGGCCCCATAGGGTCCTTATCGCCTGATATAAACTCCGGTGATCCTAATTGTTCCGGATTGGCCTCAGCGTCACTGGTACGCTGATCTGGTACGTCTCGTTGCGGACGTTCCCTGGCGGTTGCCGATGAGGGAGGACCTTCAGTCTCAAGGTCCTATGTTTCATCCGGCTTACAGTCTCTGGCTTTAACGGCAGGGCTGTTAAAAGCCAGGTGTTGAGGGACCGAGGTCTCTCGGACTCTGTCATTTTGACCATGTTAAGGACACGGAAGTCTTCCAGGCAGATCTATCACCGTGCCTGGAAAGCTTATATCACCATATGCAAAGTGCTGGACTGGCGTCCTCGGATGTATTCCGTCCCCAGAATCCTGCGTCCTCTGCAGTGTGGAGTGACCCAAAAGCTTGCTTTGAGTACCATCAAGGATCAGATTTCGGCCTTGGCCGTCTTCTTTCAGCGACCTCTAGCGGGTCATTTCTTGGTTAGCACCTTGTGTTGGGGGTTCGCCATGTGCTCCCTCCTGTCAAGCCTTCTCTCCCACCGTGGGATCTGAATTTGGTGCTCTCGGTCCTCCAGGAACCTCCTTTTTGGGAATATCCGGGATATTCCTCTCTTGTCTTGTCTCAGAAGGTGGCCTTTTAGTGGCAATCACTTCTGTTTGACGAGTGTCTGAGTTGGCGGCTTTGTCCTGCAAGTCGCCATATTTAGTCATCCATAAGGATAAGGCGGTGTTGCATCCGCGACCTTCCTTTTTGCCAAAGGTGGTGTCTACCTTTCACCTACATGAGGACATTGTCCTCCCGTCCTTGTGTCCTCACCCATCGCATCCCAGAGAGTTTGCGCTGCACATATTGGATGTGGTACAAGCCTTACGGGGGGACCTGTCTGCTACTGCTTCTATTCGGAAGTCCGACTCACTGTTTGTGACTGTCCCTGGTCCATAACAGGGCCAAGCGGTTTCGTCTGCCATCATTTTTAGGGGAATCAGACAAACCGTCATTCAAGCCTATGCTCTCAAAGGGCGGGCGCCTCCCTTTCCGGTTACGGCGCATTCCACCAGGGCAATTGGTGCTTCCTGGGTTTTCCGACATCAAGCGTCGGTTGCACAAGTGTGCAAGGCGGCGACCTGGTCGTCTGTTCATGCCTTTTAAGTTTTTTATAAGGTTGATGTGGCTGCATCTTCGGATGCTTCCTTCGGCCGCAGGGTGCTGCAGGCCGCTGTTTAAAGTTGCGACTCCTCCGTTGAGGAGATCTGCCTTCTTGGAGTGAAAGTTTGGTTTTTCCATTTATACTGCTCCCATCCCTCTTGACACTGCTTTGGGACATCCCACGTGTAAAGTGTAAAGAGACACCGTGTCAGTCCATGGATGATAAGAGAAAATAGGATTTTTTGTACTCACCGTAAAATCCTTTTCTCTGACATCCATGGACTGACACGGCACCCACCCTTCCTTTTAAGTTTGTACTGCTTTGTTACGAACTGAAGTCTGCTGACTGTAGTGGGAGGGTTATGCCCGGAGGGACCGCCCCCTGGGTGGGGCTGTTCAGCTCTGGCTTTTAGAATGTATGTATAACATCTCACATTCTGCCTAGGTCTTCTCCTGCAAGCAGGGACATAACCCACGTGTAAAGTGTAAAGAGACACCGTGTCAGTCCATGGATGTCAGAGAAAAGGATTTTACGGTGAGTACAAAAAATCCTATTTTTCATGTAAACAAAAAGTGTCAGAAAGGGCTTTGTCTTCAAGTGGTTAGAAGAGTGGATGTAAGCTTCCTAATGTTGTGTATAAAATGCCAGAATAGTTCAAAACCCCCCCCAAATGACCCCATTTTGGAAAGTAGACACCCCAAGCTATATACTGAGAGGCATGTCGAGTCCATGGAATATTTAATATGTTGACACAAGTTGCGGAAAAAAAGACAATTTTTTTTTTTTTTTTGCACAAAGTTGTCACTAAATGATATATTGCTCAAACATGCCATGGGCATATGTGGAATTACACCCCAAAATACATTCTGTTGCTTCTCCTGAGTACGGCGATACCACATGTGTGAGACTTTTTGGGAGCCTAGCCGCGTACGGGACCCCAAAAACCAATCACCGCCTTCAGGCTTTCTAAGGGTGTAAATTTTTGATTTCACTTCTCACTGCCTATCACGGTTTCGGAGGCCATGGAATGCCCAGATGGCACAAAACCCCCCCCAAATTACCCCATTTTGGAAAGTAGACACCCCAAGCTATTTGCTGAGAGGTATTGTGAGTATTTTGCAGATCTCGCTTTTTGTCACAAAGTTTTGAAAATTGAAAAAAAAAAAAAGAAAAAAAAAAAATTATTTCTTCATTTTCAAAAACAAATGAGAGCTGTAAAATACTCACCATGCCTCTCAGGAAACAGCTTGGGGTGTCTACTTTCCAAAATGGGGTCATTTGGGGGGGTTTTGTGCTATTTTGGCATTTTATGGCCTTCGAAACTGTGATAGGTAGTGAGGAGTGAAATCAAAAATTTGTGCCTAGAAATCCTGAAGGCGGTGATTGGTTTTCGGGGTCCCGTACGCGGCTAGGCTCCTAAAAAGTCCCACACATGTGGTATCCCCGTACTCAGGAGAAGCAGCAAAATGTATTTTGGGGTGCAATTCCACATATAACCATGGCATGTGTGAGCAATATATCATTTAGTGACAACTTTTTGTAATTTTTTTTTTTTTTTGTCATTATTCAATCACTTGGGACAAAAAAAAATATTCAATGGGCTCAACAGGCCTCTCAGCAATTTCCTTGGGGTGTCTACTTTCTAAAATGGGGTCATTTGGGGGGGTTTTGTGCTATTTTGGCATTTTATGGCCTTCAAAACTGTGATAGGTAGTGAGGAGTGAAATCAAAAATTTGCGCCCTTAGAAATCCTGAAGGCGGTGCTTGGTTTCCGGGGTCCCGTACGTGGCTAGGCTCCTAAAAAGTCCCACACATGTGGTATCCCCGTACTCTGGAGAAGCAGCAGAATGTATTTTGGGGTGCAATTCCACATATAACCATGGCATGTGTGAGCAATATATCATTTAGTGACAACTTTTTGTAATTTTTTTTTTTTTTGTCATTATTCAATCACTTGGGACAAAAAAAAAAATATTCAATGGGCTCAACATGCCTCTCAGCAATTTCCTTGGGGTGTCTACTTTCCAAAATGGGGTCATTTGGGGGGGTTTTGTACTGCCCTGCCATTTTAGCACCTCAAGAAATGAGATAGGCAGTCATAAACTAAAAGCTGTGTAAATTCCAGAAAATGTACCCTAGTTTGTAGACGCTATAACTTTTGCGCAAACCGCTAAATATACACTTATTGACTTTTTTTTACTAAAGACATGTGGCTGAATACACTTTGGCCTAAATGTATGACTAAAATTGAGTTTATTCGATTTTTCTTATAACAAAAAGTAGAAAATATCATTTTTTTTCAAAATTTTCGGTCTTTTTCCGTTTATATCGCAAAAAATAAAAATCGCAGAGGCAATCAAATACCATTAAAAGAAAGCTCTATTTGTGGGAAGAAAAGGACGCAAATTTTGTTTGGGTACAACATTGCATGTCCGCACAATTTACAGTTAAAGCAGCGCAGTGCAAAATTCTGAATTCACCTCTGGTCCTTTAGCTACCAAATGGTCCGGGGCTTAAGTGGTTAAAAGGGACTATTTTTTTTTTTTTATTGGAAATAAAAAGACTTTTCTTTTATCGTTGCTTTTAACTGTAAATGTGAGGCCTCGTACACACGACCGATTTTCTCGGCAAGAACCAGCAAGAAACTTGCTGGCAGAGAGGTCTTGCCGAGGAAATCGGTCGTGTGTACGCTGCTAGCGGGTTTCTCGTCGAGAAAACCGACAAGAAACCTCGACGAGAAAATAGAGAACCTGCTCTCTATTTTCTCGTCGAGGTTCTCCTCGGCATGTTTCTCGACGAGAAAAGTGAGTGTGTGTACACTTACCTGTCCGCCCGGAAGCCCGCGCATGTTCGAAATGAATTTGACGCATGCGCGGTAGCTTCCTAGGCATACGTAGGGTATACCAAGATGGCGGCGACGGCATTGAATGTGACGAGCGCATGCTCGACGTAGTCGATGACGTCACCGCGTACACTCCTTTCAAAGAACCGCGGGTTCTTTGAAACGAGCGTGTGTTCACTCGGCCGGGACAAGTTTCTTGTCCAAGAATCTCGTCGAAAAAAACGACATGTTTTTTTCAACGAGAATCTCGGCCGTGTGTACGAGGCCTCAGATCTGAGGTATTTTTGGCCCCAGATCTCACATTAAAGATGACCTGTCATGCTTGTTTTCTATTACAAGGGATGTTTACATTCCTTGTAATAGGAATAAAAGTGATCCAATTTTTTATTTTTTTTTAAATGGGACAGTTTTAAAATAAAAAGTAAAATAAATAATAATATATATTTTTTTAAAGCCCCCCCCCCTGTGCTCGTGCGCAGAAGTGAACGCATACGTAAGTTGCGCCCCGTATATGTAAAGGTGTTCAAACCGCACATGTGAGGTATCACTGCGTTCGTTAGAGAGAGAGAAATAATTCAAGTAAAAGACCTCCTCTGTAACTCTAAACTGGTAACCTCTAGAAATTTTTAAGGGTCAAGGTTTGTCGCCATTCCACGAGCGGGCGTTCAGAAACTTGACCAACCACCTTATTCCCCTGACTTAGCACACTTCGCTGTATCAGTCCTGGTGAAGTGAACTGTGTTTCATGAAACGTGGGATTATGATGTTCTTCATTCTCTGTGCTATTGGATAAAATGTATATTATACAGAATATCTTCATGAAGTATCATGTACCAAGAAGGAATTGATCAATCAATCAATCAGGTGTATACCTTTGGTGCATTCTTCTGTTTTTCATAGTTTTATTCTGTTGTATGTAATAAATAACTGATCTTATATTTTTATATATAGTGGTATTGTGACCTCCTTAAAAATCCCAGAGGCAATGTTTTTTGTACTTATCTGTAATGCCTCGTACACACGACCGGTTTTCCCGTCGGGAAAACTGCCATGACAGTTTTTGGCCGGGAAAACCGGCCGTGTGTATGCATCATCACAGTTTTCCCGACAGGAAAACTGCGGGAAAGAAAAAGAGAACCAGCTCTCTTTTTTACCGTCAGGAAAAAATCCTGCCGAGAAAACTGGTTGTCTGTAAGCTTTGCCGAGGGGGAAAAAAACACGCATGCTCGTAAACAATTTGACGCATGCGCGGAAGCATAGAACGTCATTTTGTCGGCTCGTCATAGTCTTTGACGTCACCGCGTTCTTGGCATTCAAAAATGCAGCGATCTTTTGTGTGACAGTGTGTTAGCAAAGCAGGCTTCAGAAGAATCCTGTCGGGAAAAGCGTTTTTTTTTTTTCCTGCCAGTCGTGTGTATGAGGCATTAGTGTTGTTGGGATGGAGGCATTTGAACCTGTGTGGTAAGTGCCATCCTTCAGCATATCTCTACGTTTAATATTCGTAGCTGTTCCTCATAACTGAGGTCCTCCAGCCCCATTATTAGCTTTGTTGCCCTTTCTCTGGACTCTCTCCAGTACCAGCACATCCTTCCTGAGGATTGGTGACCAGAACTGGACAGCATACTCAAGATGTGGCCATTTGTTATTTTGTAAAGTGGTAGAGTTATAGCTTTATCTCTTGAGTAAATACCCTTTGTAACGCATGCTAATAGTCTTCTGGCCTTGCTTGCTGCAGCTTGGCATTGCATGCTATTGCAGAGTCTACTAGGACCCCAAGATCCTTTTCCATCCTTGATTTCCCCCAGAGCTTCTTCACCTAGCGAGTAATTTGCATTGACATTTTTAGCTCCCAAGTGCATTATTTGTGATGTGTTGCAATGACAGGTACAGTTTTACTAACACCCAGCTTGTCACAATATAAAAATGCATATTTCATAACAAATGGACCACTAGTGAAGCTGAAAATCTATTTAGTAGTCAGTGCGATAACTGCAATCTTCTGGGTCCTGTGCTGATAGACTTCCCCTCTGCACACTGACCACAGGGGAGTCTATCACGTACCTGTATGAGGAGCCTGAGATTATAAGGGGGACCTCCCATCTGAGCACCCCTGGAAGTTGGGACAGGGGCTACTAGGACAATGGAAGGGTGCATCTCTGAGCATGAATAAGTATCTCTGAGCATGAATAAGGACGTTCACCGGTGTGAATTCTCTGCTGATTATTAAGTTCTCCTTTCTGAATGAAAGATTTCCCGCACTCTGAACATTAATCATTGGCTCTCATAAATGACCCTTAGCATTGCTTCATAGTAAAAAAAAATGTACCTGGTCTTTGGTCCGTGCAGAGGAAATCAAATTTCCTGACAGACTCCATGGCAGCCTACGTGTGGGTTAATCCCGCCCCTCATACCTCATAGGACCCTTCTCCCATAAATCTTTGCTCTGGGCCAGAGGCCGTGTTCCTTTTTTTGTCCTCCTCCTAGGACCAAGATATAGTCTTACCTTTTCATGAAGTTTTTCTGTAATCCAGGCCTGGCGGTGTGCACGGCGATACGTTGGTGGTTAGCGGTGATCCTCTCTGCAGTCCAGCAATCCTAGCTATTAGCAGGTGGACATGGGCGATATGATGTGATACCATGAAGAGCTTACTAACCTGGCCATTGGCAGGCAAGCGGCAATATGGCCAAACGTCCCAGCTATTAGCGGGAGGCTTTGTAAACGCCCGATCGTGCGGTGGGTCGAGCGAACAGCTCCCCAGTCCCAGGTTCTGGTCCGGATCGTGCCGTGGTGGTGGTAACGTACAAAGATATTCCTTTTATATGGCAGCCGTATCTCTGTGTTTTGTGTGTCTCCTTATTTTCTATCAAGCTCCAGTGAGTGGCCACGGCGGCTGGAGCGCAGCTGCGTTCCAGCTCGCCGTTTCAGGAAGTCGCTGCGCATCCGCAAGCCGCGAATGAAGATTCCGTGCTTGGTTCGTGCAGGCGTAGTTTTGCCAAAATGGCGGCGGCGGTCGCGCATGCGATTGGCCGCCACCGGGTGGCAACCGCTATGGGGCGGTGACATCGTTAACGGTGGCAGATTTAAATGGCTGTCAAAGCAGCTATTACTTGGGATGACTTGCAGGCTTATGCGGTATTTACCCAGGCACTGGGCTCTGGTTTACAAGGTAAATTGTTTGCTGCAGGCTCCCTGGGTGCTGGCTATGTTTTATTATGTGCTCTCTCATGCCTGTTTCTCATAAGGCTTTAATGATTCATTTCACTTTCAAACTGCCTTGCCATGGATCTGTCACCGCCCTCTTGTGGCCAACCCTTGCGCTGCAGGTAGGATTTATTTATTTTCTACCTGTGATGCTTGGGTTCACTCATTCAGGAGCTCTTAACCCTTTCTTTTTCACTCAGCTCTTCTAGGTCTGAACACCAAAGCACGGCAAAGACCGTCCTAGGTCTCAACGTTGTCACTCCTCTTCAAGGTCCAGGCGTCAGATCTTCCTTTAGATCTAGGTACCACAGATAGGAGTCTAAAACCACCTCTGGGCGTCACTCTCACCGCCACTCCAGCCGCTCTGTGAGGAAAGCCTGCTGGGTATGCGGGGCCCAGGTTCCTGAAGGCAAATCGCTCTGCAAGCGATGCTTTTCTAAAGTCGCATAAGAAAGAGAGGGTGGAGACCAACAAGTGGAAGTACTGGTCAGAAAGGTGGTCCATGAGTCCCTGAGTAAAGGGGATTCTGGTCATACCCACAACCCTGCTGGCGACACTATGTCAGTCCCTATTAGGGATGATCTCAAGGCTCCAGGCCCTTCACAGCCGAGCCATTCCTCAATTGAAGCCTCAGACAGTGAGGTGGAGGTAGATGACCCTGGTGCAGGTTTTGAATTTGCCCTAGTACCACAGCTGGTCAAAAGCTGTCAAAGAAGCTTTGAGATGGAAGAGCCAGTAGAGGCACCTTCCAAACAGAGGAAATATTTTAAACACCTCAAAAAAGAACGCCCTAATTTCTCCTTTTTGGGTGAACTCAGCGCAATAATTACCGACGAATGGGGTGGTGTTGAAAGGAAGAATTGCCTGTTAATGAAGGTATCAAAAATGTACCCATTTAAAAGCAAGGATGTAAAACACCTGGAGTCGGCTCCTCTCATTGACTCAGCCCTAATGAGGATGGTGAGGCACGTCACACTCCCATTGTAGGATACTGTTTCCTTTTAGGGATTGCCTGGAGTGGAAAATTTATACCGACCTCAAGCGGATCTACATTACAGCGGGTATGACCTGCAAACCAGCTCTAGCTCTCGCAGCCCTTTCTAAAGCGATGGAAGTCTGAGCAGACGACGTAGATGCTTCTCTGAGGAGCATCTCGGAAGAACTAGCCAGGAGCTCACCTATTCATGGGCTAAGGTTGACGTTGGCTTTTCTCGTGGGGTTTCCCTAGACATAATTCGCCTGGTGGCTCGGATCATGCTGACATCTGTCACTGCTAAGCGTGCCTTGTGGCTGCGCCCATGGGTAGCTGACCCTGCCTCCAAGCAGGCATGGTGCAGGATTCCATTTGGGGGTTCGTCCCTCTTTGGGAACATATCGGACAGTGCCATCACCCGTGCCACACGGGGCAAGTCGGGGTTCCTTCCCCAGGATCGCCGTCTGCTAAACCAGAAGAGAACACAGCCCAGGCAAAGTTCAGATCGAGCAAGGAATGCTCGCTGCTATAGGCCTGGCCGTGAGTTCAAGAAGGCCTGGAAGAAAAAAAAAAAAACAGCCTTCAGGCCAGAAGTTTTCAAAAGGGGCATCTTCCGGTGGACAAGAATCCCCTAAGTCTTTATGATATTGCACCTGCCTAAAACAGAGCGAGTCGGCATCCTTTCCTCTCTCGGAAGAGAAAAAGCGAATTCTCCTGTCTCTCTTGTGGCTCAGGGCGCTGCAATTCCAGTTCCAGACGACAAAAGGCTTTAAGGGGTCTACTCGCCCCTCTTCATGGTGTTGAAGAAAAACGTCTCCTGGAGGCCAGTTATAGACCTAACCCACTTGAATTCTTTTATCTAGAAGGAGAAGTTCAAGATGGAGACACTACTCATGATCAGTCAAGCAATCCAACCAGGCGATTTGCTTGTCTCTATAGACCGGAAGGACGCCTACTTCCATGTTCCGATCGCGTCAGAAATCCAGAAATACCTTCGCTTTGCTGTCGATCAAATCCGTCTGCAGTTCACCTGTCTCCCCTTCGGGCTTACAACATCGACTCGTGTGTTTTCAAAACTTGTTGGCTGTCGTGGCTCTGATCAGGACCAGAGGTATCCGTCTGTATCACTATCTAGACGACCTGCTGTTGTCTCGGGACAAGGAGCAGTTGCTAATCCACAGATCCCAGGTCATCTCCACTCTACTCGAGTTTGGTTGGCTTCTGAATCTGGAAAAGAGCCATCTGGATCCTACGCAGTCCCTGGTATTCCTCAGGGCACACTTCAACGCTATCAAGAGCACCATCTTGTTACCCCTGGAAAAATCCCAGTGATCCGGGAGTTTGGCTTGCAATGTCGTCCTCATCTCCAAGCCTCTCAATGCCTAAAGATCATTGGCACCATGGTGGCAACAACACCCATGGTAAAGTGGGCTCAGTGGAAAATGCGGCCCTTCCAGAAGGGTTTCCTCCAGCAGTATAATCCAGGGCTTCGGTATCACTTTATCCAAATAACCTCATCCATGCGGGAGAGCTTTCCTTGGTGGCTACAACAGAGGAACCTCCTCAATTGTCACTCCATCGCACCTGTGTCTTGGGTCACCATCACTACAGTTGCCAGCAACAGGGGCTGACAGAAGTAGCCCAAGGCATATGGAATTTTCCCTCTCACAGGATAGTCTCCAATGTTCTGGAACTCCGGGCAGCGTTCTGCGCTCTGCAGGCCTTTCACCACTTAACAGCAGGAGACTCAGTCCTCCTAAGACTGGACAACACAACGGCAGTCGCATACATCAAGAGACAGGGGGGTACTCGCAGTCTCTCCTTGTCAAAGGAAATAGAGCCTATCATGATCTGGGCCCAGAAAAACCTGGCCAACCTGACAGCTGTCTATCTCCCTGGAGTCCCGAACGTTCAGGCAGATTTTCTGTTGAGTTTCTCTGGACAACGAGTGGACTCCCCCCCCCCCCCCGAAGTCTTCAGGTGGGTCCTGTACCTCGGAGTCATTCCGGAAGTAGACTTGTTCGCCTCCCCATGTAACTTCAGACTAGAGAGATACTACACGAGGTCTTGGTATTCCTAGGCTTTTGGGTAGATGCTCTGACAGACCGTTGGCTGTTCCACAGGGCCTATGCCTTTCCACCGGTTCCCGTCATTCTCCGTTTTTTGTCGAGGCTCAGGATGGAAGAAGCAGAGATAGTGGCAATAGTCCCGTACTGGCCAAACAAGCCATGGTTTCCACTGCTGATGCAACTCAGCTTCCGGGACCCAGTTCCTCTACCCTCCAGACCAGATCTCCTATCACAAGGGGCATTTCTACATCCATGCCCGGCCCATCTACATCTGATGATCTGGTTCTTGAGAGGGGAAGGTTGGAGGCCCTAGGCTGTCCAAGTAGGGCCATCTCCACAATATTAAATGCCAGAAGAACAGGCACCAACAGGGTCTACCAGAGGATTTGGAAAAAGTTTTCAGACTACACCTCTTCCACTGCAGGTTCTTGCAATAACCCAAAGATACATGATATCCTGGGCTTCTTACAATCAGGATTGGATCTCTCATTGTCAGTCAGCTCGCTGCGAGTCCAAATTGCTGTAATCTCTGCCTTTACGGGTGTTTCCTGGGCTAGACACCCTCTTACTCAGTAGTTTTTCAGAGGAGCAATAAGGCTCAGACCTCAGAGCCAAGTTTTTCTAATTGGGATCTTCCCCTTGTCCTGGATTTTTTCTTAGGTAGAGAGTTGGAACATGAAGATCAATCTTCTGTCAAATGACTCTCTCTAATAGTTGTCTTCTTGGTGGCTATAACATCGGCCAAGAGGGTCTCTGAAATCAGCTCTCTGGGATGCAAGGAGCCATTTCTAAACTTTTTAATTCCTATGTTGGGTTCAAACCCCAAAGTGGCATCTGTGTTTCATGACAATCAGGAGATTGCTCTTCCAACGTTCAGATCTACCGAGGATTCCAGTGTTTATCCCTTAGATGTTGGAAAAGCTCTGAGTCAGTATCTTGAAGCTACAGCTTCTTTCCGTCAGACCGACCACCTGCTCGTTCTTTTCACAGGAATTATAAGGGAATGCGTGCCTCTTCCAGATCTATCGGAGCAGGGATTGTTCAGGCCATTCAGTGGGCCTATAAAGCCAAGGGCTTGGCGCCTCCAGAAGCGGTGACTGCTCACTCAACTAGAAGTTTCTCCATCATGGGCGGCATCACGTCACGTGCCTCCCAGAAGTTATTTGCAAGGTGGCCTTGTGGTCTTCAATTAACACGTTCATGGCACACTACTGCGTAGAGCCAGCCTCATTATCTTCTGTTTAATTTGGTTTACGTATCTTGTCTATTGATGGTGCCAATTAAACCTTTTTTCTTTTGTCCAGCACTCTGCCCACCCGGGTGTGTATGGCTAGTTATTTCCCACACGTAGGCTGCCATGGAGTCTGTCAGGAAAACGGAAAATTTATATCAAATACTTACCGTAATTTTCCTTTCCTGATGGACTCCATGGCAGCAGGAGTTCCCTCCCAGTGGCTGGAGTAGGCTAAATTATGGAACACGGCCTCTGGCCCAGAGCAAAGATTTATGGGAGAAGGGTCCTATGAGGTATGAGGGGCGGGATTAACCCACACGTAGGCTGCCATGGAGTCCATCAGGAAAGGAAAATTACGGTAAGTATTTGATATAAATTTTCCGTTTTGGTATCAAGGTCAGTGGCTCTCATAAATGACCCTTCTTAGATATGATGAGAGCCACTGCTGGCAAATTACAATTTGATGCCAAATATGATATGGATCTTATACATATTCTCCTTAGGAGATGCAATATGTCGCAATCACCCTCTACACCTTGTAACATGGGCATGTTTGGTATCTAACTGGTTGCTATTTTCTTATACATTAATGAAATTATATGCTATAAATGCAGCTGATTTTAGCAAGGGTTATGGACTTTGTACAAAGTTTGGCTCTGGCAAGCAATAGGAGTGAGATTCTTTACACTAACCACCAATGTATGGGGCCATTCTTCAAATTGTCTACCAAAGTAAGGGGCATTCTGTCTACTGGCCACCAATGTAAGGAACATTCCGACCACCAATGTAAGGGGAAATGTTTTTCACTGACCAGCAATGTAAAGAAACAGTTTTCCAAGTGTAAAGCCTCGTACACACGAACGAGTTTCTCGGCAAAAACCAGCAAGAAACTTGCTGGCAGAGATTTTTTGCCGAGAAATTTGTTCGTGTGTATGGTTTCTCGTCAAGAAAAGCGACAAGAAGCTCGATGAGAAAATAGAGATCCTGCTCTCTATTTTCTCGTCGAGATTCTCGTCGGCATGTTTCTCGACGAGAAAAGTGAGTGTGTGTACACTTACCTGTCCTCCCGGAAGCCCGCGCATGTTCGAAATGAATTCGACGCATGCGCGGTAGCTTCCTAGGCATAGGTAGGGTATACCAAGATGGCGGCGACGGCATCGAATGTGACGAGCGCATGCTCGTCGTAGTCGATGACGTCACCGCGTACGCTCCATTCAAAGAACCGCGGGTTCTTTGAATCGAGCGTGTGTACACTCGGCCGGGACAAGTTTCTTGTCCAAGAATCTCGTCGAAAAAAACGACATGTTTTTTCCGACGAGAATCTCGGCCGTGTGTACGAGGCTTAAGGGGGAGGGTCATTATTCAAAACCACCAAATTAAGGGACATGCTTCCCACTGTCCACCAATGTAAGGAGCATTCTTCCCACTGTCCACCAATGTAAGGAGCATTCTTCCCACTGATCACCAATGTAAGGAGCATTCTTCCCAATTGTTCTTTATTAAAGGACTTTCAATCAATAAGCATAAAAACAATATATATACATATTTACATAAAAATGAAAATAAATATAGCAAATCTGCTCTCTAACAAAAAATACTTTACAGCAAAAGCAAAAATCATGTAATTACTGGAAAATTAATCTCACTACAACTCAGAAAAAGAAAAGAGCTCCTCACCCAGAGATGGGCAGATCACCAAAGGCAGGTCTGATATGCCATCAGGATGATTGGGGGAGTAGTTTCTTAACCCTTACCACACTTTCATCCCCAGAAACACCTCTTCAGACTACGCGACTCCCCCTCATCCATAGATGATAAAGAGAAAGACACATCTGACATTTCATCACCCGACAGAACAGAAAAGGTGTTGCCAAGAGGAACCCCTCCTGGGTCCGACTCTGAGGAAGAAATTACCGCTTTCCTTGTCTTCCTCTTCTTTTTTTTCTTCCTCCTAATCTTCTTCCACCCCTCATCATCTGAATCCCCATCAACAGAGCGTGAGACATGGGGTATGGACACCCTTCCATCAGCCCCACCCCCATCCAGCACCCCCACCTTCCCTTGACCACGCTTGCGCTGCCGAGGGGCAGGGACTGGAGGCTGAGTGGGAAGATCCGCTAAACCTGCCCCTCCAGCAGCTTCCGCCAGTCTGGAGGATCTACGTACCACAGGAGGGTCAGACTCAGGGACCACATTACTAGGGGAAACGAAAACAGATGTCACAGACACAGGAGGGACAGACTCAGGGACCACATTACTAGGGGAAACAGAATTAACAGATGTCACAGACACAGGAGGGACAGACTCAGGGACCACATCACTAGGGGGAACAGAAACATCAGCTGTCACAGACACAGGAGGGACAACAACAGTTTCAGTGGCCTCATCCTCCTTATCTAGCTTCTGCAGCTCAGCCTCCAATCCTGGCAAGTTATGTAATGCCTCTGGGCATTGACTATAAGGGTGACCGAGCTTTTGGCACAAATTGCACCAAATATCGGTACAATCCTTAGCCAAATGGTCCATATCCTGGCACAGTGAACACTTTTTACGGGTGCAGGTAGATGCAAAATGGCCCTTTTCACCACATTTGTTACAGACTTTAGGCTGACCTTGGTAAAAAAAATGGTCAGCCTATCCCTCCCCAGAAAGGCTGAACAGGGCAGATGTTGGACTACATTTCCCAGCACCCCTAATTTTAATGACACTGTCCAGGCCCCTGTCCAAATCCCATGCAGATCAAGGACCTTCCACAGTGGAGCGAGGACCTCACCATATCGGCGTAGCCATACTAATAAATCAGCCTCTGGTATAGATTCATTACGCACCAGGATGGTCACAGATTTTATCAGAGGCTGCCTGGAAATCACCTTTGGCACCCAACCGTTCCACTGCGGAAGGCCCCCGCACCTCCTAAATCGTTCCCAAAACAAATCCAAACCCTCAGGCTTTACAAAGGACAAATCAAACTTATAACTCCCCACGGGGCAAATCAAAGCAAAAATATCTGAAACATTAAACCCCATTTCCAGAACCAACTCTGCCACCCTCCCCCTTACTGGTGGGGTCCCCTCCCCCTCCAATTGGACCACATTTCTCCTCTGGTACCCACTAACCATCCCACCACCAAACCTCCCCAAATTGTGACCACTAACATTTGCAGCATTCCCCCCCACCCTCCTTGGTGCGACTCCCCAAAATTGTCGCATAGCTGCCAGTGCTCACAGACCTCCCTGCAGAGGATCCAGTTGTGCGTTTAGAAATGTCTGACACAACTCTGGCCGATGACAATTGTACACCCGATGAGTCTTTCCTCTGCTGAGCAGGAGGAGAAATGTCATTTTTACCTAAAGCAGCAACATCAACCCCTTCACCACCAGCCACCATGTCCATTGCTTTATTAATGTTATTGCTGTCATTATTTTCTGGCACATTCATAGTTCCTGCCGTGTCCACACTCACTGCTGTACCCATAGATACTTCACCTCCAGGCAGACTCTTCTCCATCAGGACAGGATTGTCAGCTAAGCAAGATTGTTGTAATACAGAAACAGGTGAATCATTGCAGGAGACTTCCATGGCTGCTTCCACTTCACATGCTGCACTGTGCTGCTCCCCTCCCCCACCTGCATCAATCAGCCCAGGTGAGGCTGAAACAGGCTCTTTGGAGCTGGCAGCCATCTTGCTTGTGGAACTACAAGTCCCAGCAGTAGCAGCAAAATCCATGTGCGGGGGGCATGATGCAGATCCATCCACATTGCTGTGGTGCTGCTGATCCACAGAACTCACCGATGTCTGGCTGGCAAATCTCGTCTCATTGGTAAACTTTTCTGCCAAAGCTCCACTTTTGTCTTTCAATTTCTTCAACAATAAAGATTGCTTCTTTACCTTCTCCTCCATCTCCTGTAACTCAGGCTTCATGGCCGAACGATTCTTACTCCAGGCCTGGAAATACTTGGCCCTGAAGTTTTTATGTTCAAATTTTAAACATTTAAGTTTCTCCTCAGCTCTTCCGATCGCCCAGAAACGATCAATGATCTTCTGTCTGTAGACATCAACATGCTCACCAGGGCCTGGACCCTCAGTCAGATCCTCCACCTCCTCCTCCTCACTAGGCCCTGTGTCATCAGGGGGATCCCTCCCAGGGCCTCCCCCAGGTTCAGGCATTATTCCTGGGCCAAGCTAGCAGGCAAGGCCCAGGCTTGAAAAAGGCTGGTTCTCTCAGAGAGAGCTCTTTGGGTGTGTCCTCCTCCTTCCCACTGACCACCAATGTACGGAGCATTCTTCCCACTGACCACCAATGTACGGGGCATTCTTCCCACTGACCACCAATGTATGGGGCATTCTTCCCACTGACCACCAATGTATGGGGCATTCTTCCCACTGACCACCAATGTAAGGGACATTCTGCCCACTGACCACCAATGTAAGGGACATTCTGCCCACTGATCACCAATGTAAGGGACATTCTGACCACAAATGTAGTGGACATTTTTCCCACTTACCACCAATGTAAGGGGGCACTTCTGCACCCACCAACAATGTAAACGGGGGCTGATCTTCACTTACTGCCAATGTATGGGGGTCCTCCTCTACTTACCACTAATATAAGGGGATCCACTGAAGACATGACTGACATACTCTCCAAGCAACTGAAGGGGTTGAGTTCTGTATCACCGATGAAGCTAATGACTATGAAACTATGGAATTTATCACTGTGACCATGAAGAGGAGAACCAAGATGGCAGCAATGGGAATATTCTGTATGGCATTTGCAGTGGTTCCATGTATTCATAAAATATATTTTCTGACACACGTGTCGAACTGGACTCTCTATCTCACTAACAAAACACCAATGGAAGACTCTCTATGAACTGAGCACATTCCAAACACCACACCAATGGATGACTCTCTATGAACTGAGCACATTCCAATCACCACACCAATGGAAGACTCTCTATGAACTGAGCACATTCCCATTACCAATCATCTAAAATTGTGGTCGTTTGTAAAAAGGGACCCAAAAAAGAATATTGTAAAGAGTAGATCTTTCTTTTTTATTTTAGAAAACTAAAATACGAGACTAGAACACAATAATATAACCCACAATTAAGTTGGAGTAAAAGAAACAATGTTTAATAATACTTATTCTTTAGTTGGTCCAATGAAAAGCTAGTTCCTTTGGTAAAACAAGAGTCCAATAACAAGTTTGGCCCATTGGGTTGCCGTATTTGTCCATGTATTAGCACAGTTTAGTACTATGGTGAGGTCTCTGAGTGTGGGACCCAGGCAGCATTGTTTGTTTAGAGGACCATATTACTATACTCCCTGCAGACCTACATCCATCACATCACACCCGAAGAACACCATTATACTTTTGCAATGTTCCCAAATACACCAATTTGACCATAAAAAAAATATTAGGCTTTGTGAATATTCTGGTGTAAAATAAGTGATATTCTTTAACCAAAATATTTTACACATTCTAAATACAAGGTAAGACACACACGTTCTCTGGTGGTCACTCTTGCCCCAATCTTCATTTCTCCGTTCGAAATTAAAAAAGGTTGTTAATCTACGTGAATTTTCTGATGTCGGTCAAGGGCACTTTTCTGGACGAAGCTTTTCCTGCACGATGAACACGAATAAGGACGCTCACCCGTGTGAATTCTCTGGTGTCTAACAAGTTTTTCTCTCTGAGGGAAAGCCTTCCCACACTCTGAGCATGAAAAAGGACGTTCACCTGTGTGAATTTTCTGGTGTTTAAGAAGGCTTCCTTTGTCTTTGAAACACTTTCCACACTCTGGACATGAATAGGGATGCTCACCCGTGTGTATTCTCAGGTGTTGAGTAAGTCTTTCCTTATGAATAAAACGTTTCCCACACTCTGAACATGCGTAGCGACGCTCACCCGTATGAATTCTTTGGTGTTTAAGAAGGTTTCCTTGGTCTTTGAAACACTTTCCACACTCTGGACATGAATAGGGATGCTCACCCGTGTGTATTCTCAGGTGTTGAGTAAGTCTTTCCTTATGATTAAAACGTTTCCCACACTCTGAACATGCGTAGGGACGCTCACCCGTATGAGATCTTTGGTGTTTGAGAAGGTGTCCTTTCTGAATAAAACCTTTCCCACATTCTGAGCATGAATAAGGACGCTCACCGGTGTGAATTCTCAGGTGTTGAGTAAGTCTTTCCTTCTGAATAAAACTTTTCCCACACTCTGAACATGCGTAGGGACGTTCACCCGTATGAATTCTTTGGTGTCTAAGAAGGTTTCCTTTGTCACTAAAACATTTACCGCAGTCAGAACATGGGAAAGGACGTTCTCCTGTGTGAACTTTCTGGTGACTGATTAAGTTGCTTTTCTGATTGAAACATTTCCCACACTCTGGACACGAGAAAGGACGCTCACTCTTGTGATTTCTCTGGTGAACAACAAGGCTTCCTTTCTGAATGAAACCTTTACCGCACTCTGAACATGAAAAAGGACGCTCACCGGTATGAATTCTTTGGTGTTTAAGAAGGTTTCCTTGGTCTTTGAAACACTTTCCACACTCTGGACATGAATAGGGATGCTCACCCGTGTGTATTCTCAGGTGTTGAGTAAGTCTTTCCTTATGATTAAAACGTTTCCCACACTCTGAACATGCGTAGGGACGCTCACCCGTATGAGATCTTTGGTGTTTGAGAAGGTGTCCTTTCTGAATAAAACCTTTCCCACATTCTGAGCATGAATAAGGACGCTCACCGGTGTGAATTCTCAGGTGTTGAGTAAGTCTTTCCTTCTGAATAAAACTTTTCCCACACTCTGAACATGCGTAGGGACGTTCACCCATATGAATTCTTTGGTGTCTAAGAAGGTTTCCTTTGTCACTAAAACTTTTCCCGCAGTCAGAACATGAGAGAGGATGTTCTCCTGTGTGAACTTTCTGGTGACTGATAAAGTTGCTTTTCTGATTGAAAAATTTCCCACACTCTGGACATGAGTAAGTCTTATAACGTTTCTGTTGTATAGGAGGCTCTCCAGTTTCTTTCAAAGCTTTCCCACAAACTGTAGATGACAAGGAATGTTCTCCTGTGTGAGATCCTTCATGGTTCAAGGAAGATTCCTCGGGATTAGATGGATCTGTTGATTTATCTGTACTGTGAGATTCAAAAATAATAGTATGTGGATCATCAGAAGTATCCTCGGGATCAGAGAAATCCCATGATCTCTCTATATGATAAGTTCTATGATGTATTATTTGTGTAATGCGTTTTACTCTGGGAGAACATTGTGATGTGGCTTTATATTCTGAAGATATATTTTTCGAGACATAGTGTCCACCTGTAGGATATCAATGGTCAAATGTTATTAGAATTCTTCATTCCTTTCATTCAGAAGTCATATACAGTATGTTGGTCTAACACTCTACAGTATCTCAGAGCTCTGGCATGGAATTGGGTGCAATCATAACATAAATTATCAATACAAACCAGATAAAGGATAAAATGCTCAAAAACCACATTTTAATGACATTGTTAAAGTGAGAACAGAGATGGGCCTTCCTCCACCTCATTTATTGGAAACAAGAAACACTGGATTTATTGAAGACTCTGGTGGACCTTTCCTATGGTATGCAAGAGTGATGGACAATTTACTAGATACAGGGACCTCATGACATCTCCAAAGGATGGCCCATAATATTAAGTGTATGCAGTGCTACAGGTAACTGTAAGAGGCTGTTGATATAATATAGGAGGTCATCTGTACAGTGTCTTCAACTCCTCAATTAGAAAACCATTACATTAAGGAACGGAGATGGACCTTTCATATAGTGTACAGTATCTCCCCCTCATTTGTTGGGAACATGACATTATATTGAGGAATGAAGATGGACCTTTCATATGGTGTACAGTATCTCCTCCTCATTTGTTGGGAACATGACGTTATATTGAGGAATGGAGATGGACCTTTCATATGGTGTACAGTATCTCCTCCTCATTTGTTGGGAACATGACATTATATTGAGGAATGGAGATGGACCTTTCATATGGTGTACAGTATCTCCCCCTCATTTGTTGGGAACATGACGTTATATTGAGGAATGGAGATGGACCTTTCATATGGTGTACAGTATCTCCCCCTCATTTGTTGGGAACATGACGTTATATTGAGGAATGGAGATGGACCTTTCATATGATGTACAGTATCTCCTCCTCATTTGTTGGGAACATGACGTTATATTGAGGAATGGAGATGGACCTTTCATATGGTGTACAGTATCTCCTCCTCATTTGTTGGGAACATGACGTTATATTGAGGAATGGAGATGGACCTTTCATATGGTGTACAGTATCTCCCCCTCATTTGTTGGGAACATGACGTTATATTGAGGAATGGAGATGGACCTTTCATATGGTGTACAGTATCTCCTCCTCATTTGTTGGGAACATGACGTTATATTGAGGAATGGAGATGGACCTTTCATATGATGTACAGTATCTCCCCCTCATTTGTTGGGAACATGACGTTATATTGAGGAATGGAGATGGACCTTTCATATGGTGTACAGTATCTCCTCCTTGTAATTATATAAATACATACTTAATACTCATAGAACAAAAATAAATTGTGAACTTTTTCTGCATTTGGTAATTTTTACTTACTTGTGTCGATATAAAGTGAAGATTCTGCCTGTTCACGTTTCATAATCATCTCCTGCTCCTCCATAGACTGCTGATCTCCACTCACCATCGTCTCTTCTTCTTCCTTTTTTACCTCAACTTTGATGTCTTTCAGTTCTTCATCCTGAACCCCAAAATGATAAGATTGATAAAACTGTCAATAATAAATATACTGTATATAAGAATGTTATCTCATAGTTTAAGTTCTATTGCTGAATTCTCTTTACCTGAGAGATGCTGGGATCTTCCTGTGTGAAATCCTGGGAATGCGGAGGATAGACGTTCTCCATAGACTGCTGTTCTCCACTAAAGATCCTCTTTTCTTCCTCTTCAATTTCAACTTTGATGTATTTCAGCTCTTCCTTCTAAATCCCAAAGAAGATGGAGTAGAGATTTGTAAAAAAAAGAACAAGAGATTATGTAGAAGAATGTCCTCTCATAGCGTAGAACACATTTTTAGGTCTACATGGTCATTCCCACCTACCTGATGATGGTGAGGGATGGTGTGATCTTCCTGTGTGCAATCCTGGGAATACAGAGGATGGGGAAATCCCCCTGGTGGGTTCCCATTACTGGATCCATCTGTACGAAACACACTGACTGAATACATTGTTTCTATGTGTTTATCAGATGATGGGGGATCTAGGTGGACCCCCCGTACTGCTCTCTCCTTTAAAATAAAGTCTCCTCTTACCCGGTGATGTGAGGGGCGGCTGATTCTCCATCATGACGTCCTTGTAGAGATCCTTGTGTTCTTCTAAATACTCCCACTCCTCCATGGAGAAATAGACAGTGACATCCTGACACCTTTTAGGAACCTGACACACACAATGATACAGTCATTGTCTGTTACTGGATAATGTCCCAGAATTCCCGGCACCTAGTATCTAGTCTATAGACCAGAGGCTCTGTATTTAGGATGAGCTCCGGTGTGTTCGCACACCCCACGTGCAGAGCCCGCCAGGAAGTCGGCACTGCGCTGCGCTAATCACAGGCAGTGAGACATTTCCCGATCCCTGCAGCCACGCATCGGGAAATGTCTCACTGCCTGCGATTAGCGCAGCGCCGTGCAGACTTCCTGGCGGGCTCTGCACGTGGGGTGTGCAAACACGCCGGAGCTCATCCTTACTCTGGATGGACAGTTGGATAAATGGTTCTATATGTAGGATGCATCTATGTAAATATTACAATACACTATATATGTGTATATCAGCATCTTATGGAGATAAAAGACATCACAGTGACTATGGAGGAAGAGGATGGACATGACGGGGGGTTACTGGGTATAAATATAAAATTATATCTTATTACCTCCTCTGCTGCCAGTTCCTGCAATGTCTCCTCTCTACTTTTTTTTTTTACATCACCTCTAACCCGGACTTCCTGTTTTACTTACATCACTTCCTGTCTTTGCGTTCCACAAACAATAAGTGAGATCACCACCTGGTGGGGAATATAAATACTGCAGCCTGTGTTGTTCCTCCGTACTTCAACGGCTTCTCCATTGTGGCCTACTCGTCATTGCTGTTGTATAAATGATACCTCACAGAAACCTAAGTATTCCATGAAAATAATGAAATGCAATCATTTTAGTATATTTATATTTATTTATAATGATAAATAGACCCCATCAAATTCATATAGTTCACATTTGTTGTTTTGCAGTTTAGTGCTTCAATAGAAAAGTTTAGTTTAGGGGACCAAACCTTCTTCTAGTAGACACTAATGGTACAATAAAATAGAAAAAGTGTCTGTAGACCTGAACTAAGGTCCATCTTTGGTTTAGTCTTTTCTTGGAATGTAGCTGAATACAAAATGTTACACGGGACACTTCACGGTTGACCACTATCTTGTAGTTCAGGGGTGCCCAACCTTTTAAAGAGCGAGGGCCACTTTAGCGACTTGGCAGCTGGTCGCGGGCCACAATGAGCAGAGCGGGCAGATGACAGGTCTGTGTCCACTCTGCATATGCAGAGCAGACGGGGACACAGCCCGCTCTACTGTATGGGCCCTCCGATCAGCCCAGACAGAAGGGGACGGATTCCTTTCTGTTTTCTAAGCAGATCAGATTGGAGATAGGCGGGTGTAAAAGGACGCATGCCAGTTTAAATCTTCTGCTCTATAGAGGTGATCATGTGAAAGGAGCCTAATGCTGCTTTCACACTGATGCACTGTAGTTTACCTGCACCTTAACGGACCTCAATCTTCACTTCTTCCTCAGGACTCCTGCAGGTATCGCTGGCTGCTGTTGTCTCCTAGGTGGGTATGGCTGGTGGCTGCTGCTGGCTGTCCTTCAGGGCGGGTACGGCTGGTGGGTACTGCTGGCTGGTACTGTTGGCTGGAACAGGCTGGTCCTGGTGGGTACTGCTTTCTGGTATTGGTAGGTACCATTGGCTGGTACTGGGAAGTACTGCTGGCGAGTAGTACTGGTG
Organism: Rana muscosa; assembly: GCA_029206835.1. NCBI lineage: Eukaryota > Metazoa > Chordata > Amphibia > Anura > Ranidae > Rana > Rana muscosa. The sequence goes on along the minus strand of CM055123.1, from coordinate 400,062,983 downwards.
GGTACTGCTGGCTGGTACTGGTGGGTACTGCTGGCTGTTACTGGTGGGTACTGCTGTTGGGTACTGCTGGCTGTTACTGGTGGGTACTGCTGGGTGGTACTGGTGGGTACTGCTGGCTGGTACTTCTGGGTGGTTATTTTGGGTACTGGTGACTGGTGCTTCTGGGTACTGGTGGGTACTGCTTTCTGGTAAGTCTGGGTACTTTTGGGTACTGGTGGGTGGTACTTGTGGGTACTTTTGGGTACTAGTGAGAGAGGTGCTGGCTGGTACTTCTGGATACTGCTGGCTGGTACTGGTGGGTACTTTTTGGTACTGGTCGCTGGTACTTCTGGGTACTTGTCGCTGGTACTGCTGGGTACTGGTCGCTGGTACTTCTGGGTACTGCTGGGTGGTAATTCTGGGTACTGTTGGCTAGTACATCTGGGTACTGCTGTGTATTGCTGGGTACTGCTGTGTGGTAGTTCTGGGTACTGCTGGCTGGTATTTTTGGGTACTGGTGACTTGTTCTTTTTTTTTTTATCAATAGATTTTTATTGGATTTTAAAGGTAAACAAAGGGTGAACAATACATTCCACATGTGGGACAAAGACATATTGATACATTTGAATATACAGATAGGAGTCATATAAAATGCCTTGTCTTGGTATAAACACATACAATATACACGAGGCTGAGGGAATCTCCTCCTCTCCCCAGACACCCCCGTGGGAACTATCTATGGTCCGGAGAGAGAGGCAACCCCCCCACCCCCCACTTGCACAGTACCAGACTATGTGAAGAAGGTATGAGATCAAGCTCTTCTATCTTATTGGAAATTATATTCACCGAGAATATAGGTCCTAACATAAAATAAATTAATATAAGAACAAAGAGTGAGCTTTCAGAGTAACCAGAGGAAAAGAAAAAAAAAAGAACATCAACCTAGGTTTTATTATCTTTACTTTTACTGTTACCATTACCATTGTAATCACCATCCCCACCATCGCCGCCATCCCTCGGATCTGCCTATAAAGGTTTAAGTGTCAGTTTTATTATCAGTTTTATTAGGGTTGACCCCCCTATATATGACTGCTAATCTGGTTTTATTATGATTTGTAGTCTTTATACCAGTCTATCCATGGTTGCCAACTAGAGAGAAACTGCATAGTCCGCCCCCCAATGGAGGCTAACATTCGTTCATAGGTGAAATGTACGGACAACGTGCGAATTGCCTCCTGAACCTCTGGAGGTTCTGGAGATTTCCACGCTCTAAGTATAACTAGCTTGGCCGCTAGAAATAGATGTGTGGTGAATTTCCTGTGTACCAGTGGTAAGTTTTCGATCCCCAAGTTTAAAAGAGCTAGGGAAGGCGAATATGGCATAGATAAACCCGTGACTTGATAGTGGACCTTGAAAATGCCAGACCAAAATCCCGCTAATTTGCTACATGCCCATAGTATGCCCAAACCACCAAGATCGGTGTGATCGAATGTTTTTGATTTTTAAAAATTTCGTCGTTGCGGTAACCCGGAAGTGATATCAAGTCATTGCTTCTGGGTTAAAATATCATAGAAAGGGAAGAAAGCGCCAAACCGGCATAGTGTAACAATTAAGTAAAATACCATACAAAACAAATGGAACACAAGCGGGTGAGGGGGAGAGAGAAGATGACAGACCGCAGTGGGTTGTAATGAGCTGGGAGCTGTGTGGTAGTCCTTGGTGGAGAAGAAAGCTAGCTGTGGTGGGGAGCAAGATGAGCCTGTGCAGGGAGACTGGCATCAGGCTGCCCTGTGTGGCCGTTATGGTATATTCAGAAATCGGATGTCTGCCCAAAGACGATGTGTCCAGCTGGAGTAGTGAGAGGAGCTGTCAGTCCAACCTCTGTGTGAGCCAATCGGGACGCGTTTCGGAAGCATAACCACGCCTCCTTTATCAGCCTCCTTCAGTAAAATATCATAGAGCCCAACAAAGCCGATCCGGTCTTTGTTGGGCTCTGTGATCAGCCCACGGAAACGCCGGCTGGTCAATCGGGTCTCCTGAGGGGGAAATCCTGTCCTGCTGCTTGTAAAAGCAATCCAGCGGCTAGATAGGTGCTAGGATTGCTTTTACAAGAGAGCCAATCATCAGCTCTAAAAAACAGAAATCAATGAGCTACCTGAAATAACATAGCGCTGTTTTATTGTGCACACGTTCACGGAATGCTAAAGCATGAAAGCTACATGAGCTACACTGATGCGTGTGTCGCACGTAGGGCCTGCCTCTCCATAGGCTATCCCCTCTTCAGTCTATCATGAATGCTGCTGCCAGACTTATCCACCTTACCAACCGCCAACCCTCTCCTCCAATCCCTACACTGGCTCCCAATCATCCAGCGAATTAAATTCAAAATACTAACCACAACTTACAAAGCCATTCAAGCCAGAGCTACATCACCAATCTTGTCTCCAAATATCACCCAAATCGTCATCTCCTCTCTTCCCCAGACCTCCTACTCTAAAGCTCTCTCGTCTCCTCCTCCCATGCTCGTCTCCAGGATTTCTCCAGAGCCTCTCCCATCCTCTGGAACTCTCTACCTCAACCTGTCCTGCTATCCCCTACTCTTGCTACCTTCAGGCGATCCCTGAAAACTCATCTCTTCAGGGAAGCCTATCACGTCTCCAACTAATCTTTTACCACTTCCATCAGCTCATTCCCCACAGTTACAACCTTTTGTACCACCTCATCCCTTTAAAACCGAACACATACTAATTACACAGGCTCTGTGGCTGATTAAGTTGGCAATTAAACTCACTTGTTGCCTTATCTGCATCAAATTAGCCTCAGAACCTGTATAATTCATATGTGTTCGGGTTTAAAGGGATGAGGTGGCAACCCTATGCCCCACCCTATTAGATTGTAAGCTCTACTGAGCAGGGCCCTCTTAATCCTCTTGTATTTTATTGTATTATAACTGTATTGTCTCCCTTTTTATATTGTAAAGGGCTGCGTAATCTGTTGCTGCTGTATAAATCCTGTATAATAATAATAATAATAATCTGTTAGAGCGGGATCATTTGGAGTGCCTTGGGATCCAGGACTGATAGCCGATCACCGAATACCAGGAAGTAGAGGGGGAGGGTCAGTCACCAGTGCTGTGAGGAGAAGACAGAAACTGTGAGGGAAGAAGAACACGCTTGAGGTGGCCTTAAATGAACAGGTATTGTATTGTATTTTGTATGTATATATATATATATATATATATATATATATATATAATATCATATTATATTATTATAATGGTGAAAGAATTGTGGAATTTAAAAAAAAAACCCAGGGGCAATGTTTTTTGTACTTATCTGTAAGTGTTGTTGGGATGGAGACATTTGAACCCGTGTGGTAAGTGTCACCCTTCAGCATATCTCTACATTTAATGTTCGTAGCTGTTCCTCATAACTGAGGTCCTCCAGCCCCATTATTAGCTTTTCTGCCCTTTCTTTGGACTCTCTCCAGTGCCAGCACATCCTTCCTGAGGATTGGTGACCAGAATTGGGTGGCATACTCAAGATGTGGCCATTTGTAAAGTGGTAGGACTATAGCTTTATCTCTGGAGTAAATACCCTTGGTAATGCAGCTAATAGTCTGCTGGCCTTGCTTGCTGCAGCTTGGGATTGCATGCTATTGCAGAGTCTACGAGGACCCCAAGATCCTTTTCCATTCTTGATTTCCCCCAGAGGTTCTTCACCTAGCGAGTAACTTGCAGTGACATTTTTAGCTCCCAAGTGCATTATTTGTGATGTGTTACAATGACAGGTACAGTTTTACTAACACCCAGCTTGGCACAATGCAAAAATGCATATCTCATAACTAATGGACCACTTGTGAAGCTGAAAATCAATTTAGTAGTCAGTGCGATAACTGCAATCTTCTGGGTCCTGTGCTGATAGACTTCCCCTCTGCACACTGACCACAGGGGGGTCTGTCATGTACCTGTATGAAGAGCCTGAGATGATAAGGGTGACCTCCCATCTGAGCACCCCTGGAAGTTGGGACAGAGGCTACTAGGACAATGGAAGGGTGCAGGTACTAGAAAGTATCTCTGAACATGAATAAGGACGTTCACCGGTGTGAATTCTCTGCTAATTATTAAGTTCTCCTTTCTGAATGAAAGATTTCCCGCACTCTGAACATTAATCATTGGCTCTCATAAACGACCCTTAGCATTGCTTCATAGTAAAAAAAAATGTACCCGGTCTTTGGTCCGTGCAGAGGAAATCTAATTTGGTATCAGCGCTCTGTACAAAGTTTGGCTCTGGCAAGCAATAGGAATGAGATTCTTTACACTAACCACCAATGTATGGGGCCATTCTTCAAACTGACCACCAAAGTAAGGGGCATTCTGTCTACTGGCCACCAATGTAAGGGACATTCCGACCACCAATGTACGGGGAATGTTTTTCACTGACCAGCAATGTAAAGAGACAGTTTCCCAAGTGGCCATCAATTTAAGGGGGAGGGGCATTCTTCAAAACCACCAAATTAAGGGACATGCTTCACACTGATCACCAATGAAAAGGGTATTCTTCCCACTGACCACCAATGTAAGGGGCATTCTTACCAATGTAAGGAATATTCTTCCGACTGATCACCAATGTTAGGAGCATTCTTCCCACTGATCACCAATGTTAGGAGCATTCTTCCCACTGACCACCAATGGAAGGAGCATTCTTTCCACTGACCAACAATGTATGGGGCATTCTTTCCACTGACCACCAATGTAAGGAGTATTCTTTCCACTGACCAACAATGTAAGGAACATTCTGCCCACTAATCACCAATGTAAGTGACATTCTGCCCACTAATCACCAATGTAAGTGACATTCTGCCCACTAATCACCAATGTAAGGGACATTCTTCCCACTGACCACCAATGTAAGGAGCATTCTTTCCACTGACCACCAATGTAAGGAGCATTCTGCCCACTGACCACCAATGTAAGGAGCATTCTTTTCACTGACCACCAATGTAAGGAGCATTCTTTTCACTGACCACCAATGTAAGGAGCATTCTGCCCACTAATCACCAATGTAAGTGACATTCTGCCCACTAATCACCAATGTAAGGAACATTCTTCCCACTGATCATCAATGTAAAAGACATTCTGACCACAAATGTAGTGGACATTTTTCCCACTTACCACCAATGTAAGGAGGCACTTCTTCACCCACCAACAATGTAAACGGGGTCTGATCTGCACTTACTGCCAATGTATGGGGGTCCTCCTCTACTTACCACTAATATAAGGGGATCCACTGAAGACATGACTGACGTACTCTCCAAGCAACCTAAAGGGTTGAGTTCTGTATCACCGATGAAGCTAATGACTATGAAACTATGGAATTTATCACTGACCATGAAGAGGAGAACCAAGATGGCAGCATTGGGAATATTCTGTATGGCATTTGCAGTGGTTCCATCTATTTATAAAATATATTATCTGACACACTTGTCGAACTGGACTTTCTGAACTCTCCATCTCACTAACAAAACACGAATGAAAGACTCTCTATGAACTGAGCACATTCCAATCACCACACCATTGGAAGACGCCCTATGAACTGAGCACATTCTAATTACCATGCCAATGGATGACTCTCTATGAACTGAGGACATTCCAACCACCACACCAATGGATGATGCTCTATGAACTGAGCACATTCCAATCACCGCACCAATGGATGACTATGAACTGAGCACATTCCAATTACCACACCAATGGAAGACTCTCTATGAACTGAGCACATTCCAATCGTCACACCAATGGGTGACTCTCTATGTACTGAGCACATTCCAATTGCCACACCAATGGATGACTCTCTATGAACTGAGCACATTCCAATCACCACACCAATGGAAGACTCTCTATGAACTGAGCACATTCCAATCACCACACCAATGGATGACTCTCTATGAACTGAGAACATTCCAATCACCTCACTAATAGACGACTCTCAATGAACTAAGCACATTCCAATTACTAATCATCTAAAATGGTGGTCATTTGTAAAAAGGGACCCAAAAAAGAATATTGTAAAGAGTAGATCTTTCTTTTTTTATTTTAGAAAACCAAAATACGAGACTAAAACACAGTAATATAACCCACCATTAAGTTGTAGTAAAAAAAACAAAGTTTAATAATAATTATTCTTTAGTTGGTCCAATGAAAAGCTAGTTCCTTCAGTAAAACAAGAGTCCAATAAAAATTTAGCCCATTGGATTGCCGTATTAGCACAGTTTAGTACTATGGTGATGTCTCTGAGTGTGGGACCTAGGCAGCATTCTATGTTTAGAGCAGCCCTCAAAAAATCCGCTCGCCTGCTCGCATTTTGCGAGTGGATTTTAAGGGCTGGCGAATGTGGGCTGTCTGGGAGCAGGGGGTGAGCACCGCCGTTAGCCTGGGTTGCATGGGAGCCTTTGTCCCAGTGATCATAGGGGAATGGAGATGAGAGCCGCCGCCGCCGCCTGGCTGATTAGAGCGCTAGGAAACCTAACCGCTTTCATTACAATAGCTGTGTGTTCCCCGCCGTGCGTCGTCATATACAGCCCCTCCTCTTTGTCCGGGCACTTTGATAGACAGATCACCCGTCCAATACTGGGTGATCTGTCTATCAATGTTCCCCGGACAAGGAGGAGGGGCTGTATATGACGGTGTGCGGCGGGGAACACACAGTTATTGTAATGAAAGCTGTTATTTTTCCCAGCGCTCTAATCAGCCAGGCGGCGGCTCTTTTCCCCTGCACAGGTGGGCTGCACTGGGGACACAGGCTGCACTGGGGACACATACTGCATTAGTGACACAGGCTGCACTGGGGATACAGGCTGCACTGGGGACACATGCTGCATTAGTGACAAAGGCTGCACTGGGGACAAAGGCTGCACTGGGGACACAGGCTGCATTAGTGACACAGGCTGCACTGGGGACACAGGATCCATTAGTGACACAGGCTGCACTGGGGACCCAGGCTGCACTTGGAACACAGGCTCCATTAGTGACACAGGCTGCACTGGCGGGCACAGGCTGTATTTTTGGGCACGGATAAAGTTGTTGTTAATATTTATTTTTATAACGTAATTCTGCATAAAACATTTAAGTGTCATTTAATGAAATAATTTATGAGGGCGTGTTTAGGGGTGGGGCAGTGTAGGGGTTGGGCTGGGCAACTGGTGGCAAGTAACCCTTGAGGCCTTGCTAGTAGCTCATTTTGAGCCCTGTTTAGAGGACCATATTACTATACTCCCTGCAGACCTCCATCCATCACATCACACCCGAAGAACACCATTATACTTTTGCAATGTTCCAAAATACACTAATTTGACCATAAAAAGAATATTAGGCTGTGTGAATATTCTGGTGTAAAATAAGTGATATTCTTTAACCAAAATATTTTACACGATCTAAATACAAGGTAAGATACATGCGTTCTCTGGTGGTCACTCTTTCCCCAATCTCCATTTCTCCGTCTGAATGTAAAAAAGATTGTTAGTCTACTGTACGTGAATTTTCTGATGTCGGTCAAGGGCACTTTTCTGGGTGAAGCTTTTCCTGCACTCTGAACATGAATAAGGACGCTCACCCGTGTGAATTCTCTGGTGTCTAAGAAGTTTATCTTTCCGGATAAAACTTTTCCCGCACACTGAACACGGAAAAGGACGCTCACCAGTGTGACTTCTCTGGTGTATAAGAAGTTTTTCTCTCTGAGGGAAAGCTTTCCCACACTCTGAGCATGAAAAAGGACGTTCACCCGTGTGAATTTTCTGGTGTTTAAGAAGGTTTCCTTTGTCTTTGAAACACTTTCCACACTCTGGACATGAATATGGATGCTCACCTGTGTGTATTCTCAGGTGTTGAGTAAGTCTTTCCTTCTGAATAAAACATTTCCCACACTCTGAACATGCATAGGGACGTTCACCCGTATGAATTCTTTGGTGCTTAAGAAGGTGTTCTTTCTGAATGAAACCTTTCCCACATTCTGAGCATGAATAAGGACGCTCACCGGTGTGAATTCTCAGGTGGTTATTAAGTTCTCCTTTCTGAACAAAAGATTTCCCGCACTCTGAACATGAATAGGGACGTTTACCCGTGTGAATTCTCTGGTGTTTAAGAAGGTTTCCTTTTTCATGGAACGACTTCCCGCACTCTGAACATGAGAAAGGACGCTCTCCAGTGTGAGCTCTCTGGTGATTAAGAAGGTTTCCTTTCTGACTGAAACATTTTCCACACTCTGGACACGAGAAAGGACGCTCACTCTTGTGAATTCTCTGGTGGATAACAAGTTGTCTTTTCTGAGTGAAAGATTTCCCGCACTCTGAACACGAATAAGGCCGCTCCCCCGTGTGACTTCTCTGGTGAATAACAAGGTCTCCCTTCTGAGTGAACCTTTTACTGCACTCTGAACACGAATAAGGACGCTCACCCGTGTGAGTTCTCTGGTGTTTAACAAGGCTTACTTTCTGAATGAAACCTTTCCCACAGTCTGAACACGAGAAAGGACGCTCACCTGTGTGAATTCTCTGGTGATTAACAAGTTCTACCTTCTGAGTAAAACATTTCCCGCACTCTGAACATGAAAAGGGACGCTCACCGGTATGAATTCTCTGGTGTTTAAGAAGGTTTCCTTTATCACTAAAACATTTACCGCAGTCAGAACATGAGAAAGGACGTTCTCCTGTGTGAACTCTCTGGTGACTGATTAAGTTGCTTTTCTGATTGAAACATTTCCCACACTCTGGACATGAGTAAGTCTTATAACGTTTCTGTTGTATAGGTGGCTCTCCAGTTTCTTTCAAAGATTTCCCAGACACTGTACGTGACAAGGAGAGCTCACCTGTGTGAGATCCTTCATGGTTTAAAGAAGATTCCTCGGGATTAGATGGATCTGTTGATTTATCTGTACTTTGAGATTCAATAATAATAGTATGTGGATCATCAGAAGAATCCTCAGGATCAGAGAAATCCCATGATCTCTCCATTTGATAGGTTTTATGATGTATTATTTGTGTAATGCGTTTTACTCTGGGAGAACATTGTGATGTGGCTTTATATTCTGAAGATATATTTTTCGAGACATAGTGTCCACCTGTAGGAAATCAATGGTCAAATGTTATTAGAATTCTTCATTCCTTTCATTCAGAAGTCATATACAGTATGTTGGTCTGAGGCCGCATACACACGACCGGCTGTGTGTATGCCGGTTTTAGTTTTCTCGTAAAGAAAACTGCCCAGATTCCTAGACGAGAAAAAAGACGACCTGCGGTCTTTTTTCTCGTCGAATCTTGTTGGTCTGTTTCTCGACGAGAAACCCGAGCGTGTGTACACTTACCTGTCGCCGTGGAAACCCCCGCATGCTCGAAATGACTTTGACGCATGCGCGGTAGCTTCCTAGGCATAGGGTGTAGCAAGATGGCCGCGACGGCATCGAATGTGACGAGCGCACGCTCATCGTAGTCGATGACGTCACCGCGTTTGTGCCATTCAAAAGAACGGCGGTTCTTTTGAATCGTACGTGTGTGTGTACACTCGGCCGGGACAAGTTTATTGTCAAGATTCTCGTCAGGAAAAACAACGTTTTTTTCCTGACGAGAATCTCGGCCATGTGTACGAGGCTTTACACTCTACAATATCTCAGAGCTCTGGCATGGATCTGGGTGCAATCATAACATAAAATATCAATACAAACCAGATAAAGGATAAAATACACAAAAACCACACTAGGTAGGTGTTTGCTTTAATGTCATTGTTAGAGTGAGAACAGAGATGGGCCTTCCTCCACCTCATTTATTGGAAACAAGAAACACTGGATTTACTGAAGACTGGGGTGGATCTTTCCTATGGTATAGTGATGGACAATTTACTAGATACAGGGACCTCATGACATCTCCAAAGGGTGGCCCATAATATTAAAGGGGTTGTAAAGAAATGTATTTTCTCTTATCGTCCATGGACTAACACAGCCAATCTTACACTTTACACGTGGGTTATGTCCCTGCTTGCAGGAGAAGACCTAGGCAGAATGTGAAATGTTATACCTACATTCTAAAAAGCCAGAGCTGAACAGCCCCGCCTAGGGGGGCGGTCCCTTCAGACATAACCCTCCCACTGCAGTCAGCAGACCTGTTTTTTTCTGCCTAGCAGAAGGAGAAGACATGGCTCTCTCAGGAGCCAGTCTCCTGGAAGATTTTATTTTTAAATTTTATTCCTTTGGGAATTTTATTTTTGAGACCTTCAATCAACTGTCGGCTGGGCAACAGGTTGGGTACACTGGTATCCTCATAGTCTTCCCTGTCCAACCATCGAGTGTGCTGATCCTCGCCTTGTGTGCGTGAGACTCAGTTCACGACATGTCCCATGACTCCAGGGGTGGCCGGGTTGCTTTTATGCTCCCGCGGTCCTCTCAAGATTGAACAGTACCTGTCTGTATCTTTCGCGGTGGACCGGGCCGACAGCTACTCAGTACTACTCTGTGATAGGTCTGTCTGAAACAAGCCAGTGGGTCCCTCTGGGATGGGTAAGTAGTCTCTCCTGCTGCAGGTGAGTACATGCTGGCTGTGTTTCTTTATATGGGGGGGGTTTCTCCCTGTCTCCCCCTGTTATGCTGCTCTCTGCACCCTTTACTGGTGCTGTGCTGTGTGGGGGTACTTGGGGGTCGCTCTGGCCTGGCGGGGGGCGCTCATGTCTGTGTAGTGGGTGGACTCTGGGAGAGGAGCAGTGTTCTGGTGTGGGAGTGTTTGGAGACCTAATTGCGTGCGCCATTAGCGCTGTGTGGTGATGTTAAAAAATGCGCTCGGCGGCCATCTTGCCGTGGATCAATGGCGCAGTAATACATGCGGCCGGCCTGCCATTTTCTTGAAGCCGCGGCGCTTTCACTTTCGGTTTCGGCCTCTATCGGCGCTGCTGCGGCGCGAATCTCCTCACGATCTCCTCACACTCTCCTCAGGCTTCTTCGCCCTGCAGCGCGGTTTCATACAGCAGAACTGAGCGGTCCTTAAGGGTTGGTGGGTCTTCTGGGTATCCCCTCCTCAGCCTCAGCGCAGCCAGTGGCTCCCTCCTGAGACCATTGCCCTGGCTCACCAACTTGCGCAGGGTTTAGTCTCTGTGTGCGATGCCACTTTGGATGTGGCCCCTTTAATATCTGGGGCCTCTATCTCTGCTGTGGTGCTGTGTCGCCTTATCTGGCTGAAATGCTGGTCAGCCGACCTAGCTTCCAAAAAGCTCCTGGCTGACATGCCCTTTAAGGGCGGTAGACTGTTTGGGGCTGCCCTGGATGACATTATTATGGATGTCACAGGGGGTGAGAGCACCTTCCTTCCTCAGTCTGTTAAGGAAAAGGAGCCCCACTGTAGGCCGGGCCCTTCCTTTCCGGCGAAGAAGACTTTTTTTCGTCAGTCAGAATCCATGGGTAAGCCCGCCCAGACTGAAAAAAGTGCAGCTGGGGGACATAAGCATCCCTGGGTGCGTAAGCCTACCGAGCAAGCTCCCAAGCCCGCCGCTGCATGAAGTCTTGCCCCTGCCCGACTCTGGGGTGGGGGGACGTCTTTGCAGGTTCACGGTTCGGTGGACGTCCTGGATCTCCGACCGGTGGGTGTGCGAAGTGATCACCTCAGGATACAGGATAGAGTTCCGTTCCTGGCCCCCAGACAGATTCTTTCCCTTAAATCTCCCTCTCCTTCCTCTTAGGGGCCGTACAGGATTGATCAGGTCCGGAGTGATTGTGCCAGTTCCGTCACAGGAGATGTTTCAGGGGTTCTACTCGAATCTGTTTGTAGTCCCAAAAAAGGATGGGGTTCGGCCAATCCTGGACCTCAAGGCCCTGAATGCCTTTTGTGAAGGTGCAAAAGTTCCGCATGGAATCCATTCGCACGGTGATCGCTACACTCCATCAAGGGGATTTTCTGGCGTCCTTGGACATCAAGGACGCCTACTTGCTTGTTCCGATCTGCGCAAGTCACCAGAAGTTTCTGCACTTTGCGATCGGCGAAGTCCACTATCAATTTGTGGCTCTTCCTTTCGGCCTAGCCTCGGCACAAAAGGGTTTTATTTAGGTGCTTGCTCCGGTTCTAGCTTTGCTGAGACAGCGAGGCATTGCGATCGTGGGCTATCTGGACGATCTTCTTCTAAGAGCAGACAATGGCTCAGAATTAGAAAAGAGTGTGACTATCGTCAGTCAGACCCTCAGGGACTTCGGGTGGCTCCTGAACATTCAGAAGTCGGTCCTGGTCCCGACTCAGCATTTGGAGTATCTAGGTCTGATCCTGGACTCCTTGGAGGCGAAGGTATTCCTACCCCTGGAGAAGTTACTGACATTTCAGTCTGCAGTGTGGGTCCTGACATCCCGAAAATGGTCGTCAATCCGTTTTTGCATGAGTCCTGGGACTCATGGTGGCCTTGTTCGAGGCCGTTCCGTATGCCCAATCACACACATGGGCATTACAGAAAGAGATCCTGTCCACTTGGGACAAATCACCGTTGTCCTTGGATCTTCAGACTGGCGTGGTGGTTGAGGTCCCCAGCTCTTCGGGCCGGGAAGTCGTTCCTCCCCATCCAGTGGACGGTGATCACGACGGACGCCAGCCTGACGGGCTGGGGTGGAGTCTGGGGAGTCCTGTCAGCCCAAGGGCTTTGGACTCCGGACGAAGCCAGTTTACCGATCGATGTTCTGGAAATACGGGCAATCAGACTGTGCCTCTCCTCGTGGTCGGAGAGACTACAGGATAACTCCCTCAGGATCCAGTCGGACAACACCACGGCGGTGGTGTATGTCAACCATCAAGGGGGGACTCGGAGTTCAACTGCGGCTTCAGAGGTCGCCCGCATCTTAAGGTGGGCCGAAAGAAGCGTGCCGGCTCTGTTGGCCGTCTACATTCCGGGCGTAGACAATTGGTAGGCGGACTATCAGTCGCCAGACGCTGGACCAGGGGGAGTGGTCCTTGCACCCGGAGGTTTTTCAAATTCTGTGCCGGCGGTGGGGCATGCCGGATGTGGACCTGATGGCCTCTCGACTCAATTGCAAGATGTCGAGGTTTGTGGCCAGGTCCAGGGATCCTTGGGCGGATGCCTCGGATGCGTTGGTGGCCCCATGGGGTCATTATCACCTGATATATGTTTATCCTCCGCTGCAGCTGCTTCCTCGCCTGCTGTGCAGGGTGGCGACCGAGGGGATTCCGGTGATCCTCTTTGCTCCAGATTGGCCTCGGCGTCATTGGTACGCCGATCTGGTACGTCTCGTCGTGGACGTTCCTTGGCGGTAGCCAATGAGGGAGGACCTTCTGTCTCAAGGTCCTATATTTCATCCTGCTTTACAGTCTCTGGCTTTAACGGCATGGCTATTGAAAGCCAGGTGCTGAGAGACCGAGGTCTCTCGGATTCGGTCATTTCGACCATGTTAAGGGCATGGAAGTCTTGCTCCAGAAAGATATATCACGTACCTGGAAAGCTTACATCCCTATGTTTGAAGAGCTGGACTGGTGTCCACGAACGTATTCCGTCCCCAGAATCCTGCGGTTCTTGCAGCGTGGCGTGACCCAAAAGCTTGCTTTGAGTACCATTAGGGGTCGGATTTCGGCCTTGGCCGTCTTCTTTCAGCGACCTCTAGCGGGTCATTTCTTGGTTAGCACCTTTGTGCAGGGGGTTCGCCATGTGCTCCCTCCTGTTAAACCTCCTCTCCCTCCTTGGGATCTGAATTTGGTGCTCTCGGTTCTCCAGGAACCTCCCTTTGAAAATATCAGAGATATTCCCCTCTTGACCTTGTCTCAGAAGGTGGCCTTCTTAGTGGCCATTAATTCTGTTAGACGGGTGTCTGAGTTGGCGGCCTTGTCCTGCAAGTCGCCCTATTTGGTCATCCATAAGGATAAGGCGGTTCTTTTTTGCCAAAGGTGGTCTCGGACTTTCACCTAAATGAGGACATTGTCCTCCCGTCCTTGTGTCCTCACCCATTGCATCCCAGAGAGTTTGCGCTTCACACATTGGATGTGGTACGAGCCTTGCGGGTGTACCTGTCTGCTACTGCTTCTATTCGGAAGTCTGACTCACTGTTTGTGTCTGTCTCTGGTCCAAAACAGGGCCAAGCGGCTTCGTCTACCACCATTTCTAGGTGGATCAGACAGACCGTTATACAGGCCTATGCCCTCAAGGGGCGGGCGCCTCCCCTTCCGGTTACGGCGCATTCCACCAGGGCAATTGGTGCTTCCTGGGTTTTCCGGCATCAAGCGTCGGTTGCACAAGTGTGCAAGGCGGCGACCTGGTCGTCCGTTCATACCTTTTCTAAGTTCTATGAGGTTGATGTGGCTGCATCTTCGGATGCTTCCTTTGGCAGCAAGGTGTTGCAGGCCGCTGTTTAATGTTGCAACTCCTCCGTTGAGGAGCTCTGCCTTGTTTGGAGTGAAGTTTTTGGTTTTCCATTTATACTGCTCCCATCCCTCTTGACACTGCTTTAGGACATCCCACGTGTAAAGTGTAAGAGAGGCTGTGTCAGTCCATGGACGATAGGAGAAAATAGGATTTTACAGTGAGTACTGTTACGGGGCTGTTTAGCTCTGGCTTTTTAGAATTTATGTATAACATTTCACATTCTGCCTAGGTCTTCTCCTGCAAGCAGGGACATAACCGTTCATACCTTTTCTAAGTTCTATGAGGTTGATGTGGCTGCATCTTTGGATGCTTCCTTTGGCCGCAAGGTGTTGCAGGCCGCTGTTTAATGTTGCAACTCCTCCGTTGAGGAGCTCTGCCTTGTTTGGAGTGAAGTTTTTGGTTTTCCATTTATACTGCTCCCATCCCTCTTGACACTGCTTTGGGACATAACCCACGTGTAAAGTGTAAGAGAGGCTGTGTCAGTCCATGGATGTCAGAGAAATGGATTTTACGGTGAGTACAAAAATCCTATTTTTTTTTTTTTTTTTTAAATAACAAACATGTTATACTTACCTCCACTGTGCAGCTTGTTTTGCACAGAGTGGCCCCCGAACGGCGTCTTCTGGGGTCCCTCGGCAGCTGTCTCGGCTTCTCCTCGCAAGAACTCACCACCTTTATGCGAGCGAGCTCGCATGGTGATGAGTGATTCACTCATCTATTGCCGCTCACTGTATCACTCAGCCCCGCCCCCTGGCATTGGATGTGATTGACAGCAGCGCGAGCCTATGGCTGCGCTGCTTTCAATCCATCCAGTATAGCCAATCAATGGCCAGGCAGAGAAAAGAGCAGGATGTCGGGGGCGAGCGCGGGACTTTCGAGGGCTTAGGTAAGTAAAACGGGGGCTCGGGGGGAGCCGATATTGTCGGATGTTTTTTCACCTTTAATGCAGGGCTTGACAAATTTGCTTGGAATCTAGGAGCCAGCTATAAAAGTTAGGAGCCAGGTGTTTTTTTTTTTTTTTTTAACGACCGATGCGTGCAGAAGCGAACGCATACGTGAGTAGCGTCCACATATGAAAGCGGTGTTCAAACCACACATGTGAGGTATCGCCGCGATCGGTAGAGCAAGAGCAATAATTCTAGCCCTAGACATCCTCTGTAACTCAAAACATGCAACCTGTTGAATTTTTTAAATGTCGCCTATGGAGATTTTAAAGGGTAAAAGTTTGTCGCCATTCCACGAGCGGACACAATTTTGAAGTGTGACATGTTGGGTATCAATTTACTCGGCGTAACATTATCTTTCACAATTTAAAAAAAAATTTGGCTAACTTTACTGTTGCCTTATTTTTAAATTTAAAAAAGTGTATTTTTTCCTCAAAAAAGTGCATTTGTAAGACCGCTACGCAAATACGGTGTGACAGAAAGTATTGCAACGACCGTCATTTTATTCTCTAGGGTGTTATAATAAAAAATATAAATGTAATGTTTGGAGGTTAACTTCTAAATAACGGGAAGGAGATGGGCGGGCAGTGAAACAGGCCAGGCAAGCATTGCTAGTTGTCTTGTCATACCAACGGCCACCACAAGAGGGCGCCAGATTACAGAATGAATCATAGGCCTGCAGAAGGCGGCAAAGCCGAGGCCTAAATTACCGGCCAGCTAGGTCCCGAAGAGATCGCGCGGGGGGGGGGGGGGCGCACGAAGACACAGGAAACCTCAGCTGTGCTGCCTCAGGCGCTAGGTCACTAATTCTAGTCGCATTTGCGACCTGGCGCCCGGGTTTTGTCGAACCCTGCCTTAATGCATACTAGGATGCATTAAGATGAAATATTTTTTTCCTTTACAACCCCTTTAAGTGTATGCAATGCTACAGGTAACTGTAAGAGGCTGTTGATATAATATAGGAGGTCATCTGTACAGTGTCTTCAACTCCTCAATTAGAAAACCATTACATTAAGGAATGGAGATGGACCTTTCATATGGTGTACAGTATCTCCTCCTCATTTGTTGGGAACATGACGTTATATTGAGGAATGAAGATGGACCTTTCATATGGTGTACAGTATCTCCTCCTCATTTGTTGGGAGCATGACATTATATTGATCAATGGAGATGGTCCTTTCATATGGTGTACAGTATCTCCTCCTCATTTGTTGGGAACATGACGTTATATTGAGGAATGAAGATGGACCTTTCATATGGTGTACAGTATCTCCCCCTCATTTGTTGGGAACATGATGTTATATTGATCAATGGAGATGGACCTTTCATATGGTGTACAGTATCTCCTGCTTGTAATTATTTAAATACATACTTAATACTCATAGAAGAAGAATTAATTGTGAATTTTTCTGCATTTAGTAATTTTTACTTACTTGTGTCGATATAAAGTGAAGATTCCGCCTGTTCACGTTTCATAATCATCTCCCGCTCCACCATAGACTGCTGATCTCCACTCACCATCGTCTCTTCTTCTTCTTCCTCTTTTATCTCAACTTTGATGTCTTTCAGTTCTTCATCCTGAATCCCAAAATGATAAAATTTATAAAACTGTCAATAATAAATATATATAACAATGTTATCTTATAGTTTAAGTTCTATTGCCAAATCCTCTTTACCTGAGAGATGCTGGGATCTTCCTGTGTGAAATCCTGGGAATACGGAGGATAGACGTTCTCCATAGACAGCTGTTCTCCACTAACGATCATTTTTTCTTCCTCTTCAATTTCAACTTTGATGTATTTCAGCTCTTCCCTCTAAATCCCAAAGAAGATAGATTAGAAATTTGTAAAAAAAGGAACAAGAGATTGTGTAGAAAAATGTCCTCTCATAGCGTAGAACACATTTTTAGGTCTACATGGTCATTCCCACCTACCTGATCATGGTGAGGGGTGGTGAGATCTTCCTGTGTGGAATCCCGGGAATACAGAGGACGGGGACATCTCTCTGGTGGGTTCCCATTACTGGATCCATCTGTAGGAAACACACACACTGACTGAATACATTGTTTCTATGTGTTTATCAGATGATGGGGGATCTAGGTGGACCCTCTGTACTGCTCTCTCCTTTACAATAAAGTCTCCTCTTACCCGGTGATGTGAGGGGCGGCTGATTCTCCATCATGATGTCCTTGTAGAGATCCTTGTGTCCTTCTAAATACTCCCACTCCTCCATGGAGAAATAGACAGTGACATCCTGACACCTTTTTATAGGAACCTGACACACACAATGATACAGTCACCACCCAGACACATCCCTTGTCTGTTACTGGATAATGTCCCAGAATTCCCGGCACCGCTCACCTCTCCTGTCAGAAGCTCAGTGATCCTGTTGGTGATTTCCAGAATCTTCTTGGCACTGGTTACCTCTGTTGTCAAGCAATGAGGTGGAGGCACTCTGATGGGTGATGTCCTGTGAAGATGGCTTCTGGGTGTTAATGGATCTCCAGATATTTTCTTCACTACTTTATAATCCTATTTAAAGAGAGAAAATAACAATTATCACTACAGACTTCTCAGAATCCTCCTCACCTCTCTGGTCAGGTCTGTGCTTTATTAATAGAGATAAGAGTGATGTCATGTGGCCTCCCAGAATCCTCCTCACCTCCTCCTGATCTATACAGGACTCTCCTCTCTTTAGATGGAAAATAAACTGAGAATTATCTGGACTGTACTGGGATTAATAATATCTGCAGTAGGGATGAGCTTAAGGTTTCGATCTGAACACAAGTTTGGACTGAACATTAGCTGTTCAGGCATTTGGATGAATGCCCAAACATTTACCTGTTCGGCAGGATTTGAACATTATGTAAAATAGTGGAAACACTTCCAATATTATACATGACAGCTTAATGCTGTGAATGGTTGCTAAGGACACTGGGGGGTACAGGCACCTCTTAGTCATTAGCAACCATTGACATCACTGGCCCTCTTCACTTAAATGGTTGAGACTATGTTCCTCCATAGTTCTGACACCTTATACAAGTTCTTATCTATAGTACAGGTCTCCTTAACCACTTAACGACCGCTCACTGTATATATACGTCGGCACAATGGCTTCGACAGGCACAATCACGTAGAGTGTACGTGATTGCCTTTGTACAGTTGGGGGGTCCAATCGGACCCCCCTTCTGTACAGTGAGCGGTCGGAATTCGTTGGGGAGCGATCCAAAATGAGGGGACGGCCGTTCGATTCTGGCCACCCCCCCGCGATTGCTCCCGGCGAATAGAAATGCCCCCTCTGTCTGTCGAATGTACACACAGACAGAGAAAGCAGGAGGAAGTGATGTCATCTCCTGTGCGGCACTCACATATACCGAGCGCCGTACAAGAGAAGACACACAGGTTAGTGCACAAACACTACACTAACACCAGCACACATAGGCACATAAATCACCCCCCAGCCCTCAGTCACAGTGTCACTGATTGCAGTGACCATTTATTTACTGATCACTGCAATCAGTGACATTTGTGACTGTAAAAGTGTCACTACATTTAGTTTTAGGTCCAGTGTAGCCCCCTAACCCCCCCTAATAAAGGTTTAACCCCTTGATCACCCCCCAGATAACCCTTTCACCCCCTAGCACCGCCGTCGCTAAGCGATCATTTTTCTGATCGCTGTCTTAGCGTCGGTGATGCAGATCGGTACCCAGTAATTTTTTTTAGGTTCGCCGCAGGTTTTTATAGCGTCAGGTACCCCAATATATTATCTAATAAAGGTTTAACCCCCTTGATCGCCCCCCAGGTAACCCTTTCACCCCCTATCACCACTGTCGCTAAGCGATCGTTTTTCTAAACGCTGTCTTAGTGTCGGTGATGCAGATCGGTAGCCAGTAATTTTTTTTAGGTTCGCCGCAGGTTTTTATAGCGTCAGGTACCCCCATATATTATCTAATAAAGGTTTTAACCCCCTGATTGCCCCTAGTTAACCCTTTCACCAGTGATCACCATATAAGTGTTACGGGTGACGCTGGTTAGTTAGTTTGCTTTTTATAGTGTCAGGGCACCCGCCGTATATAACCCAATAAAGGTTTAACCCCCTGATCGCCCGGCGGGTGATATCAATTAGGTTTTAGCGTCAGATAGGGTCTGCGTCACACCCCAGGCAGCGTCAGGTTAGTGCCAGTAACGCTAACACCCACGCGTGAAGCATACACCCCCCTTAGTGGTATAGTATCTGAACAGATCAATATCTGATCAGATCTATACTAGCGTCCCCAGCAGTTTAGGGTTCCCAAAAACGCAGTGTTAGTGGGATCAGCCCAGATACCTGCTGGCACCTGCGTTTTGCCCCTCCGTCCAGCCCAGGCCACCCAAGTGCAGTATCGATCGATCACTGTCACTTACAAAACACAACACACATAACTGCAGCGTTCGCAGAGACAGGCCTGATCCCTGCGACTCCAGTGCTGTAGGAGGTGATTTCACCACCACAGTTAAATTAAAAAAGCATATATGCCCGTGGAAAAGTCCGACCATGTGTGTGCAGCATAACTTTTTTGCGGGAGGATGCCCCCATTCTTCGGCATATATAAATGGTGCGTGTATGCCCATCATTGGAAGTGGGTGGATGAAGGGCGGTATTCTAATGGTGGGCATACCCACCGATCAATCTCTTTTTTCGTTCAGCCAACTGGCTGCATGAAAAAAAAAAGATTACAATACATGTCCAACAAGGACCAGCAACGTACTGGTATGTTGCTGGACTTTGAATGTTTATACCAGAATGATGCCTGCGGGTTTAGGTATCATCTTGGTATCATTCTTTTTAGCCTGCGGCCGGCTTTCATGTAAAAGCAATCCTTGCGGCTAATTAGCCTCTGGACTGCTTTTACAAGCAGTGGGAGGGAATGCCCCCCCCCCCCCGGATATAAAAAGCGCCATTGGGAAATTGGGAAAGCATTTTATCACACCGATCTTGGTGTGGTCAGATGCTTTGAGGGCAGAGGAAAAATCTAGGGTCTAGAAGACCCCAGTTTTTTCAAAAAAAGAGTACCTGTCACTACCTATTGCTATCATAGGGGATATTTACATTCCCTGAGATAACAATAAAAATGATAAAAAAAAAAAATATGGAAGGAACAATTTAAAAATAAAATAAAAAAGCAAAATTAATAATAAAAAAAAAAAAAAAGCACCCCTGTCCTGCCCTACTCTTGCCCAATGGCGAACGCAAGCGTCGGTCTGGCGTCATATGTAAACAGCAATTGCACCATGCATGTGAGGTATCACCGCGAAGGTCAGATCGAGGGCAGTAATTTTAGCAGTAGACCTCCTCTGTAAATCTAACGGGGTAACCTGTAAAGGCTTTTAAAGGCTTTTAAAAATGTATGTAGTTTGTCGCCAATGCGCGTTTGTGCGAAATTTTAAAGCATGTCGTGTTTGGTATCTATGTACTCGGCCTAAGATCATCTTTTTTATTTCATCAAACATTTGGGCAATATAGTGTGTTTTAGTGCATTAAAATTAAAAAAGGTGTATTTTTTCCCCAAAAAATGCGTTTGAAAAATCGCTGCGCAAATACTGTGTAGAAAAAAAAAATGCAACACCCACCATTTTATTCTGTAGGGCCTTTGCTTTAAAAATAAATATAATGTTTGGGGGTTCAACATAATTTTCCTGCAAAAAAAAAATGTTTTCATGTAAACAAAAAGTGTCAAAAAGGGCTTTGTCTTCAAGTGGTTAGAAGAGTGGATGTAAGCTTCCTAATGTTGTTTATAAAATGCCAGAACAGTTCAAAACCCCCCCAAATGACCCCATTTTGGAAAGTAGACACCCCAAGCTATATACTGAGAGGCATGTCGAGTCCATGGAATATTTTATATGTTGACACAAGTTGCGGAAAAAGACAATTTTTTTTTTTTTGCACAAAGTTGTCACTAAATGATATATTGCTCAAACATGCCATGGGCATATGTGGAATTACACCCCAAAATACATTCTGTTGCTTCTCCTGAGTACCGGGATACCACATGTGTGAGACTTTTTGGGAGCCTAGCCGCGCACGGGACCCCAAAAACCAATCACCGCCTTCAGGCTTTCTAAGGGTGTAAATTTTTGATTTCACTTCTCACTGCCTATCACAGTTTCGGAGGCCATGGAATGCCCAGATGGCACAAAACCCCCCCAAATGACCCCATTTTGGAAAGTAGACACCCCAAGCTATTTGCTGAGAGGTATTGTGAGTATTTTGCAGATCTGGTTTTTTGTCACAAAGTTTTGAAAATTGAAAAAAAAATAAATACATTCTTTCTTCATTTTTAAAAACAAATGAGAGCTGTAAAATACTCACCATGCCTCTCAGCAAACAGCTTGGGGTGTCTACTTTCCAAAATGGGGTCATTTGGGGGGGTTTTGTGCTATTTTGGCATTTTATGGCCTTCAAAACTGTGATAGGTAGTGAGGAGTGAAATCAAAAATTTGCGCCCTTAGAAATCCTGAAGGCGGTGCTTGGTTTCCGGGGTCCCGTACGTGGCTAGGCTCCTAAAAAGTCCCACACATGTGGTATCCCCGTACTCAGGAGAAGCAGCAGAATGTATTTTGGGGTGCAATTCCACATATAACCATGGCATGTGTGAGCAATATATCATTTAGTGACAACTTTTTGTAATTTTTTTTTTTTTTGTCATTATTCAATCACTTGGCACAAAAAAAAAAATATTCAATGGGCTCAACAGGCCTCTCAGCAATTTCCTTGGGGTGTCTACTTTCCAAAATGGGGTCATTTGGGGGGAGGGGGTTTTGTACTGCCCTGCCATTTTAGCACCTCAAGAAATGAGATAGGCAGTCATAAATTTAAAGCTGTGTAAATTCCAGAAAATGTACCCTAGTTTGTAAACGCTATAACTTTTGCGCAAACCAATAAATATACACTTATTGACATTTTTTTTACTAAAGACATGTGGCTGAATACATTTTGGCCTAAATGTATGACTAAAATTGAGTTTATTCGATTTTTCTTATAACAAAAAGTAGAAAATATCATTTTTTTTCAAAATTTTCGGTCTTTTTCTGTTTATATCGCAAAAAATAAAAATCGCAGAGGCAATCAAATACCATTAAAAGAAAGCTCTATTTGTGGGAAGAAAAGGACGCAAATTTTGTTTGGGTACAACATTGCATGTCCGCACAATTTACAGTTAAAGCAGCGCAGTGCAAAATTCTGAATTCACCTCTGGTCCTTTAGCTACCAAATGGTCCGGGGCTTAAGTGGTTAATCTCACTGAAAGCAAACCAGAGATTCCCTTTAAAGTGCAACGCTAATCAAAATATTTTATTATATGTTTAGATTGGCTGAAGAGGATTAACTAACTATAATGAGGATTTCTTCTGTCTGTATCCTGATTACATAGGTAGTTCTTCCCTCACATCCTGCCCAGGTGATGAGTGCAGAAGAGAACAGGATTTGAGGGGAAATAGGCCTAATGGGGACACACCACCAAAATGGGTCTGGGGGAATTTTTGCTTTGATTGGTGCTTAGGATCACATGACAAAGAAGGGACAACCAGTCAGGTTTTGGTGAGGGGCCAAAGAGAACCAACAATCCTCCATCAACGTACTGTGAGGTACAGAATTTCAGCATCACTTCCATCAAATCACAAAAATCAGGAGCTTTATCCCTTATTCTATGTACTGTAGCAATGTTCATTCCTTCTGCTGCCTTGACTTAGTGCCTCTCCTGAGCTAAAACAGAGGGATAGTTTTTAGTATGGGTGAATTAAAGGTTTAGTGTAGTATAAGATTTTGGATAGGTAAATAAATAGTATGTTTTTTATGGTGGTCCAAAGAGAGGGACAACTGAGAAGATAAGAGGAACTTTTTGATCTTGTTGCTCCGTATATGGATGGAAAGTTGGATAGACAGTTCTATATTTAGGATGTATCTGGTCTATAAACCAGAGGCTCTGGATGTACAGCTGGATAAATGGCTCTATATTTAGGATGTTTCTGGTCTATAAACCAAAGGCTCTGGATAGACAGTTGGATAATTGGCTTTATATTTTGGATGTATCTGGTCTATAAACAAGAGGCTCTGGATAACCAGTTGGATAAATGGTTCTATACTTAGGATGTATCCGGTCTATAAACCAGTGGCTCTGAATGGACAGTTGGATAAATGGCTCTATATTTAGGATTTATCCGGTCTTTAAACCAGAGGATCTGGATGGACAGATGGATAATTGGCTCTATATTTTGGATGTATCCGGTCTATAAACCAGAGGCTCTGGATAGACAGTTGGATAATTAGCTCTATATTTTGGATGTATCTGGTCTACTAACCAGAGGCTCTGGATGGACAGTTGGATAAAAAGTTCTATATTCATGGTTATTAACCAAAATATCATGATTTTACCTTATCTGCCTCAAGATCCAGTATTGTCTCTTCGTTATTTCCTACCAAATCACCTTTCTTCTTGTACTTCCTGTCTTAACCCTACATCACTTCCTGTCTGCACGTTGTAGCATCGCTTCCTTCTTTGCGTTCCACGCTTATAAGTAAGATCTCCATCTTGTGGAGAATGTGAGTACTGCAGCCCACACTGTACTTCTGTACATCAAAATCGGCATCAAGGATTTATTTATCCTTTTTGTTGCTTATTTTTATCCTCAAGTACAAACCAATTATTATATAAAAATCCTAAAAAATAATTTAAGTTTTAGTGTTCTAAAGTATATATCATACCGTATAAAGTACTTATATTATAAACATTTGTCATAGTTTTTTTGTGTATTTTTTATTTTTCATTTATTTATTTTTTTAAAGTGTTTCAACGATGGATATTCTTTGTTTGAGATTTCTTGTTTTTTTTAATAAAGGACTTGTCAAGAAGTGTCTTTACTGTTTACATTTTTTATACTCCTTACTAATTCACATACTTGGGGGCATCTAGAGAACCCCTTTATTTTCCAGATTCCAATAAGCCCCCCATTCTGAGACCCCTACAACCACCAGACAAGGGCTTTGGGGATAAGGTCCTTGTACTAATCAACATAGGGACAATGTGCTTTACCAGGAAAGGTTAATGTTGAGTCTATTTGACCCTGTGAAACTCAGGAGGAGAGGCACATGCTTGACCCCCTTTTCCTAGCCATCCTTCCCATTGGTCACCAATGTAAGGGACATTATTCCCATTGACCACAAATTTAAGGAGCATTTTTCCCATTGACCACCAATGTAAGGAGCAATCTTGCCTTTGACCACCAATGTAAGGGACATTTTTCCCACTAACCACCAATGTATGGACCATTTTTCCCACTGATCACCAATTTAAGGGACATTCTTTCCACTGACCACCAATTTAAGGGGCATTCTTCTCACTGACCACCAATGTAAGGAGCATTCTTCCCATTGACCACCAATGTAAGGAACATGCTTCCCACTGACCACCAATATAAGGGGAATTCTTCTCACTGACCACCAATGTAACGGGTATTCTTCCCATTGACCACCAATGTAAAGGACATTCTGCCCAGTGGCCACCAATGTAAGAGCATTCTTCCCACTGACTGCCAATGTAAGAAACATTCCTCCCACTGACCGCCAATGTAAGGAACATTCCTTCCACTGACCACCAATTTAATAGACATTAGTTCCACTGACCGATTTTCTTGTCGCTGACCACCAATGTAATAGACATTCTTCTCCTGGTACCGATGTAGGGAAGCATTTATTCCACTGCCGACCAATGTAAGGAGGGCATACTCTCAACTAACCACTAATGTAAGGGACATTCTTCCCACTGATTTTCATTGCAAGGTAAATTGTGAACACTGATCTCCAATGCACTGGAACGTTGTCAGGACCTGAATTCACCTTTTGGTAGTACTGTAGTTCCCAGAGCTGAAGGGTTTCGTTTCAGTGTCTACTACCAAGTGACACTCGGTAGCCATCAGATCCAAGTAATTAGCCTCCACCTGATGCTGGCTGCTGATAAGTTACAGTATACATAACCAGTCCCCTAGCTTCCTCAGTGTGCCAGGACCTGGTTCACCTGCTGATGGCATTGTGGTTCCCTGGGTGGAAAGTTGTAGTTCCAGTGTACATAAGTGGGTTTCTCTCAGCATCCAGCAGTTTCTAGTTATCAGTCTCCACCTGATGCTGGTTGCTGGGAGGGTATTTATTCCCTCCTCTGCTAGTATACTTCACCTCTTATCAATGCACCCTATCAGTGCAGCCTCATCAGTGCACATCAATGAAGGAGAAAAAATTACCTGTTTTCAAAATTTTATAACAAACTATGAAACTGTTTAACAGTTTTTTTCCCCAAATCTTCGTTTTTTCCAGTTTTTTTTTTTTTTTTTTTAGCAAA
Organism: Rana muscosa; assembly: GCA_029206835.1. Classification (NCBI taxonomy): domain Eukaryota; kingdom Metazoa; phylum Chordata; class Amphibia; order Anura; family Ranidae; genus Rana; species Rana muscosa. The sequence goes on along the minus strand of CM055123.1, from coordinate 400,037,314 downwards.
AAAGAAAAAATCCAGCAGTGATTAAATACCACCAAAAGAAAGCTCTATTTGTGTGAAAAAAATTATAAAAAATTTTATAATTTTTTTTCACACAAATAGAGCTTTCTTTTGGTGGTATTTAATCACTGCTGGGCTTTTTATTATTTGCTGAAAAAAAAAACGAAAAAATAAAACGAAATCTTGGGGGAAAAAACGATTAAACAGTTTCAGAGTTTGTTATAAAATTTTGAAAACAGGTAATTTTTTCTCCTTCATTGATGTGCTCTGATGAAGCTGCACTGATGGGCTGCACTGATGGGCATTGATAAGGCGGCACTGAAAGGTGGCACTGAGAGGTTGCACTGATGGTTGGCACTAATGGGTGGCACTGAAGGTCACTGGTAGGTGACACTGATAGGCAGCACTGATCGGTGGCACTGAGGATGAGACACTGATGGGCATTGATTGGCAGCACTGGTGGGCATTGATAGGTGGCACTGTTGGGCAAAGGTAAGTTGCACTGTGGGCAGTGGTAGGTGGCACTGTGGGCACTGGCGGGTAATTATAGGTGGCACTGGCAGGTGTTACTAGTGGGCACAGATGAGGCAGCCTCTCTGTGAGGGACTGATGTCCCTCCGACAGAAGCCGGTGATCGACTTTTTTCCCCTCATGCTGACAGTGTGAGGGGAAAAAAAAGTGTACCGATCTTCTGTTTACATCACGTGATCAACTGTCATTGGCTGACAGCTGATCATGTGGTAAGGGGCCGGGATCTGTGATCGGTGATCACAAAGCGTGTGCTAAAGGGGGCCCGCAGGCAGCTCATGCATGAGAGGATGTCATATGATGGCCTCCTGGCAATAAAGGCCCGTGCTGTAGCCATCAATGGTGGTTAAGGCCGTACCAAAAAGGCAGCAGCCCAAGGCCCAAGAGGGTTTATGACCACTCTCCATCATCGGCCACATTTCTACCAGAATCCTTCAGGTCTGCCCACATAACCATCCACCCAGGACCACGACCGATTCAGTCCATCCAACGTGGTCTCCAACACATATGAGATACCATTTTGTATATATATTTTATATAGTTAGTTGTAGTCAGGCTTTCAGTTTCTTTATTATATTATTTATTAGTCAGGTATTCTATCACTGGGATTCTTGGTTCACTTGTATTTTTATGTTTGATGTGTGCTGGTCTTTGGATGGATTTTGTTTCACTGTAAATACTGTACTGTATATCTCACTTAACCGCTTAAGGTCCACCCTACAGCAGTTTTACTGTTACAGGGCGGCACCTCTGTGCCGGATCACGTATATATACTGTACGTGATCCGGCTCCTCCGGGTAGCGGGCGCAAATGCGCTGCAGGTGGCTTGCTCCCGCTGTGATTATACACAGCGGAAACTGATCAGCGTGTGACTCGATGTCCACTGGCACCCATCGATTCTTCAGTACAGAGGCAGAACGGCGGTCTGCCTATGTAAACAAGGCAGATCGCCTTTCTGTCAGTAAGGAAGGCATGGATCCTGTGTTTCTGCCTTCCCCTAGTAAAAACACTTTCCACACTACACTGAATCACCAGCTAGGCACACAGCTGTTCATACAAATGTATGTTTTTTTCCCCCCACAAATAAAGCTTTCTTTTGGTGGTATTTGATCACCTCTGCTTTTTTTTTTTTTTTTTGGAGCTATAAAAAAAGCCAACAATTTTGAAAAGAAAACACTAGTTTTTACTTTCTGCTATAAAACACATCATATTAAATTGAAAAAAAAAATAGTTTCTTCATAAGTTTAGGCCAATATGTAATGCAAATGCTAAATGTACTAATATAACATCAGGAGGTGATCAAAGGGTTAAATGTCTGCCTAACAAGTGTTTTTGTATATTATGGGAGGTGCTTTTACTAGGGATAGGCATGGGTTCCTGTTCCTGCTTGCAGAAACAGAAGAGCCATGTCTTCCCTCCTAACAGAACAGCGATCTGACTTGTTTACATAGGCAGATCGCCGTTCTGTTTCTCTGCCAAACATCAGTACCTGCAGATCAGCCCCTGCTGTGTATAATCACGTGTGTATGTACGTGATCTGGCATACAGGTGCCACCCTGTAGCCTAAAAATTGTTATGGGGCGGACCTGGAGTGGTTAAGTATTATCTGTAACTGTATTTCAGACAGGAATGTAATAGAGTTTTAAAATGCAGTAGCCATCAAAGAGGTAAAGAGTCAGTTTCTGCGTTAGAGCATTTAGAAACTCAGCTTAACAATTGTTAAATGTTATTTTAATGAAAAAAAAGTTAATGGTGTGGGAAAACATTTACAGAAAAGATGACAACACAGATAATTCACAACTGTAAAAAACAAACAAAAAACACACATGTAAAATTGGGTCTCGGTTCATGCCGAGGAAATCCAATCTGGTATCAGAGTCACTGGCTCTCATAAATTAACCTTAGCATTACTTAATAGTTTTGATTGTGATAAGATCTACTGCAGTCAAATTAAGATTTGATAAACACCAAATATGACAGAGATCTTCTACATTTTCTCCTTAGTAGATATAATGTGTCCCATCCACCTTCTGCACCTTGTAACATAGTTTATAACATAGCATATTTGGTGTTTAACTGGTTGTTATTTTCTTATACATCAGTGAAACCCTGTGCTATGAATTTAATATCAGGTCAAAAACCAGATTCACAGATCAAGACTGTTTTATGACCACCATTAGCAGATCCGGTTTAATAGTCATTAGCCAGATAGCACTTTAGACGTGATACTAATTAATGGCCCGTACACACAATACGAAAATCGTACAACAGAACGTACAGTTTTTTTTGTTGTTGCAAGTCTAATTTTCAATGTATCACAAATGGGAGAGTTCACTAACAATACACATTTTCTCGTCAATATTCCAAAAGCTTCCTGTATGCGTAACCACGCTGTAGCGTGTGAGGGGAAATTAGGTAATGTGTGTGACCCCTCTAGCAAGCCTTGAGCGTCTTTGTTGAGAACTATTTGGAATTTTCATGTCCAATCACGTTTATTCGATTGTCCTGCACAGTTTTTCGGCATTTAACAGGCAAAATGGAGGATTCCCAGGACTAAGTCACAATGACGAAATGTGTCGGGACGTGGCTGTGCGACAACCGGAAGTGATGTTCACGCATCACCGGAAGTGACGCTCCGTGTGTACTGGCATGTTGGTTGGGTAAGATACTGTGTTCAACCTATGTCTGCCGCGACTAGGTATTCCTGGCATCTGCTTATCATACCAATGTGTTATTTTATCTGCCTTTTTGTAAGTGCATCACCATTAGGCTTTGTGTTCTTAATAAATTCAATTTTGTAACGTTATTGCACTATTTGGAGTTTTTGTTTTCCTTTACATCATACCTTTTTGGTCTCTGGATGCCTGGAACGATTGATGGGATATCCTTGACCCTGGAGGGTACAATACTTTATTTGCCAAACATGAGAATGTGAGGCAATTAGTGTTGGTGAGTTTACATCTGACTGGGGAGTGGAGACACGGCTTTGATCACGTGGTGTGGTGTCAGATCATTTAATCAACTGAATATCATATCACGGATTTATTTCTCAATATTAGATGTCACATCCTATGGACTTTTTCCTGCTTTGCATCCTCTACATTTATATACACTGTTATTCACTGGGTGTGTAATAAATATGTACATTGTATGTTATTGCATACTTAACGCCACTATTTACCCTTAATCTGTGATTGGTAGATGTTTTTTATAAATATGGAGGATTCCAGCCTTCCAGTAGCTATCCTTGGTTTTATGGCCAGAATGTTATTAAGCAAAAAAAAAAAGACCAGGTGAAGAGTGTAGTGTAAAGAATGGCTCCTCAACCATCCCAAGTATTCTCACATGCAGCTCATCCATGAAATTCAGGAAAACAACCCTGATGATTTCCACAATTATTTGCCCATGAATGATGAGTGCTTCCATCAACTATTGTCAGATGTCACTTCATGGATACAGAAACAGGACACAGCAATGCGTGAGGCTATTAGTGCAGAGCAAAAGCTGATGGCCACCTTGCGTTATGTGGTGACAGGGCAAAGCCCGCAGGACTTAACATTTACTACAGGAATTTCCCCACAGGCCCTTGGCAAGATCATCCCTGAGACATACAAGGCAATGATCACTGCTCTACAGAGTGAATATATCAAGGTAATGTGCAAATTTTTATTGTTTTTGTGATCAATGTATAATTGCTATTGACCTCTGCTTATTACCATTACCAAATTTCCATGTGTAAAATAATTAGCTAGGTGTAAATTGTTGTCGGTAGCACACAGGTTGACTTATCTTATCTGATTCCTGTCTGTTTTGCAGTTTCCACAAAACCCAGAGGAATGGTTGGAGGTGGCCACTTCCAAGAGATGTGGAACTTGAGAAACTATGGAGGTGCAATAGATGGGGAGCATGTTAGGATTGCTCCGCCTGCCAACTCTGGCTCTTTTTATTATAACTACAAAGGGTTCTTCAGCATTGTTATGATGGCAGTTGTTAATGCCAACTATGACTTCCTATACTTTGACATAGGTAAAAACGGATGGCACTCAGGTGGCAGTGTTATTTAAACACACGGAATTGTATCGGTGCCTCCAAAATGAGACACTTAATTTGCCAAGCATTACGCAGAATGTGGAAGGTAAAAATTTTGTTTTTGTTGCGGATGAGGCCTTTGCATTCGGAGAACACCTATTGAAGCCCTTCCCCGTGTGTGGCTTGACCCCAAATCAGAGGATCTTTAATTATAGGCTGTCCAGGGCATGCAGGGTGGTCGAAAATGCATTTGGAATCCTGGCCAACAGATTTCACATTTTCCAAACCTCAATTAACTTAGCCATGTACAAAATAGACACAATAATTCTGGCATTCTGTGTCCTTCACAACTACCTACGTCGACATGCACAGGGCTACTTTGCTGCAGCACCAAATTGGGAAGACGAGAGACTTGGTCGAAATATACAAGTAGAGGGGCAAGAGCACCTTGCTGGACTCACATCTCTTGACCTTGGACATGCTCTCTAAGCCACTAATGGGTGAATTATTTGGAAGTTTAGAGTAAAATTGAGTTTTTTGGGTGTGATGTGATAGATTTAAGATTGCAGGAATTTTAGTAATATGGTCCTTTAAACATAGAGTGCTGGTCCCACATCACACAGAACGCATTCTGAACATGAAAAAGGATGCTCGTCTGTGTGATATCACTGGTGAAAAACAAGGTCTTTTTTCTGAATAAAACATTTCCAGCACTCTGAACACATAAGTGATGCTCGCCCATGGGAATTCTGTTGTGTTGAAGAAGGTTTCCTTTGAAACCTTTGCCACACTCTGAACATGAACAAGGACAGTCACCTGTGTGAGTTCTCTGGTAAACAACGCATTCTCTTTTCTAGTGTTTAAGAAGGTATCCTTTCTGACTGAAACATTTCCCACACTCTGGAAACAAGAAAAGGACTCTCACTCTTGTGAATTCTCTGGTGTATAACAAGTTTTCCTTTCTTAATGAAAGATTTCCCGCACTCCGAACATGAATAAGGCCGCTCACCCGTGTGAATTCTCTGGTGAACAACAAGGTCTCTATTCTGAAAGAAACATTTCCCGCACTCTGAACAGGAAAAGGGACGCTCACCCGTGTGAGTTCTCCGGTGTTGAAGAAGGTTTCCTTTGTCGCTAAAATATTTACCACAGTCTGTACAAGAGAAGGGGCGCTCGCCTGTGTGAACTCTCTGGTGGTTAAGAAGGTGTCCTTTCTGGATGAAACATTTCCCACACTCTGAACATGAGAAAGGGCGCTCACCTGTGTGAGTTCTCTGGTGATTTAGAAGATTTCCTTTATGATTGAAACATTTCCCGCACTCTGAACATGAGAAAGTGCGCACACCCTTGTGGCTTTTCTGGTGTGTAAGAGGCTCTCTGGTTTCTTTGAAAGAATTCCCTGACACTGTAGATGACAAGGAATGCTCTCCTGTGTGAGCTCCTTCATGGTTAAAGGAAGACCCTTCGAGATAAGATGGATCTGTTGATGTATCTGTACTGTGAGATCCCAGATTTGTTTCAGCAGTAATAGTATGTGGATTATCAGAAGATTCCTCAGGATTAGGGGGATCCATTGGTCTCTCCAAATGATGTATTGTTTGTGTATTGGGAATTTCTCCTGGAGAACATTGTGTGGTGGGATTTTCTTCTGCTTTACATTCTGAAGATAGGTTATTCAGGACATAGTGTCCACCTGTTGGAAATCAATGTTTAAATGTTAGAAGAATTCTTCATGTCTTTCATTCAGAAGTCCTATACAGTACATTGGTCTAACACCCTACAGCAGTGTTTCTCATTCTTTTTTCAGTCAAGGCACCCTTTAAAATTATGGACAGTCTCAAGGCACCCCATTCTAAAATGTAAAAAATATTCTAATAGTTTTACATAATGCATTCACACAAGTAGGACACCCAACGTTAGAGGTGATTTATTCTTCCAAAGCAAATACACTTTTGCACACTGGTACCGACTAGTATTCCAATGTTTCTCTCATCCCTTATTTTCTCTCCATCAGATAGCTAATGGGACCCCAGTCCTGAGTGAGATTGGCACAGGAGAGTCAAACAAGGATGCTGTGGAGTCAATAGTTGTCAACTGATGACATCTTTAAAGCGGAGTTCCACCCATATAAAAGTCAACAGCTGCAAAAATTTTAGCTGCTGACTTTATTTATTTCCCAAAAAAGTGTACAATTCTCCAATGCATAAACATTATCCTCTTCGTTCAATAGCTGCTGACTTTTAATAATCGGATACTTGCCTGTCCTATGGTCCAGCGATGCGGGCGAACGAAGCCCCACTCCTCTCCCCCTGCTCTCCGTGGTGCCGGCATTCTGACTGTGGGTGCCCGGCTGTGGCTTCATAGCCGGGCGAGCCGCTCTGCACGCTGTGATTGGCCAGGCAATCTTCTGGAACCTGTTACATGTCCCAGAAGATTGCACAGAGGGAGGGGGGAGAGGTGAACTTCCTTTTGGCGCCGCAGAGCCCCGGGAGAAAGTGGGAGCTGGGTGCCTCTAAAAAGAGGGTTTCCAGTCCCCCCCAAAAAAATTACATGCCAAATGTGGCATGTCAGGGGGTCACCAGCACTTAAAGTGGAAGTTCCATTTTTGGGTGGAACTCTGCTTTTAATTGTTAGGATGCCAATGTCTAGTTGTAATGATGCATAATGAAAACCTGTGGCTTTGTGTAACTAAAGGGCAGGCTTGATCCACCTGTTGGCTTGTACTGTATACAATTTTTTTGAATTTTTTTTAGCCATTTTTGCCAAGGCACCCCTGAAGAAAACCGCAAGGCACCCTGGTTGAAAAAGGCTGCTCTACAGTATCTCAGAGCTCTGGCATGGAATTGGGTGCAATCATAACATACAACCATATAAAGGATAAAATACACAAACACAATACAAAAGTGTTTGTATTGATGCCATTGTTACCATTTCTCAGATACATGACAACGTATAGAGAAAACGTCTTTGTTCAGAAAACATTCTTTATCCATCTGGGACAGATTCAAAACTTCTCTTGGCCTTCAATCTTCTCCTTTACAGCTCCTTTCTTTTGTTAAAAATCACGCTTTTTACCCTGCCTGGATCAATCCTAATTCTTTCAAAGCATATAATACAGCTAATTTATACTGTTTATATAACTTGGTATCTGCCTTCTCCATACATGCTTTTCCTACTTTGTTTGATACATTCGAATTTCCTCAAATCTGAACTTTTCCGATATTTTCAAATCAAAACATTTTTCCGACCTTATCTCAATTCCAACTCCCAACTATCCCAGATGTCACGTTTTGAACGAATATTTATTTCTGACCTTCATGCTAGAGGACTTGTTTCCTTTCTCTAAAAGGCAAATTTTAGCTAGTACTAACACTGGACCCACTTCATATGTCTCTAAATGGGAACTAGATCTTAATCGTTCATTTAATGCTACAGAATTGTCTAGCATATGGTCCGCCAGTAAGTCTGCTTCTTCTAATGTTGTTGCTGTGGAAACTAACTTGAAAGGTGCTAACCCGTTGGTATTTGGTTCCCGCTAGAATATCGAAATATGCTTCTGATTAACCTGGAGCTTGTTTTCGCAGCTGTTCAGAGTCTGGCACTCAACTTCATATTTGGTGGGATTGCCCAACTGCCCAAAAATTCTGGAAGGCAGTTTTTGACTTAGGCCTCGTACACACGGCCGATTTTCTCGGCAAGAACCAGCAAGAAACTTGCTGGCAGAGAGGTCTTGCCGAGTAAATCGGTCGTGTGTATGCGGCTATCGGGTTTCTCGTCGAGAAAACCGACAAGAAACCTCGACGAGAAAATAGAGAATCTGCTCTCTATTTTCTCGTCGAGATTCTCCTCGGCATGTTTCTCGACGAGAAAAGTGAGTGTGTGTACACTTACCTGTCCTCCCGGAAGCCCGCGCATGTTCGAAATGAATTCGACGCATGCGCGGTAGCTTCATAGGCATACGTAGGGTATACCAAGATGGCGGCGACGGCATCGAATGTGACGAGCGCATGCTCGTCGTAGTCGATGACATCACCGCGTACGCTCCATTCAAAGAACCGCGGGTTCTTTGAAACGAGCGTGTGTACACTCGGCCGGGACAAGTTTCTTGTCCAAGAATCTCGTCGAAAAAAAACGACATGTTTTTTTCAACGAGAATCTCGGCCGTGTGTACAAGGCCTAAGCCTCCAAAATCTTTGATACACCTATACAGCCCAATCCTGCTACAGCCCTAATAAACCTGAAACCTAATGGGATCACACCATAAATTTTGCCTTCTTTTACAACTCCTAACATCCGCAAAACAAACCATTGCTAAGGCACGGAAAACTCAATATTTAATTCTATCTGAAACCATACACAGAATTAATAGAGTTCTTATTCAAGCTAAAATGAAAGCAATCGAAAGAGATTGAATTGGTCAATTTGAGTAACTCTTTGATGACACACTATTATTGCCTTGGTAATTTTAGTCTATCTGCCTTGACTATAATTTCTATTCATTTGGGATCACATCACCACTTGTAAACATACTCCTCCCCCCCCCCCCCCATTCCCTTTCCCCTTTTTTCTACCTTCTGCTCTCTATCTACTCCTATGTTTTTGTTTTCTACCTTTCTTTTGAGATTGTGTGGTACTTACACTGAGCAAAATTATAAACGCAACACTTTTGTCTTTACCCCTATTTATCATGAGCTGAACTTAAAGATCTACAACTTTTTCTATGTACACAAAAGACCTATTTCTCTCAAATATTGTCCACAAATCTGTGTTAGTGAGCACTTCTCCTTTGCCGAGATAATCCATCCACCTCACAGGTGTGGCATATCAAGATTCTGATTATACAGCATGATTATTGCACAGGTGTGCCTTAGGCTGGCCACATTAAAAGGCCACTCTAGAATGTGCAGTTGTACTGTATTGGGGTCCGAAAACCAGTCAGTATCTGGTGTGACCACCATTTGCCTCACGCAGTGCAGCACATTTCCTTTGCATAGAGTTGATCAGGTTGTTGATTGTGGCCTGTGGAATGTTGGTCTATTTCTCTTCAATGGCTGTGCGAAGTTGCTGGATATTGGCAGGAACTGGAACACGTTGTCGTGTACGCCCATCCAGAGTATCCAAAACATGCTCAATGGGTGAGTATGCTGGCCATGCAAGAACTGGGATGTTTTCAGCTTCCAGGAATTGTGTACAGATCCTTGCATCATGGGGCCGTGCATTATCATGCTGCAACATGAGGTGATGGTTATGGTTAAATGGCACAACAATGGGCCTCAGGATCTCGTCACGGTATCTCTGTGCATTCAAAATGCCACCAATAAAATGCACCTATGTTCGTTGTCCATAGCATACGCCTGCCCATACCATAACCCCACCGCCACCATGGGCCACTCCATCCACAACGTTGACATCTGAAAACTACTCACCCACACAACGCCATACATGCTGTCCGCCATCTGCCCTGTACAGTGAAAACCGGGATTCATCCGTGAAGAGAACACCTCTCCAAAGTGCCAGACACCATCGAATGTGAGCATTTGCCCACTCAAGTCGGTTACGACAACGAACTGCAGTCAGGTCGAGACCCCGATGAGGATAATGAGCATGCAGATGAGCTTCCCTGAGACGGTTTCTGACAGTTTGTGCAGAAATTCTTTGGTTATGCAAACCAATTGTTGTAGAAGCTGTCCGGGTGGCTGGTCTCAGACGATCTTCGAGGTGAAGATGCTGAATGCGGAGGTCCTGGGCTGGTGTGGTTACATGTGGTCTGCAGTTGTGAGGCCGGTTGGATGTACTGCTAAATTCTCTGAAACGCCTTTGGAGATGGCTTATGAGTAAAGAAATGAACATTCAATTCAAGGGCAACAGCTCTGGTTAACATTCCTGCAGTCAGCATGCTAATTGCACGCTCCCTCGAAACTTGCAACATCTGTGGCATTGTGCTGTGTGATAAAACTGCACATTTTAGAGTGGCTTTTTATTGTGGCCAGCCTAAGACCACTTTCACACTGAGGCGCTTTTCAGGCGCTTTCACCCTAAAAAAAGCATCTGAAAGCTTATTTCCATTAAAATCAATGGATGCTTTCACACTGAGGCAGTGCGCTGAAAAAACGCCCCTCTCCATTGAAATGAATTGAAAGCACTTCAAAAGCTCCTGAAAAGCGCTTCAAAAGCGCTCAGTGTTTTACTGGCAGTTTTTTAAGCGCCTCAGTGTGAAAGTGGCCTAAGGCACACCTGTGCAATAATCATGCTGTATAATCAGCATCTTGATATTCCACACCTGTAAGGTGCATGGATTATCTCGGCAAAGGAGAAGTGCTCACTAACACAGATTTAGCCCTGGTTCACACTGGTGCGATTTGACATGCGATTTGGCATGTCAAATCGCATGTCAAATCGGCGATATTTGCCGCAAATTGCGGGCAATGGCACCGTCCTAATCGGTGCGGCGCTTTTGGCCACGATTTACATTGACATCTCTGTCAGATGTCTTTGTAATCGCGGCTGAAATCGGGACTGCCAGCGAGAGTGAAATCGTGCGAGTTCAGCTGAACTCGCACAGCTTCACTCCCACAGCCCAGTGTGAACCTGGGCTTAGACAGATTTATGAACAATATTTGAGAGAAATAGGCCTTTTGTGTACATAGAAAAAGTCGTAGATTTTTAAGTTCAGTTCATGATAAATAGGAGCAAACACAAAGGTGTTGCGTTTATAATTTTGCTCAGTGTATATAAACATTATCTCTTCTGTTTTTAATGTATACCCATTAGATTGATCTCCTTCTTACTGTTCTTGCAAAATGAACCATTAGCCGCTAGCTTACTTTTTTCCTTCTGATGGAATTTTCTAATGCTTTTGATGTAATACTTTATCGGCCTATTTTTTTGCTCTACTCATTGTTACCGTATTTGCCGGCGTATAAAGTGACTGGGCGCATAAGACGACCCCCTAATTTTCCAGCTAAAATTTTGGTTTTGGGATATACTTGCCATATAAGATGACCCCCTTCCGACTAGCCATGCCTCACCTCACCTCACTGTGCCATTGCATACCTCACTGTGCCATTGCATGCCTCGACGATCCCATACCTTATCCCTGACATGTAGAATCTCATTTAGACGGCGGCCGTCCATTTTTCAAAAGCCGTGCCTCCTCTTCGTGCTGTTCTGTGGTGGGCGGAACACTCAGCTTCCCAGCAGACACTGTGTTCAGTGTTCCGCCTATCACAGATGCCCTCTCATCCGAGGCCGAGGACGAGAGGGCATCCGTGATAGGCGGAACACTGAACTGAGGCTCTGCTGGGAAGCTGAGTGTTCCGCCTATCACGGAACAGCACGAGGAGGAGGCGCGGCTTTTGAAAAATGGACGGCCGCGGTCTGACTGAGATTCTACATGTCAGGTACCGGCGTATAAGACGACCCCCGACTTTTGAGAAGATTTTCATGGGTTAAAAAGTCATCTTATACGCTGGAAAATACTGTATGTACTCATCCTGTTCAAAAATCGATATGTTTAGCTTTATTGCTAAAGTAATATTGTACCACCATCCTTGTATTTACTCAGTTTGTCAATCTTTGTTATATTTAAAAAATAATAAACAGATTTGACAAGAAAAACTTCCTTATGCCCCTTGAGGATGTTCCTTGCATAGGTGAAACACGTAGGGAGGGGTTAGCGGCCTATGACATCACACTCGCTGGTGTACCGCAGGGTGGTGTCTGTGAGCTTTTGTTACCCTGAGAAGCTTGTGAGTATTTTTGCATGAAATAAATTGGTGTTTTTAGCAATATTACTCTATGACTGTTTGTAATTTCCTTTGAATCTTACTGCGGAGAATTGCACTTTCGGGAGAGGACCTCGTGGGCGTGGAGGTTGTTACCATACCCTGGTCTGATTCGTATTTGGTGTATTCTGCGCTAGTGATCTCTAATAATCTTGAGATCCTGGTTATCCGGTAAGGGAATTCATGTGGTTGGGACAAAAAACACGTGGGACTTGCTTGCGATTTCTTTGCAACTTTTGTGATTTAGCATTGCAGTCTGTCGCATGGAGAGTAGTTTGGGAACCTTTTTTTTTGCCGCTGCAACTTGAGTCTCATTGATTAGGTCGGAACCCTTTAAAATGAATGTGTTTTGGATTGTCATGTGACTTTGTGTTGTAAGTGGCATGATAAGTCGCAACAGTGTCAACCGGGGTTGACCACCAATGTGAATTCTCTGGTGATTATTAAGTCCTCCATTCTGAATGAAAGATTTCCCACACTCTTAACATGAATAGGGACATGTATCTGTGTGGATAACTCTGGTGTTAAGAGAGGTTTCCTTTTCATGGACATTTCCCACAATCTAAACATGATAAAGGAGGCTCATCAATGTGACTTCTCTGATGACTATGAAGGCTTCCTTTCTCACTGAAGCATTTCCCACACTCTGGACATGAGAAAGGACACTCACACTTGAGGCTTATCTGATGTCTAGCAAGTTATCATTTCTGAGTAAAACGTTTCCCACACTCTGAACATGAATAAGGACACTCACCTGTATGAGTTCTCTGGTGTTTTAGAAGGTATCCTTTCTGACTAAAACCTTTCCCGCACTCTGGACACGAGAAAGCACACTCACTCTTGTGAATTCTCTGGTGGATAACAAGTTTTCCTTTCTTAATGAAAGATTTCCCGCACTCCAAACATGAATAAGGCCGCTCACCCGTGTGAATTCTCTGGTGAACAACAAGGTCTCTGTTTTGAAAAAAACATTTCCCGCACTCTGAACATGAAAAGGGGCGCTCACCCGTGTGAGTTCTCTTGTGTTGAAGAAGGTTTCCTTTATCACTAAAATATTTACCACAGTCTGAACATGAGAAGGGACGCTCTCCTGTGTGAATTCTCTGGTGATTATAAAGGTGTCCTTTCTGAATGAAACATTTCCCGCACTCTGAACATGAGAAAGGACGTTCACCTGTGTGAGTTCTCTGGTGATTAAGAAGGTTTCCTTTATGATTGAAACATTTCCCACACTCTGCACATGAGAAAGTACGCACACTCTTGCTACTTTTCTGGGTTTCTTTGAAAGAATCCCCATACACTGTAGATGACAAGGAACGGTCTCTTGTGTGAGATCCTTCATGGTTTAAAGAAGATCCCTTGAGATGAGATGTATCTGTACTGTGAGATCCCAGACTTGTTTCAGCAGTAATAGTATGTGGATTATCAGACGATTCCTCAGGATGAGAGGGATCCATTGGTCTCTCCAAGTGATAAGGTCTGTGATATATTATTTGTGTAATAGGATCTAGTCCTAAAGAACATTGTGTGGTGGGATTTTCTTCTTCTTTATAGTCTGAAGATACGTTATTCTGGACATAGTGTCCACCTGTTGGAAATCAATGTTTAAATGTTATAAGAATTCTTCATGTCTTTCATTCAGAAGTCATATGCAGTATGTTGGTCTAACACTCTACAGTATCTCAGAGCTCCGGTATGGAATTGTGTGCAATAATAACATAAAACCAGATAAAGGATACAATACACAATAATCAGACTAGGTAATTAGTGTTTGCATTGATGACATTATTACTGTGAGAACAGAGATGGACCTTCCTCCTCCTCATTTGTTGGGAACATGACGTTATATTGAGGAATGGAGATGGACCTTTCATATGGTGTACAGTATCTCCTCCTCATTTGTTGGGAACATGACATTATATTGAGGAATGGAGATGGACCTTTCATATGGTGTACAGTATCTCCTCCTCATTTGTTGGGAACATGACGTTATATTGAGGAATGGAGATGGACCTTTCATATGGTGTACAGTATCTCCTCCTCATTTGTTGGGAACATGACATATTGAGGAATGGAGATGGACCTTTCATATGGTGTACAGTATCTCCTCCTCATTTGTTGGGAACATGACATATTGAGGAATGGAGATGGACCTTTCATATGGTGTACAGTATCTCCCCCTCATTTGTTGGGAACATGACGTTATATTGAGGAATGGAGATGGACCTTTCATATGGTGTACAGTATCTCCTCCTCATTTGTTGGGAACATGACGTTATATTGAGGAATGGAGGTGGACCTTTCATATGGTGTACAGTATCTCCTCCTCATTTGTTGGGAACATGACGGTATATTGAGGAATGGAGATGGACCTTTCATATGGTGTACAGTATCTCCTCCTCATTTGTTGGGAACATGACATTATATTGAGGAATGGAGATGGACTTTTCATATGGTGTATAGCATCTCCTCCTCATTTGTTGGGAACATGACATTATATTGAGGAATGGAGATGGACTTTTCATATGGTGTATAGCATCTCCTCCTCATTTGTTGGGAACATTACATTACAGTGCCTTGAAATTTTCCACATCTTGTCATGTTAACCAAAAACGTAAATGTATTTTATGTGATAGACCAACACAGAGTAGCACATAATTGTGAAGTGGAAGGAAAATGATAAATGGTTTTCAACGTTTTTTACAAATAAATATCTGAAAATTGTGGCGTCCATTTGTATTCAGCTCCCTTTACTCTGATACCACTAAAGTCTAGTGGAACCAATTGGAAATGAATATAATAGCTAATATACCTTGAGTGATAAAAAACAATAGTGAGGAGTAGTGATGTAATGATACAGTAGTGTTAACACAGTTATAACGACAGTAGCATAAATTAATATTAGAAACTAATAGACTACATAAATAATATCAAAGTGCAATGTTCTCAATAATAATGTGAATATAAATTGATAATAAGAGAGTCCTTTTGTAAAGTCCATAAATTCTTCAGTGATAAGTTACCAATAAAGTGTAACACCGTCACCATTTGGCAGTGAATCCACAGAAACGCACCCGATGTGTTTAGTTAGGATTTCCTACTCACCAGACAAATATTACCTCTTTAATTAAAAAGATCAAACAGTGCTTGGTAGGTTTTATCTTTAGACTTGCTTGAATATCATTGGAGATATGACAGGAGACTTAAAATTATATCCTCCTCTCCACCATGGCGACCCATTGGAAATAAGAGAAGGAAGGAACCATAGCATAAAATTGTTTTACTAAAAGAATTAAAAACAAGTAACAGAGTGCCTGCTTACATTAGTGTGTGCCTTCTCCCGGCACTGAGGATAGACCATATATATCGCTAGGAAGGAACCATACACCACCCGGCCCCCTTTGTGGGTCGTCGTGCGTTCCACTGAAGATCACGCTTCCTGATGACGTTGTAAAATGAAAGTAAATTGAGGCACCTTCCAGTCACGTCATATCCGGGTCCCTGTCTTCCAGTTTTCATCTCTACACGGCAGTGGAACACACGCCGATCCACGAGCACGAGCCTGGCGGTGTATGGTTCCTTCCTAGTGATATATGCGGGCTATCCTCAGTGCCGGGAGAAGGCACACACTAATGTAAGCAGGCACTCTGTTACTTGTTTTTAATTCTTTTATTAAAACAATTGCCTTCAGAAGTCACCTAATTAGTAAATATTGTCCGCCTGTGTGCAATTTAATCTCCGTACAAATACAGCTGTTCTGTGAAGCCCTCAGAGGTTTGTTAGAGAACCTTCATGAACAAACAGCACCATGAAGGCCAAGGAACACACCAGACAGGTCAGGGATAAAGTTGTGGAGAAGTATAAAGCAGGGTTAGGTTATAACAAAAATATCCTAACCTTTGAACATCTCACAGAGCACTGTTCAATCCATCATCCGAAAATGGAAAGAGTATGGCACAACTGTAAACCTACCAAGACATGGCCGTCCACCTAAACTGACAGGCCAGGCAAGGAGAGCATTCATTAGAGAAGCAGCCAAGAGGCCCATGGTAACTCTGGAGGAGCTGCAGAGATCCACAGCTCAGGTGGGAGAATCTGTCCACAGGACAACTATTAGTCATGCTCTCCACAAATCTGGCCTTTATGGAAGAGTGGCAAAAAGAAAGCCATTGTTGAAACAAAGCCATAAGAAATACCATTTGCAGCTTGCAAGAAGCCATGTGGGGGACACAGCAAACATGTGGAAGAAGGTGCTCTGGTCAGAGAGAGATTCAATTTGAACTTTGTGGCCTAAAAGCAAAATGCTATGTGTGGCGGAAAATTAACACTGCACATCACCCTGAACACACCACTGTAAAACATGGAGGTAACAGAATCATGTTGTGGGGATGCTTTTCTTCAGCAGGGACATGGAAGCTGGTCAGAGTTGATGGGAAGATGGATGAAGCCAAATACAGGGCAATTTTAGAAGAAAACCTGTTAGAGTCTGCAAAAGACTTGAGACTGGGGCGGAGGTTCACCTTCCAGCAGGACAAAGACCCTAAACATACAGCCAGAGCTACAATGGAATGGTTTAGATCAAAGCATATTCATGTGTTAGAATGGCCCAAAGTCCAGACCAAAATCCAATTGAGAATCTGTGGCAAGACTTGAAAATTTCTGTTCACAGACGCTCTCCATCCAATCTGACAGAGCTTGAGATATTTTGCAAAAAATAATGGGCAAAAATGTCCCTCTCTAGATGTGCAAAGCTGGTAGAGACATCCCCAAAAAGACTTGCAGCTGTAATTACAAAGAAAGGTGGTTCTACAAAGTATTGCCTCGGGGGGACTGAATACAAATGCCCCCCACACTTTTCAGCAATTTTTTGGGTAAAAAAGTTTTGAAAAACATTTTTATTTTTCCTTCCACTTCCCAATTCTGTGCCACTTTGTGTTGGTCTACCACACAAAGTCCATTTACATTTTTGGTTGTATCATGACAAAATGTGGAAAATTTCAAGGGGTATAAATACTTTTTCAAGGCACTGTATATTGAGAAATGGAGATGGATCTTTCATTCATATGATGTACAGTATCTCCTCCTCATTTGTTGGGAACATGACATTATATTGAGGAATGGAGATGGACCTTTCATATGGTGTACAGTATCTCCTCCTCATTTGTTGGGAACATGACGTTATATTGAGGAATGGAGATGGACCTTTCATATGGTGTACAGTATCTCCTCCTCATTTGTTGGGAACATGACGTTATATTGAGGAATGGAGATGGACCTTTCATACTCATCCAAGAAAAATTATATATTAACTTTTTCTGAACTTAATGTTTATTACTTACTTGTGTCCATATATAGAGTAGATTCCTCCTCTTCACATT
Source organism: Rana muscosa (assembly GCA_029206835.1). Classification (NCBI taxonomy): domain Eukaryota; kingdom Metazoa; phylum Chordata; class Amphibia; order Anura; family Ranidae; genus Rana; species Rana muscosa. The sequence continues at coordinate 400,019,598 of CM055123.1, read as the reverse complement.
TCATGATCATCTCCCCCTCCTCCATAAACTGTTGATCTCCACTCACCAACGTTTCTTCTTCTTCCTCTTTAATCTCAACTTTGATGTCTTTCAGGTCTTCACACTAAATCCCAAAATAACATTAATAAAAATGTCAATAAGAAAATAATATATAGGAATGCTATATTAGAATTATATTTGAGTTATATTGCCCAGTCCTCTTTGTCATCTCATAGTTTAGAATATCTACCTGGTCATAGTAAGGGATTGTGTGATCTTCCTGTGTGGAATCCCGGGAATACAGAGGACGGGGACATCTCTCTGGTGGGTTCACATTACTGGATCCATCTGTAGGAAACACACACACTGACTGAATACACTGTTTCTATGTGTTTATCAGATGATGGGGGCCCTCCGTACTGCTCTCTCCTTTACAATAAAGTCTCCTCTTACCCGGTGATGTGAGGGGCGGCTGATTCTCCATCATTACGTCCTTGTAGAGATCCTTGTGTCCTTCTAAATACTCCCACTCCTCCATGGAGAAATAGACAGTGACATCCTGACACCTTATAGGAACCTGACACACTCAATGATACAGTCACTATCCAGACACATCCCTTGTCTGTTACTGGATAATGTCCCAAAATTCCCGGCACCGCTCACCTCTCCTGTCAGCAAATCAATAATCTTGTTGGTGACTTCTACAATCTTCTTGGCATTGGTTACCTCTGTTGTCAGGCAAAAAAAAAAAAGGTAAAAAAATAAGAAAAACATAATGTAAACGCACCCCGTCCCGCCGAGCTCGCGCGCAGAAGCGAACGCATACATGAGTAGCACCTGCATATGAAAACGGTTTTTAAACCACACGTGAGGTATCGGCACGATTGTTAGAGCAAGAGCAATAATTCTAGCCCCAGACCTCCTCTGTAATTCAAAACATGCAACCTGTAGAATTTTTTAAACGCCGCCTATGGAGATTTTCAAGGGTAAAAGTTTGTCACCATTCCACGAGCGGGCGCAATTTTGAAGCGTGACATGTTGGGTATCAATTTACTCGGCATAACATTATCTTTTACAATATAAAAAACAACTGGCCTAACTTTACTGTTGTCTTATTTTTTAATTCAAAAAAGTGTATTTTTTCCAAAGTGTGCTTGTAAGACCGCTGCGCAAATACGGTGTGACAAAGTATTGTAATGACAGGGTGTTAGAAAAATATATATATATATAATGTTTGGGGGTTCTTAGTAATTTTCAAGCAAAAAAAAAAACAGTTTTTATCTTGTAAACACCAAATCTCAGAAAGCGGCTTGGTCCTTAAGTGGTTAAAAAAACAACATTGAGCTTACTACCCCAATTTATACCTGGCTCTTTAGGTCTTGTATGTATTTTAAGGGAAAAGTCCACACGACAATCAAGAAGAAAAGTGTGAAGCCCTTCCTTAAAACCCATACCTAACCCTTTTCCCAGCATGCAGCCTGGCTGGCTAGAAAAGGAAGAGGGGCCAGCGTGCACCCCACCCTCGATCTTGAACCATAGCAGACCACATATCCTCAACGTGGGGGGGTACCTTGCTGGGGGGGGGCATTTCCCTGGCAAAGCACATTGTCTGTCCCCATGTTGACGAGGACAAGGGCCTCTTCCCCACAACCTTGGCCTGGTAGTTGTGGGGGTCTGTGGGCAGGGGGCTAATCAGAATCTGGAAGCTCCTGTTGATAATAAGGGGGCTCCCAGGTGAGTGAATAAGTGGTACATATTACCCCTATTCGTTCACAACAAAAATATAAATAAAACATTTTTTTTACAGATTCTTTAATTAAAAAGAAAAAAGTTTCATGATGTACAGCCATCATCAATCTACATTGTCCAGTGATGTAGATCCACACCATTCATGATGATCAAGGTCCACCAAACCGCCTGCTGACACGCGTATTCCAATGACTCTTTTCCAGTGGATGACATCTGATATAAACAAAGGAGTGGAGTCTCCAGGGTGACGTATATTGACGTCATGGGGAGTCTATTATCTCACAGTGATGAGAGCCAAAAACACCCGAAACAGCATTATGGAGGATGGATAAATGGCTCTATAATTGACATTTTAACTTCAGCTTGTTCAATTAAGATTTGACGAAAAATCTGGAAGCTGATTGGTTTTTATGCAGAGCTGCACCAGATTAGTGCACTCTCCTGTTTTTGTATATCCACCCCATAGTGTCCGTTAATTTACAGTGATGAGAGCCAACAACCCCCGAGACAGATTTATGAAGGATGGATAAATGGCTCTGTATTTAGAATGTATCTGGTCTATAAACCAGAGGATCTGGATGGACAGTTGGATAAATGGCTCTATATTTAGGATGTATCTGGTCTATAATAAGGATGAGCTCCGGCGTGTTCTCATTGAACATGCGCAGAGCCCGCCAGGAAGTCGGCACCGCGCTGCGCTAATCACTGGCAGGGAGACATTGTCCCGATGCTCGGCTGCAGAGATCGGGAAATGTCTCCCTCCCTGTGATTAGCGCAGCGCGGTTCCTACTTCCTGGCGGGCTCTGCACGTGTTCAATGTGAACACGCCGGAGCTCATTCTTAGTCTATAAACCAGAGGGTCTGGATGGACAGTTGGATAAATGGTTCTATATTTAGGATACATCTGGTCTATAAACCAGAGGCTCTGGATGAACAGTTGGATAAATGGTTCTATATTTAGGATGCATCCGGTCTATAAACCAGAGGCTCTGGATGGACAGTTGGATAAATGGTTCTATATTTAGGATGTATCCGGTCAATAAACCAGAGGCTCTGGATGGACAGTTGCGTAAAGGGCTCTATATTTAGGATATTTCCGGTCTATAAACCAGAAGCTCTGGATGGACAGTTGCGTAAAGGGCTCTATATTTATGGCTATCAACCAAAATATCATGATATTACCTGATCTACTTCAAGATCCAGTAGTGTCTCCTCATAATTTCCTACTAAATCACCTTTCATCTGGAACTTCCTGTCGTAACCCTACATCACTTCCTGTCTGTACATTACATCACTTCCTTTTTTGCGTTCCACGCTTATAAGCGAGAACTCCATCTTGTGGAGAATGTAAGTACTGCAGCCTACATTCTGTACATCAAAACTAGGCATCAGTGCATTTAACGTTTTTTGTCGCTTATCCTAATCCTCAAGTACATGAATGATGAATGAATTTATTAAAATGTTTCATAGTTCTTTATGAAAGAAACTAGCATAGCGATAGAACACTTTCCAGATAAAAATGTGAGATCTTTGTAGTTCTATAGACCGGTTCTTGAGTGAGCAAATATGACAAACATGCAGTAATGATCATTGATATAATGTGTATGGTGGACCAATGTGGTTGAGTAGAAGCATTTGTGTAAAGGGAATAAAACCCGTCAAGGGACAACCATACTAAGATGAGGTTGTAGCGAACATGGTAAATCTTTCTCTGTATAAAAAGTGAACATAGTGTCAAGTCTCCAGGTGGTCATCTAGTATCGTCAATCCACCACCTGCTGTCCAGCCTGATACCACTGATCCATTGTCTACTGTCAAGTCTGATACCCCTGATCCATCACCTGCTGTCCAGTCTTATACCACTGATCCATCGCCTGCTGTCCAGTCTGAAACCACTGATCCATCGTCTACTGTCCAGTCTGAAACCACTGATCCATCGTCTACTGTCCAGTCTGATACCACTGATCTATTCCCTGCTGTCCAGTCTGATACTATTAATCCACCGCCTGCAGTCCAGGCTAATATGGCCCCAGTGCTTTGCTTTCAGATGGCCCATGGGATCCTAACATTGGGATATACTTTTGTCTTGAGATACTGCAAGCTTTGAGTGATACATCTGATCTGGGCGAAAACACATAGCCAGTTTACAGAGGGGCATCAAGCCAGTTGCCAGACCCTGTTGGCAGGGTATCCTGCAGGTTGGCGGATTTTCGACCTAAAGAAATTTAACATGTCTTCAAGCACTGATGTTGGGAGACCTTCTCCTGTTTGGACTTATCGAACACAAGGGTCTCTCATATGGACTTTTATGATCAAGGCTTGGTGGAGCATCCAGAGGAGACTGATACCCACACTCAGTATCCTAACAGACATTCTTCCTGCTGTTTACCAATATAGGGCACATGTGAGTATCAGCAACCTGGTGTCAGCTGTCAGGCTAAAACACGCTGTTTGGCTAATGCACATGCGCATATGCATAGAAGACATATAGTACATTTGCCTACACGTATGAGCAGCACAGTGGTATAGTGATTAGCACTTTCACCTAGCAGCAAAAGGGTCATTGGTTCAAATCCTGACCACGACACCATCTGCCTGGAGTTTGCATGTTCTCCCTGTGTCTGCATGGGTTTCCTCCGGGTACTCCGGTTTCCTCTCACACTCCAAAGACATGCTGGTAGGTTAATTGGATCCTGTCCAAATTGGCCCAGTATATATGCGTACGAATGTGTGTCCCAAGCGTGTTGAGATCCTACGGGGTAAATGACCGCTCACTGCTGACAAGTGGCTTATTTAAACATGATTCCTGCATGGGTGCTGTGCTGTATGGTCTTTTGCCTTGTCCCGTGATCCAGTCTTGACGTGCATTCATGATCCTGTTGCGGAGCAGGCTGCCTCTCTGTCCTTGCTCTCAGATTATCCTTGCCTACCCATGTTTTCTGTCTGCCTTTGCTACCGACCCAGGCCTACTGACCACACTTCTGCTTAGTGACTCTGTACCTCACTGCCTGATTGTTGCTGACCTCTGCCTGTCCCTGACTCAGATTCCATGTACGTTCTGGTGTCTGCCATCACCTGAACTTGGCACAACCACAGTGCATCACCAGCTGTACCTCTTTCTGTCAGATACCAGCACTCTCAATTTCCTGCTCACAGTGGCTACACCTTGGCACTTGTGCCTTTCCTTCACCCCTGCAGTCCCTGTTTCACTATCAAGGGATGCTCAAATGGAAACCGTGCAAGAGCCCACCCTCATCATCTCAGGATCCGCATACAGATAAGTGACAGTGGGGTATTCACTCTCAACTTCACCATGTGCAGAGATTTTCCAGCTTGTGGGACAACAACCTGAGCACTTGCAGACTGAGAGTGATCATTGCTACCAAGGTGTCAGGGAAGGCTTGCCCCTAGCACAAATGAAGTTTCCAGGCACATATGTATGTGCATGCCAGCATCTGACCGAGCAGATGTGCATGGACATAGGTGCGTGCAAATGCAAATGCGCACGGCCAGGAGTGCAACTGTCGACACGTGTGCTATTTAAACAAGGCTGCAGCATTGGCTCATTGCTGTTTGGTCTACAGCGTTCTGTGTGTTTATCCCCGATTCCTCTGCCTGACCTCTGTTCTTAACCCAGATTGCTCCTGACTACGTTTGCCTGCTACCTGCCCTGACCTCGGCTTCGTTCCTGGATTCTGCCTGCTGTTCCTGCCTGATCTGCCTCACCGTTGCTAACATTGGCCTGTGACCCAACTACTCTTCTGCCTGCCTTTTATGCCTGATCTGCCTGTCTGTTACCGACCCGGCTTGTCTGACCGTGCACCCTTCTCATCCAGCCTGCTTCAGCTCCTTCAGTCCAGTGAGCTCACATCTGATTCTTGCTCCTACTTCTTTTCCAGTCTGCCGCCAACCAAGCTTCATCTCTGGTGGAAGGTACTGCTGGTGGGTATCCCTGGGGTATGGTAATGCTGGTGGGTATCGCTGGCACTGCTGGTGGGTACCCCTGGTGGATGGTACAGCTGGTGGGTATCCCTGGTGGGTACTGTCAGCAATGCTGGTGGGTATCCCTGATTGGATAGTATGGCTGGTGGGTATCCCTGGTGGATGGCATGGCTGGTAAGTATCCCTGGTGGGTACAGCTGATGGGTATCCCTGGTGGGTACTGCTGGTGGATAATACAACTGGTGGGTATCCCTGGTGAATGGCACGGCTGGTGGGTATCCCTGGTGAATAGTACAGCTGGTGGGTATCCCTGGTGGGTGGCACTTCTGATAGGTATCCATGGTGGATGGTATGGCTGGTGGGTATTCCTTGTGGCTGCTGTCCCAGATCATGGGTTACCGACCCGCCAGCAACGAGCATCAGTGTGGGATGAGCTGGCGCCCAAGGAAGCATGCCGCTGCAGTTAAGAGCAGAGCCGATGCTTCCTGTATAGCGCCGGCTCCTGTCACAGGCGGAGTACATTTGGTATCACCCTGCCTGTGACAGAAGTCAGCACTATACAGGAAGCATCGGGTCTGCTTCCTCTAGAGCCGGCTCCATTCTTCACATTGATGTTCGGGGATGGCGGGTCAGAAATCCGCGATCTGGGCTTGCTGACCCACCATCCCACCCACTTTTGCAGTTCATGATCATGGACCTCTAGGGACATTTGTACTTACACCTATCAATGCCGTGTCAGTGCTCCGGTTGTTCCTCCGATGGGGTTACCTTTTGCTCCGCCTCCTCAGCTCCTGTGATGGATGTTTGTTGCTCCCGCCACCGGTGGAATCAGCGATTTGATGACCTGGCCCAGCCCATTGGTGAGTATGGGGTCCTACTGTTTGACCCCGATGATGACTCACCTCCCTGCCTATTTTATGCTACATACATTCATTTGATTTACTACTTGTATTACAGATACAGCAAAGCATTTACCCCTGAAGAGCGAGCGCGGTCTCGCGAAATGTCGTCGGGTGCTACCGATGCTTGCATATTTCTCTGTTTGTAATTGGTATTTACTGTTTATCATGTATGTGGACTGACCCATGTTCACATTGTATGCATATTTATTTATTGCTGTTGTGTCTTACATGTGCAACAAACTGTAATAAATCTACTTTTTTACTATCATATGTTTTTTGGCTTACCATATTCACCTCATTTAAAGTCCCAGGGCGAACCCCATGTATATATGTATTGTAATAGGGATGGAGGTGATGTTGGGGTGACACCAGACCTTATATTATGTTTCAGAGAAGGAGGTGGCGGGCCACATGAAAGGGTCAGCGTTTGGGCACCCCTGAGCTAGAACTTCTGTACCACCCATCTCACTAATAGAACACCAATAGATGGTTCTCTATGAGTTGAGCATCATTATTGGGGTTTAGAATAAGACCATTTGTAAAAAGGGACCTACAGGTAGAACAGAATATTATATGGAAATCAGCCAATAGCAACCAATAAGAAGTATGTTTAACCCAAACATTTTACACATCCTGAATATAAGGAAGGACACACATGATGTTCTCTGCAGGTTATTCTTGCCACATTCTTTATTTGTTTGTACGTCCAAACATAAAAAAAAAGTGTTAGTCCATGTGAACTTTCTGGTGTCGATCAAGGGTACTTTTTTGAGTGAAAGATTTCCCGCACTCCGAACATGAATAAGGCCGCTCACCTGTGTGAACTCTCTGGTGATTAACAAGATCTCTTTTCTGAATGAAACATTTCCCGCACTCTGAACATGAATAAGGACGCACAGCTATGTGACTTCTCTGGTGTATAAGAAGATTTTCTGTCTGATGGAACAATTTCCCACATTCTAAACATGAATAAGGGCGCTCTGTGTGAATTTTCTGATGTCGACGGAGGCTTCCTCTGTCCTTGAAACATTTCTTGCACTCTGAACATGAATAGGGACGCTCACCCGTGTGTACTCTCTGGTGTATAAGAAGAGCTTCATTTTGAATGAAAGATTTCCCACACTCTGGACATGAGTAGGGACACTCGCCCGTGTGACTCTTTTGGTGTTGACGAAGGTGTTCTTTCTGAACGAAACATTTCCCGCACTCTGAACATGAAAAAAGACGTTCACCCGTGTGATTTGTCTGGTGCTTAACAAGGTCTCTTTTCACAAAAAAACATTTCCCGCAATCTGAACATGAATAAGGCCGCTCACCCGTGTGAATTCTCTGGTGATTAACAAGGTCTCTTTTCACAAAAAAACATTTCCCGCACTCTGAACATGAAAAGGGACGTTTACCCGTGTGAATTCTCTGGTGTTTAAGAAGGTTTCGTTGGTCTCCAAAACATTTACCGCACTTTGAACATAAAAACGGACGCTCCCCTGTGTGAATTCTCTGGTGATTAACAAGGTGTGCTTTCTGATTGAAACATTTCCCGCATTCTGAACATGAGAGAGGACGTTCGCCTGTGTGAATTCTCAGATGTTTATCAAGCTCCCCCTTCTGAATGAATGATTTCCCGCACTCTGAACATGAAAAGGGACGCTCGCCCGAGTGAATTCTGTGGTGTTTAAGAAGGTTCCCTCGGTCTCTAAAACATTTACCGCACTCTGAACATAAGAAAGGACGCTCGCCTGTGTGAATTCTATGGTGATCAAGAAACTTTCCTTTGTGGCTGAAACATTTGCCGCACTCTCGGCATGAGAAAGGACGCTTACGCTTGCGACTTTTCTGATGTTTAGAAGGTTTTCTGGTTTCTTTGAAAGAATTCCCACACACTGTAGATGACAAGGAACCTGTGTGAGATCCTTCATGGTGTAAAGAAGATCCCTCAGGATTAGACGGATCTGTTGATGGATCTGTACTGTGAGATCCCAGATTTGTTTCGGCAGTAATAGTATGTGGATCACCAGAAGATTCCTCAGGATTGGAGGGATCCATTGGTCTTTCTGAAAGATAAGGTCTATGAAATATTTGTGTATTGGGGTCTTCTCCTGGAGAACGTTGTGTGGTGGCATTTTCTTCTTCCTTATATTCTGAAGATACGTTATTCGAGACACAATGTCCACCTGTAGGAAACCAATGCTTAATGGTTAGAAGAATTCAGAAAAGAGGTTACTTACTGTATAAATATTTCTCTATAAATACATTTAAAAGAAAAAAATGGGGCACATGGCATCTCATCCCGAAGATTCTACGACCTTAAAAAACGTAAGTAAACCACAATAATGATCTTGTAAAGCTTTATGTAGGAGATTCACTACTGAATACTTGGTCACATGTCGTTCCTTTCATTGTAACTTTTTTTTTTTATTTATTTTATTTCATTTTAGTTTTATTTTGTAATTGTCAACTTTTCACCTCAAGTACCCCTTTACAGTAGGATCCATTTGGGGTCAACAGAAGGATGTACAGCAACATTAACCCCCTTCATGCCTTTTTTCTGACATTTGTTGCTTACAAGTTATAATCAGTATTTTTTTGCTAGAAAATTACTTTGAACCTCCAAACATTATATATTTTTTAAGCAGAGACCCTAGAGAATAAAATGGCGGCCGTTGCAATATTTTATGAATTTGCGCAGCGGTTTTTGGAAGATCTACACTTTCATACATAACAGAAAAAAAAAAAGTAAGTTTAGCCCAATTTTTTTATATAATGTGAAAGATGATGTTACGCCGAGTAAATAGATACCTAACATGTCACGCTTTTAAAATTGTGCACGCTCGTGGAATGGCGACAAACGATGGTACTTAAAAATCTCCATGGGCGAGGAATTAAAAATTTCTACAGGTTTACCAGTTTAGAGTTACAGAGGAGGTCTAGGGCTAGAATTATTGCTCTCGTTCTAACGATCGCGGCGATACCTCACATGTGTGGTTTGAACACTGTTTACTTTTGCAGGCGCGACTTACGTATGCTTTAATTTTTTTTGTTTTATTATTATTTATTTTACTTTTTTATTTTTATTTTTACACTGTCCTTTAAAAAAAAAAAATTGCGTCACTTTTATTTCTGGGTCACTTTTATTTAGGTATGCAACTTCTGCGCGCGGGCTCGGCGGGACGGGGCGCTCACATTTTTTTTTATTATTATTTATTTTTCTTTTAAATTTTTTTTTTACACTGTCCTTTTTAAAAAAAAAAAAGTCACTTTTATTTCTGGGTCACTTTTATTTCCATATGCGACTGCTCTGAGGGACGGGTCGCTTTCAATTTATTTATTATTTTTTTTCCTTATGTATTTATTTAATTTATTTTTTACACTGTCGCCTTAATTTTTTTTTTCTGATCACTTTTATTGCAGTCACAAGATATTGGCAGTGACAGTAATAGGCAGCGACAGGTCCTATTTATGGAGGGATCTGTTGTCTATAAGACCTCAAATCCCTCCTTTGTACTTAAAAGTATTCAAAGCCAGTGTTAATTTTGACGTTAAATTTTGATCTAGTCTTATGCTGCGTACACACGGCCGGACTTTCCAACGGGAAAACTTCCGTCGGATTTTCCGACGGAAAAATAGAGAACCTGCTCTCTATCTAAGTCCGTCGGAAATTCCGACAGACAGAAAAAGTCCAATTAGGCATACACACGGTCGGAATTTCCGATGAAAATCTCCCATCTGACTTTTTCTGTCAGAATTTCCGACCGTGTGCATTGGACCCCATACACAATATTAGATTTTCCGCAGATTTTTTCCTTCGTATTTTACCGAAACCATATAATTGTAGGTCAAATCTTAAGAGTTTCAATTTGTATGCAATCAGGCAGGCCCTTGTACTACATGGTTTTGGTAAATCTGAAGACCAAAATCTGCAGAAAATCGAATAGTGTGTATGGGGCTTTAGTTATAGTCTTTTGACTAAAATGCCGTTTTAGTTTTGGTCGTATTTTAGTCATCTGTATTGTTTTAGTTTTAGGCTCGGTTCACATATGAGCTGCATGCGGCTGACACCAGGGGTCCGGTGCGTCCTGGTTCACCGTTTCAGGTCCAATTTTAGCCTGAATTTTGGGTTGAATTCGGACCTGAAACGGACCAAAAGACGCACAGACTTTTTTGTGCAAATCGCACCGGACCCCTGGGCAGAGGTATGTGAACCGGCTCTATAGAGAGCCTGGGAAAAGTTCTCCTGCTATTGCGAATTGGGTGTACTGGCCAATTTGTCTTTATTCAATGGTGCAAAAATCAACTACTTGAGATTTCAACTTAATTTACTTTTTCAGGTCCAAAGTGGACATGCAGCACCTCCAGAAAAATGTGGAAGATCTTAGGACCATAATCAAGTTCCTGCTTCTCCAAGGGAAAGATGCGAAGCAGATCCACGATGACATGTCACAAACTTTGGGTGACAGTGGCCCTTCATATGCAACAGTTAAATGTTGGGTTGTCAATTTTAAAACTAGCCATTTTGGTGTTGAAAGTGAGAAACCCAGTAGAAGGCCTGTTTCTGTCTGCAAATGTGAAAGTCATTCATGACATGATCATGGAGGACCGTCGAATATCAGGCAAAAGTATTGCTACATATCTGGGAATATCACGTGAGGGAGTTGGTGCCATTATCCAAAACAACTTGGAAATGAGAAAGCTTGCACCAAAGTGGATCCCAAAACGTTTGACAACCGAACAAAAAAGGAAACGTGTGAAGACATCGGTGGCTGTTTTGGAACATTTTGCAAGAAATGAGTCAGACTTCCTGGACAAACTGGTGATGAGACATGGATCTACTGTTCTGATCCTGAGACAAAGAAACAGTCTAAGGAATGGAGGCAAAGTGTTTTCCCCAGGCCAAAGAGGTTCCGTGTGCAAAGGTCAGTGCAGAAGCAAATGGCAACAATTTTTGGGGATAAGAAGGGAGTTTTGGTGGACTACTTCCAAAAGGGTTCACTCATAAATGCAACATATTACTGTGCTTTATTACATAGTTACCGTATATACTCGAGTATAAGCCGACCTGAATATAAGCCGAGGCACCTAATTTTACCACAAAAAACTGGGAAAACGTATTGACTCGAGTATAAGCCTAGGGTGGGAAATGCAGCAGCTACTGGTAAACAATACCCCCTGCAGGCTCACTGTGCCCATCTGCAGCCTTGCTGTGCCCATTTGCAGTCTCACCTTGTTTACGGTCTCCCGCTGTGTCATGCAACTGTTCGGCGGCCGTCCACTGTAACAAGTGGCTACAACAAAATGGCGGCGACTCCGAAACACTGCAGGCTGCTGTTAGACCTCTAGAGGCGGATTGCCAGCACTCAGAGAGACCGGAGAACACCCGCACTTCACCCTCACTTGAGTATAAGCCGAGGGGGGCTTTTTCAGCATAAAAAAAATGTGCTGAAAAACTCGGCTTATACTCAAGTATATACGGTACATAGTTCGTCAGGTTGAAAAAAAACACATGTCCATCCAGTTCAACCAAGAAAAAAATAATAATAATAATAATACAACCCTATAGTAATCCTTCACCCACAGTTGATCCAGAGGAAAGCGAAAACCCCCAGTAAAGCATGATCCAATTTGCTACAGCAGAGGAAAAAATCCTTCCTGATCCCATAGAGGCAATTGGATTTTCCCTGGATCAACTTTACCTATAAAGGTTAGTACCCAGTTATATTATGTACATTTAGGAAAGAATCCAGACCTTTCTTAAAGCAATCTACTGAGCTGGCCAGAACCACCTCTGCATGGAGTCTATTCCACATTTTCCCAGCTTTTACTGTGAAGAAACCTTTCCGTATTTGGAGATGAAATCTTTTTTCCTCTAGACGTAAAGAGTGCCCCCTTGTCCTCTGTGATGACCTTAAAGTTGTTATAATTATGATGAAGAAATAATACATTTTATAATCTTCTGGCGGAGATGTTGGATTCAGTTTTTAATGGATCAACCATTGAAAAATATATAAGCCTTGTGTTGAGACAGAGATGCTTGAACAATAGTGTCTCTCTTCACGAAACCAAAGATATTTAACTGTCCTTGTTGAGTAGATTAAGGAGACAAACCCCGCTATAGAAAAAAGTTACACAGACAGGTAACTAGGCTGTTATCACATAGAAATCACCCTTGTCTAACGGATCCCATTATTTAGACAGTCTTGGACTTGTGTGTATAGCTAAACCATCTCTAAATATTCATTGAGACTGTTCAAAGGTAATTTCAACACGTGTTAGGAAAATATTTGAATTTTGTGCAGTCAGTATTATGTTAAAAATACAGATGTTTGATTATAAGCCACTCAAATTATATATATTATATTCCAAATACCTATATTTGATTATAAGTCATTCAAATTATATAATATATTCCAGGTCACAGATACGATTATGATGTTAGTATCTACTGACCCCATGATAATTCTGTCATAAGGTAAAAATATAAAATTTTTGATGTAGAACAAATAAGTAGAATTGTTTTAAAAAAAAAAACAGTATTATGCAAGACATATGAATCGTGATTATAACTGTAGAAAAATATGCATATAGCAGGTGTATATTTTTAGACAAACACATATTCATCGGGTATACCAGAATTATACATTTATCCATATAGATAATAATTTTATGTGATATTGATTAATATATATAACATGTGTCGTTCCTAGATAGACCAGTCTTTATAAGATATACATATCACTATCACATAAAATGGTTCTATACATTTTTTATATATATATATATATATATATATATATATATATATATATATAAATGTATAGAACCATTTTATGTGATAGTGATTATACTGAGCGTATTTTATATTAGAACGGTTACCTGAATACTTAAAGATATATATTCTTCTCACCATTATACAAACAAATACACATTATGAAAATAGAACATATTATTTAAAAGATAGTTCAGAACACATTTCTCTGCTCTCAGACATGCCCAGTGGTTAAAGGTGATATTACCTGAATTTCACCAAAAATAAATCATTAGATTTTTCCTTAACCAATGGAAAAGTAGCCATACCCTTTGGGCTGAGCCTATTATAATTTTTATGAAGAGAGATGCCATGAAAGAGACTCACACACTCAAAAAACACTCAAAACAGCTGATTACCATCAATCATACACGCAGACACTTACACCATTCATCAACTCACACTTTTACATTCATGAAGATTCCTGAACACCTGATGCTTTGGAACTCGGAGGTCGCAAGAAGTAATTTCTCTTTAAGAGTATCCGTCTTGAAAGCCACGGCAGTCATTCTAAAAACTCTGGTAACCAGCAATTCAGACCAGTAGCCATTTTGGAACGGGTAATTATGTCGTGTTGATTTTATCTTGTATTCATTTGTGTTCTCCTAAATATTGATTTATTGAATATTATACAATTTTTTTCTCCTGAATCAATAATTGCCTTGTAGATTTTTCTCCAAAGATTCAATATTCAATATATTTTTCATTTTCATAGTTTCCATCCAATTGACATAACAAACTTCTAATTTTATTTCACGTTGTTAACCACTTACTTACTTGCAGTATAGTAACGGTGAATTTGTGAAAAACAGACGTTCTGTCTAATTGTCATTTTACAAGGTTATTGATTCTACAGGGAAGTTTATCACTGTTGTATCACATCAAAGGTACTACACTCCCATTTAGCAGGTGTTTCAACTGATATTCAAGATTTTATGGAACGCAATCTGTATTTTAATTTCATATAAACATTTGTTTTTATCAACCAAGATATATAACTATTTTGTATGATTCCATGTCTGGTGAATACATTTCATATTTGTAGACTGTGGTCATAAAGATTGAATCTGTATTTTAAAAGTATCATCGTTAAAAATTACTTAAATCATAAATACTGTGCAGGAAACTTTCCTTAATAAGCACAACAAAGTGAAGATTGACAAAGTTGAGGCAAAATATCAAGGAAAAACATTGAGGAATGCTCTCCAAAAGGTGTCATCCTGTTGCACGACAATGCCTCGTCACACACTGCAGGTGAAACAATGGCAAAACTGACCTCCTTAGGCTTTCAAGTGATGCTCCATCCACCCTATTTGCCAAACCAGACTCCTGACTATCATCTGTTCCCCAATCTCAAAAAACACCTAAATGGACAAGGATTTGGGAGTGTTCCGGAGGCAATTAATGCTGCAGGGACTTAAGAAGCTGCAGGACAGATGTCGCAAGTGCATGGACTTCCTGGGGAAATATGTAGAATAGTGTGGCAGTTACAGCTTCCTAACTCAATTTTTTCTAGGTGAGGCTCAATACCACCTCATACAATCATCAATCCCTCCCCTCACGCCAGGGTACTAGGTGTAATCGTGGACTCTGACCTTTCCTTTCAGCCCCAAATCCAATCACTGTCCAAATCTTGTAGACTTCACTTCTGGAACATCTCCAAAATTCACCCGTTTCTAACTGTTGAAACCACTAAACAACTTATCCACCCCTTGTTATCTCTCACCTTGACTATTGTAACTCCCTCCTCATAGGCATACCTCTCCGCAAGCTATCCCCTTTTCAGTCCAACATGAATGCCGCTGCCAGACTCATCCACCTTACCAACCATTCAGTGTCTGCCACTTCTCTCTGCCAATCCCTTCACTGGCTTCCCTTTGCCCAACAAATAAAACTCAAAAAATTAACAATAACATACAAAGCCATTTACAATTCTGCCCCGAGCTACATCACCAATCTTATCTCCAAATATCGCCTAAACAATCCTCTCCACTTCTCCAAGACCTCCTGCTCTCTAGCTCCCTTGTATCCTCCTCCAATGTTCATCTCCAGGACTTCTCTAGAGCCTCTCTCATCCTTTGGAAACTCACTACCCCAATTTGTCCGGTTATCTCCTACTAAGTCCACTTTCTCTTGTCATCCATGGACTGACACAGCGTGTCTTTTACACCTTTACACGTGGGTTATGTCCCTGCTTGCAGGAGAAGACCTAGGCAGAATGTGAGATGTTATACATACATTCTAAAAAGCCAGAGCTGAACAGCCCCGCCCAGGGGGGCGGTCCCTCCGGCATAACCCTCCCACTGCAGTCAGCAGACCTCAGTTTTTTTCTGCCTAGCAGAAGGAGAAGACATGGCTCTCTGTCAGGGAAATAGGCGCATCCCTGTGCGTAATGGTGCAGGGTTGGCAAACCTGCATAGGCAAAGGCACTGTCAGGGAACCAACAGAAGGAGAAGGACTTTAGGACCCAGCATCTCTACCAGCAGGTCACATGGGCCTATATAAGGAAGTCTGCTAGTGTCTGCATTTGCTGGTTTATCTTCAGCTCCCCCTGTGTTCCTGTATCCTGAATCACCTGTTGATTTGATCTCCTGTGTACCGACCCGGCTTGTTCTGACCCGCTCTTCCTGATCCTTTGGCTCGACTCTTGGCTTGCACCTGACCTCCTTCTGCCTGCTCCCTGCATCCGACCCCGGCTTGTCTATTGAACTCTGCATATCCTGCTCCCTGCACTAAGACTCGGCTCATCCCTGGTCATTCTGATTACGGACTGTCTTCCTGTGAATGATCCTTGGCCTGGCTCCCGACTCAGCTTTCCAGTTGCTCCACTGGTCTCTGTCTCCTGGACCCTCCAAGCACGTCTGTCTTCAGTTACCAGGCACCCGTGCTTCTGTGGGCACTACACCTGCTGTGTAACCTTCAGTGGTGTGCTGCACTCGGCCGCAAGGGGAGCCCTCCCAGCATCTCGGCCTCCTACCAAGTTCCTGACAGTATAAACCAGCCATGTCAGAGGCCGACGGAGGTGTCTCCCCGCTGGAAGCCGCCAGCCTACAGATCACAGCCCTCACCCAGGCCATCCAAGAACTCCAGAAAGAGTACCGCCAATTAGAGGGCCGACTGCAGCACCTGCCTGCAAAACCTTCTCCCGCAGGTCAAGGGTCATCTTTAACTAGTTCCTTGGCAACCACTCCTGCTGTGGTGATGCCCCCTCCGGAACCACGAGTGCCAACACCTGAACGCTTCTCCGGTGATCGGAAGAAATTCCGATCCTTTAAAAACGCCTGTTACCTGTACCTGGCTCTGCAACCACGGACCTTTTACTCTGAAGCAGTGAAAGTGGGATTCATCATTTCTTTGCTGACTGACGAACCCCAAGTATGGGCTCATGGCTTACTGGAGCAGGAAAGTCCCCTCATCAATTCTGTGGACCAGTTCTTTGAAATCATGGCCCAGTTATATGAGGATCCCCTGCGGGCGGCCACTGCTGAAGCTGCTCTACATGCCATACGGCAGGGTCAGCGCCCTGCGGAAGATTACACAGTGGAATTCCGTACCTGGTCCTCAGACTCAGGATGGAACGAGGCAGCGTTACGTTATCAGTATCGGCTGGGACTGTCTGAATCCCTCAAGGATGAACTGTCTAGAGTCAAGACCCCTTCAACTCTAGAGGGTCTCATCCTATTGACTATTCAACTCGACAGACGCTTACGAGAGCGCCGGTCTGAACGCATCCAAACCCCCCAACTTCTCGAAGCTCCGCCCACATCTAGTTCTATGCAGCTTGGCCTGGCTCATCCGGCATTAACCTCAGGGGAGAGATTTCGTCGCCGACAGGCGAACCTTTGCTTCTACTGCGGGGGAACCAGTCATTATATAACCTTTTGCCCCATAAGACCCAGGAAATCGGTCCTCCGCACCACGGTCAACTGTCAGGTGTCCAGGTCCTCCTCCTCTCACATTACTCTTCCTGTCACATTACTGATAGCAGGACAAGAAGTTCACCTCCAAGCAATACTGGATTCCGGGGCATGTAGTTGCTTTTTGGATCTGACACTGGCAAAGAGACTCGCTATTCCCCTCCACCACAAGGGCCAAAGACTGACTGTCCACCTGGCCGACGGCTCAATGCCCAGTTCCGGGCATGTCACCCATGAAACGGCACCTATCCTTACCTCCATCAATTCTGGTCACCAGGAATTTCTACGTTTTGATGTCCTGAGCTCTCCTATATTCCCTGTCATCTTGGGAACCCCATGGCTACAGGCACACAACCCTCAGATTGACTGGTCCAAAAGGGAAGTTTTCTTCACCTCTCCCTACTGCCGGCAGCATTGTCTTGTTCCTGAAACCAAGGACTCTTCCAGTTGCATGTATGTTCTACCCACACCCAGTGTGGATCCCAATATACCAGCAGCCTATCAGGAGTTCAAGGATGTCTTTGACAAGAAGAAAGCAGATACTCTACCCCCGCATCGTCCCTACGATTGCCCCATTGAGTTGTTACCGGGGGCTGAGATTCCTTTTGGCCGTATTTTTCCCCTCTCTGAGACTGAACTTGAGACTTTGAGACAGTATATTGATGAAAACCTTGAAAAGGGATTTATCCGCCCTTCCTCCTCTCCTGCCGGTGCCGGAATTTTCTTCGTTGAGAAGAAGGATAAAACTTTGAGGCCATGTGTGGATTACAGAGAATTGAATAGAGTTACTCTTAAAAATCGCTACCCGCTCCCCCTCATCCCAGAACTCTTCCAGAGGTTCCGTACAGCTCATGTCTTCACTAAACTAGACCTACATGGAGCCTACAATCTTGTCCGCATCCGGGAGGGGGACGAGTGGAAAACAGTGTTCAGAACAAGGTTTGGACATTTTGAATACTTAGTAATGCCATTTGGATTATGCAACGCCCCAGCCACATTCCAACATTTCATAAACGATATCTTCCGGCAGTACCTAGACCACTTCATTATCATCTACCTCGATGATATCCTCATATTCTCAGCTACTCTGGAGCTTCACAGAACACATGTAAAAAAGGTACTGGGCATCCTCAGGGTACACGGATTGTATGTAAAAGCCGAAAAATGCGACTTCGAGAAGACGACAATCCAGTTCCTCGGACTCATTATCACCACCAATGGGATAGCCATGGATCCTCAGAAGGTGAAAGCCATTCTTGAGTGGCCGGCCCCTTCTGATAAGAAGAGTGTTCAGAGGTTCATCGGCTTCGCAAATTTTTACCGAAGATTTATAAGAGACTTTTCTACCATTGTAGCACCAATTACCCAGATAACACGTCAGCATACCAGATTCCAGTGGTCCGAAGCAGCACAAACGGCCTTTGATCAACTAAAGGTCCTCTTTACCTCTGCACCTGTTTTACAGCATCCCGATCCTGCCTTGCCCTATGTCTGGAAGTTGATGCCTCCGAAGTAGCCACAGGAGCAGTTCTTTCCCAGCGTCAGGGGCCCAAAGCCCTACTTCATCCCGTGGCCTTCTCTTCACGGAAGATGACCCAGCCTGAGAAGAACTACGACGTAGGGGATCGAGAGCTCTTGGCAATAAAGACCGCCCTGGAGGAATGGAGATATCTCCTGGAGGGTGCCGTCCACCCTATTTTGATCTTTACAGATCATAAGAACTTGGAGTATCTCCGCACGGCCAAGCGACTGAGACCCCGGCAGGCTCGATGGGCTTTATTCTTTTCTCGATTCAATTTCCATATCACCTTCCGCCCAGGGTCTAAAAATGGAAAAGCCGATGCCTTGTCCAGAATGTTTCCTGATACCCCTGAAGAGATTACACCCAGTCCAATTCTGTCCCCTCAAAACTTCCTCTTGATCCAGCCCGATTTAAGAGCTTCAATTGAACAAGCATCCACTCAGTGCACGGAAACAGAAATCTCCTCCCTCAGAAGCCAGGAGGGACTCCTTTGGCATCAAGACAGGATTTTTGTCCCACAGCAAGCCAGGCTTCAGGTCCTAAAAACTTTCCACGATCACCAGCTGGCTGGCCACTTTGGGGTCCGAAAAACGACCGAACTGGTCGAACGGTCTTTATGGTGGCCCACTCTGAGAGCCGATTGTAAGGACTATGTCAACTCCTGCACAATATGCCAAAGGAATAAGGGGTCCAACACGAAATCCTGGGGCCTGTTAAGACCACTGCCAGTTCCAGAACAACCTTGGAAAAATATTTCTTTAGACTTTATTGTGGATTTACCCCCTTCAGAAGAGTTTACAACCATTCTAGTAGTAGTAGACCGGCTATCCAAGATGGCGCATTTCTTACCAATGATGGGCACACCTTCTGCCATGGACACAGCAGAAATTTTCATTAAAGAAGTAGTCAGACTACACGGAGTACCAGATAACATTGTGTCAGACAGAGGTGTACAATTCACCTCTAGGTTCTGGAGGAACCTTTGCAAATCACTATCAATTGAGACATGTTTTTCCACAGCTTACCATCCCCAGAGTAACGGCCAAACAGAAAGGACTAACCAGACCTTAGAGCAATACCTGCGTTGTTTTTGTTCCTTTTCTCAGGACGATTGGATCTCATTATTGCCCTGTGTGGAATTTGCATATAACAACTCTGTGCACACTGCTACCAACCAGTCACCCTTTTGGGCGAACTATGGCTACCACCCTTCATTTTTACCCAATGTCATTCCCGAATCCTCAGTCCCGGCAGTCCAGGACAGAATAAATTCCATCCAAACCAATTATCAGATTCTCCAGGACACAATGCGTAAAGCCCAAGAAGGATATAAGAGACAGTATGACAAGAAGAAGAGAGGAAACCCTGCCTTTAAGGTGGGGGACAAGGTGTGGCTCTCATCTGCAAACCTCAAACTGCCTTGTCCTTCCCGAAAATTGGGACCAAAGTTTATTGGCCCTTTTGAAATAAAACGGGAAATAAATCCCGTAGCCTTCGAACTTGCCTTGCCTGAATCGTATAAAATCCACCCTGTATTTCATGTTGCACTTTTTAAACATGTAATTTCCAGTCCTTTTTCAGGGAGAGAAGAAATACCCCCACCTCCGGTCTTGGTTGGAGACGAGACTGAATTCGAAGTGGAGTCCATCCTTGACTGTCGTCGGAGAGGTAGGACAATTCAGTTTTTAATTAAGTGGAAAGGATACCCTGCAGAAGAAAGCTCTTGGGAACCTGCGAGTCATGTACATGCCCCTAGGCTTGTACAAAGATTTCGCACCAGTCATCCCGCAAAATGGGCGCAACTGGGCATCCGGAGGCTGCCCGTTGGGGGGGGCACTGTCAGGGAAATAGGCGCATCCCTGTGCGTAATGGTGCAGGGTTGGCAAACCTGCATAGGCAAAGGCACTGTCAGGGAACCAACAGAAGGAGAAGGACTTTAGGACCCAGCATCTCTACCAGCAGGTCACATGGGCCTATATAAGGAAGTCTGCTAGTGTCTGCATTTGCTGGTTTATCTTCAGCTCCCCCTGTGTTCCTGTATCCTGAATCACCTGTTGATCTGATCTCCTGTGTACCGACCCGGCTTGTTCTGACCCGCTCTTCCTGATCCTTTGGCTCGACTCTTGGCTTGCACCTGACCTCCTTCTGCCTGCTCCCTGCATCCGACCCCGGCTTGTCTATTGAACTCTGCATATCCTGCTCCCTGCACTAAGACTCGGCTCATCCCTGGTCATTCTGATTACGGACTGTCTTCCTGTGAATGATCCTTGGCCTGGCTCCCGACTCAGCTTTCCAGTTGCTCCACTGGTCTCTGTCTCCTGGACCCTCCAAACACGTCTGTCTTCAGTTACCAGGCACCCGTGCTTCTGTGGGCACTACACCTGCTGTGTCATCTTCAGTGGTGTGCTGCACTCGGCCGCAAGGGGAGCCCTCCCAGCATCTCGGCCTCCTACCAAGTTCCTGACACTCTCTCAGGAGCCAGTCTCCTGACCTATTTTTTATTCCTTTTGGAATTTTTTCCTATTTTTTTCTTTTGAGATCTTCTATCAACTGTCGGCTGGGCAACAGGTTGGGTACAAGATATCCTCGTAGTCTTCCCTGTCCGACCATCGAGCGTGCTGATCCTCGCCTTGTGTGCGTGAGACTCAGTTCACGACATGCCCCACGACTCCAGGGGTGGCCGGTGGGCTTCCAGCTCCGCGGTCCTCTCAAGATAGAACAGTCCGGCTGTATCTTTCGCGGTGGACCGGGCCGACAGCTACTCAGTACCGCACTGTGATAGTTCTGTCAGAAACACACCAGTGGGTCCCTCAGGGGACGGGTAAGTAGTCTCTCCTGGCTGCAGGTGAGTACATGCTGTGTGTTTCTTGTGTGGGGGATTTCGCTGTCTCCCCCTGTGTTTTTTAATGTCACTCTCTGTGCACTTCGCTGGCGCTGTACTGTGTGGGGTGCCTGGGGGCCATACTGTCCTGGGGGGGGGGCTCATGCTGCTCTGCATTTCGCTGGGGCTGTTTATTTGAGAGTGAGGGGCCTGGGCGCCGTTCGGCGCCATGTTTGGTGACTGTGCTGTTTTTTACATTGGCGGCCATCTTGCCGTGGTCCGCCAGAGCACATTGCGGCGGCCATTTTCTTGTAGCCGCACCTTCTTCTAGCTCTAGTTTGGCCTCTAGCGCCGCTCAGGAACGGCGCGAATCTCCTCACAGTCTCTCTCCTCTCAGCTCACTCACGCTGAGCAGCGCGGCGCGGAGAGACAGGGCAGCGGAACCGAGCGGTCCTGGTCAGGTTGGTGGGTCCCCTGGGCATTCCCCTACTTCAGTCAGCACAGCCTGTGGGTCTCAGAGGGGGACATTATGGAGTCAGAGTCACCAGCTTCCCCTAACATGCCAGAGGCAGCAGCCAGTGCTCCAGCACCTGCGGTCCCTATGGACCAGTTGTCGGCAGTCCTGGAATCATTTCTGACCAGGATGGAAGCTGTGTGTGAGCACAAGGGAGCAAAAAAGCGCCCTCTCCCCACTTTATCTCCACAAGGGGAGTGCTCTGATTCAGATATGGGCCTAGCTATTGCTGCTCAGGACCCTAGCTCTGAATATTTGGATGGTTTTGAACAGGACATTCCTTGTGAGGAAGACTCCAGTTCTGAGTCAGTAAATGACAGGGCGCTTGTTAGTGAACTCATTGATGCTGTGAGGGACACTCTCAAGCTAAATGCTGCGACTGCAGAACCTCAGGCGGATACAGTCTCCTTTGGTTCTTTTAAGACCAAGCCTTCTAAAAAGGTTTTTCCATATGTACCTTTCTTTGACCAGCTCATTGACCAGGTCTGGGAAAAGCCGCAGAAGACTTTCATGGTCCCGCGGCGTTTGTCTATTAGATACCCCTTTGAAGACGCCCTGCTTAAAAAGTGGGCTTCTCCCCCGGTGGTCGACCCTCCAGTCGCCCGTTTAAACAAGGCCACCACTCTCCCGATGGAGGGGACTCCTGCGTTTAAGGACCCCACTGACAGGAGGTCAGAAGTGGTGAGTAGAGCCATGTTCGCCTTGTTGGGATCCGCCCTACGGCCAGTAGTAGCGGCGACCCTTGTGTCTCAGACACTCACGGAATGGGCAAAAATTTTGCACCAAACTGTGCAGGAGTATAACCTTCCTCCAGACACTATTGCTCTGGCCCACCAGATGGTGCAGGGTCTGATATATGTGTGCGACGCCACGTTGGACGCGGCCCCTTTAATATCCAGGGCCTCTGTTTCGGCGGTGGTATTGCGTCGTCTCATCTGGTTGAAATGCTGGTCTGCTGACCTAGCCTCTAAGAAGCTCCTGGCGGATCTACCTTTTAAGGGTGGTAGACTTTTTGGTGCTGCTCTGGATGACATCATCAAGGATGTCACGGGAGGTAAAAGCACTCTCCTTCCTCAAACTATCAAGGGTAAGGAGGCCCGACGTAAACCGGGTCCTTCCTTTCCAGCAAAAAAGGGGTTTTTTCGTCCGTCAGAGTCCACGGGTAAGCCATCCCAGACTGACAACAGTGCGGCTGGCGGGCACAAGCGCCCCTGGGTGCGTAAGCCGAACAAGCCGGCTCCCAAGCCCGCCTCCGTGTGAAGTCTTGCCCCCGCCCGTCTCGGGGGTGGGGGGACGACTTTGCAGGTTCACGGATCGGTGGACCTCCCGGATCTCCGACCGGTGGGTGTGCGAGGTGGTCACCTCAGGATACAGAATAGAGTTCCGCTCATGGCCCCCAGACAGATTCTTTCCCTCAAATCTCCCTCTCCTTCCTGCCCGTCGGGCAGCCCTCTTGGGGGCTGTACAGGATTTGATCGGGTCCGGAGTAATTGTGCCGGTTCCGTCCCAGGAGAGGTTTCAGGGGTTCTACTCGAATCTGTTTGTTGTTCCAAAAAAGGACGGGGTTCGGCCAATCCTGGACCTCAAGGCCCTGAATGCCTTCGTGAAGGTGCAAAAATTCCGCATGGAATCCATTCGCACAGTGATCGCGACACTCCATCAAGGGGATTTTCTGGCATCCTTGGACATCAAGGACGCCTACTTGCATGTTCCGATCTGCGCAAGCCACCAGAAGTTTCTGCGCTTTGCGGTCGGCGAAGTCCACTATCAATTTGTGGCTTTTCCCTTCGGCCTAGCCTCGGCACCAAGGTGCTTGCTCCGGTCCTAGCTTTGCTGAGACAGCGAGGCATTGCTATCGTGGGCTATCTGGACGATTTTCTTCTAAGAGCAGACAGTGGCTCAGAATTGGAAGAAAGTGTGACTATCGTCAGTCAGACCCTCAGGGAGTTTGGGTGGCTCCTGAACGTTCAGAAGTCGGTTCTAGTCCCGACTCAGCGTCTGGAGTATCTAGGTCTGATTCTGGACTCCTTGGAGGCAAGAGTCTTCCTACCTCCAGACAAACTACTGACACTTCAGTCTGCAGTACGGGTGCTGACGTCCCGAAAATGGTCGTCAATCCGCTTTTGCATGAGAGTCCTGGGACTCATGGTGGCCTCCTTCGAGGCCGTTCCTTATGCCCAAGCGCACACCAGGGCTTTACAGAAAGATCTTGTCCACTTGGGACAAATCCCCGTTGTCCTTGGATCTTCAGATCCAGGTGAGTCACCTGGTCAGGGCGTCCCTGACGTGGTGGTTGAGGTCCCCGGCTCTTCGGTCCGGGAAGTCGTTCCTCCCCATCCAATGGACGGTGATCACGACGGACGCCAGCCTGACGGGCTGGGGGGGAGTCTGGGGAGTCCTGTCGGCCCAAGGGCTTTGGACTCCGGACGAAGCCCTCTTACCGATCAATGTGCTGGAGATACGGGCAATCAGACTGTGCCTCTCCTTATGGTCGGAGAAACTACAGGGTCACTCCATCAGGATCCAATCGGACAACGCCACAGCAGTGGCGTATGTCAACCATCAAGGGGGGACTCGGAGCTCAGCTGCGGCTTCCGAGGTCGCCCGCATCCTGAGGTGGGCCGAAAGAAGCGTGCCGGCTCTGTCGGTCGTCTACATTCCGGGCGTAGACAATTGGCAGGCGGACTATCTAAGTCGCCAGACGCTGGACCAGGGAGAGTGGTCCTTGCACCCGGAGGTCTTTCAACTCCTTTGCAGACGGTGGGGCACGCCGGATGTGGACCTGATGGCCTCTCGACTCAATCGCAAGGTGTCGAGGTTTGTGGTCAGATCCAGGGATCCCTGGGCGGATGCGTTGGTGGCCCCATGGGGTCAGTATCACCTGATATACGTTTATCCTCCGCTGCAGTTGCTCCCTCACCTGCTCCGCAGGGTAGCGACCGAGGGAATTCCGGTGATCCTCGTTGCTCCGGATTGGCCTCGGCGTCACTGGTACGCCGATCTGGTACGTCTCGTCGCAGACGTTCCCTGGCGGTTACCAATACGGGGGGACCTTCTGTCTCAAGGTCCTATATTTCATCCTGCTTTACAGTCTCTGGCTTTAACGGCATGGTTATTGAAAGCCAGGTGCTGAGAGACCGAGGTCTCTCGGATTCGGTCATTTCGACCATGTTAAGGGCACGGAAGTCTTCCTCCAGAAAGATCTATCACCGTACTTGGAGAGCTTACATCGCCATGTGCAAAGAGCTGGACTGGCGCCCACGAACGTATTCCGTTCCCAGAATCCTGCATTTTCTGCAGCGTGGCGTGACCCAAAAGCTCGCTTTGAGTACCATTAAGGGTCAGATTTCGGTCTTGGCCATCTTCTTTCAGCGACCGCTGGCGGGTCATCCCTTGGTTAGCACCTTTGTGCAGGGGGTTCCCCATGTGCTCCCCCCTGTCAAGCCTCCTCTCCCCCCGTGGGATCTGAATTTGGTGCTCTCGGTTCTCCAGGAACCTCCCTTTGAAAATATTAGAGATATTCCCCTCTTGACTTTGTCTCAGAAGGTGGCCTTCTTGGTGGACATTACTTCCATTAGACGAGTGTCTGAATTGGCGGCCTTGTCCTGCAAGTCGCCCTTTTTGGTCATCCATAAGGATAAGGCGGTGTTACGTCCGCGACCTTCTTTTCTGCCAAAGGTGGTCTCGGCCTTCCACTTAAATGAGGACATTGTTCTCCCGTCCTTGTGTCCTCACCCATCACATCCCAGAGAGTTTGCGCTTCACACTTTGGATGTGGTACGAGCCTTGAGGGTGTACCTGTCTGCTACTGCCTCTATTCGGAAGTCTGACTCACTATTTGTGGCTGTCTCTGGTCCAAAACAGGGCCAAGCGGTTTCGTCTGCCACCATTTCTAGGTGGATCAGACAAACCGTCATTCAAGCTTATGCTCTCAAGGGGCGGGCGCCTCCCTTTCCGGTTACGGCACATTTCACCAGGGCAATTGGTGCTTCCTGGGCTTTCCGACATCAAGCGTCGGTTGCACAAGTGTGCAAGGCGGCGACCTGGTCGTCTGTTCATACCTTTTCTAAGTTTTATAAGGTTGATGTGGCTGCATCTTCGGATGCTTCCTTCGGCCGCAAGGTGTTGCAGGCCGCTGTTTGATGTTGCAACTCCTCCGTTGAGGAGCTCTGCCTTGTTTGGAGTGAAGTTTTTGGTTTTCCATTTATACTGCTCCCATCCCTCTTGACACTGCTTTGGGACATCCCACGTGTAAAGGTGTAAAAGACACGCTGTGTCAGTCCATGGATGACAAGAGAAAATAGGATTTTTGTACTCACCGTAAAATCCGTTTCTCTGGCATCCATGGACTGACACAGCACCCACCCTTCTTTTCAAGTTTGTACTGCTTTGTTACGAACTGAGGTCTGCTGACTGCAGTGGGAGGGTTATGCCGGAGGGACCGCCCCCCTGGGCGGGGCTGTTCAGCTCTGGCTGTTTAGAATGTATGTATAACATCTCACATTCTGCCTAGGTCTTCTCCTGCAAGCAGGGACATAACCCACGTGTAAAGGTGTAAAAGACACGCTGTGTCAGTCCATGGATGCCAGAGAAACGGATTTTACGGTGAGTACAAAAATCCTATTTTTAGTTGATCCCTGAATACTCATCTCTTCAGGGAGGCCTATCCTGCCTTCAGCCAACAACCGAATCTTCTACTTCCCTCATCAGTTCATCCCTCACAGTCCCTAACTTTTGTTTCACCAGCCCCTCCCTATTAGATTGTAAACTCGCAGGAGCAGGGCCCTCTTAACCCTCTTGTTTTGAATTGTATTGTTGCTGTATTGTCTCCCTTTATATTATGAAGCCCTGCGCAAACTGTTGGCGCTATATAAATCCTGTATAATAATGTACTGTATGTTGGTCTAAAACTTACCTACCTTTTATAGGTTCTAATATGCCCATTGTGAAAGTATGTGTATATGATGTTTAATACAGTGACCTTTTTTCCTCTTCCAACTTCTGCTGTCATCGCTCTCCGGGATGCTAGAAAGGTCCCAAGAGAAGTGCATTTGGTATCAGTCCGCCTGGGACAGGAGCCGTCTACAGTGGAAGCATCAGCTTATGTGGCTCCTGCTTCCTCTACTGTCGACGCTGACACAATACACTCTGATGCTATGGTATGGTGAGTCGGCAAGCCCAGATCGTGTTCAACAGGTTGCTGACCCTGGACATGTGCGAAGGCTTTGAGGTCAAGGGCCACATCAGAGAGCTCCAAAGGCCACAGGTTAAGCATCCCTGAAATAAAGAATACAATACACCCAACTACACTAGGTAACAGTGTTTGCATTGAGGACATTGTTACTGCCAGAACAGAGTTGAGCCTTCCTCCATCTCATTTCTTAGAAACATGACAAAGTACTGAGGAACGGAGATGGACCTTTCATATGGTGTACAGTATCTCCTCATTTGTTGGGAACATGACGATATATTGAGGAATGGAGATGGACCTTTCATATGGTGTACAGCAGGGGTATGCAACCTGGGGTCCTCCAGCTTTTGCAGAACTACAAGTCCCATCATGCCTCTGGGAGTAATTGAAACTGCCAGCCTTGCAATGCCTCGTGGGGAATGTAGTTCCACAACAGCTGGAGGGCCCCAGATTGCCTACCCCTGGTGTACAGTATCTCCTCATTTGTTGTAAACATGACATTATATTATGGAATGGAGATGGACCTTTCATATGGTGTACAGTATCTCCTCCTCATTTGTTGGGTACATGACGTTATATGAGAAAGTAAGGTGGACTTTTCATGTTGTTTTTATTATCTCCACGTTGTAATTATTTAAATATTTTATACTCATCAAATAAAAATAATATGAACTTTTTCTAACTTTACTGTTTGACTTACTTGTGTCTATATGTAGAGAAGATTCCACCTGTTTACTTTCCATAATCATCTCCCCCTCCTCCATAAACTGTTGATCTCCACTCACCAACGTCTCTTCTTCTTCCTCTTTAATCTCAGCTTTGATGTCTTTTAGTTTTTTATTCTGAATCACAAAAATGATAAAATTGATAAAACTGTCAATAATAAAAGAATACAGGGGGTCCCCGACTTACGAACGCCCGACTTACGAACCCCTCCTACTTACGAACCGGGCGCTGCAGCCTCGGAAAATTTTGGAAATGTCCGTAATTGGCCGCGCATGCGCAGAACAGCATTCGACGGAACATCGAAAATGTCCGTAATTGTCGTTCTGCGCATGCGCGGCTGACTTACGAACATTAACGAATTACAAACAGGAGGAAAGTCCCTAACGGGTTCGTAACCCGGGGACCCCCTGTATACTGTATATAAGAATGTTATGTCATAATTTAGAATATAATATTTGAGTTCTATCTCCCAGTCCCCTTTACCTGAATTTGGTGTGAGATGCTGGGAACGTCCTGTGCAAAATTCTGGGAATACAAAGGACTACAATTCTCCATAGATTGCTGATCTCTACTAGCAAGTATCTTTTCTTCCTCTTCTCTTTCAGCTTTGATGTCTTTCAGTTCTTTCCCCTAAACCCCAAAGATGGCAGTAGAGATTTGTAAAAACAAGAGATTACATAGAAGAATGTCACCTCTTACCTTAGAATGCATTCTTAAGTCTACATGCTCAGTCCCCACCTACCTGATCATGGTGTACATAATTATGATCTTCCCATGGGGAATGCTGGAAATACAGAGGACGGGGACATCTCTCTGGTGGGTTCCCATTGCTGGATCCATCTGTAGGAAACACACACACTGACTGAATACATTGTTTCTATGTGTTTATCAGATGATGGGGGATCTAGGTGGACCCTCCGTACTGCTCTCTCCTTTACAATAAAGTCTCCTCTTACTCGGTGATGTGAGGGGTGGCTGATTCTCCATCATGACGTCCTTGTAGAGATCCTTGTGTCCTTCTAAATACTCCCACTCCTCCATGGAGAAATAGACAGTGACATCCTGACACCTTATAGGAACCTGACAAACACAATGATACAGTCACCATCCAGACACATCCCTTGTCTGTTACTGGATAATGTCCCAGAATTCCCGGCACCGCTCACCTCTACTGTCAGCAGCTCAATGATCATGTTGGTCAGTTCCAGGATCTTTTTATCACTGCCTCTCTCAGAAGATATAAAGGAAAGTGGAGGCCCTGTGATGGTGATCTGG
This sequence comes from Rana muscosa, assembly GCA_029206835.1. NCBI lineage: Eukaryota > Metazoa > Chordata > Amphibia > Anura > Ranidae > Rana > Rana muscosa. Next base: position 399,990,261 of record CM055123.1, on the reverse strand, counting down.
GCTTTGCTCTGAGCTCCCAAAATTTGGTCCTCACCAGACTTCTTGACCACAACATAATCCTACAGAATAAGAGAAAGAAGAAGTAGCCAAATCTCAGCCAAACAATGCCTGCTAAAAACAGCACAACGATTAAGGGTGATGTCATGTGACCTCACCAAATCCTTCTCACCTCTCCAGTCAGCAGATAGAGGATCTCCAGGGTGATACCCAATATCTTGTTTCTGTCTTTCTCCATCTTAGCACATGCTGATACAACAGAACATCACATCTGAAAAGTCAGAAAGTCCTTTGTAGAGAGAAAAAGCAATAATAGTCATTACAGACTTCCCAGAATCCTCCTCACCTGTTCAGTCAGCTCTGTGTTTTAAAACTAGGATAAGAGCGATGTCATGTGACCTCCCAGAATCCTCCTCACCTCTTTGTTTAGCTCTGTGTACCTGGCCTGTACTGGGATGAGCTTAAAGTTCGATCCACACACTGAACCTTAACGAGAATTTATTCTGTCAGTGTCACGATTGGGAAATAATTCCCTCACTCTGGATGGACAGTTGAATAAATGGTTCCATATTTAGGATGTATCTGGTCTATAAACCAGGGGCTCTGGATGGACAGTTGGATAAATGGCTCTATAATTAGGATGTATCTAGACCATAAACCAGAGGCTCTGGGTGGACAGTTGGGTAAATGTCTCTATATTTAGCATGTATGTGGTCTATAAACCAAAGGCTCTGGATGTACAGTTGGGTAAATGGTTCTATATTTAGGATGTATCTGATCTATAAACCAGAGGCTCTGGATGGACAGTTGGATAAATGTCTCTGTATTTATGGCTATCAACTAAAATATAATATAACCTGATCTACCTCAAGATCCAGTAGTGTCTCCTCATAATTTCCTACTAAATCACCTTTCACCTGGAACTTCTTGTCATAACCCAACATTACTTCCTGTCTGTACATGACATCACTTCCTTCTTTGCTCTCCACGCTTATAAGTGAGATCTCCATCTTGTGGAGAATGTAAGTACTGCAGCCTATATTCTGAAGCTTTCTGAGAGAGCACCATGGCGCCACCAATGCTTTATTGAATACATTAAGTAAACAATAAAATATTATAACAATTACAATATGTACAACATAAATGAAATGGCCCATAAAATATGACAGATACAAATAAAATATGAATGCACAGTTGGCATCTGAAAGATTTAATTTGATAAATCACAGACAACAAAGGCAGCTCTTAGTTAAGTCACTGTTGGATATATTAAATTGGATATATGCACAGTTGGCATCTTAAAGCTTTAATATGATTAGTCACAGACATAAAAAACTGTATTTATTTAAAATATTTTCAAAATGAGGCCAAAGGAGCAATGGGGAAGTATAGCCCTGCTTTGTTTATTTTTTTTTCAATAAATTTTTATTAGATTTTATAAACTATAACAAATACGTTTGTTGCATTCAATATACAATATTTGTAGTGCAAAAATATTGTAAAGGCACATCTTGAAAAGTGTATATAGGTCTTGATGACCTAGGTCAGCCTACCTGTCACGTACCTAGCGGTGATGAGCCCGGACTTGCAGAGGAAGGCCTCCCTTACGGCTCCCACCAGCGGCCCCTGGTAAGGTAACAGCAGGCGCAGAGGTAGGAGGGGTACGAGTGCCTGGCAGGATCAACCAAGGTGAAGGTAGGTATGCAGACTTGGTAGGCACACTGGAACACAGCAGGTCGAACTGGAATCAGGAACACTCAGCAAACTGGAATCGTTCAGCAGACGGGACCGGAACCAGGAACACAGGAACTCAGCAAACTGGATCAGCTTAGCAGACTGGACCGGAACACAGGAACTCAGCAAACTGGATCAGCTTAGCAGACTGGACCGGAACACAGGAACTCAGCAGACTGGATCAGCTTAGCAGACTGGACTGGAACCAGGAACACAGGAACTCAGCAAACTGGATCAGCTTAGCAGACTGGACCGGAACTAGGAACAGTGAGCTTGGTCAGACAAGCCGGGTCGGTTAACTGGCTGGCAGCAAGGTACAGAGGGATCAGACAGAGGAGAGGTCACAACAAGCCAGGGGTCGGATGCAGGCAGAAAACTGGAGAAGTCACAGGCAGGCCGGGTCAAACACAGGTAAGTCTTCAGATCAGGTTTTCAGGTACTCAACGCTGTAGAGCAGACAGCAGGGACTGTCTGCGATTGACAGGTTTAAATAGCCCCTCTGGCGCCACCTGCAGGGCGGAGCATGCGCAACCGAGAATCAGGAAGACCAGGACGCCTGCTTCTGGCAGGACCTCCATGACATTGCCCCCCCCCCAAGGGGCAGCCTCCGGATGCCCATCCGGGCAAACTTCTCAGGGTGAGATCTCTTGAAGGACTGCACCAGGCTTCTAGCATGGATGTTCTCCTCAGGCTCCCAAGAGTTTTCTTCGGGTCCGTAGCCCTTCCACTTAATCAGGAATTGGTTCTGGTTATTCCTTCTTCTAAAATCCATAATGGCTTCCACTTCGAATTCCTCCTCCCCGTCTACAATGACAGGATCAGGGAGAGCCGGACTTCGGCCTGGAAATGGGTTGGGAACCGAGGGCTTCAGCAGAGATACATGGAAGACCGGATGGATCTTGAGGGAGTCAGGGAGCTCCAGTTCATAAGCCACTTCATTGATTTTCCTTTTGACTGGAAACGGCCCTAAGAATTTGGGGCCCAGTTTCTTAGAGGGACATGCCATCCTCAAGTTTAAAATGGATAACCATACTTGGTCGCCGGGTGCCAGCATTAATTCACCCCGTCTCTTCCTGTCAAAAATTGTTTTGTTGTGTTCCTGAGTCTTGGTCATGGTTTCCTGCAGAAGTTGGTTGTTGGATGAAAAGAAGTTCAACTTTTCCTGGACTGCGGGCACCGTACATTCAGGAAGGGAATTGGGCAGGAATGTAGGATGGAAACCGTAGTTTGCGAAGAATGGGGACTGCTTGGTAGCGGAATGCGTAGAGTTGTTATAGGCAAACTCGGCCAATGGGAGCAGGGAAACCCAGTCATTCTGAGCGAATGAAGAGAAGCAGCGCAGGTACTGCTCAAGGGTCTGGTTAGTCCTCTCAGTCTGTCCATTGGTCTGGGGATGGTAAGCAGAGGAAAGTGACAATTCTATCTCCAGAGCCTTGCAGAGGGATCTCCAAAACCGGGAGGTAAATTGTACCCCTCGGTCGGAGACAATATTGGCTGGTACCCCGTGGAGTCTGACGACCTCTCTGATGAACACCTGTGCAGTTTCGGGAGCTGAGGGAGTCCCCTTCATGGGAATGAAATGTGCCATCTTGGATAGACGGTCTACTATCACGAAGATAGTGGTGTGACTCTCAGCCGGAGGCAACTCGACGATAAAGTCGATGGACAGCATTTTCCAGGGTCTGTCTGGGACGGGTAGGGGTCTCAGTAGTCCCCAGGCCTTGGATTTGTAACCCTTGTTTCGGGTACAAACTTTGCAGGACTCCACAAATTTCCTACAGTTCTCGCGGAGCCGAGGCCACCAAAAGGTACGCTGTACCAAGTCGGTGGTCTTGGCAACGCCAAAGTGCCCGGCAAGGGCATGGTCGTGGCAGAGTTCCAGTACGGTTATTCTCAGCTCTTCAGGTACGTAGATCCTGTTCTGGTACCAAAACAGCCCATCTTTGGCCTGCAATTCCGGTTCGGAGGGGAGTCTCTGCCCAGTGGAGGCTTGCTTGATCCGGGAGAGTAGGTCTTCCTGAAGCAGAAGGAAGTTTCCAGGAGCAAGAATGGTGTCTGGAGGAGAGGTTTCCTTAGACTTATGGAACATCCGAGAGAGGGCATCGGGCTTAATGTTCTTGGAACCGGGACGGTAAGTGACATGGAAGGAGAACCGGGAGAAGAAGAGCGCCCACCTGGCTTGTCGTGGTTTTAGCCTTTTCGCTGCCTTCAGGTACTCCAGGTTCTTGTGGTCGGTGAATATCAGAATCGGGTGGGCAGCCCCCTCCAACAGATAACGCCACTCCTCTAATGCGGACTTGATCGCCAGCAATTCCCGATCCCCCACGTCGTAGTTCCTCTCTGCCGCAGATAACTTGCGAGAGAAAAAAGCTACTGGGTGGAGCAAGGCTCTGGTCCCCTGTCTTTGGGACAGTATTGCTCCTACCGCAATTTTCGAGGCGTCTACCTCCAGGACGAATGGTAATGAGGAATCTGGGTGCTTCAAGATAGAGGCAGAGGTAAAGAGACCCTTCAGGGCCTCAAAGGCCTTTTGGGCCTCAGGGGACCAGTGGAAACGGATCCCTTGTTTGGTCAGCTGGGTGATGGGTGCGATGATGGCTGAGAACCCTCTGATGAATTTGCGGTAGAAGTTGGCGAATCCAACGAAACGTTGGATCCCCTTCTTGTCCGCCGGGACTGGCCAGTCCAGGATTGCAGCAATCTTTTGAGGGTCCATCTTGATGCCCTCGCTGGAGATAATTAGTCCCAAGAACGATATACTTTCCAGCTCAAATTCACACTTCTCGGCCTTCGCATACAGGCCGTGCTGGTGAAGCCGAGCCAACACACTTCTGACGTGCCTGCGGTGGGAATCAAGGGAGGAAGAAAAAATTTGTATATCGTCTAGGTAGACAATGACAAAGAGATCTAGGAAGTCCCGGAGCACATCGTTAATGAAATACTGGAAAGTGGCAGGGGCGTTGCACAACCCGAAGGGCATTACCCGGTACTCGAAATGTCCGAATCGGGTGCGGAAAGCGGTCTTCCACTCATCCCCCTCCTTGATGCGGACCAGATTGTAGGCTCCGCGGAGATCAAGTTTGGTAAAAATGATGGCTGTTCCCAGTCTCTGAAATAGTTCCGGTACCAAGGGGAGAGGGTAGCGTTTTTTTACTGTGATTTTATTTAATTCACGATAGTCCACACAGGGTCGAAGGGTATGATCCTTCTTCTCTACGAAAAAGATGCCTGCACCGGCTGGAGATGTAGACGGACGAATGAACCCTTTCTGTAGGTTTTCATCGATATAGTCTTTTAGTGCCCCCTGTTCTACCTCTGTTAACGGGAAGATCCTGCCAAACGGAATTGCCGCTCCGGGAAGTAGGTCAATGGGGCAATCATAGGCCCGATGAGGTGGTAGAGTCTCTGCCCCTTGTTTGCTAAACACATCAAGAAAGTCATGGTAGACCTCAGGGATGGATTGCCGTATTCCAGCCTCCGTATTGATACATAAGAGGGTGGCCGGCCCAGGGGTTTTGAGTGTCCCGCAGGATTGCTGGCAGTAAGGAGAAGAAAAGGTCACCAACCCCGTGGCCCAGTTGATGGTAGGGTTGTGGACCTGTAGCCAAGGTATACCAAGGATCACAGGGAACAATGGGGAAGAGATAATGTCCAGGCGTAAGTATTCTTGGTGGGTTCCGGAGATGGTGGAGATGGTAGCGGGTAAAGGGGCGGTCTCTTGGACCACTGGTCCAGACTTAATGATGGACCCATCAGCCAAATGCACACATAGTCCATGGGTCTTGGTGACAAGAGGGATCTGGTGCTTGATGGCAAAGGCTGAGTCCATAAAGCAGCTGCAAGCCCCGGAATCAATAATAGCGGGCACTTGCAGAGTCCTTCCTGGGAGCTGTAACGAGACAGAGAGAGCAAGGTGAGATGTGGACTTGGCCTGTGGGTTGGTAGTGTCAGAAGATACTGAAAGACACTTACGAAGTTTCAGGGGACAATTTATAACGAAGTGTCCGGGTTCCCCGCAGTACAGGCACAGATTGTTCACTTGGCGACGTTGGCGTTCCTGTTGGGAGAGGGGAGGACGAAGCACTCCGAGCTGCATGGGCTTGGGTATGTCAGATGTAGCGGCTGGAGGTGCAACAGGTGCTGGGTGCAGATGGCTGGGAGCCCGGGGAAGCATCCAGGTCGGGCGGGAGAAGCCCGTGGACCTCTCAGCCCTCCGTTCCCTGAGACGTCGGTCGATCTGGATTGTTAAGTCAATTAGTGAATTCAGGGTTGGTGGTATGCCAACCCTAGCGAGCTCGTCCTTCAGAGGGTCGGACAGACCTATGCGGAACTGATGGCGGAGGGCGGCGTCATTCCAACTGGTATCTGCGCTCCACCGTCTAAATTCCGCTACGTAGTCCTCTGCTGCTCTGCGCCCCTGCTGAAGGGTGCGCAAGGCGGTCTCTGCGGTTACTGAGAGCTGGGAATCTTCATATAGCTGAGCCATGGCGTCGAAGAAGGCAGTAAGGTTGTTTAACGCCATATCTTTCCGTTCCAAGAGACGGTGGGCCCAGCTCTGAGGGTCTCCAGAAAGCAGGGACATCACAAAGCCCACCTTGGTGGCTTCCAAGGAGAAGGTGCGAGGCTGCAGAGCGAAGTAGAGTTCGCAGGAATTACGAAAAGCCCTAAACTTGCTTCGATACCCGGAGAATCTTTCGGGTGTAGGGACCCTGGGCTCCGGAGGAAGCATGACAACTGTGGGTGAGGATCCTGCCCCAGCAGTGGAGGTAGAGGTATGGGATCCCCCTTGGACTCCAGAGGGGTTGGAGAGGACCTGCACTTGTTCTTCCAGATGGGTGTAGCCTTGCTGGAGGTTCTTGACCGCTTCAGCCAATCCTGCCAGGTGCCGACATAGTTCCTCCATAGGTGAGGCTCCCTGCTCGGGCTCAGACATGGCTGTCTGCTACTGTCACGTACCTAGCGGTGATGAGCCCGGACTTGCAGAGGAAGGCCTCCCTTACGGCTCCCACCAGCGGCCCCTGGTAAGGTAACAGCAGGCGCGGAGGTAGGAGGGGTACGAGTGCCTGGCAGGATCAACCAAGGTGAAGGTAGGTATGCAGACTTGGTAGGCACACTGGAACACAGCAGGTCGAACTGGAATCAGGAACACTCAGCAAACTGGAATCGTTCAGCAGACGGGACCGGAACCAGGAACACAGGAACTCAGCAAACTGGATCAGCTTAGCAGACTGGACCGGAACACAGGAACTCAGCAGACTGGATCAGCTTAGCAGACTGGACTGGAACCAGGAACACAGGAACTCAGCAAACTGGATCAGCTTAGCAGACTGGACCGGAACTAGGAACAGTGAGCTTGGTCAGACAAGCCGGGTCGGTTAACTGGCTGGCAGCAAGGTACAGAGGGATCAGACAGAGGAGAGGTCACAACAAGCCAGGGGTCGGATGCAGGCAGAAAACTGGAGAAGTCACAGGCAGGCCGGGTCAAACACAGGTAAGTCTTCAGATCAGGTTTTCAGGTACTCAACGCTGTAGAGCAGACAGCAGGGACTGTCTGCGATTGACAGGTTTAAATAGCCCCTCTGGCGCCACCTGCAGGGCGGAGCATGCGCAACCGAGAATCAGGAAGACCAGGACGCCTGCTTCTGGCAGGACCTCCATGACACTACCCCTAATGGATACATACTGTAGGACTGGAAGGTCACCAAGTTACTCTTTGGTACAGCCTAAACAACAGGTAGGAAGTAGTAGAAATAGTAAAGGAGGGGGAGGAAAGAGGGGGATAAACAAAAATAAAGGCTGCCATAAGACATGTTCTACACCAAGTTACTTACAAAAATAAGCGAAGTAATACAAACTGTAAGAAAGAGTTTAAAAGTTTACATTCTTTTAGATAATTGGAGGCTCTGTGATGAGATAACCACATTTTCCATTTTCTGCCAAAGGAGTTGATAGGTTTTTGTAGTTCTAGTTGGACTTGAGTATTCAGTCTATTAATGACTAGGGATGAACTCGGTGTTCGAGTGGAACATAAGTTCGACTCGAACATCGGCTGTTCGCGCGTTCGGCGAACAACGAACGATTTGGGCCGTTCGTGCCAAATTCGAGTGACGCGAACGGCCCACAATACACTGCGCCATCGCAGTGTAATCCCGGCGCTGTGATTGGCCAAGCATGCACTGTGACCCTGCATGCTTGGCCAATCACAGCGCCGGCAGCGAGGAGAGCAATGATTGGCCACAGGCAGGATGCCTGTGGCCAATTATAGCTGAGGGGGTTTAGTACACGCCCCACACTATAAAAGGTTGCCAGCGCGGCGGCCTCGTGTAGTGTGTTCCGGAGCAGGGAAAGTGAAGGATAGGCAGGGACAGTGTCAAATCTATTCTTTGCTAAACCTTGTGTGTAGGGACAGAGAAGGATAGGCAGGGAGAGTGTCAGTGTCATATTCTTTGCTAAACCTTGTGTGTAGGGAGAGAGAAGGATAGGCAGGGAGAGTGTCAGTGTCATATACTTTGATAAACCTTGTGTGCAGGGAGAGAGAAGGATAGGCAGGGGACAGTGTCAGTGTCATATTCTTTGCTAAACCTTGTGTGTAGGGACAGAGAAGGATAGGCAGGGAGAGTGTCAGTGTCATATTCTTTGCTAAGCCTTGTGTGTAGGGAGAGAGAAGGATAGGCAGGGAGAGTGTCAGTGTCATATACTTTGATAAACCTTGTGTGCAGGGAGAGAGAAGGATAGGCAGGGGACAGTGTCAGTGTCATTGTTGCTAAGCCTCCTGCACATTATACACCTGAAGTTAGCCCGTATTGCTGCTTTTTCCTGGTGTGTTACACCAACAGGCATTTGTGGCACTTACAGCGGGCGGAGTGTGCCTCCTGATCATATTACACCTGAAGTTAGCCTGTATTGCTGCTTTTTCCTGGTGTGTTACACCAACAGGCATTTGCGGCACTTACAGCGGGCGGAGTGTGCCTCCTGATCATATTACACCTGAAGTTAGCCTGTATTGCTGCTTTTTCCTGGTGTGTTAAACCAACAGGCATTTGCGGCACTTACAGCGGGCGGAGTGTGCCTCCTGATCATATTACACCTGAAGTTAGCCTGTATTGCTGCTTTTTCCTGGTGTGTTACACCAACAGGCATTTGCGGCACTTACAGCGGGCGGAGTGTGCCTCCTGATCATATTACACCTGAAGTTAGCCTGTATTGCTGCTTTTTCCTGGTGTGTTACACCAACAGGCATTTGCAGCACCTACAGCAGGCGTAGTGTGATTCCTGCAAAATATACTCCTGAAGCTAGGCCTTATTGCTGGTTTTCCCATTTCCCTGCAGGCCATTAGAATGTCTGGAAGGCAAACAAGGAGAGGCAGACAGTCAGGAGCCAATAAAAGAGGGCAAGCAGGCTCTGTGTCTAGAGACAACAGTGCTGGTCGTGGACGCGGTGCATCGCCATCAGCACGTGGCCATGGGACACGCTTGTCCTTCTTTTCGGCAACTGGACGTGTTGAGCCGCATCATGCCGAAGACTTGGTAGAGTGGATGACCAAGCCCTCCTCATCCTCCTCATCCTCTCTCACCCAGGCTCAGGGTACTGGCAAAGCAGCTGCCAAAGCGTCCTCTTCCCTGGTATCAATGTCATCATCAGTCACTCCTTCCCTAGACCTACCATGTCCTCCTGAGGAGTCCCCCGAACTGTTTGAGCACAGTGTTGGGTACATGCTCCAGGAGGATGCCCAGCGTTTCGAAGGGTCTGATGATGATACCCAGCTAGAGAAAGGCAGTAGCGTGAATGCAGAGAGAGGGGATGCTCAAGAAGGACACCAATCTGGCAGTCATGTTCCAGCAGCTGCAGCATACTGCCAGATTGGCTCCAGTGATGAGGAGGGAGGGGATGATGAGGTCACTGACTCCACGTGGGTGCCTTATAGGAGAGGGGAGGAGGAGGAGGATGAGGAGGAGGCACATCTCCAACGAGGCAGGATGCTCTCGGGGGGGCCAGCGTAAGGGCAGCACTCCGACGGAATCACACCGCAGAGCTCCGCCTGTGCAGGGCGCTGCCTCTGCCCGTTATTCAAAAAGTTCTTTGGTGTGGGCCTTTTTTGAGTCGAGTGCATCAGATCGCACAGCTGCTGTTTGCAACATATGTCTCAAGCGTATATCGCGTGGCCAAAACATCAGCCGCTTGGGCACCACATGCTTGACCAGACATATGTTGACCTGCCATGCAGCTCGTTGGCAAGCCTACCTTAAAGACCCACACCAAAGAACAAAGCGGACCTCTTCTTGCACCGCATCAGCTGGGATCTCCAACCCCACTAAACCTTCAGTCCTCTCTGAAACCTGCACTGAGAGGAATGAAGGTGTAGAATTAGGTGTGTCACAGCCAAGTACTTGCGGGCACTCTGCTAGCAGTACACCGACGTCCGATTCTAGCAGGCAAATTTCCCTGCCCCAGCTGCTGGACCGTCGAAAGAAGTTCACTCCCAGCCATCCACATGCCCAGCGGTTGAATGCTAGCTTGGCTAAATTGCTAGCGCTTCAACTGCTGCCTTTTCAGTTGGTAGACTCGGCCCCCTTCCGTGAGTTTGTGCAATGTGCGGTTCCTCAGTGGCAGGTTCCCAAACGCCACTTTTTCTCACGAAAGGCGATTCCGGCTCTCTACCGGCATGTGGAAGGCAATGTCTTGGCCTCGCTGGACAGGGCGGTCAGCGGTAGGGTGCATATTAACGCTGACTCATGGTCCAGCAGGCATGGACAGGGACGTTACCTTTCTTTCACGGCCCATTGGGTCACTCTTTTGGCAGATGGGAAGGATGCAGGACAAGGTGCAGTAGTGTTGGAGGTTGTTCCACCGCCACGCCTCCAAAATGCTACTACTGGTTGTGACACACCTCTGTCCTCCACCCCCTCCTCTTCTTCTTCCTCCATGGCCTCTTCTTGTGCTTTGTCCTCTGAACCAGCATTGCTCTGTAGGCGTTCAAGGGGCTACGCAATTACGCAGGCAAAAAGATGCCATGCCGTGCTTGCGCTGGTGTGTTTGGGGGACAGGAGCCACACTGGGGCAGAGGTTCTGTCTGCTCTGCAGGGGCAGGCCGAGAGGTGGTTGACGCCACGCCAGCTTAAGCCAGGAATGGTAGTTTGCGACAATGGCACCAACCTCCTCTCCGCTCTCCGACAGGGACAACTGACCCATGTGCCCTGTGTGGCTCACGTCCTTAACCTGGTGGTGCAGCGGTTCTTGGGCAGGTACCCGGGCTTACAGGATGTCCTGAGGCAGGCCAGGAAAGTCTGTGTGCATTTCCGCAGATCTTATAATGCCAGTTTTTGCCTGGCTGAGCTGCAAAAGAAGTTGAACCTGCCCAAGAACCGCCTTATATGTGACATGCCCACCAGGTGGAACTCAACGTTGGCCATGCTGCAGCGGCTGCACACGCAGCAGAGGGCCATCAATGAGTACCTGTGCGACTAGGGCACCAGGACAGTGTCAGGGAAGCTTGTTTTTTTTTCACCACGCCAGTGGGGCATGATCAGGGATGCATGCACTGTCCTGGCACCATTTGAGGAGGCCACGAGGATGGTGAGCAGTGACAGTGCATGCATCAGTGACACTGTACCTCTTGTCCACCTGTTGGAACATACGCTGCATGGAATAATGGACAGGGCACTTGAGGCAGAACAGAGGCAGGAAGAGGAGGACTTCCTTGCCTCTCAACCCCCTTTACCCAGACAGTGTTCCTTCTGTCCCACCCAGGAAGAAGAGGAGGAGGAGGAGGAGGAGGATTGTGTCAGCATGGAGGTGGAGCCTGGCACTCAGCATCATCAGCAGCAGTCTTTTAGGGATGATTTACAGTCCCAAGAAACCAGTGGACTTGTACGTGGCTGGGAGGAGGTGGCTGCGGATCATGTCGTCCTTAGTGACCCAGAGGACTCCGGACCGAATGCCTCAGCTAACCTACGCTGCATGGCCTCCCTGATCCTGCAAAGTCTGCGGAAGGATCCTCGTATTCTTCGGATCAAGGAGAGGGACCATTACTGGCTGGCCACTCTCCTTGATCCACGGTACAAGGGTAAGGTTGCAGACCTTATCTTACCGTCGCAGAGGGAGCAGAGGATGAGACAACTCCGGGAGGCCTTGCAGAAAGGTCTGTGCAACTCGTTCCCAGAGACTGGGAGGTTACAAACTCCTGGTCCTGGACAACGAGTTGCTGAGGCTTCGGTCAGTCAAAGAAGGAGCGGTGGGGAAGGTGGCCGTCTGACCGATGCGTTCAGACAATTCTTTAGTCCGCAGCCCCAAGGTATGATCGGTTCCAGCAACCATCGCCAGCGTCTGATATACATGGTGCAGGAATACCTAGGGGCAAGGTCAGACTTGGACACCTTCCCCACTGAAAATCCTCTGGCTTACTGGGTCTTGAGGATGGATCACTGGCCAGAGCTTGCACAGTATGCAATTGAGCTACTGGCCTGTCCTGCATCCAGCGTTCTTTTAGAACGCACATTCAGTGCTGCTGGAGGATTTGTCACGGATCACAGGGTGCGCCTGTTCACCGACTCTGTTGATCGACTGACCTTCATAAAGATGAACCAGTCTTGGATCACCACCAGCTACCAAACACCTGAAGCTGATATAACAGACTAATTTATTTTCAAATGTCACATCCCTTCAAGACTGATGCTGATGTTGAGAGACTGTCCTGTTATGTTGACTGACTATCCTCCTCTTCCTCAATGATCTGATTGATGATGATAGCTTGGAAGAACATTTTTGTTTCTGGGTGCCGCCACCAGTGGCTAAGGCCCAATTTTTCAGCCCCTCTTTAACAGGGGCATGTAATTACAATTTTTGATGCAATACTTTGCAACAGGGCTCATTGCTGTGCTCCAAGTACAGTATCTGTGAGGGGTTGCAGTGTTGTGGCACCAGTGCCTAAGGCCAAATTTTTCTGCCCCTGTTTAACAGGGGCATGTAATTACAATTCTTGATCTAATAATTCACAGCAGGGCCCATTCCTGCGCCCACCAAGAGTAACTGTGAGGCCTTACAGTGTTGTGTCAACACCACCACCACCACCAAAGGCCCAATTTTTCAGCCCCTGTTCAACAGGGGCATGCAATTACAATTCTTGATCTAATAATTCACAGCAGGGCCCATTCCTGCGCCCACCAAGAGTAACTGTGAGACCTTACAGTGTTGTGTCAACACCACCACCACCACCACCAAAGGCCCAATTTTTCAGCCCCTGTTCAACAGGGGCATGCAATTACAATTCTTGATCTAATAATTCACAGCAGGGCCCATTCCTGCGCCCACCAAGAGTAACTGTGAGGCCTTACAGTGTTGTGTCAACACCACCACCACCACCACCAAAGGCCCAATTTTTCAGCCCCTGTTCAACAGGGGCATGCAATTACAATTCTTGATCTAATAATTCACAGCAGGGCCCATTCCTGCGCCCACCAAGAGTAACTGTGAGGCCTTACAGTGTTGTGTCAACACCACCACCACCACCAAAGGCCCAATTTTTCAGCCCCTGGAGCTACACTTAAACAATGTTAAAAAATTGTAATATACTGCGCTGTCTATGTGTAGATCCAATTCCACATAATAAAACGTGAATGTAATCCAAAAATCCCTACAAATGCTGCAACTTAAAAGTGAGACACACACAGTAAACAAGAATAAAAATGATGAAGCTGCGCAACGTTTAAATTAAACACCAAACTTACATAAACATAAGGTGTGACCAAAAATAACTCCTATACAAAAATGTTTCAACCACCAATGATGGTGAATTGAATAAAATAACAAATCCCAACCAATAAAAAATCACAACCAATAAAATTGATTGATAACTAATCGAAAATGCTGAAAAATGCTGAAAAAAAGAGAGAAGAAGAAAGTTCAGTCCTGTGGATAATTATTGCAATCAATAGAGTATAAAGATCGTGTAAGCAAAGGACAGCAAACAGGGGTCTTCTCACTCCACCACTGGTGACTTCAAACTCTAAAAACACTCTTGGAATAGTGCCTGGTATTCGATAGACAGAGATTCCACCACCACTAGTAATCGCTGCCGCTTACCAGAGCAAAGGATCTGTGCACAGATCAATATCAACAGATGGCTAATTCCCTGCCAGGGTCTCTTTAATGATGATTACTTCCCCTCCTCTGGATTCCACGCCACTTCTCTCCAAATACCACCATAGATCAGGATGTAAAAGGAAACAAAGCCACCATAGCGTAAATCCGATATAACTTATTTAATGAATAAAAGAGTGCACTTACATGTGTATCACAAATATAAGGCGTGTGGTAAAATTAAGCCGGCCGGCTGTACAAGCCCTCTCGCTCCGGGACTTGTTTTGGATGTCGGTGACGTCAGCACGTCGCTCCTCCCTACGTCGTTTCGTCACAACTGACGTCGTCCTGTTAAACAATGTACCTGTTCAAAATTACAAACAGATTCTACATAAGAACAAACCTACAGTCCCTGTCTTGTATGCACCGCCTGTATACGGCTGTTCAGAGTATATAGGGCCTTTTTTATTTTGTGTGCGGGGTTCCCCTTAATATCCATACAAGACCCAAAGGGGCTGGTAATGGGCTGGGGTGGGGGGGGGGTGATGGGGTAGCTATGCCATTTTTCTTAAAGATTTTCATCCATATTACCGGGACCAGACATTACATTAAAGCCGCAAGCAGTTTTAAATGGCTTTTTTTCCTTCAGAAATGTAATTTTGTGCAGGGACAGTTCTAAACACGGGAAACACGTGGCACTTCACAGGCATACTTTAGACACCCCCCAGGTACGATATTTAAAGGAATATTTGACTTTTTTTTTTTTCACTTTATGCATCATTAAAATGACTGCTCCCGAAAAACTGCAGTTTTTAAAACTTTTTTTTGGATTGATACATGTCCCCTGGTGCAGAACCCGGGTTCCCAAACCCTTTTTAGGACAATAACATGCATAATAGTCGTTATAATTAGCACTTTAGATTTCGAACGTTCGCATCCATTGTATTTAATAGGGTTCTAAAGTTCGTACGAACTTTCGGTCCGTTCGCGGGTTCTGGTGCGAACCAAACCCGGGGGTGTTCGGCTCATCACTATTAATGACCATAGATAGGTTAGGGGCTTCTGTAGACTTCCATAGTGAGGCTATTGTAAGCCTTGAGGCTATTAGTATTTGGATCACAATGGTTCTATACATGGTGGGGGTATTTATCAATGTCTATTCCTAATAGTGCTGAGGCAGGAGTAAGCATGGAGAGGTTTCCTGTGATGTCTGCAATAAAGGATGAAACAGAGTTCCAAAAGCTTTTCAGAGTTTTGCAACTCCAAAGTGTGTGCAAGAGATTTCCCGTTTGTTCGTTACATCTCCAACAGGTGTCAGGTGTGGATGGAAAGATTTCGGATAATCTACAAGGGGTTAAATACCACCTATTGACTATTTTTTGAACATTGTCCCAGTGTTCTACACAAGATGATGATTTATTTATTAATTGGAATGATTTTAACCACTGGTTCAGGGAGAATATTTGGTCTAGGTCTCTTTCCCACTTCAACATATGTGGGTTTTTGTTAACTAGTTGGGAAGATAGTAAATTATAGAAGAAGGATATACCTTTTTCTATTGTCGTCTTTTTGGAGAGAGAAGTATTCCCATAAGATCGATGAAAATTCTAACATATTATTAGGATTAAAATCCTTTAATCGTTTACACTTTCCAAGCTTACTCCTGCTGATATCTTTAACGTTTGAAGGTAGATTCACATGTAGCGGGGGTTTCCTTTAAGGCCTCAGAGACTACTGTACCCATAACCCCACTGGGCATCCAGGATGCATTGCCCCACGCAAAAACTGCTGGGGTGGACTTTATAAGAAGGAGGCAGAGCCGGTTTCAGTCTCTTTGGGCATCGCCCGCCCAGCAAGAGGAACTCCTTTCCGAACCTGCGGTGCTACAAGGCCTGAAGCCTGGGCCTTTCTCCAAAGAGCCTTCCGCTCTCACCGAGGAACCCGAGGGACGTTTCTGCATACTGTTGCTGCATCGCTCCCAGGAGGACCGAAGACTTGGATGTCGTGAGACCTGTGTACCAAGACACAGCAGCGGAAGATACGGACACGGACTGGTCCGGTTGGGTGAGAGAGCACCTGCTCAGAGAACTACATAGGATCTCTAGGCCCCATAACTGTTACCCGGAGCTTTCATTAGTGTTGCGCTGTGCACTGGAGAGGGCTCTGCACATGATATGTAAACTGTTGATTATATGCTTACCCAACCATCTGAGTAAAAGTGCAAGGGTTAAGTATACTGGTGTTGTGTCATTTACTTTGCAGAGGAGATGGGTAAGGATAGTTAAACTATATTGCTGTGTGTGTTCTATTATAGGATTGTGTCTCCGTGAGTTGCAGGTTACACAATCCTACCATCCCCTACTAGCTGTGCCAGGGGAGGTTAGAGCCAACTGCCGGGGGTTGACAGGGTGCATTACAGGGGCCCAAAAATTATACCAGCAGCCCTCTTAACTGGGGGTATCGCTATACACATATAGATTATACCCCTTATTTATCCATTCGTCAACTGAATACCCAATTCTGCAATAGTTAATCATTTCTGTAGGAAGATGGATTTTGGATTTTTTTTCTATATGTCTAGTTTTCGAAAGAATATGTTTCCAGGCAGTTATTGTAGTTTTAATGCTTATGGGATTGGGAATTATTACCTTAGGAAGTATGGCGTTGGTTAGGGTGGATAAGTCAGCATTTTTTGTGGATTCTCGTTCTATATTGAGCCATAATTTATCTTTCTTTGGGGTGAACCAATGTTTCATCTGGTCTAGAAAGGATGCAAAGTAATAGTTTTTGACATCTGGAAGGTTCATTCCGCCATAGGATTTACTGGTGGTGAGAATTGAAAATGCGACTCTGGGTTTCTTTTTGTTCCATATTATTCAATTGCGTAAAGAATTTGGCGGGAATTGGTATAGGAAGACATCTGAAAAAATATAGTATTTTGGGTAATGTTTGTATCTTAAATGCAGCTATTTTACCGACCCAGGATAATTGGGCTTTTTAACTATGAAGTAAATCTTGGGCAATTTGTTCTAAAAGTGAAGGGAAATTGGCCTTATGCCGCGTACACACGACCGTTTTTAATGACGAGAAAAATGCAATTTTTTTAAAATGGTCATTAAAAATGATCGTGTGTGGGCTTCAGAGCATTTTTCACGACGTGAAAAATGGCCATGAAAAAATTGGAACATGCTCTAATTTTTCTCGTCGTTTTTCACCTCGTCGTTTTTCTCCTCATGAAAAACGGCCGTGTGTGGGCTTTAACGACGTGAAAAAAAATGCGCATGCTCAGAATCAAGTATGAGACGGGAGAGCTCGTTCTGGTAAAACTAGCGTTCGTAATGGAGATCGCACATTCGTCACGCTGTAACGGACTGAAAAGCACGAATCGTCTCTCAACAAACTTTACTAACATGAAGGGTGGCGCCATCCGAATGGAACTTCCCCTTTATAGTGCCGTCGTACGTGTTGTACGTCACCGCGCTTTACTCAAGCATTTTTTTCAACGATAGTGTGTAGGCAAGGCAGGCTTGAGAAGAATCACGTCGAGAAAAATGCAGTTTTATTCAATGACATTTAAATCTTGTCCAATGGTAATGCCTCTAATTTTTGGGGAGGAGTGTATGTATTCTGCTAAGGGTTCTATGGCTAAGGCAAAAATAATTGGGGAGAGAGGGCAGCCCTGTCTGTTACCGTTAGTTAAGGAAAAGTTTCTAGATAACATAACTGATGTAAACACCTTTGCTGTGGGATGGGTATATAGAGCCATGATTGCCGAGTGTATAAAGCCTTGAAAACCAAATTTAGATAGGTTTTTTGAAATATATTCCCAATGCATTCTGTCAAATGCTGTTTCGGCATCTAATGCTAAGAGTAAAGAGGGCGTTCGATCATTATGTAGAAGATTGAAAATGTTGAGCATCCTTCTTGTGCTATCAGGTGCTTGTCTGTCTTTGATGAAGCCTACTTGGTCAGGTTTGATTAGCAAGGGCAGGGCTTTTTTTCTCAGTCAATAGGTGCAGGAACTTCCCTTTTCTGAGTCACTTGTTTTCTCCGCCCCTACCCACCTTCGAGCAACGTCCCTTGGTTCCATTCCCTACCCACCTCCCAGTACCGCCCCTTTTAGACAATACAGAACCAAGCATCATTTTGTTGTGCTAAGTAATTTGTATGGAATTTGGTTCCCCTTCAGCCAGCAACAATAGATCCCCCTAACAATGTACCACCCACGACAAAATTCCTTCCCCCCCCAGCAACAATAGACTCCCGGCAGTATCAACAGATCTCCGCACAGCCAGCATTAATAGACTCTCTGGCAGCCATCAACAATAGACACCTCCCCCAACAGTAGATCTCCTTCAGCAACGATAGACCCCCCTGCAAAAATAGATCCCCTCCAGCTAGAATAGATCCGCCAGCAGTGATCATCAATGCCCTGCAGCACACCCCAGCACCCCTTGACATTACATACAGTCAGTCCAGGAGGTGCCAGAACTGCGTTCCCGCTGAAAAAAAGCCCTGAGCAAGGGTATTATGTTGACTAATCTATTCGCCAATATTTTAGCATATATTTTCAGGTCCGAGTTCAGTAACGATATGGGTCTATAATTCAAAGGTGATGAGGGATCTTTGCCTGGTTTCGGTATAGTTATAATTATCGCCTCGAGGAGCTCTTTTGAAAAGATTTCCGAATTAGCTGCATGATTATACAATTTTGAAAGGAAGGGGATTAGGGTGTCCTTAAAGGCTAAATAATATTCTTCTGAGAGGCCGTCAGCTCCTGGTGATTTATTTTTTGGTAATTCATTAATAACCTTTAGGATTTCTTTGTTTGAAATAGGTTTGTTAAGTAGATCTAAAGATGTACGGTCAATAGACGGTAGAGAGACCTTATCTAGAAAGGATGTTATATTATTGGTGTTCGTTTGGGATGTGTGAATATCTTCTTTTAGGTTATATAGTGCCTCATAATACTGTGAAAAAGTATCTGCTATCTCCTTGGGATTAAGTGTTACCTTTCCTGAGTTGTGGTGGACTCATTTTTGAATTTTATTTTTTTGTTGGCGGTGTCATAATTGTGAAGCTAGCAATTTACCTGCTCTGTTACCTTGAGAGTAGTATTTTATGTTTAGTTTTTTTAACCCCTTGCTTACTGGGCACATAAACCCCCTTCCTGCCCAGGCGAAATTTCAGCTTTCGGCACTGCGTCACTTTGAATGACAATTGCGCGGTCGTGCGACGTGGCTCGCAAACAAAATTGACGTCCTTTTTTCCCCACAAATAGAGATTTCTTTTGGTGGTATTTGATCACCTCTGCGGTTTTTATTTTTTGCGCTATAAACCAAAAAATTGCGACAATTTTTAAAAAAAACACAATATTTTTGGATTTTTGCTATAATAAATATCCCAATTTTTTTTTTTTTACTTTTTTTCCTCAGTTTAGGCCGATACGTATTCTTCTACATATTTTTGGTTAAAAAATCCCAATAAGCGTATAGTGATTGGTTTGCGCAAAAGTTATAGCGTCTACAAAATAGGGGATAGAATTCTGACATTTTTTTTTTTTTTTTTACTAGTAATGGCGGCGATCTGCGATTTTTGTCAGGACTGCGATATTGCGGTGGACACATCGGACACTTTTGACACATTTTTGGGATCATTCACATTTATATAGCGATTGGTGCTATAAAACTGCACTGATTACTGTATTAATGTGACTGGCAGGGGTTAACACTAGGGGGCGAGGAAGGGGTTAATATGTTCCCTAATGTGTGATTGCTACTGTGGGGGGAGGGGTCTGACTGGGGGAGGAGACCGATCTGTGTCCCTATATACAAGGGACACAGCATCGGTCTCCTCTCTCCCTGACAGGACATGGATCTGTGTGTTTACACACACAGATCTATGTCCTTGTCTGTGTATCGGCCGATCGCGGGTACCTGGCGGACATCCCGGCCGCCAGGCACACGCATTGGCATCTCAGTAATGCGCCGGGCACGTGCGCGCCGCCGGCGGCGCTCGCGCGCCCCCCAGTGGCCGGAGGAGCGGCATTATAGAACCACTTTGCGGCCGTCATTAGTCGTATGACGGGCGCAAAGTGGTTAAATATTTATCCTGATCAGCAATTAATATGAGTTCAGATCTTAGGTTATTAAGTTGGCGTTCCAAAGTTATATTTTGAGGGTTTTTCTTCCAATTCAGATATATCATTTAATAGCATATTAATTTTAATATTTTTCTGTGTTTTCTCCTTGGCAGCAATTTGTATTAGAATACCTCTAGCATAGGCTTTATGAGAGCACCATAAAATAGAGTTGTTAACAGAATCATTATCATTTAATATAAACAATTCCTCAAGGCTTTTTTTCATCACAGACCTATGTTTCTCCTGGGAGAGAATAAATGTGTTATTCCTCCATAGAAAATTGTTGGGGCAATTTGGGTTTGAGCTTATGTCGAGTGTGATTGGAGCGTGGTCTGACCACGTTAAGTTATGGATACTAGCATTTGTTACTTTTGGGAGGAGGTATTTGTCTGTGATGAAATAGTCTATTCTGGAATATGACTTGTGGGCGTTAGAGAAAAAAGTGAAGTATTTTTCTGTGGTGTGTAAACACCTCCAGGGATCATACATATCTTCTGCTGAGAAGATGTTG
The DNA here is from genome assembly GCA_029206835.1 of Rana muscosa. Lineage (NCBI taxonomy): Eukaryota > Metazoa > Chordata > Amphibia > Anura > Ranidae > Rana > Rana muscosa. The sequence continues at coordinate 399,969,801 of CM055123.1, read as the reverse complement.
GCCAGTCCTTTCCTAGAATGATTTCCTTTCTTGGAGGTGTCCATGTCTGGGTCCATTGGTGCATTAAAGTCTCCACAGATGATGAGGTGACCCTTTTGGATTCTCTTAGCTTTTTTGATAAATTGGTGGGGATTTTTATTGGGTGCATATATATTGATCAATGTGTACGTCGTGTTATCCAGGGCCGCTACTAGAATTATGTATCTTCCCTGGGAATCGGTCTTCAAATCTATTTGCTGGAACGAAACAGTGTCCTTCCTGTAATTACCCCCTTTTTTTTTTTCCTGTTGCTGGAAACAAAAATATGCGGTAAATTGTGGTGCGTAAAGTTAGATGGGTTATCTTTTGTGAAATGGGATTCCTGGATACAAATGACGTCGCTTCCAAATTTAATTACGTCTGTCCAAAGTGCTCTCCTTTTATAAGGGCTATTCAGTCCCTTGACGTTCATAGACATACGTTTTAAAAGTCATTGTTACGATGGTAAAGAATGCAGAGGTGTAGTGACACACTTGTATATATTTGGTTTTTGAACCAAGTAAAAATCAACATATTGGTGTAGAAATATTTTTCCACCAGTAGATGGCGGTGGTGTTGTATTAGGAATGATGACAAGGCAGTGAAAACAAAAGAATAAAACCAGGGTAAGGCCACTTTCACACTGAGGCGCTTGAAAAACTGCCAGTAAAACACTGAGCGCTTTTCAGGCGCTTTTGAAGCGCTTTCAATTCATTTCAATGGAGAGAGGCGTTTTTTCAGCGCACTGCCCCAGTGTGAAAGCATTCATTGATTTTAATGGAAATACGTTTTCGTAAGCTTTTCAGGCGCTTTTCTTAGCATGAAAGCGCCTGAAAAGCGCCTCAGTGTGAAAGTGGTCTAAGTAATTCAACATAAACTGGGTAAAAACATGAAAAAAGAAGGAAAGTTTTGACCCAACTCTCGTGTACATAAACATGTACTTCCAAGCATAGGGGAATAATGGGGAGAACTCCATAAAAGAGATTTCCAAGAGCAGGATTCACTGAGCTACATTAGGCCCTTATATATGGATATAAAGGAGGAAATCAAGGGTTCATCCTGCGGATGAGGGGAAGAGCTTAAGATATTGTAGAATGAAGTCATCTAGGTTTTTTTTCCAATCTTGGGATATTGAACCAGGTGTGGAGGTATCCATTTTGTTGTATTCTTGGTTGGGGAGTATACCCCAAGAGCGAAGGATTTTCAGACCTTGATCCAAACTGTTAATAGAGTATGAGGTGCCTTTATGCTCCACAAAGATTTTTGTGGGGAATCCCCATTTGTAGATTAACCCATGGTTTCGCAGGATCTTTGTGATCAAATTTAGATTCTTGCGGGCTAGGATTGTTGCTTGAGATAAATCTGAGTACAGAATTATTCTAGAATAAGGCTCTGGGAGTGGCGACGAGCGTATTGCATCAGTTGATTTTTAACAACAAAAAAATGAATTTGGTAGTTTTTCTGCGATATGTTGCGGTTTAGGTAGTCTATGAGCTCTATCAATTTCAAGCTCTTGCTGAGGGATAGAAGGAATTAGATCAGAAATCATCTTTTTTATGAAGCGTTTTAAGTCTGGCGGCTTCACATTTTCAGGTATTCCTCTGAATTTTACATTGTTCCTTCTACTTCCATCCTCAATGTCTCCAACTTTAATTCTGAGTTGTCTCACCTCCTTCTCCAGATCAAAGTGGGAGTCTACGAATTTGGTGTGCGCAGTAGTGAAATCGCACATAATCCACTCTCTCTCCCAGTGCATCAATCTCCATTTTGGATTTTTGCATAAAGCTAATCATATCATGCTGAAGTGCACCTCTTAGTGACATTATCATGTCCTTAAATGTTGTATCAAGTATTGGCTGGTCAGTTGTAGGCATAGCATTTAACTTCTCATCATATGGGTTATTATCCAGAGTACATGCAAAGTCAGGATTAGGTGCATTAGTTTTACCTTCGTTTGCAGAGATCCTTCTTCTCTGCTTTACTGGACTTATGAACTCATCCTAGCAGTCGCTGCTGATCTGGTTCTGTGATGCTGCATTTTCTCCTCCTTCATGCTGTGAGAGAGCAGCATATTGTTCTGCATTGCAGAGAGGGGAAGGGTTAGCGCCATCTTGCTTCCTCTGTAACCCAGTAACCCAGCCGGGCTACAGAATGCACTTCGTTTACGGGGCCCCTCTCTGGTTTTTCTTTTGGCCGACATGACCTTTGTGTTCCCGCTGCTCTCCGGTGCCGGTAGGGCTCTCAGGTCGCTTTCTACGTCGCTCGGGAAGTCCGTGATAGCGGAGCTCTCTTAGAATGTGGCCATTCACATCCGCGGCTGACTACGCCCCCCTGCAGCCTATATTCTGTACCTCAAAACTAGGCATCACTGTGCATTTATCGTTTTTGTCGCTTATTCTAATCCTGAAGTACATTTAATGAATATATAAAAATGTTTCATAGTTCTATATGAAAGAAGCTAGCATAGCGATAGAACTCTTACCAGATATAAATGTGAGCTCTTTGTATTTCTATAGCCCAGTTCTTGAGTGAGCAAATATGACAAGCATCCACTAATGTTCATTGATATAATGTGTACGGTGGAGCAATGTGGTTGAGTAGAATAGGGTGACCAGATTTTTTAAATGAAATCCGGGGACATATTTAATTTTTTTACTTGTAATGGCGGCAATCAGCGACACTCTGCCCCCTGCATCACGGCCTGTGAAGCCTTACTCTCCGGGCCCCGGCTACTACTGGGTGGTGAGTGGAGGAAGATCACTCCACCAGGGAAGGCAAGGAGATAAGCAGGCAGGTGGCTGGACTTGAGCCAAGGCAGAAGAATATGGGAGCGGAGCTGAATGGGCATGCGCCCGAAACTGAAGAAATATTTCTCCGCTCTGACCAGCACATGATTATCAGAAAGGGGCACAGATCTTGGAAAAAAATACACCCCCAGTAGGTGCAGTGGAGCGGGGGGGGTGTAATTCAGAATTTTTTTGTTTAATTCTGCACTGACTGTCTTTGAATTTGCCCCAGCACCTGTTCAAATACAATTCGGGGACAAAACCGGGGACAGATTTGGTCCGGGGACAGTGTCCTCAATTCGGGGACTGTCCCCGGAAACCGGGGATGTCTGGTCACCCTAGAGTAGAAGCATTTGTGTAGAGGGAATAGAACCTGTCAAGGGACAACTATACTAAGATGAGGTTGTAGCATGCACCTGCTGAACAAAATAATGACCAAGATAGCTGATTTTGCCGCAGATCATATGGTTCTCTTAGGAGACTTCAACATGGCCCCCGATCCAACTTTAGATAGATTTGCAGCTGCCGCCTCTCACTATTCGGGCCTGGCGGCCTGGGCTGAGACCAATGGTTTGACTGATGTCTGGAGATGGAGGCATCCTCAATCTCGGGCCTACACTTGCAACTCCGCAACACACAGATCCTTTTCCCGCATTGACCTGATCTATGCTGGGAACTCAGTCTTACCTAGGGTCCAGGAGGTCAAAATCTTGCCTAGAGGCATATTGGACCATGCACCCCTCCTGTTTAAAATTTCTGCTCAGGGCTCCCCTACAGACAAACTTTGGATATTCTCAAGGTTTTGGATTTCGGACCCGGATGTGGACATACAATTTAGGAAAGAGTTAGAGGGCTACTGGGCAGTTAACCCGAGCACGGCAGAGAGCATGGTGGTTTGGGATGCCTTTAAGGCGTTCACGAGAGGGAAGTATCAGACCATTAATAAAATTAGAAGGGAGAGGAGATCTGCCACTCAGGAAGCACTATACGTCCGATTACAATCCCTGACCAGAGAGGTTCTCTCCCTTCGTACTTCCCTCACTCAGAAGAAGCTGCTTGCACAGTCACAACGCATATTTGAGCAGGGGGAGAGATCAGGGAAGCTCCTGGCTTGGCTCTCTAGAGAGCAGTCTGGTGGGATTAGTGTTCCCCATATCCTTGGCCTGGCTGGGGATCTCCTCTATACTCCGGAGGAGATCAATCGCTGCTTCGTTGACTAGTATAGATCCCTCTACACATCGAAAGTGACATACAGTGAAGAAGACCTGTTATCCTATCTAGAGGACATTGATATTCCAGTCTTGACCAACACCTACAGGAAGGGACTTGACAGGCCCTCTATGGTAGAGGAGACACTTAAGGCGCTGAAATTCATGCAATTGGGCAAGACCCCTGGCCCAGATGGCATACCTATAGTAGAGTTCTACAAACAGTACCCAGACGTTCTGACTGTTAGAATCCATGCAATGATGGTTAAATTAGCGGAGATGGAGTCTCTCCCGCAATTTATGGGAGAAGCGTTCATAGTAGTGATCCCAAATGAAGCCGGTGAAGGACCCTTCCCTATGTTCCTCCTATCGACCCATTTCCCTATTGAATATAGATGCAAAAATATTAGCGAAAATCTTGGCCAACAGACTTAACACAGTTATAACAGCACTTGTCCACCCCGATCAGACTGGATTTATGCCAGGTAGGGGCACTGACATCAACATTAGGAGACTCTTCACCCACGTAGCCAGAGCGGAGCGGGAAGGCGAAGGGTTGGTGGCCTCTTTAGATGTGGAGAAGGCCTTCGACTCCGTTGAATGGGGATACTTGTGGGCAGTCCTCTCCAAATTTGACTTCGGCCCTAGGTTCTTGTCATGGGTTAAAATGTTGTATGCTAGCCCACAAGCCAGAGTCTACACGAACGCCTGTTTGTCGGACTCATTCCCGCTGAATCGTGGTACGAGACAGGGGTGCCCCCTATCTTCGGGGCTTTTTGTCCTAGCGATAGAACCCCTAGCCACCCTTATTAGAGCGGACAGGAAAGTAAGGGGGATACAGGTCAGGCCCATTGAAGAAAAGAGCTCCCTTTATTAAGACGATTCCCTACTATATCTAGCCGACATGTCCGCATCCCTCCGCAAAGCGTTATCCCTATTTGATCATTTTAGTGCATACTCGGGTATACGCATCAACTGGGACAAGTCGGTGCTTTTCTCCCTTCACCCCAGACGCAGCTCCAATGGGTGGAAGAAATCAAATACCTGGGGATCAAGGTGACTGGTGAGATAGGGGAATACGCGAGTCAGAACTTGCAGCCGCTAATGTCTCAGGTCACCACCAAGTGTTCCGCCTGGCGCACACTCTCTCTTACACCGTTAGGTAGAGTCAATTTACTGAAAATTGTGTTTTTGCCTAAATTCCTGTACTTTTCTAGGAACACCCCGACCCATCTTCCCAAGAGCTTCTTTAGAAGGTTGGAGGGATTGCTGGTCTCCTTTATCTGGGCCGGGAAGCCCCCCAGGGTGGCTAAACTATATAGATACTATACCTTCCCCTCTCAAGTGGAGGACTGGCCCTCCCAAACTTTCACATTTTTTTTATTGGGCGGCAGGCCTTGTCACTGTCCGGTGGTGGTTTTCCCAGCCTAGGAAAAACCCAGCAGTTACACTAGAAGCCGCCATACTAGGGTCATACGCTGCCCTGAGTAATCTTGCTTTTCTGGGGGGGCAGGCCTCCCCCTCTGTGACCACTCCCATGAAAACCACGATCAGGGCCTGGCAGGAGGCTAGAGCAGTGTATAAAAAAACACTCCACGTATCCCCCCACATGCCTTTGTTGGGGAACCCGATGCTACCCCATGTACAGTCCTTGCCGGACTCGTCCTTATGGGCGAGGAAGTGGATTATCAGTTTGAAACATGTTACTAAGGATGGTAAACTTATGACATTCCACGAACTGAGGGCCCTCTACTCGATACCTAACTCATGGGAATTTAGATACTGGCAGTTGAGACATGCTTATGGGGCCCAATTCCCGGAAACAATAACCCTTGAGTCGGACTCTGTGGAGCGTCTCTTGATCTCCACTTCTATGGGGAAACCCCTCTCCTCTCTGTACCTATACTTGACGGTGGTACATGACATCAAACTGACCCGATCCCTAGACAAATGGAAGACGGATATACAGACTCTTGACGACGAGGGGTGGGAGGACTGTGTCTCCACTTTTTTCCCCCAGATTCAGCGTGTCACTTGCCATCGTCCTCTGTCACCAAATTCAGCGTGTAACTTGCCACCCGTCCCCTGTCACTAGATTCAACGTGTCACTTACCATCCATCCTATCACCAGATTTAGTGTGTCACTTGCCACTGGTTCCTTGTTACTAGATTCAGCGTGTCACTTGCCACGTCGCCTGTCACCAGATGCAAATTGTCACTTGCCAAGTCACCTGCCACACATCGCGGATTGTCACTAGCCACGTGACGGGTTGTCACTTGCCACGTCGCCTGCCACACGTTGCGGATTGTCACTTGCTGAGTCACTTTCCTGCTAAGGTGGTCTCTTGCAAGTCAGGCAGCAAATAACTAGCCAGGCAGCAGAGAGATAATGTAATCTCTCTGCTTCCCGCGGCTGCCTGCACAGTGAGGGCAGAACTGCACTGTAGGGATGCAGGACGGGTGCCGGGCGGTGAAAGATTATGTCATCTCTCTGTTCCCCCGCCCGCTGGCTCCCCGATTGGTCAGCTGTCCGCTCACCCACGAGCCACCCAGCCGCCCGCTCTCTCATCCACGGAGCCACCCACTCTCACCTGCATTCTCGGGGGGTGGACAATTTGTCTGGCTCTGATGGGGCCCCAGGTGAACGTGGGGCCCCCGGTCTATGCCCAGTCATGCCCACTCAGTAAGACGGCCCTGGATGGCACTATTGGTGGGTATCCCTGGTGGTTGGTACTGCTGGTGGGTGTACCTGAGTAATGGTATTGCTGGTGGGAATCCCTGGTGGATGATACTGCTGCCACTGCTGGAGGATGGTACGGCTGATGGGTATCCCTGGTGGATGGCACTGCTGGTGGTCATCCCTGGAGAATGGAGATTTGGGACTTTGAATGAGGCAAGGACCCAATAAGGTGTCAAGCCTCCATCCTGATTTTGTGAGAAGAAGAGAACAGGGTGGGACTTTGAATTAGACAGATATGTCACACTAATGCTCATTAATGGTGAGCCGGGAACCCGCAATCTGGGGCGGCAGCCACCAGGAATACCCACCAACAGTGCTAGCAGTTAGACATGTGCACTGCCGAAAAATTCGTTTTTTTGTTTTTGTTTGTTTCGTTTTTTTATCTTTTTTCGGAAATTCAGGAAATTCGAAAAATTTGTTTTTTTCGTTTTCGTTTTTTTACTTTTTTCGGAGATTCGGTAAATTCAGAGCTGATGCTTCCTGTATAGTGCCGGCTCCTGTCACAGGCGGAGTACATTTGGTATCACTCCGCCTGTGACAGAACCTGGCATTTTGCATTGGGTCTGCTTCCTTTAGCGCCAGCTACGTTCTTCAGATTGATGCTCGGATATGGCAGGTCGGGAACCCGCAATCTGGGCTTGCTGACCCCCCCATCCCAGAGCAGGAGGTGGTGGGCCACATCAGCAGTTGGGCACCCCTGAGCTAGAACTTCTGTACCCCACCCCTGTCTCACTAATAAAACACCAATAGATGGTTCTCTATGAGTTGGTCTTATTCTGATCCCCAATAATGATGGGTGTAACGGGAGGGCCAGTGGAACCCAGAAGTTCTTAGAAAGTATGAGCCAGAAATAATGGACATTGAGAATATGTCTTGGATTGCTTTAAAATGGGTCTGTAATATTAATCCACCTGGATGCCTGTTGTAATGTTAATGAATCCAGACTAGCTTCCAAAGACCTTTTCATTGTTGTTTGTGATGATGTGGATTGGAGCTGGTAGACCGTCTGGCTGCCTATTATGGGATGTTTAAGTGTCTTGCTGTGAGGAAAGGGGGGGGAATCACTCCAGCAACCCCCCCCCCCTTGCTAAGACTGTTTACTGAAGGAGAAGTTTGAACACACCGGACCTGTATCACCATTGTGATTGGACAGTTTACCCGCCCTGTTCCCCAAGGATGGGAGGGAAGTGTTTTGAAGAGAAGTGTGTTACCATGTGCTTGTAATAAAGATTCATTCCCTGTTTTTGGAACTTCAACACAGAGCGTTGTCTCGTTTGTGCGGGGAGAATTATTTGTATGGGGTCTTATTCGGCTGGTTGGAGTGTCTGGTAGCTGCTGTGTGTTCGGGAATGGAATATATTTAAACGACGTTAACCCCTGTCGTTACAATGCTCATTTGTAAAAAGGGACCTACAGGTAGAACAGAATATTATATGGAAATCAGCCAATAGCAACCAATAAGAAGTATGTTTAACCCAAACATTTTACACATCCTGAATATAAGGAAGGACACACATGATGTTCTCTGCAGGTTATTCTTGCCACATTCTTTATTTGTTTGTACGTCCAAACATAAAAAAAAAGTGTTAGTCCATGTGAACTTTCTGGTGTCGATCAAGGGTACTTTTTTGAGTGAAAGATTTCCCGCACTCCGAACATGAATAAGGCCGCTCACCTGTGTGAACTCTCTGGTGATTAACAAGATCTCTTTTCTGAATGAAACATTTCCCGCACTCTGAACATGAATAAGGATGCTCAGCTGTGTGACTTCTCTGGTGTATAAGAAGATTTTCTGTCTGATGGAACAATTTCCCACATTCTAAACATGAATAAGGGCGCTCTGTGTGAACTTTCTGGTGTCGACGGAGGCTTCCTCTGTCCTTGAAACATTTCCAGCACTCTGAACATGAGAAAGGACGCTCACCCGTGTGAATTTTTTGGTGTTGATGAAAGTGTTCTTTCCGAGCGAAACATTTCCCGCACTCTGAACATGAAAAAGGACCCTCAACTGTGTGGGCCCTCTGGTGTTGAAGAAGAAATTCTTTATGACGGAAAGATTTCCCGCACTCACTCTTGTGAGTTCTCTGGTGCTTAACAAGTTGTACTTTCTGAATGAAACGTTTCCCGCACTCCGAACATAAATAAGGACGCTCACCCGTGTGAATTCTCTGGTGATTAACAAGGTCTCTTTTCACAAAAAAACATTTCCCGCACTCTGAACATGAAAAGGGACGCTCACGCGTGTGAATTCTCTGATGTGCATCAAGCTCCCCCTTCTGAATGAATGATTTTCCGCACTCTGAACATGAAAAGGGACGCTCGTCCGAGTGAATTCTCTGGTGTCTAAGAAGATTCCCTTGGTCTCTAAAACATTTACCGCACTCTGAACATAAGAAAGGACGCTCGCCTGTGTGAATTCTCAAATGTTTATCAAGCTCCCCCTTCTGAATGAATGATTTCCCGCACTCTGAACATGAAAAGGGACGCTCACCCAAGTGAATTTTCTGGTGTTTAAGAAGGTACCCTCGGTCTCTAAAACATTTACCGCACTCTGAACATAAGAAAGGACGCTCGCCTGTGTGAATTCTCAGATGTTTATCAAGCTCCCTCTTCTCAATGAATGATTTCCCGCACTCTGAACATGAAAAGGGACGCTCGCCCGAGTGAATTCTGTGGTGTTTAAGAAGGTTCCCTCGGTCTCTAAAACATTTACTGCACTCTAAACATAAGAAAGGACGCTCGCCTGTGTGAATTCTCTGGTGATTAACAAGGTGTGCTGTCTGATTGAAACATTTCCTGCACTCTGGGCATGAGAAAGGACGCTTACGCTTGTGACTTTTCTGATGTTTAGAAGGTTTTCTGGTTTCTTTGAAAGAATTCCCACACACTGTAGATGACAAGGAACCTGTGTGAGATCCTTCATGGTGTAAAGAAGATCCCTCAGGATTAGACGGATCTGTTGATGGATCTGTACTGTGAGATCCCAGATTTGTTTCGGTAGTAATAGTATGTGGATCACCAGAAGATTCCTCAGGATTGGAGGGATCCATTGGTCTTTCTGAAAGATAAGGTCTATGAAATATTTGTGTATTGGGGTCTTCTCCTGGAGAACGTTGTGTGGTGGCATTTTCTTCTTCCTTATATTCTGAAGATACGTTATTCGAGACACAATGTCCACCTGTTGGAAACCAATGCTTAATGGTTAGAAGAATTCAGAAAAGAGGTTACTTACTGTATAAATATTTCTCTATAAATACATTTAAAAGAAAAAAATGGGGCACATGGCATCTCATCCCGAAGATTCTACGACCTTAACCACTTCAATACCGGGCTTTTTGTACCTATTCAATACCGGGCCTATTCTGGCACTTCTCTCCTTCATGTACAAATCATCATTCTTTTGCTAGAAAATTACTCAGAACCCCCAAACATTATATATGTTTTTTTTAGCAGACACCCTAGGGAATAAAATGACGGTCATTGCAACATTTTTTCTTGCACGATATTTGCGCAATAATTTTTCAAACGCCTTTTTAAAAAAAAAATGGTTTCATGAATTAAAAAATAACAAAACAGTAAAGTTAGCCCAATTTTTGGGGAAAATATGAAAGATAATGTTACGCCGAGTAAATAGATACCTAACATGTCACGCTTTAAAATTGCGCACACTCATGGAATGGCGCCAAACTTCGGTACTTAAAAATCTCCATAGGCGATGCTTTAATTTTTTTTACAGGTAACCAGGTTAGAATTACAGAGGAGGTCTAGTTCTAGAATTGTTGCACGCGCTCTAACGCACGCGGCGATACCTCACATGCCTGGTTTGAACGGCGTTTACATATGTGGGCGACTTACGTGTGCATTCGCTTCTGATCGCGAGCTACCGGGGACAGGGGCGTTTTCATTTTTTTTTTTTTATTATTATTTTTTTTTTTACAATGATTTTACTTTTTTTTTAATTTTTTTATCACTTTTATTCCTATTACAAGGAATGTAAACATCCCTTGTAATAGGAATGTGTGTGACAGGTTCTCTTTATTGAGAGATGCGGGGTCAATAAGACCCCACATCTCTCCTCCGACTATAAAGCATGAGATCAGTGAAAATGTTTTCACTGATCTCATACTTACAGCCGCAATGGCGGCTTTGTTTACATTTGAGGACCCGGGCGTGACGTCATCACATCGCGCCTGGGCCTCCGACGATCATAGAGATGACTGGTGACCATCTGGTCACCAGTCATCTCTATGCTCATCACGTGACCTCACCAACGACGCCGGAAGATTCGCTCCGGGTCCCCGATCGCACGGGAGAGCCCGGAGAAGCACCAGATGGCGGCGGGAGGGGGGGGATGTCCCCTCCCGCCGCCTATAAGAACGATCAAGCGGCGGAATCACCGCTATGAACGTTCTTATGGTGCGCAGAATCGCCGGCACTTCAAAAGGGTATCTGAATGATGCCTCTAGCTGCAGGCATCATTCAGATATCCCCCTACAAAGCCGAGGACGTCATATGACGTCCACCCAGGATGGGAGATCCCATCTGTGGACGTCATTTGACTATGGCTGGGTAGGGAAGTGGTTAAAAAACGTAAGTAAACCACAATAATGATCTTGTAAAGCTGTATGTAGGAGATTCACTACTGAATACTCGGTCACATGTCGTTCCTTTATTGTACCTTTTTATTTATTTTTTAGTTTTATTTTGTAGTTGTCAACTTTTCACCTCAAGTATCTCTTTAAAGTAGGAAATTTGCTGTCCCCTCACAGTCACTTCCTTTTGTTACACCAGCCCCTCCCTCTTAGATTGTAAGCTCACAGGAGCAGGGCCCTCCTAACCCTCTTGTATTGAATTTAATTGTAACTGTATTGTCTCCCTTTATATTGTAAAGCGCTGCGCAAACTGTTGGCGCTATATAAATCCTGTATAATAATAATAATAATAATAATATACATTATGTTGGTCTAACACTCTACAGTATCTTAGAGCTCTGGTATGGAATTAGGATTCATAATGTAAAATATGAATACAAACCAATGAAAGCAGGGGTGCTCAACCTTTTGAAGTTCGAGGGCCACTTACTTGATTTGGTAACCGGTCACGGGACACAAAGAAATGAACTGGTTCCTAATTTATGAACTTTTTTATTTTGAATAGCTTAACCACTTGCCGACCGCACTATAGCCGAATGACGGCTATAGTGCAGCTCGATAATTCTGGGAGGGCGTACATTGACGTCCTCCCAGAATCGCGCTCCCGCGCGCACACCGGAGTATCCGTGAACGCCGGGTCTTGCATCACGGATCACGATAAATGGCCGCTGACAGTGGCCATTTACCACATGATTGCTCCGTCAAATGACGGAGCGATCACATGTAAACAAACGGGCGTCATGTCCGGTTCCTCTCTCCCCTCTCCGTACAGTGTAAGCGAAGAGGGGAGAAAACGGTTGCAGCAGCGCTGTGGGCTATTTGTGTAGTGCCCACAGCGCTGCTCAGGGACAATTGCAGCCACAGATCTGCCACAATGCCCTGCTACCATGCCCTGCCCTGCCACAATGCTCAGCCACAATGCCCTGCCACCAGGCACTGCTCAGCCACAATGCCCTGCCACCATGCACTGCCCTATCACAATGCCCTGCTACCATGCCCTGCCCTGCCATAATGCTCTGCCACTATGTCCTGCCCTGCCACAATGCTCTGCTGCCATCCCACCATACTCTGCCATCCTGCAATGTTCAGTCATCTATTCCCAGCCATACTCAGCCATCCATCGCCATTCATCCCAGCCATACTCAGCCATACTCAGCCATACCCGGACATACTCGGACATACTCGGCGATACCTGGACATACTCAGCCATACCCGGTGATACCTAGCCATACCCAGGCGTACCCAGTCATACTCAGCAGTACCCAGCCATACTCGGCAATACCCAGCCATACTCGGCAGTACCCAGCCATACTCGGCAGTACCCAGCCATACTCAGCCTCTGTATGTGGCCAGGCTGTGGAAAAGTCTCCCACATGTGGTATCACCATACTCAGGAGGAGTAGGAGAATCTTTTTGGGGGTGTCATTTTTGGTATGTACATGCTTTGTGTTAGAAATATTGTATGAATGGACAACTGTGTAAAAAAAAAAAAAATGCGTTTTCATTTTCTTTCCACATTTTTCAACAACTTTTAGAAAAAATGACATGTTCAAAAGACTCATTATGCCTCATAGATAATACGTTGGTGTGTTTTCTTTCCAAAATGGGGTCATTTTTGTGGCGTTTCCATTGTCCTGGTGCTCCAGGGCCTTCAAAAATGTAAGAGGTAATCAGGAAATTAGATGTGTAATTTATGCTCCAGAACATCTGAAGGTGCTCCCTGCTTGTTGGGCCTCTGAATGTGGCCACGCTGTGTAAAAGTCTCACACATGTGGTATCGCCATACTCAGGAGGAATAGCAGAATGTGTTTTGGGGTGTAATTTGTGGTAGGCATATGCTGTGTGTGAGAAATAACCTGCTAATATGACAATTTTGTGAGGAAAAAAAAAATCTTGATTTTGCAAAGAATTGTGGGGAAAAAAATTACAACTTCAAAAAACTCACCATGCCTCTTACTAAATACCTTGGAATGTCTACTTTCCAAAAAGGGGTCATTTGGGGGGCATTTGTGTTGTTCTGGCTTGTTAGTGTCTCAAGAAATGAGATTGGCCGTCAGTACTTCAGGTGTGATCAATTTTCAGAGATTGGCACCATAGTTTGTGGACTCTATAACTTTCACAAAGACCAAATAATATACACCAATTTGGGTTATTTTTACCAAATTTTGACCAAAATTTCTGAAGAAAAATTACTAATTTGCTAAATTTTATAACCGAACCGAAGAAAAATGCATTTTTTTAACCGAATTTTCAGTCTTTTTTCTTTTATAGCGCAAAAAATTTAAAAAAAACAGCAGTGATTAAATACCACCAAAAGAAAGCTCTATCTGTAGTGAAAAAAGGACAAAAATATCATATGGTTACAATGTTGCATGACTGAGTAATTGTCATTCAAATTGTGAGAGCACCGAAAGCTGAAAATTGGTCCGGTTAGGAAGGGGGTTTAAGTGCCCAGTGGTCAAGTGGTTAATGAACATTTTCCTCCTGCAGCTGCTGAATGCTGGCGGGAGGGAGAGGAGGAGAAGCTGGCTTTCAGCGGTTGCAGGAGGAAAATTAAGATGATCGGATCACAAATATGCCACCGCCCTGCCCAAGTGTAAAACAGAATGTGACAGGGAGGCCACATGGGCCCCGGGAGCATGGGGCAGGGCCGCCATTTTGACCTCTGACACTACACCAGTGGTTGAGGCGTTGTGGTAAAAACACATCTCAACTATAGGTTTTACCCCAAACCGCAAATGTAAACAAGCCCTTATAGGTTCCAATATGCCCATTGCAAAAGTGAAAGTATGTGTATGTGATGTTTAATACAGTGACCTTCTTTTCATCTTCCAGCTTCTGCTGTCATCGCTCTCCAGGATGCTAGAAAGGTCCCAAAAGAGGGTAATTTGTATCAGTTCCCCTGCAGCTCCTGCTTCCTTTACTGTTGGCGCCGGCTCAATACACTCTGATGCTTTGGGATGGTGGGTTGCAAGCCCAGATCGTGATCAACAGTTTGCTGACCCTGGGCATGTGCTTCCCTGCTTTCAGGGCATGGGCAACATTAGAGGGCTCCAAGGGCCACAGGTTGAGCATCCCTGAATTAAAGGATACAATAAACCCAACTGCACTAGGTAACAGTGTTTGCATTGAGGACATTGTTACTACGAGTTGAGCCCTCCTCCATCTAATTTCTTAGAAACATGACAAAGTACTGAGGAACAGAGATGGATCTTTCATATGGTGTACAGTATCTCCTCCTCATTTGTTGGGAACATGACATTATATTGAGGACTGGAGATGGATCTTTCATATGGTGTACAGTATCTCCTCCTCATTTGTTGGGAACATGACGTTATATTGGGGAATGGAGATGGACCTTTCATATGGTGTACAGTATCTCCTCCTCATTTGTTGGGAACATGACATTATATTGAGGAATGGAGATGGACCTTTCATATGGTGTACAGTATCTCCTCCTCATTTGTTGGGAACATGACGTTATATTGGGGAATGGAGATGGACCTTTCATATGGTGTACAGAATCTCCTCCTCATTTGTTGGGAACATGACGTTATATTGAGGAATGGAGATGGACCTTTCATATGGCCTTCTCCATGTCTGTCTGTCCACCTGCAAGGTGATTAATGTGGCCAGTCTCTGGGTGGAGACCAAACCTGATTTAATCCAGCCAAGCCTGCAATCTCAGTATCTCCTCCTCATTTGTTGGGAACATGACGTTATATTGAGGAATGGAGATGGACCTTTCATATGGTGTACAGCATCTCCTCCTCATTTGTTGGGTACATGACGTTATATGAGAAATTAGGGTGGACCTTTCATATTGTTTTTATTATCCCCACGTTGTAATTATTTAAATATTTTATGCTCATCAAATAAAAAGGATAATATGAACTTTTTCTAACTTTACTATTTAGGACTTACTTGTGTCTATATGTAGAGAAGATTCCTCCTGTTTTCTTTCCATATTCATCTCCCCCTCCTCCATAGACTGCTGATCTCCACTCACCAACCTCTCTTCTTCTTCCTCTTTAATCTCAGCTTTGATGTCTTTTAGTTCTTCATTCTGAACCACAAAAATTATAAAATTGATAAAACTGTCAATAATAAAAGAATATACTGTATATAAGAATGTTATCTCATATTTTAGAATATAATATTTGAGTTCTATCTCCCAGTCCCCTTTACCTGAATTTGGTGTGAGATGCTGGGAACTTCCTGTGAGAAATTCTGAGAATACAAAGGACTACACTTCTCCATAGAATACTGATCTCTACCAACAAGTATCTTTTCTTCCTCTTCAGTTTCAGCTTTGATGTCTTTCAGTTCTTCCCCCTGAATCCCAAAGATGGCAGTATAGATTTGTAAAAACAAGAGATTACGTAGAATAATGTCCCAGAATTCCCGGCACCGCTCACCTCTCCTGTCAGCAGCTCAATAATCTTGTTGGTCAGTTTCAGGATCTTTTTATCACTGCTTCTCTCAGAAGACATAATGGAAAGTGGAGTCCCTGTGATGGTGATCTTGGCTTTGCTCTGAGCTCCCACAGTTTGGTCCTCACCAGACTTCTTGACCACAACATAATCCTACAGAATAAGAGAAAGAAGAAGTAACCAAAATTAAGCCAAACAATGCCTGCTAAAAACAGCACAATGATTAAGGGTGATGTCATGTGACCTCCCAAAATCCTCCTCACCACTCCGGTCAGCAGGTAGAGGATCTCCAGGGTGATACCCAATATCTTATTTCTGTCCGTCTCCATTTTAGCAAATGCTGATACAACAGAACATCACATCTAAAAAGACAGAAAATCGATGCATGTAGTCATTGCTCACCAGATGTTTTCTTCACTCTCCTGTGTAGAGAGAGAAAGCAATAATAGTCATTACAGACTTCCCAGAATCCTCCTCACCTGTTCAGTCAGCTCTGTTTTAAAACTAGGATAAGAGTGATGTCATGTGACCTCCCAGAATCCTCCTCACCTCTTCGGTCAGCTCTGTGTACCTGGCCTGTACTGGGATGAGCTTAAGGTTCGGTCCACACACTGAACCTTAATGAGAATTTATTCTGTCAGTGTCAGGATTGGGAAATAGATCCCTCACTCTGGATGGACAGTTGGATAAATGGTTCTATATTTAGGATGTATCTGGACTATAAACCCGAGGCTCTGGATGGACAGTTGGATAAATGGCTCTCTATTTAGGAGATATCTGGACTATAAAGCAGAGGCTCTGGATGGACAGTTGGATAAATGGCTCTCTATTTAGGAGATATCTGGACTATAAAGCAGAGGCTCTGGATGGACAGTTGGATAAATGGCTCTATATTTAGGATGTATCCGGTCTATAAACTAGAGGCTCTGGATGGAGAGTTTGATAAATATCTCTATATTTAGGATGTTTCCGGTCTATAAACCAGAAGCTCTGGATGGACAGTTGTATAAATGGTTCTATATTTAGGATGTTTCCGGTCTATAAACCAGAAGCTCTGGATGGACAGTTGGATAAAGGGCTCTATATTTATGGCTATCAACTAAAATATCATAATATTACCTGATCTACCTCAAGATCCAGTAGTGTCTCCTTATAATTTCCTACTAAATCACCTTTCATCTGGAACTTCCTGTCGTAACCCTACATCACTTCCTGTCTGTACATTACATCACTTCCTTCTTTGCGCTCCACGCTTATAAGTAAGATCACCATCTTGTGGAGAATATAAGTACTGCAGCCTATATTCTGTACCTCAAAACCAGGCATCACCGTGCATTTATCGTTTTTGTCGCCTATTCTAATCCTGAAGTACATTTAATGAATATATTAAAAATTTTCATAGTTCTATATGAAAGAAGCTAGCATAGCGATAGAACACATTCCAGATAAAAATTTGAGCTCTTTGTAGTTCTATAGCCCGATTCTTGAGTGAGCAAATATGACAAAACGCATTAACCACTTTAGCCCCGGACCATTTGTCAGCCTAAGGACCAGAGGTCTTTTTACAATTTCGCACTGCGCTGCTTTAACTGGTAATTGCGCGGTCATGCAATGTTGTACCCTAACAAAATTTGCGTCCTGTTTTCCCCGCAAATAGAGCTTTCTTTTGGTGGTATTTGATCACCTCTGCAGTTTTAATTTTTTGCGCTATAAAAAAAAATAGAGCGACAATTTTGAAAAAAATTCAGTATTTTTAACTTTTTGCTATAATAAATAACCCCAAAAAATATCTAATTTTTTTTTCCACAGTTTAGGCCGATAAGTATTCTTCTACATATTTTTGGTAAAAAAAAATCGCAATAAGCGTTTATTGATTGGTTTGCGCAAAAGTTATAGCTTCTACAATGTAGGGGACTGTTTTATTGCATTTTTATTAATATTTTTTTTACTAGTTATCAGCGATTTTTATCATGACTGCGACATCATGGCGGACACATCGGACACTTTTGACACATTTTTGGGACCATTGTCATTTTTACAGCGATCAGTGCTATAAAAATGCACTGATTACTGTGAAAATTACGCTGGCAGTGAAGGGGTTAACCAGTAGGTGGCGCTGTAGGGGTTAAGTGTGCCCTGATGAGTGTTTCTAACTGTAGGGGGGATGCGCTGTGTGTGACATGACACTAATCTCCACTCCGACTACACGGAGTGGAGATCAGTGTCCTTGTCACTGGGCAGAGCGGGGAAATGCTTGTTTACATAAGCATCTCCCCGCTGTATCTCTCCGTAAGACGATCGCGGGTGTCCCCGCGGCGATCGAGTCCGCGGGACCCACGGTCGGGCTCACGGAGAAGGTGGCAGGGTCGCGAGCGCGGCGGCGCGTGCGACCACACGGCGGCATCTTAAAGGGGATGTACAGATACGTGGTTATGCCTGTCCATGCCGCTCTGCCGACGTATATGTACAGGCGGCGGTCCTTAAGCGGTTAATGTTCATTGATATAATGTGTATAGTGGACCAATGTGGTTGAGTAGAAGCATTTGTGTAGAGGGAATAAAACCCATCAAGGGACAACCATACTAAGATGGGGTTGTAGCGAACATGGTAAATCTTTCTCCATATAAAAAGAGAGCATAGTGTCAAGTCTCCAGGTGGTCATCTGGTATCGTCAACGTATCTCAAATGGCAGATATTTTGTGGTAGACCGATGTTTCTAGATGTGATGTCCAGGCTCTTCTATGGAAGCGCAAACCAGCAAGGTTGAGGACCAGAAACACTGTGGTCAGCCATGGAAACGGAGTGCAGCAGACAAGAAATACATCCAGCTTTCTTTCCTTCCAAACTTGAGGATATCCAGCAATGCTCTGTGCTCCTTCCTCTGTTACCCTTGGCAACCACAGCTGTTACTAAGTACTCCTTTCGCCCAATTGTATAGCATTATCTTACCCTACTCCCACTAGCTACACCTTCCCAGCATTTAGCCCATTGAGGGCTCTCTCATCACCTGCTGTCCAGTCTGATACCACTGATCCATCACCTACTGTCCAGTCTGATACCACTGATCCATCACCTGCTGTCCAGTCTGATACCACTGATCCATCACCTACTGTCCAGTCTGATACCACTGATCCATCACCTACTGTCCAGTCTGATACCACTGATCCATCACCTGCTGTCCAGTCTGATACCACTGATCCCTTCCCTGCTGTCCAGTCTGACTCTACTGATCCTCTACCTGCTATCTAAGCTTACTCTATTGATACTTCATCTGCTGCTCATCCAGATGCTGCTGATACACTGCCCACTGTCCAGCCTGATGCCACTGATCCTCTGCCCGTTGTCCAGTTTGATTTCACTGATCCCATGTCTGCTGCCCAGCCAGTCTCCACTCATCCTGTGTCTGCTGCCCAGCCAGCCTCCAGTACTTGTCTGTCGCATGCCTGGCATGGGTCCCCCTCCCCTAGCTTTCCTTAGTGTCTCAGTGTTTGGCTTGTGTGCCACATACCTGCTTACCACAGCCCGGTTATTGATGAGCTGATCCTGATCCTGCATTTGACCTTAACCCTGAGGCTGACCGTTATCCTGTTTCAGTACCTGCAGCCGTACTATGCTAACCCATATCTGCTCCCCTTGTACCTGGACCATCTCCCTGGTTGTTCCTGGAATCTCCTGTCTTATCCTGTGCAGCACACAGATCTGGTCACCCCTGCTGTTACCGGATACCTACACTCAGTATCCTAACAGACATTCTTCCTGCTGATTACCAACATAGGGCACATGTGAGTGTCAGCAACCTGGTGCCAGCTGTCTGGCTAAAAAACGCTGTTGGACTAATGCATGTGCACATAAGCATAGAAGACATATAGCACATTTGCCTACACGTATGAGCATGCACATGCGTATGCACATGTGTGTGCACGCTCACTGCTGACAAGTGGCCTATTTAAACCTGATTCCTGCATTGGCCCTGTGCTGTATGGTCTTGTCCTATGATCCAGTCTTGATGCAAATCCATGATCCTGTTACGGACCCAGCTGCCTCTCTGTCCTTGCTCTGATTATCCTTGCCTGCCCATGTTTGATGTCTACCTTTGCTACCGAACCCGGGCCTGGACTACTGACCACACTTCTGCCTAGTGACTCTGTACCTCACTGCCTGATTGTTGCTGACCTCTGCCTGTTCCTGACTCCGATTCCATGTATGTACTGGTGTCAGCTATCACCTGAACTTGGCACAACCACAGTGCATCAACAGCTGTACCTCTTTCTGTCAGATACCAGCGCTCTCAATTTCTTGCTCACAGCGGCTACACCTTGGCACTTGTGCCTTTCCTTCACCCCTGCAGTCCCTGTTTCACTATCAAGGGCTGCTCAAATGGGAACTGTGCAAGAGCCCATCCTAGTCAACTCAGGATCCGCATACAGATAAGTGACAGTGGGGTATTCACTCTCAACCTCCCCCTGTGAAGAGATTTTCCAGCATGTGGGACAACAACCTGAGCACTTGCAGACTGAGAGTGATCCTTACTACGTAGGTGTCAGGGAAGGCTTGTCCATAGCACAGATGAAGTTTCCAGGCGCATATGTACTGTATGGGCAGGCCGGCAGCTCACCGAGCAGATGTGCACGGCCAGGAGTGCACCTGTCACAAAGCGTGCAATTTAAGCAAGGCTGCAGCATTGGCTCATTGCTGTTTGGTCTACAGCGTTCTGTGTGTTTGTCCCTAATTCCTGTGCCTAACCTCTGATCTTGACCCAGCTTGCTCTTGACTACATTTGCCTGCTACCTGCCCTGAGCTCGGGTTCATTTCTGGATTCTGCCTCCTGTTCTTACCTGATCTGCCTCACCGTTGCTGACATTGGCCTGTGACCTGACTACTCTTCTGCCTGCTGTTTATGCCTGATCTGCCTGTCTGTTACCGAGCCGGCTTGTCTGACCATGTACACTTCTCATCCAGCCTGCTTTAGCTCCTTCAGTCCAGCGAGCTCACATCTGGCTCCTGCTTTATTTCCACAGTCTGTTACCAACCAAGCTCCATTCCTGGTGGGTGGTACTGCTGGTGGGTATCCCTGGTGGATGGTACTGCTGGTGGGTATCCCTGGTGGATACTGCTGGTGGATGGTACAGCTGGTGGGCATCCCTGGTGGATGGCACTGCAGGTGAGTAATCCTGGTGGATGGTACGGCTGGTGGGTATCCCTGGATGATGGTACTGCTGGTGGGTATGCCTGGTGGGTACTGCTGGTGGATGGTACAGATGGTGGGCATCCCTGGTGGATAATACTGCTAGTGGATGGTACAGCTGGTGGGGCATCCCTGCTGGATGGCACTGCTGGTGGGTATCCCTGGTGGATGGCACTGCTGGTGGGTAACCCTGGTGCATGGTACTGCTGGTGGGTATCCCTGGATAATGGTACTTCTGGTGGGCATCCCTGGTGGATGATACTGCTGGTGGATGGTACGGCTGGTGGGCATCCCTGGTGGATGGCACTACTGGTGAGCAACCCTGGTGGATTGCACTGCTAGTAGGCATCCCTGGTGGATGGTACGGCTGGTGGGTATCCCTGGTGGATGGTACTGCTGGTGGGTATCCCTGGTGGGTACTTCTGGCACTTCTGGTGGGTATCCCTGGTGGATGGCACTGCTGGTGGGTATCCCTGGTGGATGGAATGGGTGGTGGGTATCCCTGGTGGATTGCACTGCTGGTGAATGGTACAGCTGGTGGGTATCCCTGGTGGATGGCACTGATGGTGGGCATCCCTGGTGGATGGTATGGCTGGTGGGTATCCCTGGTGGATGGTACGGCTGGTGGATGGTACTGCTGGTGTGTATCCCTGGATGATGGTACTGCTGGTGGGCATCCCGTTGGCTGCCATCCCAGATCGCGGGTTCCCAGCCCACCATAAACGAGCATCAGTGTGACAGGAGGAAGCATGCGGCTGCAGAGCCGATGCTTCCTGTATAGTGCCGGCTCCTGTCACAGGCGGAGTACAGTTGGTATCACTCCGCCTGTGACAGAAGCTGGCATTATACAGGTAGCATCGGGTCTGCTTCCATTAGCGCCGGCTCCGTTCTTCAGATTAATGCTCGGATATGGCAGGTCGGGAACCCGCAATCTGGGCTTGCTGACCCCCCATCCCAGAGCAGGAGGTGGTGGGCCACATCAGCAGTTGGGCACCCCTGAACTAGACCTTCTGTACCCCACCCCCGTCTCACTAATAAAACACCAATGGATGGTTCTCTGTGAGTTGGTCTTATTCTAATCCCCAATAATGATGCTCATTTGTAAAAAGAGACCTACAGGTAGAACAGAATATTATATGGAAATCAGCCAATAGCAACCAATAAGAAGTATGTTTAACCCAAACATTTTACACATCCTGAATATAAGGAAGGACACACATGATGTTCTCTGCAGGTTATTCTTGCCACATTCTTTATTTGTTTGTACGTCCAAACATAAAAAATGTGTTAGTCCATGTGAACTTTCTGGTGTCGATCAAGGGTACTTTTTTGAGTGAAAAATTTCCCGCACTCTGAACATGAATAAGGCCGCTCACCTGTGTGAGTTCTCTGGTGATTAACAAGATCTCTTTTCTGAATGAAACATTTCCCGCACTCTGAACATGAATAAGGACGCACAGCTATGTGACTTCTCTGGTGTATAAGAAGATTTTCTGTCTGATGGAACAATTTCCCACATTCTAAACATGAATAAGGACGCTCTGTGTGAACTTTCTGGTGTTGACGGAGGCTTCCTCTGTCCTTGAAACATTTCCCGCACTCTGAACATGAGAAAGGACGCTCAACTGTGTGAGCCGTCTGCTGTTGAAGAAGGAATACTTTCCCACACTCTGGACGTGAGTAAAGGCCCTCACTCTTGTGAGTTCTCTGGTGCTTAACAAGTTGTACTTTCTGAATAAAACCTTTCCCGCATTCTGAACATGAAAAGGGAGGCTCACGCGTGTGAATTCTCCGATGTGCATCAAGCTCCCCCTTCTGAATGAATGATTTCCCGCACTCTGAACATGAAAACGGACGCTCACCCGAGTGAATTCTCTGGTGATTAACAAGGTGTGCTGTCTGATTGAAACATTTCCCGCACGCTGGGCATGAGAAAGGACGCTTACGCTTGCGACTTTTCTGATGTTTAGAAGGCTTTCTGTTTTCTTTGAAATAATTCCCACACACTGTAGATGACAAGGAACCTGTGTGAGATCCTTCATGGCTTATAGAAGATCCCTCAGGATTAGACAGATCTGTTGATGGATCTGTACTGTGAGATCCCAGATTTGTTTCAGCAGTAATAGTATGTGGATCACCAGAAGATTCCTCAGGATTGGAGGGATCCATTGGTCTTTCTGAAAGATAAGGTCTATGAAATATTTGTGTATTGGGGTCTTCTCCTGGAGAACGTTGTGTGGTGGCATTTTCTTCTTCCTTATATTCTGAAGATACGTTATTCGAGACACAATGTCCACCTGTAGGAAACCAATGCTTAATGGTTAGAAGAATTCAGAAAAGAGGTTACTTACTGTATAAATATTTCTCTATAAATACATTTAAAAGAAAAAAATGGGGCACATGGCATCTCATCCCGAAGATTCTACGACCTTAAAAAACGTAAGTAAACCACAATAATGATCTTGTAGGACATTCACTACTGAATACTCGGTCACATGTCGTTCCTTTATTGTACCTTTTTATTTTAGGTTTATTTTGTAATTGTCAACTTTTCACCTCAAGTACCCCTTTACAGT
The DNA here is from genome assembly GCA_029206835.1 of Rana muscosa. Classification (NCBI taxonomy): domain Eukaryota; kingdom Metazoa; phylum Chordata; class Amphibia; order Anura; family Ranidae; genus Rana; species Rana muscosa. Next base: position 399,946,203 of record CM055123.1, on the reverse strand, counting down.
AGGAAATTTGCTGTCCCCTCACAGTCACTTCCTTTTGTTTCACCAGCCCCTCCCTCTTATGCCGCGTACAGACGATCGGAAATTCCAACAACAAAACCGTGGATTTTTTTTTTCCGACGGATGTTGGCTCAGACTTGTCTTGCATACACACGGTCGCACAAATTTTGACGGAAATTCCGAACGCCAAGAACGCGGTGACCGTACAAGACGTGCGACGGCACTACGAAAGGGAAGTTCAATACCAGTCGTGTTAGTAGAAGTTTGGTGAGAGACGATTTGCGTTTTTCAGCCTCGTGCTTTTCAGTCCGTTGCAGCGTGACGAATGTGCTATCTCCATTACGAACGCTAGTTTTACCAGACCGAGCGCTTCTGTCTCGTACTTGATTCAGGGCATGCGTGGAATTTTGTGCGTCGGAATTGTCCACACGCGATCGTAATTTACAAGAACGGATTTTGTTGTCGGAAAATTTGAGAACCAGCTCTCAAATTTGTGTTGTCGAACAGCAAATGTCCGATGGAGCCTACACACGGTCAGAATTTCTGACAAAAAGCTCCCATCGAACATTTGTTGTCGGAAATTCCGACTGTGTGTACGCGGCATTAGATTGTAAGCTCACAGGAGCAGGGCCCTCCTAACCCTCTTGTATTGAATTGAATTGTTGCTGTATTGTCTCCCTTTTATATTGTATAGCGCTGCGCAAACTGTTGGCGCCATATAAATCCTGTATAATAATAATAATAATATACAGCATGTTGGTCTAACACTCTACAGTATCTTAGAGCTCTGGTATGGAATTGGGATTCATAACGTAAAATATGAATACAAACCAATGAAAAGCAGGGGTGCTCAACCTTTTTGAAGTTCAAGGGCCACCTACATGATTTGGTAACCGGTCACGGGCCACAAAGAAATGAAATGGTTTTAAATTTTGGAACTTTTCTTTTTTGAATAGCTTAACCACTTAAGCCCCGGAACATTTGGTTGCTAAAGGACCAGGCCCCTTTTTGCGATTCGGCACTGCGTCGCTTTAACTGACAATTGCGCGGTCGTGCGACGTGGCTCCCAAACAAAATTGACGTCCCTTTTTTCCCACAAATAGAGCTTTCTTTTGGTGGTATTTGATCACCTTTTTATTTTTTACGCTATAAACAAAAATAGAGCGACAATTTTGAAAAAAATTACATATTTTTTACTTCTTGCTATAATAAATATCCCCCAAAAAATATATTAAAAAAAACATTTTCTTTCCTCAGTTAGGGCCGATACGTATTCTTCTACATATTTTTGGTAAAAAAAATCGCAATAAGCAAGTATTGATTGGTTTGCGCAAAAGTTATAGCGTCCACAAAATAGGGGATAGTTTTATGGCATTTTTATAATTTTTTTTTTTTTACTAGTAATGGCGGCGATCAGCGATTTTTATTGTGACTGCGACATTATGGCGGACACATCGGACACTTTCGACAAATTTTTGGGACCATTGTCATTTTTACAGCGATCAGTGCTATAAAAATGCACTGATTACTGTGAAAATTACACTGGCAGTTAAGGGGTTAACCACTAGGTGGTGTTGTAGGGGTTAAGTGTGCCCTAGTGAGTGATTCTTACTGTAGGGGGGCGTGGCTTGGCGTGTGACGTCACTGATCGTCGTTCCCTATGACAGGGAACAGACAATCACTGACATGCCACTCGGAGGAAGAACGGGAAAGGTTTGTTTACACTTACCTCTCCCTATTCTTCAGCTCTGTGACCCTATCACGGATCACCACCGGTGATCAGGTCCGCGGGTCCCGCGGGCGCGGTCATGGAGCTTCGGACCGGTTTCTTGGCGCGCAACCCACTGCTGGGATCTTAAAGGGGACGTACCTGTACGCCCTTGTGCCCAGCCGTGCCATTCTGTCTACGTATATCGTCGTGCGGCGGTCCTTATGTGGTTAATGAACATTTTCCTCCTGCAGCTGCTGAATGCTGGCGGAAGGGAGAGGAGGAGAAGCCGGATTTCAGCAGTTGCAGGAGGAAAATAGAGAGAATCAGTTCATGAATATGCCACCCCCCTGCATATTGTAAAACAGAATTTGACAGGGAGGCCACATGGGCCTCAGGAACATGAGGCATTGTGACCTCTGACGCTACACCAGTGGTTGAGGCCGTGTGGTAAAAACGCATCTCAACTATAGGGTTTTACCCCAAACCGCAAATGTAAACAAGCCCTTACCTACCTTTACAGGTTCTAATATGCCCATTGCAAAAGTGAAAGTATGTGTATGTGATGTTTAATACAGTGACCTTCTTTTCCTCTTCCAGCTTCTGCTGTCATCGCTCTCCAGGATGCTAGAAAGGTCCCAAAAGAGGAACATTTGGTATCAGCCCCCCTGGGACAGGAACCGGCTACAGAGGAAGCATCAGCTTATGCAGCTCCTCCTTCCTCTACTGTTGGCGCCGGCTCGATACACTCTGATGCTTTGGGATGGTGGGTCGGCAAGCCCAGATCGCGATCAACAGGTTGCTTACGCTGGGCATGTGTTTCCCTGCTTTCAGTGCAAGGGCCACATTAGAGGGCTCCAAGGGCCACAGGTTGCGCATCCCTGAATTAAAGGATATAATACACCCAACTGCACTAGGTAACAGAACAGTGTTTGCATTGAGGACATTGTTACTACGAGAACAGAGTTGAGCCTTCCTCCATCTCATTTCTTAGAAACATGACAAAGTACTGAGGAACGGAGATGGACCTTTTATATGGTGTACAGTATCTCCTCCTCATTTGTTGGGAACATGACATTATATTGAGGAATGGAGATGGACCTTTCATATGGTGTACAGTATCTCCTCCTCATTTGTTGGGAACATGACGTTATATTGAGGAATGGAGATGGACCTTTCATATGGTGTACAGTATCTCCTCCTCATTTGTTGGTAACATGACGTTATATTGAGGAATGGAGATGGACCTTTCATATGGTGTACAGTATCTCCTCCTCATTTGTTGGGAACATGACATTATATTGAGGAATGAAGATGGACCTTTCATATGGTGTACAGTATCTCCTCCTCATTTGTTGGGAACATGACGTTATATTGAGGAATGGAGATGGACCTTTCATATGGTGTACAGTATCTCCTCCTCATTTGTTGGGAACATGACCTTATATTGAGGAATGGAGATGGACCTTTCATATGGTGTACAGTATCTCCTCCTCATTTGTTGGGAACATGACGTTATATTGAGGAATGGAGATGGACCTTTCATATGGTGTACAGTATCTCCCCCTCATTTGTTGGGAACATGACATTATATTGAGGAATGGAGATGGACCTTTCATATGGTGTACAGTATCTCCTCCTCATTTGTTGGGAACATGATCTTATATTGAGGAATGGAGATGGACCTTTCATATGGTGTACAGTATCTCCTCCTCATTTGTTGGTAACATGACGTTATATTGAGGAATGGAGATGGACCTTTCATATGGTGTACAGTATCTCCTCCTCATTTGTTGGGAACATGACATTATATTGAGGAATGAAGATGGACCTTTCATATGGTGTACAGTATCTCCTCCTCATTTGTTGGGAACATGACGTTATATTGAGGAATGGAGATGGACCTTTCATATGGTGTACAGTATCTCCTCCTCATTTGTTGGGAACATGACGTTATATTGAGGAATGGAGATGGACCTTTCATATGGTGTACAGTATCTCCTCCTCATTTGTTGGGAACATGACCTTATATTGAGGAATGGAGATGGACCTTTCATATGGTGTACAGTATCTCCTCCTCATTTGTTGGGAACATGACGTTATATTGAGGAATGGAGATGGACCTTTCATATGGTGTACAGTATCTCCTCCTCATTTGTTGGGAACATGACATTATATTGAGGAATGAAGATGGACCTTTCATATGGTGTACAGTATCTCCTCCTCATTTGTTGGGAACATGACGTTATATTGAGGAATGGAGATGGACCTTTCATATGGTGTACAGTATCTCCTCCTCATTTGTTGGGAACATGACCTTATATTGAGGAATGGAGATGGACCTTTCATATGGTGTACAGTATCTCCTCCTCATTTGTTGGGAACATGACGTTATATTGAGGAATGGAGATGGACCTTTCATATGGTGTACAGTATCTCCCCCTCATTTGTTGGGAACATGACATTATATTGAGGAATGGAGATGGACCTTTCATATGGTGTACAGTATCTCCTCCTCATTTGTTGGGAACATGACCTTATATTGAGGAATGGAGATGGACCTTTCATATGGTGTACAGTATCTCCTCCTCATTTGTTGGGAACATGACCTTTATATTGAGGAATGGAGATGGACCTTTCATATGGTGTACAGTATCTCCCCCTCATTTGTTGGGAACATGACGTTATATTGAGGAATGGAGATGGACCTTTCATATGGTGTACAGTATCTCCCCCTCATTTGTTGGGAACATGACGTTATATTGAGGAATGGAGATGGACCTTTCATATAGTGTACAGTATCTCCTCCTCATTTGTTGGGAACATGATGTTATATGAGAAATTAAGGTGGACCTTTCATATTGTTTTAATTATCTCCACGTTGTAATTATTTAAATATTTTATGCTCATCAAAAAAAAGGATAATATGAACTTTTTCTAACTAACTGTTTATGACTTACTTGTGTCTATATGTAGGGAAGATTCCTCCTGTTTTCTTTCCATAATCATCTCCCCCTCCTCCATAGACTGCTGATCTCCACTCACCAACCTCTCTTCTTCTTCCTCTTTAATCTCAGCTTTGATGTCTTTTAGTTCTTCATTCTGAACCACAAAAATTATATAATTAGTAAAACTGTTAACATTCTCATATACAGTATATTCTTTTATTATTATCTCATAATTTAGAATATAATATTTGAGTTCTATCTCCCAGTCCACTTTACCTGAATTTGGTGCGAGATGCTGGGAACTTCCTGTGTGAAATGCTGGAAATACAAATGTAGCACTACCCCCGTAGGAGCTGCTGGTTTAAATTTTGGGCCTTGCACGTTACCTCAATATTCGTTGTTTAGGGGATGAGAGTCTACAGTAACTTCAATGTCCACACAAGTTATGAATCCTTTTTCTTCAGGCTTTATTTTCCAAACAAACTTTTAAAGGAAGGGGGTTAGGGGAAGGTTCAGGCACACACAGAAGATCACTGGGGAAAAACTCCTATGTTACACAGTCTCACTCACCACTCTTCTTGAGTGGTTATTGCTCACCCGGATAGGCCCCTCTCACTTGGCCTAGCAGCCGGAATGATGCTCGAACAGATAAGAAAGAACAGGCTCTGCCACAGACCTTTTTGATGGTTATGTTGAATCGTTCAGTTATCCTCTGCCACAGGATTTTAGTACCCGAATATCCAGCCTTACAGTCTAAGAGCCTTTAAGCCAACCCGGCAGACTGTAAGGTTAGTTTAGTTACGGTGCATCCCTCAATAAGGTCCCCCAGGCCTTCCGCAAGATACTGGCCTTCCGCTTGGTCCTCTCCTGGACAAGTCCTCCCCTGGTTTCTTCCACTGAGTGGCTTCCTCCCGCAGGACGGACAGCACAGGATCACCTTCAAGCGTAGGCCCCAGTCCAGACAACTGGGCCTACCTGGCATAGTTACAGCCTTGGACCAACGTGGCTCCGAGGCTGAATTCCCAGCAACACATGCCTCGAGCCAGGAGGGCCACGAGGCGAAGAAGAGCCCAGAACAATGGCGTCTGCCCCTTAAGTACCCTTCCCCAGCATGCTCAGCGGGTAGACCACTCCCACTGAACTGTTCCCGGGGAAAGGCACCCAATGCACTTTGGCCTGTCAGACTTCCACATTGGCCCGGGGTGGTAACGCCACCTGCAGGCAACAGTGGGAAGTCCTTGCAACACAGCCATAGCCGGAACAGAAGCTGATTTAGTCTTAAAGGGGATGTAAAGGTAAAAGTTTTTTCACCTTAATGCATTCTATGCATTAAGGTGAAAAAACATCCGACAATACCAGCCCCCCGTTTTACTTACCTGACCCCTCAAAAGTCCCGCGGCCGCCCCACGACATCCTCTTCGCCGCTCAGCCTGGCTGTTGATTGGATACAGTGGATGGATTGAAAGCAGCACAGCCATTGGCTCGCGCTGCTGTCAATCACATACATTGACGCGGTGCGCCGGGGCCGAGTGATACAGTGAGCGGCAATAGCCGCTGGCTGTATCACTGTAGCGCACGCAATCACTCACCACTGAGCTCGCATATAGGTGGTGAGTGATTGCGGGGAGGAGCCGAGACAGCCGCCGAGGGACCCCAGAATACATGGATCGGGGGCCACTCTGTGCAAAACAAGCTGCACAGCGGAGGTAAGTATAACATGTTTGTTATTTAAAAAAATAAATAAATAATTCTTTAGTGATCCTTTAATTATTTACAGAGTCTGAGCGAACTACCAGCTCAGACACCCACTAAATTTAACATAGCGCCTGGTCATGTCATCAGGAGCAGGGCGCTACACAAAGGACTACACTTCTCCATAGTATACTGATCTCTACTAACAAATATCTTTTCTTGCTCTTCAGTTTTAGCTTTGATGTCTTTCAGTTCTTCCCCCTGAATCCCGAAGATGGCAGTATAGATATGTAAAAAAAAACAAGAGATTACATAGAAGAATGTCACCTCTTAGAATGCATTCTTAAGTCTACATGCTCAGTCCCACCTACCTGATCATGGTGTACATAGTTATAGTTATGATCTTCCCATGGGGAATCCTGGGAATACAGAGGACTGGGACATCTCTCTGCTGGGTTCCCATTACTGGATCCATCTGTAGGAAACACACACACTGACTGAATACATTGTTTCTATGTGTTTATCAGATGATGGGGGATCTAGGTGGAGCCTCCGTACTGCTCTCTCCTTTACAATAAAGTCTCCTCTTACCCGGTGATGTGAGGGGCGGCTGATTCTTCATCATGACGTCCTTGTAGAGATCCTTGTGTCCTTCTAAATACTCCCACTCCTCCATGGAGAAATAGACAGTGACATCCTGACACCTTATAGGAACCTGACACACACAATGATACAGTCACCATCCAGACACATCCCTTGTCTGTTACTGGATAATGTCCCAGAATTCCCGGCACCGCTCACCTCTCCTGTCAGCAGCTCAATGATCTTGTTGGTCAGTTTCAGGATCTTTTTATCACTGCTTCTCTCAGAAGACATAAAGGAAAGTGGAGGCCCTGTGATGGTGATCTGGGCTTTGCTCTGAGCTCTCAAAATTTGGTCCTCACCAGACTTCTTGACCACAACAAATTCCTACGGAATAAGAGAGAGAAGAAGTAACCAAAATTCAGCGAAACAATGCCTGCTAAAAACAGCACAATGATTAAGGGTTATGTCATGTGACCTCCCAAAATCTTCCTCACCTCTCCGGTCAGCAGGTAGAGGATCTCCAGGGTGATACCTAATATCTTATTTCTGTCCTCCATTTTTGCAAATGCCGATACAACAGAACATCACATCTAAAAAGACAGAAAATCGATGCATGTAGTCATTGCTCACCAGATGTTTTCTTCACTCTCCTGAGCTTAAGGTTCGGTCCACACACTGAACCTTAACGAGAATTTATTCTGTCAGTGTCATGATTGCGAAATAGATCCCTCACTCTGGATGGACAGTTGGATAAATGGTTCTATATTTAGAATGTATCTGGTCTATAAACCAGAGGCTCTGGATGAACAGTTAGATAAATGGCTCTATATTTAGGATGTATCTGGTCTATAAACCAGAGGCTCTGGATGGACAGTTGGATAAATGGTTCTATATTTAGGATGTATCCGGTCTATAAACCAGAGGTTTTGGATGGATAGTTGGGTAAATGGCTCTATATTTAGGATGTATCCGGTCAATAAACCAGAGGCTCTGGATGGACAGTTGGATAAATGGTTCTATATTTAGGATGTATCTGGTCTATAAACCAGAGGCTCTGGATGGACAGTTGGATAAATGGTTCTATATTTAGGATGTATCCGGTCTATAAACCAGAGGCTTTGGATGGATAGTTGGGTAAATGGCTCTATATTTAGGATGTATCCGGTCAATAAACCAGAGGCTCTGGATGGACAGTTGGATAAATGGTTCTATATTTAGGATGTATCTGGTCTATAAACCAGAGGCTCTGGATGGACAGTTGGATAAATGGTTCTATATTTAGGATGTATCCGGTCTATAAACCAGAGGCTTTGGATGGATAGTTGGGTAAATGGCTCTATATTTAGGATGTATCCGGTCAATAAACCAGAGGCTCTGGATGGACAGTTGGATAAAGGTCTCTATATTTCTGGCTATCAACTAAAATATTATAATATTACCTGATCTACCTCAAGATCCAGTAATGTCTCCTCATAATTTCCTACTAAATCACCTTTCATCTGGAACTTCCTGTCGTAGCCCTACATCACTTCCTGTCTGTACATTACATCACTTCCTGTCTGTACCTTACTTTACTTCCTTCCTTGTGCTCCACGCTTATAAGTAAGATGTTGTGGAGAATATAAGTACTGCAGCCTTTATTCTGTACCTCAAAACGAGGCATCAAAGTGCATTTATCATTTTTGTCGCCTATTCTAATCCTGAAGTACATTTAATGAATATATTAAAATGTTTCATAGTTCTATATGAAAGAAGCTAGCATAGCGATAGAACACTTTCCAGATACAAATGTGAGCTCTTTGTAGTTCTATAGCCCGATTCTTGAGTGAGCAAATATGACAAAATGCCCTAATGTTCATTGATATAATGTGTATGGTGGACCAATGTGGTTGAGTAGAAGCATTTGTGTAGAGAGAATAAAACCCGTCAAGGGACAACCATACTAAGGTGGGGTTGTAGCGAACATGGTAAATCTTTCTCCGCATAAAAACAGAGCATAGTGTCAAGTCTCCAGGTGGTCATCTGGTATCGTCAACGTATCTCAAATGGCAGATATTTTGCGGTAGACAGATGTTTCTAGATGTGATGTCCAGGCTCTTCTATGGAAGCGCAAACCAGCAAGGTTGAGGACCAGAAACACAGTGGTCAGCCATGGAAATTGAGTGCAGCAGACAAGAAATACATCCAGCTTTCTTACCTTCCAAACTGGAGGATATCCAGCAATGCTCTGTGCTCCTTCCTCTGTTACCCTTGGCAACCACAGCTGTTACTAAGTACTCCTTCCCTCATCACCTGCTGTCCAGTCCGATACCACTGATCCATCACCTGCTGTCAAGGCTGACTCTACTGATCCTCTACCTGCTATCTAAGCTTACTCTATTGATACTTCATCTGCTGCTCATCCAGATGCTGCTGATACACTGCCCACTGTCGAGCCTGATGCCACTGATCCTCTTCCCCTTGTCCAGTTTGATTTCACTGATCCCATGTCTGCTGCCCAGCCAGTCTCCACTCATCCAGTGTCTGCTGCCCAGCCAGCCTCCAGTACTTGTTTGTCGCAAGCCTGGCATGGGTCACCCATCTGGTCTGAGATTCCTACAGCCACCTTGCATAAGTACCTTTTGCAACCATTTGCTTCTGTTGAACCAAAGCCTATCTGGGTCACCATTCACTCTGAATTTGATAACTGCACTCGCTATAACAGTTCCAGTAGTAGAGATCTGGTAATGGTAGGGTTACATTTGCTCTTTTCCACGACTCAGATGTAATCTTTGCAACTCCAGCTGCATTAGGGGATGCGTGTCTGGTAACCAGTGCCTTGGAAAGACCTGGGTGGCTGTCAAAATGCAAAGCAGTTTTTAGCTATCAGACTAGCAGCTAAGATGTGGAGTGCTGGATAGCGTTGAGACATCCTGGCCTTGGGGTACCTGTATGGTTTAATGGCCCCAGTGCTAAGCCTTCAGATGGCCCATGGGATCCTAACATTGGGATATATTATGTCTTGAGATACAGCAAGCTTTGAGTGTTACACTTCCTAGAGAATCTGATCTGTGGGAAGGCACATAGCCAGTTTCCAGAGGGGCACCAAGCCAATTGCCAGACCCTGTTGGCAAGGTATCCTGCAGGTTGGCAGACTTTAACCTAAAGAAATCTAACATGTCTTCAAACACAGATATTGGGAGACCTTCTCCAGTTTGGATTTATTCACCACAGGGGTCTCTCATATGGAATTTTATAATCAAGGCTTGGTGGAGCATCTGGAGGCGACTCCAGGATCACCTGCTGGTGGGGCTATTGTTCCTATTGCTTCTGGAAAGGTATATAAACCCCTCCCCTAGCTTTCCTCAGTGTCTCAGTGTTTTGCTTGTGTGCCACATACCTGCTTACCACAGCCCGGTTATTGATGTGCTGGTTCTTATCCTGATGCTGCATTTGACCTTAACCCTGAGTCCAACCGTTATCCTGTTTCAGTACCTGCAGCAGTACCATGCTAACCCATATCTGCTCCCCTTGTACCTGGACCATCTCCCTGGTTGTTCCTGGAATCTCCTGTCTTATCCTGTGCAGCACGCAGATCTGGTCACCCCTGCTGTTGCCGGATACCTACACTCAGTATCCTAACAGACATTCTTCCTGCTGATTACCAATATAGGGCACAAGTGAGTGTCAGCAACCTGGTGCCAGCTGTCTGGCTAAAAAACGCTGTTGGACTAATGTATGTGCACATATGTATAGAAGACATATAGCACATTTGCCTACACGTATGAGCATGCGCTCACACACATGTATGCATATGTGTGTGCACACTCGCTGCTGAAAAGTGGCCTATTTAGACCTGATTCCTGCATTGGCCCTGTGCTGTATGGTCTTGTCCTGTGATCCAATCTTTTTTTTTTATTATTTAATATCTTTTTATTGTTTTTTTAACAACACATCACATATTTTACAATACAGGACATAGGACACATACACACTCTCAATATTTCCAAACAGTAACAACAAAAAAAAAAAAAAAGAGACAATACTCTACACTCCTATATATAAAAGGCCCGGCCATGATATCTCCCAATGCCTAGGGGAATCAAGGCTGGGCGGGAGAGAGGGCAAGGAGTAATCAGAAATAGAAACAGAGCAGCGAGGAAGGGAGAAAGATAAAGAAGGGGAAAAACAAAACAAAAAAAAAACCCCTTCTACCTACTAACAAAAAGACAAGTATTAGAACCTGATATAGGCTATGTAAATAAAAAAGTGTCAATACCTATGTGTAGAAACAGAGAGTGACCAGGATGTGGAGGGGGAAGGAAAAAGAGGGGGGGGGGAAAGGGAAGAGAATTAAGAAAAAAGGGGAGGGAAAGTGTCAATACCTATGTATAGAGACAAAAAGTGACCAGGTTGTGGAGGGGGAAAAGAAAGAAAAAAAAAAAAGGGGGGAACACACTTCTTCCTACTAACAAAAAGACAGGTATTAAAACCTGATATAGGCCAAATGAATGACAAAGTGACAGAACATATGTGTATAGTCATAAAGTGAACAGCAAAAAAAAAAAAAAAAACTTCTACCTACTAACAAAAAAACTTATAAGTGATACTCTGATATGGGTACTCTTTAAAATGGGATAGTACCAAACACTTCTACTTACTAAAAACCTAGTGTTAGAGAAAAAAAAAAAAGGGAAGAGAATTAAGAAAAAGGGGAGGGAGGGGAAGGGGGAGTAATATTATTTTCTCCCCGGTGTCTTATAAGTGATACTCTGGTATGGGTGCTCTTTAAAATAGGATAGTTCCAAACACTTCTACTAACTAAAAACGTAGTGTTAAAATCTGTCAAAAAAAAAAGAAAAAAGGGGGGAGGGGGGTGAAAAGGAGAGGGGAGTAGGGTCCGCCTTATTCTCACCCCAATATCTTATGTGGTGAAACTCCAATATTAGTGCCTTTTATGGTGAAGTGATTCCAAAAACTACCTCAAACCAAAAGTCTAGTGTTAGGGTCCACTCAACACAAACCCCCCCCCCCCCCTCCTCTCTGTGTTCGTTAATTTTACAGTATGTATCTCCTTCCTCATTGTTATTTAACTATTCTCTCCTGTATAATTTATCTTAGCTTCGCTTAAGGTCCCTCTCGGAGCATACAAATATAAAAAAATAAAAAAAAAGGGGGGGGGGGAAAAGGGGGATGGGAGGGGATAATTGGGAAAAGGGACAGAGGAAAAATAGGAAAGAGAAAAAAGGGAAAAATAGGCCGGCATGCATGGTGTCTAGCGATATATATATTGCTCCATATAATTTATAGTCTCTTAAGGAATAGGCCCATCAGTACCCCAAATAGCTTGATCTTAAACTCTAAGTAACTTATTCAGTATATATGGGTTAAGTCTTAGTGGCGTTGTGCCATTATTTCCCTATAAGTTGAGGTGTCCTTAAACTCCATCCACGGAGTCCAAGTTGAGATGTGTCGTTGATAAGTGTCCTTGTTATAATGGGTAATATCTTCCATGAGATGGACCTCTGATATTTTTTGGAACCACTTTTTCATGGATGGAGTCTCAGGTTGGCCCCAAAGGGTAGGTATTAGTGCTTTGGCCGTGTTAAGCAGATATGGTACTAGAGAACATTTATATTTTCTGACAGGTTCCTTAGTAGCATGGAAAAGAATGGTCCATGCATCCATAGGGAGATTAGTATTGGTTATTTGTTGAATAATTTGAATAATGCTAAACCAGTAGGAGCGAATATGTGGGCACGACCACCATATATGTGCGTGGGTTGCTCTGTTCCCACAGTTCCTCCAGCACAGTGGGGAATTGGCGGGGAACATCTGATGGAGCCTTGATGGAGTATAGTGCCATCTAGTTAGCAATTTACAATTAACCTCAGCCGACTTAGATGCAATTGAAGAAATATGAGTCAACTGCAGAACTTTATCTTTTTGACTATCTGGGATACAGGATTCCAAATCTGTCTCCCACTTAGCAAGAAAAGGAGGATAAGTGTCTTCTTGGAGTTTACTAAGTGATTTATAAAATGCAGAGATACTATGTTCAGGTAATTCCGTTGAGTTGAAAACTTCCTCAATGCTGTTTAGGTCCTGTATACCTTTAAGCGGCTGAGGCAAAGTTCTAAGAAACGCCTGCATTTGGGTGTATCTCCATTTGTCAAGAAACGTAATCGGCTTATGGTCAAGGATTTCCTTAAGGGGCTTGGGAGCATTTGCTCGCAAGACCTGGTGTAATAAAAGGGGTCCTTCTGGCGACCATGTCTTATATCCCGGATCTAATAGACCGGGTAAGAAATAATCATGTTCCAAAAGCGGTAGCAGAGGAGAAGCATACGACCATGAAATCTTCCTATGTAAAGCATCCCACACATCAAGGTAGGGCTGGGAAAAAAATCGATTTTAATCTTGAATCGAGTTTTGAGCTCAAATCGATTCAGTTTTGAAGAAAATCGATTTTTTTAGATTTTTTTTTTTTTTTCAAAAAAAAAAAAATTTTTTATTTTTTTTTTCCTTCAAAGTTTCCGTAGCAGGACTGCAGGGGGCGTATCCGGAATGGCACTGGGCAGCGTTACCCCAATTACATCTACTCGCTGCAGCCGCCGTCTGCCTACCTGATCAGCGTGTCATGCAGACAGACGGCGGCCATTGCAGTGTTCAAAAGCCGCGCCTCCCGAGTCCTCGTCGTCTGTGATAGGCGGAACACTCAATTTCACAGCAGGCAGTATTCAGCCTATCACGGACATCCTCTCATCCTCGTCTGTGTTATGAGGATGACCATGATAGGCGGAACACTGAATGCTGGGAAATTGAGTGTTCCGCCTATCACAGACGAGGAGGAGGCGCGGCTTTTGAATACTGGAATGGCCACCGGTGTAGCAGTAAAATCCGTATACCATGAAAATCTGCATCAGGTACGGGCACAGTGATTGAAGCACGGGCACAGTGAGACACGGGCACAGTGAGACACGGGCACAGTGAGACACGGGCACAGTGAGACAAGGGTACAGTGAGGCATGGACACAGTTTAATTCAACTAAGAGTAACCTCAGGATTTTTTGTTGTTTTATTAGCTAAATCCAAATACAGTATTAATAATTTGGATGTTTAACAATCTTTGTTGCACACTGCAAAAAACAACAAAAGGTCACAAGCGCTAAATTGGTGGATAAAGAAAAAAATATAATGGATGATAATAATAATAATAAGAAAAAAATCCCAAATATTTTGGGAAGTACAAAGTATCCAAAAGGGGGAAAAAACAGGATCCAGCGCAGCAAGAAAAAATCCGTACCCAGAAGTACAAAATACACAACATGCACACAATATAATCCAGCGCTCATGGAACATACATTATTAACTATTGAAAACTCTTGAAGATATGATAAAAAAGCTTAGTCCATTTATCACAATAAAGAGAGGGATCCAATCTCAAATGTGCAGAGGGCAAATGAATCTTAACTCTCCAGTTACCAGTGGTGACAAACTTGTTAAACTTGCAGTGACATCCGTGGAGCAAGGAGGGGTTAAAAAAGTCAAAACAAAGCCTGTGGCATGATCTCCGTGTGAGCACAGTACCTTGAATGATGGACAACAGGCAGACCAGCGTGTAGAGGGCCCTCCAACCCAAAAGGATGCAGAGCCAGGATCGCAGCAAGGCTGGGACAGAAGGAATCACACACAGATTTTCAAGAGTTTTCAATAGTTAATAATGTATGTTCCATGAGCGCTGGAATATATTGTGTGTTTGTTGCACACTGACTTTGCAGTTAGAGAAAGGGTTTGCCTTTGCAATTTTGTTTGTTGATGCACTTTAATTAATATAATAAAAAATTAAAAAAATCGAATCGAATCATAAATCGAGTTTTTTATAAAAAAATCGCAGATTTTTTTTGGGGGGAAAATCGCCCAGCCCTACATCAAGGGTGGATGTGGTTAATATAGAGGTACTTGAGGCAAGGTGCCTATGTGTGCGTGGTAACCAGGGTATAGTTGCTAGATCTGCTTTACTCAGATCGTATTCCAAACTCACCCAAAGTTTGGATTTAGCAGCGTATTTCCATTCAACAATTCTAGATAAGATAACAGCCTGGTAATACCTCTTGAAATTTGGGAGGGCCAGCCCCCCAGCCTCCTTGGAGTGAAATAACACTTCCTTAGATACTCTGGGGTGGCTGTTCTTCCAAATAAAGCGGGAGACCATGGTCTGTACTAATGAAAAAAAACCTATGGGCACACCCAATGGGATCATTTGAAAAAAAAAAAGAACTCTGGGTAGAATATTCATTTTGACTATACTTACTTTACCCAGCCATGAATGTGTCAGCGAACTCCACTTTTGTAGATCCTTTCTAATATTATTCAATAATGGAATATAATTATATTTAAAGAGGGACTGGGTATGAGACATCAAATTCACTCCCAGATATTTCATACTGCATTGAACCCATCTGAAAGGGAAGAGGGGTTTTAACCTTTCCGCCTCTCTTCCTGGTAGATTAATATTTAGAATTTCAGACTTAGTAAGGTTAATTTTAAAGTTAGAAAATGTCTGAAAAGTGGAGAAGGCTGTCATTAAATTAGGAAGCGATATGCGGGGCTGCTGGATAAAGAATAATATGTCGTCTGCATATGCCGCATATTTGTGTATTTTATTTTCTACTTGAATCCCATGTATATTTGAATTATGTCTTACAGTTGCCAAAAAAGGTTCGAGTGTAAGGGCAAATAAAAGGGGCGACAGGGGACAGCCCTGTCTAGTCCCATTAAATAGTTGAAATGACTCACTCAAAGTGCCGTTGATGCGAATTTGTGCCGTAGGATTAGTATAAAGGGAGGTGATACGGTGGAGCATCTTGGGTCCCAACCCAAAATGTTGCAGGGTCATTTTTAAGTATTCCCAGTCCACCCTATCAAACGCTTTTTCTGCGTCTGTGGATACAAATAGGGTGGGCTGGGACGTCTTTTGAACGTGTTGTATAAGAGATATCGCCCGGAGAGAATTATCCTTGGCTTCTCTATATGGCATGAAGCCTGTCTGGTCTGTAGAGATCCATCTAGGTACCAGAGGGAGTAGTCTGTTAGCCATTACCTTCGAGTATAATTTAATATCCATGTTTAATAAGGAAATTGGCCTGTAACTACTGCATTGAGTGGGGTCCTTATCTGTTTTAAGAATAACTGAGATATGAGCTGTAAGAGATTCCGGGCGTAATCCCGAAGTCTGTGAAATTGAGTTGGCATAAGTTGTGAGCTGGGGCAAAAGAACATCGCTAAATGTTTTATAGTATCGAGTAGTGTAACCGTCCGGTCCCGGTGCTTTACCTATCGGTGAAGATTTCAGAGCTATCTGAAATTCTTCTACCGAGAATTCTGATTCAAGCTCTCTGAGAGCCGAGTTTGAAAGTTTAGGCAGATTAGCTTCTTTTAAATATGCAAGCATGAGACTACGTCTCTCCTTTATAGTCAGAGACGGAGAATCACATTGCACCTTATACAGATCTGCATAATACTCCCTAAAAGCTTTAGCAATATGGGGAGTCGCATAGACTATGTTTCCATTAGATAATTTTATTTTAGGGATAAATGATCTAGTCTGTTTTTCTTTAAGGGATCTTGCTAATTGTCTACTGGGTTTATCTCCCCACTCATAAAGTTTTTGCGAGTAGCGTTGAAATCTCCGAGTTGTGTCTAAGTTAAGCAGGTTTTTCAACTCTTCTCGCTTCAACGTAAGAGCTTCTAAATGGGGTATATGTAAAGTAAGTTTGTGTTGTTTATCCAGTTCAGTTATTTGATGAAGAACCTGCTCCAGACGTTGACCATGCTCTCTCTTTTTCCTTGCCCCAAGTTCTATAAATCGCCCTCTCATAGTTGCCTTGTGTGCTTCCCATATAATAGCAGGAGGTGTTTCAGATGGTTTGTTGTCTCTAAAGTATTGTGATATATGTGAGGCAAACGTTGCAACCTCTGTTGCATTAGATAAAAGGGAATCATTAAGTTTCCAATTACTGGAGCGTTGAGGCAGAGTGGGCATGGTCATAGTCATCGACACAGGTGCGTGGTCTGATATTGTCGCTGTGCCTATATCCGCCGATTTTAATAATGGAAGATGATGATGGTCTAAAAAAATATTATCTATTCGGGAATAGGACTGATGAGTCTTCGAAAAATGAGAGAAGTCTTTTTCTTTTGGATGTAAAATACGCCATACGTCTATTAATTGCCAGTCTGTTAGTTTTTTTTTAACAGTAGACAGACGTTTAAAAGAGATATTAGAACGACCATGGGATGTATCTAATGTAGGGTCTAGAGACATGTTTATATCCCCTGCCAGTATAATTAATCCCTCAGCAAAATGTGATAGATCAGTGAGAGTTTGAGAAAAGAAAATAGTTTGATTTTGGTTCGGACAATATATGTTTGCTAGGGTACATTGGGTAGTGCCCAGATAGCCCTTTATAAAAAGAAAACGGCCATGGTCATCCGCTTGCATATCTAAAAAGCGAAAAGGTACGCTAGCACTAAGACCAATAGCCACACCCTTAGCCTTATTCGTATCTGAAAGACCGTAGTACCACTGGGGAAAATATACCGAATTCAATTTGACCTGTGTCGTATGGGTTAAATGTGTTTCTTGAAGATACACAATGGAAGAAGACATCTTCCGTAATTCACGGGTAACCTGATGGCGTTTAGCCGCCACGTTTAGACCCCTAACATTATAGGAGGTGACTTTAAGTGTGGCCATCATCTCTGTGGAGCGTAACTCCTGCGCCTATTTCTCCATGCGTACCGGCCTCGAGGGGGGGGGGGAAATAAAAATAAAACAGGTATATATTGAGAGACAAAAACACAGAAAACAAACAAATTTGCATAAACAGCAATAACGCCCATCAGGGCGCATGTGGGAAATTTTAATTTGTCACGCAGATATCTGCGGTGGTCCCTGTGGGGTGAGGGAGGGCAGGCAGCTGTCCAGAGATCCCTAGGGAGGACGGGACCGAGAATTACTCGAAGGCTACCCGCTCTCTCCAGCCCCAAAAGGAAAAAAGGGAAGGGGAACATGTCGTATGAAGGACACTTGGGGGCATTATGCTCCACCCGCATTCAGCTGTGCGACTGGCAATATGCCAAATAAAAAATACTTTTTACTCCAACATAACTCAATAAACCATAAGCAATAGACCTTCTTAGAATCAATATTCTCTAACTGCTAAATCTTATTTCATTTCGTTAAGCATAGTAGCTTGAAAGCGTGTTATATCAGGGAGGAAACAAACACGTAGATCCAAATACTCTTTACTCATCTATGTTGTTGTTCAATGTCTCGTGTAGAAGAACGTCCTTTTTTAGTAATAGGTTTTTGCCAATGAGAGTCCTGGATATGTGAGACCTTAGGGATCGGGTCATGCCAACCCGGGAGGTCCATTGATGGAAGATCAAGGACCTTTAGAAATTGTGGTAATTCCTCTGGGAACCGAAGAGTGTGTGAGCGACCATTTTTGGTGGCAATAAGGCACGCCGGGAAACCCCATCTATAAGTGATTCCATTAGAACGTAAATGTTCCAAAAGTGGTTTTAGGCCTCTACGGCGGTCTAAAGTTTCTTTGGACAAATCTGAGAAAATAGTGAGAGTCGCTCCATCGAAATCAATGTTGGGGATACTTCTCATTTTGTCCATTATGGCGTTCTTGTCTGAAAAATAATGTAATCGGCATATTACATCCCTAGGTTGCTCAGTAACAATATTGCGTGGCCTGTAGGCTCGGTGTATTCGGTCAAAGCGTAGTAGATCAGTGGGTGCCTTTCCCAACACTGAATTAAATATACCAGTGATCGATGGCTCCAGGTCCTTATCACCAGTAGCTTCAGGTAAACCTCGAATTCGCAGATTGTTTCTGCGATTTCTATTCTCGAGATCCTCGAGCTTATATAGTGAGACGCGGTGAGCAAGAGCTATCTGTGTGACCGCCTGTTGTAATTCTCTTATAGCGTTTTCATGAGTATCTTGTCTCTTTTCTGTATCTTCCACCCTGTCAAGGATATGTGCCATATCTGTTCTTACCCCTGCTATTTCTTTTTTTATTGATGTTTTAAGACCATAGAACATCCCGGCTAGTTCTTTTCTAATGCCGCTCAGTAAGGACGACATGTCTGAGGCTGTGGGGGATTCAGGTTCTTCCATGAGGTCTGAGCAGTAAGATGATGTAGGCGAATTTTTTCTCTCAAAGGTTGCTAATGAAGCGAGAGATGTGGTGCGTCTCGTGCACCTCGTTTGGCCGCAACTAGCGTTGGGGCTAATTCCGCTGGTAACCAGGAAACGCTGTTGTGACGGACCTGGCTGGGACAGGGGCTTTTGGAGGGGACTGAATGCAAGCCTCTTGCCCTGCGACCATGGGCCCTGGCATTTGGGGGAACGGTGCTCTTTGTGAGCTGTATGCCTGGGGACCCTTGGGGGGGTGTTACTTTGGATTCAGGTCCATGTCCCCCCAAGACACACAGAATCTGGGGACCCTGGATATGCCATATTACAGTGACTGATTCATACTGATGGGATTTTCACACCTTCACTCTAAGGATATGCGAATGCCATCACCTCCAGCCATCTGTCTGTCCTTGTATAGCAGGTGAAGACCGGAGACGGGATGTCTACCCTTGGCTGTCTAAAGGATTTAGTTAATTAGCTCATGTTAATTATGTTCTGGTTACTGCCTCTGTTACTGTATATAAGACTTGATTTTGGTTCTAATAAAGTCTCTCTTGGTTGAACTTACATACAGCCTGCCTGGTGTTTGTTCTGACCGACCACAAATGGATTCGAATGGCACATAGCGGTAGTTGGAATCCTGGAGCACCGGATGATCCAATAGAGCAGAGGAGTGTCGGGAGAGTGGAACCGAGCGAGCAAAGGGGCTCGTTACATTGGTTGGCAGCGGGGGGATTTGCTCTCCAGTTCCTGGGACACTCCAAACCACCACAGTGAATGACCAGCTATGCAGCCTGCAGGAAAGTCACGCTGAAAGACCTACTTGAGAGCCGAGATGGACCAGAAGAAGGGTGATGCAGGACCCCGGTCAGTTGAAGATTTGTTTCAGCAACGAGTGCGGCAGCGGTTGGCATTATATGGGGCTAACCCATCAGAGACCGCCATACAGAAAGCCATTAAAGACATCCAGCTGCAGGATGCCCGACAAAAGAGAGAACTAGAGCGTCAAGAGAGAGAACGAGAGCGACAAAAGAGAGAACTAGAGTGACAAGAGAGAGAACGAGAGCGACAAGAGAGAGAACGAGAGCGACAAAAGAGAGAACTAGAGCGGCAACATGAGCGGAGAATGGCGGAAATACGGCAATCGGGACAACGCCTAAAGAGGAATTCGGAAGGAGGTTGCGAGAGATGCAGGGAGGAGAAGCAGCCATTTTCCCTCCCCAACAGTTAACCAGAGCAGAAGGTGTGGAGTCCCCAGCAGAAGGGCTGGCAACAGGGCAGAGTGATACCCACCTCTGCCCAGCACCGGAAACCACTGTGGAGTTTCAGGGAGCTGGGGCAGTTGGCCCCTCTCCCCAGCAACAAGCTGAGGTGGTAAAGCTTTTACCCCCAGCTGAATCACTGGCAGCAGGGCAGAATGCTACTGGCCGCTGCACACAACTGCCACTTGAGCGGATATCGGTGGATGGGACTGCGGTCTCCACTCACAGCAACCCAGCAGAAGAGCTGGCAACAGAGCCGAGCGCCACGGGCCTCGGCTTCCAACTAACAGAAGAGGGAGTTTCTGTGGTATTGGATGGGACTTTAGTCCTCACTGACACAACCCCAGAAAATGGTGTGACACTGAGACAGGAGGATGTCAGCCTTGCTTTGCAAGCACTGGGAGATTTTCACCTACCACAAGTGGGTGGGACTTCAGTCTCCACTTGTATACCCCAGGGAGGCCGGGCAGTCGACCCAGATCCCCAACAGCATGACGGACTGAGCCCAGTCACCCTGTCTTCTCTCCAGCAGCAGAAAGGACTCCAGGGAGAAGGGCCAGTTCAGGCCTCCCCCCAGCGGCGGGTGTGTTCTCTGAGAGAGCAGAGGTTGGCTGGGTAAGTGATTCTCTGTTTGGAGCAATTTGTTTGGGGTACTGTGTGGATACCAGCATTGGGGGAATAGAACTATGGACTAACTTCGGAGTCAACCCGTTTGGGGTCTCCTCCTATGTTAGTTTCCTGCCGAAAGGGCAGATGTGTGACGGACCTGTCCGGGACAGGGGCTTTTGGAGGGGACTGAATGCAAGCCTCTTGCCCTGCGACCATGGGCCCTGGCATTTGGGGGAACGGTGCTCTTTGTGAGCTGTATGCCTGGGGACCCTTGGGGGGGTGTTACTTTGGATTCAGGTCCATGTCCCCCCAAGACACACAGAATCTGGGGACCCTGGATATGCCATATTACAGTGACTGATTCATACTGTTGGGATTTTCACACCTTCACTCTAAGGATATGCGAATGCCATCACCTCCAGCCATCTGTCTGTCCTCTGTGCTAATTTGATCCTGCTAAATGTGTGATGTTTACCCTTAGGAATGTGTATTGTATAGCAGGTGAAGACCGGAGACGGGATGTCTACCCTTGGCTGTCTAAAGGATTTAGTTAATTAGCTCATGTTAATTATGTTCTGGTTACTGCCTCTGTTACTGTATATAAGACTTGATTTTGGTTCTAATAAAGTCTCTCTTGGTTGAACTTACATACAGCCTGCCTGGTGTTTGTTCTGACCGACCACAAATGGATTCGAATGGCACATAGCGGTAGTTGGAATCCTGGAGCACCGGATGATCCAATAGAGCAGAGGAGTGTCGGGAGAGTGGAACCGAGCGAGCAAAGGGGCTTGTTACATTGGTTGGCAGCGGGGGGATTTGCTCTCCAGTTCCTGGGACACTCCAAACCACCACAGTGAATGACCAGCTATGCAGCCTGCAGGAAAGTCACGCTGAAAGACCTACTTGAGAGCCGAGATGGACCAGAAGAAGGGTGATGCAGGACCCTGGTCAGTTGAAGATTTGTTTCAGCAACGAGTGCGGCAGCGGTTGGCATTATATGGGGCTAACCCATCAGAGACCGCCATACAGAAAGCCATTAAAGACATCCAGCTGCAGAATGCCCGACAAAAGAGAGAACTAGAGCGACAAGAGAGAGAACGAGAGCGACAAAAGAGAGAACTAGAGTGACAAGAGAGAGAACGAGAGCGACAAGAGAGAGAACTAGAGCGGCAACATGAGTGGAGAATGGCGCAAATACGGCAATCGGAGACAACGCCTAAAGAACCAGCCGCCATGGAAGAGGAATTCGGAAGGAGGTTGCGAGAGATGCAGGGAGGAGAAGCAGGCCATCTCCCCCCCCAACAGTTAACCAGAGCAGATGGTGTGGAGTCCCCAGCAGAAGTGCTGGCAACAGGGCAGAGTGATACCCACCTCTGCCCAGCACCGGAAACCACTGGGGAGTTTCAGGGAGCCGGGGCAGTTGGCCCCTCTCCCCAGCAACAAGCTGAGGCAGTAAAGCTTTTACTCCCAGCTGAATCACTGACAGCAGGGCAGAATGCTACTGGCATCGGCACACAACTGCCACAGGAGCGGATATCGGTGGATAGGACTGCGGTCTCCACTCACAGCAACCCAGCAGAAGAGCTGGCAACAGAGCAGAGTGCCACGGGCCTCTGCTCTCAACTAACCGAAGAGGGAGGTCCTGTGGTATTGGATGGGACTTCAGTCCTCACTGACACAACCCCAGAAAATGGTGTGACACTGAGACAAGAGGATGTCAGCCTTGCTTTGCAAGCACTGGGGGATTTTCACCTACCACAAGTGGATGGGACTTCAGTCTTCACTTGTATACCCCAGGGATGCCGGGCAGTCGACCCAGATCCCCAACAGCATGACGGACTGAGCCCAGTCACCCTGTCTTCTCTCCAGCGGCAGAAAGGACTCCAGGGAGAAGGGCCAGTCCAGGCCTCTCCCCAGCGGCGGGTATGTTCTCTGAGAGAGGCAGAGGTTGGCTGGGTAAGTAATGCTCTGTTTGGAGCAATTTATTTGGGGTACTGTGTGGATACCGGCATTGGGGGAATAGAACTATGGACTAACTTCGGAGTCAACCCGTTTGGGGTCTCCTCCTATGTTAGTTTCCTGCCGAAAGGGGAGATGTGTGACAGACCTAGCCGGGACAGAGGCTTTTGGAGGGGACTGAATGCAAGCCTCTTGCCTTGTGACCATGGGCCCTGGCATTTGGGGGAACGGTGCTCTTTGTGAGCTGTATGCCTGGGGACCCTTGAGGGGGTGTTACTTTGGATTCAGGTCCATGTCCCCCCAAGACACACAGAATCTGGGGACCCTGGATATGCCATATTAGAGTGACTAATTCATACTGTTGGGACGTTCACACCTTCACACTAAGGATATGCGAATGCAATCACCTCCAGCCATCTGTCTGTCCTCTGTGGTAAAATGTGTGATGTTTACACTTATGATAATGGATATTGTATAGCAGGTGAAGACCGGAGACGGGATGTCTACCCTGAACGGTCATATCTATGAGTCACCTTGGCTGGCTAAAGGATTTAGTTAATTAGCTCATGTTAATTTATGTTCTGGTTACTCCCTCTGTTACTGTATATAAGACTTGTTTTTGGTTCTAATAAAGTCTCTCTTGGTTGAACTTACATACAGCCTGCCTGGTGTTTGTTCTGACCGACCACAAATGGATTCGAATGGCACATAGCGGTAGTTTGAATCCTGGAGCGCCGGATGATCCAATAGAGCAGAGGAGTGTCGGGAGAGTGGAGCCGAGCGAGCAAAGGGGCTCGTTACAGCTGTATAGAACTAGTAGCAGCTTGATTAATCGCTATTTCTTTATTATGTTTTTTAGTCGAGCTAGAGCGATTTTTTTTTGATGTCTTTATTGGCATATTTAGGACTTTAGAGCTTCAAGGCTGCATGCTGAGTAGAGCCCCCCTCAGTCTCATCTACTCAGCAGCATAAGCATAAGCAACACGTGGCATAGGGCATATGGTTATTCCAAACCATTTCAAACATACAGTCCTATTGGTCTTATTTCTGTTAGATATGTTTTTTCTAGCAATTTTAAAATAACAACCACTGGATATTATATCAAGGTTCAGTAATAAAGCTATCCAGCATCCTCATATATCAGCAGCCAAGCAAAAACACCACCAGATATTTTTCTCCACCGTATATCTCCTTACTTTGTTGTCTGTCAATGTCTCATATTCACATAAAGAGTAAGAGATTGATGTTAACTGGCACTAAGTCATAGTTCATCTAGTTCAACTAGAGAGGCCGAGGATGTTTCCAGGAGAGGGGCACATATACTGGGCCTACACCTAGAGCTTATAGGGGGATAGCTAGGTGTCCGGGGGGCTGATATCGGGGGCTGGTTGGGTGGGTGGCTGGTGATTTGGGTCTGGGTGTAGCAAGATGGCCGCCGACTTCCAGATGTAGGCCGAAGCCGCGGCCTTTCCTAACACAATCCCCGGCCCGAGAAAACCTGTTTTTTCAGGTATTGAGCCTTTAAAGCAACCCCCACCTGGCACCCAGACTGTCCGCCGCTACAAGGGGTGCAAATACTGGGACCAGAATGTACCTGAGTGGCGGGGATGCGGGCGTCCTGTCGGGCCTCCGAATGGTGTCGGGCCGGGATGTGTAGCGCTGGTACACCTCTGGGGGGTCCGCTGTCCTCCCCGTCTATGGCGTTCGTTCCGCTGGACCCAGCAATCGAAACCGGCGGCTTCGGAGGTCTCATAAGCTGGTCCTCGGATTGTGGAGCTGGCCGCGGGCCGGCACGTATAGGCGGCCAGATATCCAGTTGCTGTCGGTGTCCGCTCCAGGGATATCCCAGTGCTCGGCTAGTCCTCCGTCCTTCCCCAGTGCCGATGTTCCGTCAGAGATGGCAACCCGTCTCTCCAGCAACAGCACACACACTTTTCCCTGTGATCCAGTCTTGATGTAAATCCATGATTCTGTTACGGACCCGGCTGCCTCTCTGTCCTTGCTCTCAGATTATCCTTGCCTGCCCATGTTTGATGTCTACCTTTGCTACCGACCCCGGCCTGGACTACTGCCCACACTTCTGCCTAGTGACTCTGTACCTCACTGCCTGATTGTTGCTGACCTCTGCCTGTTCCTGACTCTGATTCCATGTACGTTCTGGTATCTGCCATCACCTGAACTTGGCACAACCACAGTGCATCACCAGCTGTACCTCTTTCTGTCAGATACCAGCGCTCTCAATTTCTTGCTTACAGCGGCTACACCTTGGCACTTGTGCCTTTCATTCACCCCTGCAGTCCCTGTTTCACTATCAAGGGCTGCTCAAATAGGAACTTCACAAGAGCCCACCCTAGTAGTCATCTTAGGCTCCGCATACAGATAAGTGACAGTTGGGTATTTACTCTCAACCTCACCCTGTGAAGAAATTTTCCAGCATGTGGGACAACAACCTGATTACTTGCAGACTGAGAGTGATCATTACTACGTAGGTGTCAGGGAAGGCTTGTTCATTGGACAGATGAAGTTTCCAGGCGCATATGTACTGTATGTGCAGGCCGGCAGCTTGCTGAGCAGATGTGCATGGACAGGAGTGCACCTGTCACAAAGCGTGCAATTTAAACAAGGCTGCAGCATTGGCTCATTGCTATTTGGTCTACAGTGTTCTGTGTGTTTGTCACTAATTTCTGTGCCTGACCTCTGATCTTGACTTAGCTTGCTCCTGACTATATTTGCCTGCTACCTGCCCTGATACTGACTTTGTTCCTGGATTCTGCCTGATCTGCCTCACTATTGCTGAAATTGGCCTGTGACCCGACTACTCTTCTGCCTGCTATTTATGCCTGATCTGCCTGTCTGTTACCAACCCGGCTTGCCTGACCGTGTACCCTTCTCATCCAGCCTGCCTCGGCTCCTTCAGTCCAGCGAGCTCACATCTGGCTCCTGCTTCATTTCCACAGTCTGCCGCCAACCAAGCTCCATTCCTGGTGGATTGTACTTCTGGTGGGTATCCCTGGTGGATGGTACTGCTAGTGGGTATCCCTGGTGGGTACTGCTGGTGGAATTCCCTGGTGGATGGCACAGCTGGTGGGTGTCCCTGGTGGATGGGACTGCTGGTGGGTATCCCTGGTGGATGGCACTGCTGGTGGGCATCCCTGGTGGATGGTACGACTGGTGGGCATCCCTGCTGGATTGTATGGCTGGTGAGCATACCTGGTGGCTGCCATCCCAGATCATGGGTTCCCAGCCCACCATAAACGAGCATCAATGTGACAGGAGCCGGGGCTGGAGGAAGAATGCGGGTGCAGTAGAGAGCAGAGCCAATGCTTCCTGTATTACACCGTCTCCTGTCACAGGCAGAGTGATACCAAATGGACTTCGCCTGGCATTATACAGGAAGCATCAGCTCTTCTTCCTCTAGCGCCGGCTACGTTCTTCAGATTGATGCTCGGATATTGCGGGTCGGGAACCCGCGATCTGGGCTTGCTGACCCGCCATACCAGAGCAGGAGGTGGCGGGCCACATCAGCAGTTGGGCACCCCTGAGCTAGAACTTCTGTACCCTACCCCTGTCTCACTAATAAAACACCAATGGATGGTTCTCTATGAGTTGGTCTTATTCTGATCCCCAATAATGATGCTCATTTGTAAAAAGGGACCTACAGGTAGAACAGAATATTATATGGAAATCAGCCAATAGCAACCAATAAGAAGTATGTTTAACCCAAACATTTTACACATCCTGAATATAAGGAAGGGCTCTTTCACACGGAGGGTCCGTTCAGGTCCGCCTGTCAGTTTTTTGGGCGGACCTGAACGGATGCTCCATGTCCTCCTATGGAGCCACGGATGTCAGCGGTGACATGTCCGCTGACATCCGACCCGCTCCGATCCGCAAAAGTGTGACGGAGGAAAACCCTATTTTTCCTTCCGTCTGCGGATCGGATGACAACGGACTCTACGGTCCGTCGTCATCCGATCCCCCCCATAGGGGAGAGCGGTGCTCTGACGGGGCGGTCCCTGCACAGTGTGCGGGTACCGCCCAGTCATCCGCCGGCTCAGCGGGGATCAACGGAGCGATCCCCGTTGAGCAAGCGGAGCTTCACGGGGCGGATCTTCATGGATCCGTCCCATGTGAAAGAGCCCGAAGGACACACATGATGTTCTCTGGAGGTTATTCTTGCCACATTCTTTTTTTTATCTCAAAACTAATGTTTTATTGAAAAACAAAGTACATTACATCCATTATTGGCATCAGAACACCATAATACATTAAACCTGTACCATGCTTAGTTTCAGAAAATACTGCACATTTCACACAAACATGTACATTATATGCATCTTCCCATTCAAAACTGTGAACAATACCCTGAGACAGTAGTGCATCCAATTAACTAGGTCCCTGCTACCGATGCAAGAGCACAAGGAAACTCATAACAATCTATCCAGTACTAGTTCCACCGGAGCCAACCCAGGCACACCTAACCATGGATCCCATAGTTTGGAAAATGTTGCTGTACTGCCTCTATGTTGGTAAATAAGTTTTTCCAATTTCAAGGTGTTACCCATTTGTTTTATCCACTCCTTCACAGTAGGGGGTTCCGTTGACTTCCAGTGCCGT
Organism: Rana muscosa; assembly: GCA_029206835.1. Taxonomy (NCBI): domain Eukaryota; kingdom Metazoa; phylum Chordata; class Amphibia; order Anura; family Ranidae; genus Rana; species Rana muscosa. The sequence goes on along the minus strand of CM055123.1, from coordinate 399,918,630 downwards.
AGAATCAGCAACTGGGCCTGAGAGAGGGCCCTAGCTATCGCTTGTCTGGGCATCTCCTCAAGTGTGTCACCCTCAATAATACCTAGCAAGCAGGGTTTGGGCTCTTTAGCAATTTGAACCTGAAAGGTTCGGTTAAGGACCTCCATCACCCCCGTCCAGTAAGCATGTCGTTTGGGGCAACGCCGCTGCAAGTGTATCAAGTCGCCGTGATCCCGCATGCAACGTGTGCAGGAGGGATCATCACGCACCCCCATTCTAGCCAGTAGGCTTGTGCAATTCGTTTTGTAATGAATCGAAATTCGTCCGAATTTAGCAACTTTCGGACATTCGGAAGCATTCGAATTTCCGAACAAAGCAATTATGAATAAAACCGAATCCGAAATAAATTATATCACAAATAGCGAATGCCCGAATGTCTTCGGCATAATTCGTTATGAAAAAAGTTACGAATGTACGAATCCATATGAAGCACAATAACACTCTGCTCTGCTCTCTGCTTCTCCCTCCCCGTGCTGAACTCCCTCTCAAAATGGTGTACAGGGGCGGAGGCTATAGCCGCATGTAAAAAACGAAAGTAAAATACGAGATTTCGAATCGTTACAAATAACCGCTATGTATTTAGAAAAGTACAAATCCATTCGAAGCACATTAGGCATAATAGGCAGCGTCGTTGTGAGAGAGACACGGAAAATTACGAATCAACGAACCCAAAAAAAGTTACGAAAGTAGGAGTTGTGTCCAGAATCAACGAAAAACAATGTACTCTACCGAAAGTACGAATTATAAATCAACGAAAAATAAGGCTTACATTAATACGAATCATTCCGATTCAACGAAAAATGTCGCTTGCGAAAATACGAATTAGTCCGAACACGAAAAATCCCGTCTAGCAAAATTACGAACGATTACGAATCAACAGGACAGAAAAGAAACGAACCGAAACTAAACAAATTATATAGTGAACTCTGAGAAGTATTCTTGCCACATTCTTTATTTGTTCGTACGTCCAAACATATCAACAAGTGTTAGTCCATGTGAACTTTCTGGTGTCGATCATGGGTACTTTTTTGAGTGAAAGATTTCCCGCACTCTGAACATGAATAAGGCCGCTCACCTGTGTGAACTCTCTGGTGATTAACAAGATCTCTTTTCAGAATGAAACATCTCCTGCACTCTGAACATGAATAAGGACGCACAGCTGTGTGAACTCTCTGGTGTATAAGAAGATTTTCTGTCTGATGGAACAATTTCCCACATTCTAAACATGAATAAGGACGCTCTGTGTGAACTTTCTGGTGTCGACGGAGGCTTCCTCTGTCCTTGAAACATTTCCAGCACTCTGAACATGAGAAAGGACGCTCACCCGTGTGAATTTTTTGGTGTTGATGAAAGTGGTCTTTCCGAACAAAACATTTCCCGCACTCTGAACATGAAAAAGGACCCTCAACTGTGTGGGCCATCTGGTCTTGAAGAAGGAATACTTTATGATGGAAAGATTTCCCACACTCTGGACGTGAGTAAAGGCTCTCACTCTTGTGAGTTCTCTGGTGCTTAACAAGTTGTACTTTCTGAATGAAACCTTTCCCGCACTCCGAACATGAATAAGGACGCTCACCCGTGTGAATTCTCTGGTGCTTAACAAGTTGTACTTTCTGAATAAAACCTTTCCCGCACTCCGAACATGAATAAGGACGCTCACCCGTGTGAATTCTTAGATGTTTATCAAGCTCCCCCTTCTTAATGAATAATTTCCCGCACTCTGAACATGAAAAGGGACAGTCGCCCGAGTGAATTCTCTGGTGTCTAAGAAGGTTCCCTCGGTCTCTAAAACATTTACCGCACTCTGAACATAAGAAAGGACGCTCGCCTGTGTGAATTTTCAGATGTTTATGTAGCACCCCCTTCTGAATGAATGATTTCCCGCACTCTGAACATGAAAAGGGACGCTCGCCCGAGTGAATTCTCTGGTGTTTAAAAAGGTTCCCTCGGTCTCTAAAACATTTACCGCACTCTGAACATAAGAAAGGACGCTCGCCTGTGTGAATTCTCAGATGTTTATCAAGCTCTCTCTTCTCAATGAATGATTTCCCGCACACTGAACATGAAAAGGGACGCTCGCCCGAGTGAATTCTCTGGTGTTTAAGAAGGTTTCCTCGGTCCCTAAAACATTTACTGCACTCTGAACATGAGAAAGGACGTTCGCCTGTGTGAATTCTCTGGTGATTAACAAGGTGTGCTTTCCGATTTAAACATTTGCCGCACTCTGGGCATGAGAAAGGACGCTTACGCTTGCGACTTTTCTGTTGTTTAGAAGGTTTTCTGGTTTCTTTGAAAGAATTCCCACACACTGTAGATGACAAGGAACCTGTGTGAGATCCTTCATGGTGTAAAGAAGATCCCTCAGGATTAGACGGATCTGTTGATGGATCTGTACTGTGAGATCCCAGATTTGTTTCGGTAGTAATAGTATGTGGATCACCAGAAGATTCCTCAGGATTGGAGGGATCCATTGGTCTTTCTGAAAGATAAGGTCTATGAAATATTTGTGTAGTGGGGTCTTCTCCTGGAGAACGTTGTGTGGTGGCATTTTCTTCTTCCTTATATTCTGAAGATACGTTATTCGAGACACAATGTCCACCTGTTGGAAACCAATGCTTAATGGTTAGAAGAATTCAGAAAAGAGGTTACTTCCTGTATAAATATTTCTCTATAAATAAATTTAAAAGAAAAAAATGGGGCACATGGCATCTCATCCCGAAGATTCTACGACCTTAAAAAACGTAAGTAAACCACAATAATGATCTTGTAGGAGATTCAACTTCTAAATACTCAGTCACATGTCGCTCCTTTATTGTACCTTTTTATTTTTATTTATTTTATTTCATTTTAGTTTTATTTTGTAATTGTCAACTTTTCACCTCAAGTACCCCTTTACAGCAGGAAATTGGCTGTCCCCTCACAGTCACTTCCTTTTGTTTCACCAGCCCCTCCCTCTTATGCCGCGTACAGACGATCGGAAATTCCGACAACAAAACCGTGGATTTTTTTTCCGACGGATGTTGGCTCAGACTTGTCTTGCATACACACGGTCGCACAAATGTTGTCGGAAATTCCGAATGCGGTGACCGTACAAGACGTGCGACGGCACTACTAAAGGGCAGTTCAATACCAGTCGTGTTAGTAGAAGTTTGGTGAGAGACGATTTGCGCTTTTCAGTCTCCGTGCTTTTCAGTCCGTTGCAGCGTGACGAATGTGCTATCTCCATTACAAACGCTAGTTTTACCAGAGCGAGCGCTTCTGTCTCGTACTTAATTCAGGGCATGCGTGGAATTTTGTGCGTCGGAATTGTCCACATGCAATCGTAATTTACGAGAACGGATTTTGTTGTCGGAAAATTTGAGAACCAGCTCTCAAATTTGTGTTGTCGACAGCAAATGTCCGATGGAGCCTACAAACGGTCAGAATTTCTGACAAAAAGCTCCCATCGAACATTTGTTGTCGGAAATTCCGACCGTGTGTACGCGGCATTAGATTGTAAGCTCACAGGAGCAGGGCCCTCCTAACCCTCTTGTATTGAATTGAATTGTTGCTGTATTGTCTCCCTTTTATATTGTAAAGCGCTGCGCAAACTGTTGGCGCCATATAAATCCTGTATAATAATAATAATAATATACAGCATGTTGGTCTAACACCCTACAGTATCTCAGAGCTCTGATATGGAATTGGGAATCATAACGTAAAATATGAATACAAACCAATGAAAGCAGGGGTGCTCAACCTTTTGAAGTTCGAGGGCCACCTACATGATTTGGTAACCGGTCACGGGCCACAAAGAAATTAACTGGTTCCAAATTTTGAAACTTTTTATTTTGAATATCTTAATGAACATTTTCCTCCTACAGCCGCTGAATGGCTGGTGGGAGGGAGAAGAGGAGAAGCCGTCTTTCAGCAGTTGCAGGAGGAAAATGGAGAGAATCAGTTCACGAATATGCCACCCCCCCTGCCCAAGTGTAAAACAGAATGTGACAGGGAGGCCACATGGGCCCCGCTATCTCCATGTTGTAATTATTTTATGCTCATCAAATAAAAATGATAATATGAACTTATTCTAACTTTACTGTTTATGACTTACTTGTGTCTATATGTAGAGAAGATTCCTCCTGTTTACTTTCCATAATCATCTCCCCCTCCTCCATAGACTGCTGATCTCCACTCACCAACCTCTCTTCTTCTTCCTCCTTAATCTCAGCTTTGATGTCTTTTAGTTCTTCATTCTAAACCACAAAAATGATAAAATTGTTAAAACTCTCAAAAATAAAAGAATATATTACTGTATATACTCGAGTATAAGCCGACCCGACTATAAGCCGAGGCACCTAATTTAACCACAAAAAACTGGGAAAACTTATTGACTCGAGTATAAGCCTAGGGTGTCCATCTGCATGCCTCACTGTGCCTCACTTTAACTCACTGTGACCATGCCTCACTGTGTCCATCTGTGTCCATGCCTCACTGTGTCCATGCCTCACTGTGCCTCACTGTGTCCATGCCTCACTGTGCCCATGCCTCACTGTGCCCATGCCTAGACTTACGTTTAACATGGGAGTATATGGAAAGGGTGCCCAGCTTTAAAAAATCGGTTCTCCCCGGCTGTAGGTCCCCCAGACAGAAAACTTTGCACACTTATAGAGGAGAACTGTGGCTACATGAGTGCTAAGTTTCGCGTCCAGAGGACCTACGGCCGGCCGGTACCGGGTCCCCAAAATTACCGGAGAAATTACAGTTTAACATGGGAGTCTATGGAAGGGGTGCCCAGGTTTGAAAAATCGGTGCTCCCTGGCCGTAGGTCCCCTGTACAACAAACAATTGTAGAGGAAGAGTGGGGCTACATGTGTGCAAAGTTTGGGGTCCTTGGGACCTATGGTCGGCCAGTATCGGGTCCCCAAAATCCGGGAGATCAGGTGCAAAATGTTGACTCGAGTATAAGCCGAGGGGGGATGCTGGGAACTTCCTGTGTGAAATTCTGGGAATACAAAGGACTACAATTCTCAATAGATTGCTGATCTCTACTAACAAGAATCTTTTCTTCATCTTCAGTTTCAGCTTTGATGTCTTTCAGTTCTTCCCCCTGAATCCCGAAGATGTTGGTATAGATTTGTAAAAAAAGAACAAGAGATTACATAGAAGAATGTCGCCTCTTACCTTAGAATGCATTCTTAAGTCTACATGCTCAGTCCCCACCTACCTGATCATGGTGTACATAGTTATAATCTTCCTGTGTGGAATCCCGGGAATACAGAGGACGGGGACATCTCTCTGGTGGGTTCCCATTACTGGATCCATCTATAGGAAACGCACACACTGACTGAATACATTGTTTCTATGGGGCTGATTTACTAAGAACAATGAGCTGCGCCGGTTCATACCCTAATTGGTGCGCCGGATAAATCATTGATTGGGCGCGCGAACCGGCGCACGCAGACGCGCAAGGCAATAATAAATATGTAAACGGAAACTGTTGCCAGGGTAACCGCTGTTTTCTCATTGATAACAGCGCACGCCCATCTCATTGGATGTGTCTTGTTAGGCAATTAGTAGGTGTTTTCACTTAATTAACCCTTGTGATGCTAATCTCATTCCTATTACTTCTAATATATCTTTGAAATGTTTTTTTTTTCTATTTTCACACAAATATTTCAATACATTACAAAGAACAGAAAGGTGTTTCTAAACCCAATAAATTAATATTTTCAGATATTGATCTATAAAAAGGTGACCATACACTGTAAGCTAAAAAAAAAAAAAATTAGATTAGGCAAGAGCCTGTTTGATTTCCAAAAATTTTAATTAATTGTTCAAGTGTGTATTCCTAATACCTATTTTTCTGAAAGCTCGAGTTGTACAGAGATTGGCCAATCAGATTGCATAGTCCATGACCATCTTAAGTGCCAAACTTGGAATGTAGATGTGCCATGACCCACTTGTATTTTCACAAGTGGACACAAGAACCTACATCTCTAGATAGATATTTGTGCAGCACAGTGGTGTAGTGGTTAGCACTTTTACCTAGCAGCAAAAAGGGTCGCTGGTTCTAATCCCGACCATTACACCATCTGCCTGGAGTTTGCATGTTCTCCCTGTGCCTGCGTGGGTTTCCTTCAGGTACTCCTTTTACCTCCCACAAGCTAAAAACATGCTGTAAATTGGATCCTGTCTAAATTGGCCCTAATATGTATGAATGTGTGTTAGGGACCCACACAAACACCACCCCATGTTAAAAAACAAAAACACAATTTCTTAATTTGCAAATAAGTATAATCTCTTCCTCAGAGAAATTAGCAGCAGTACAAGCAACTTCCTGTAGGGGCGTGATGTTATTCCTGTGTGCTGGCCACCGCTTTCCGAGGCACAGCAGTTGCGCATCTCATATACACAGCGGTCGCGCATCTAGCTGCAGGAACTCACTTTTTATGGAAATTAATAGTAAAGCAGATGCAGATTTCCAGGACTGGACTAACAAATGTTTCTAGTGAAAGCCAACTGAAGTTTTCTATTAAACGAGGTCTAAATGGGCCGTTGACATGCATCACAGTTGTACTTAGGAATGTGTCTTTGCAAAGTTAATCTAAATGAAATCCTTTCTTCTTTTTGCTTGAGGATAGAGTGCAGAGGGATTAGAAGTCTGGTCAGTTTTTGGGGATTTCTGCACCCCTGATAGGGTGAAGACAACTCCCAAATTTTGCCACTTTCTCCTTCAAATTAATTCACTTCTTGTCACATAGCCAAACAGGAGGTGAGGGTAAATCCCTACCAATGTCTTTCCTTGGGGACACACAGGTCAATCTAAATAGTTTCCCCAATATGTAAATTGCACTCCATCATTTTGCTGGGTACACCCCAAATTATTAGGCATCTTGGACTTTGGGGTTTATTTACTAAAGGCAAATCCACTTTGCACTACAAGTACACTTGCTGGATATCCGAGGGGGACATGAAAGGAAAATAAAAAACACCATCTTTGCTTCTACATGATTGGATGTTAAAATTACCAGTGCTTCCCCTCAGATTTTCAGCAACTACACTTGTACTGCAGAGTGGATTTGCCTTTACTAAACCCCAAACTACCTAATGATTTGGGGTGTACACAACAAAGTGCTAGAGTGCAATTTGCTTAATGGGTACACTAGTTAGATTGATCTGTGTGTCCCCAAGAAAAGACATTGGTAGGGTTTTACCCTCACTTCCTGTTTGGCTGTGTGACAGGAAGTGAAGCCAATTTTAAGGAAAGGGACACAAAGCCCAACCTAAAAAAAGACAAGCAGGGGTTCTAACACTCACTTGGTTTCCCTCAAATGCCCACAATTAGAATGGTATTGCCTTGAGCTAAATTTTATCGCAGTGCTCTAAATCAGTGCTTCTCAAGTACCCCCAACAGGCCATGTTTGCAGGTTTTCCTTCATCTTGCACATGTGCTTTAAATCACAGTCAATGGTTTGGTATTTTGGACAGCAATTCTAGATAAGATAAATTCACAAAACATGTCCTGTTAGGGTTGCTTGAGGACTGAGGCTGAGAACCACTGCAGTAAAAAGGAAAATTGAATACTTACCGCTCTGTATTTTTCCTTTCCTGGTGACTATCCATGGCAGCACACAATCCATGCATATGCTACCGTCAAGGCACCAGAAAAGTAACTTTTTAGACAAATCACACCTATTTTGTTTGGACATGACAATCAGCCGAGTTAAGCTGCAGCTGTGAAATTTGCTGCAGGGAAAATAACAAAAAACACAAACATACATCCAAATTTGCAACAAATTGCATTGGTCAACAAAACAGGACTGGGAAAAGAGAAACGAAAGCAAAAAAAAAATGTATGTTAATTTGAAACACTAGTCACAATATCTTGAGAAACATTTTGCTAAATAATGCAGCACAGACAATTAAATCAAAGTGAACAAATAACACACATTAACAACATCAAAAATATTTCATGGGAAAATATCCCCCACCCAAAAAAAAAAACAATAAACCTATGTAAAAAAAAAAACATCTGTTTTGCAAAGACATAACAAACAAAATACAAAGCGAAAATACATGTGTTACAAACTCGATAAGGAGACCAAAATGTACTTTCTTGCCGGCCACACGCACACACACTTGCCTTTTTTCAGGGCAAGGTAGAGAATGCTATCTGCAAGCTTTATATAACCTAGGTTTGTGTGCTAATGAGGCAATTGACAAAATACATGCACAATCCATGAAACACACAAAACGCAAGTTCACCCAATGTAGAGACTGAACTTTAAAGTGGGTACACCTGTTAAGGATGTCCTTAAATTACTACGCCAAAAAAAACACGCTCTATGAGCATGCCCAAAAACATCCTAGTGCTGTTCACACACAAAAAGAACCAAAAAAAGCAAAGTCCCTGAGCATGCCCAGACCAACACAAATGAATTTCACACACCAAAAGGCACATGAAAAAAGCAAAGTCCCTGAGCATGCCCAGACCAACCCAAATGCAGCTAGCGCAAAATAAGCCACCCCCTGTCCAAAATTAAGCACATCATCCAGCATGCTACTAAATTAGAGGTGGGGCAAACAAAGAGCCTAACATGGGCAAAAGTTATACAACAAATACCATTGCAGTCTATGGGAACTGACTTGTTAATTTTGCTAGTCCCCACTTGGCTGGCTTATCTTCTAGTTATTGGCCTTAAAATGGGTATGGGGGCCCAGGTCCCACCCTAAGGGACATATATCAATGTCACCAATTTGGAGAACCCCAAAAACCAAACAAGGAGAAGTGCCTTTAAATATGCCAGATTGTGTAAGGGCCAGTTCACACCACATGCAGTCCAGTGCGTTTTTTTTATGCCTCAAAAATGCATGGAAGGTAGGTTATATGTTTTTCAATGGCATAGTTCACACCATTGCTTGCAGTTCCAGTGCGTTCCAGAAAATAAAGTAGAACATGCTGCATTTTTCCTGCACTGGACTGTACTGGAACGCTGTAAAACGCATCCAAAACGCACATGCAGAAAAGCATCTGGACTGCGTTTCTATAGAGTGAACTTGCCCTAAAGCTATTAACTTGGGGGGGGTTACTCTGCCTGTAAAGTGGTGCGTCAAAGATGTACGGCTTTAGAGCAAACTTACAAATCGACATTGCAGCTGCAAGATTTTAACTCAAAAAAAAAGAAGCCTGCCCCCCCAATACATACAAGGCAATTTGGGTCTGGAAAGGTGTAAAATGAGAACCCCCACATAAAAAAAACACCCCCTCCCACACACTAACAAACCCCTAGCCAAACACAGCAAGCCAGCTAATGAAAGGAGGTGGATACTTGGGGGCAGGAGGGGCTCAGGCACCCCAAAAGTGGTTTGGATTGGTAAAGGCAGCTCACAGCCTTTGGAGAATGGAGTAGAGTTCCCCTTTTAAAAGCAAAAACTAGCCCAAAGATAACATATGCATTAGAGAGGGATGGTTAAATGCCCTTTTATGAGGAGCTAGAGTAGCAAGAGTCTCTTTACATAATTTTAACAAGGTACATGTAACATGTTAACAACGTAACACGCTAACATGACCTGTGTGCAAATATCCTAAAAAAAAAAAGACATAAAAGTGAACCAGCGTTAAAAAAAAATGTCAAGTTTAGAGGTGCGCCTGTTCAACCCACGCAAATGCATTTACGTTACTTGACATTTACTAAGATTTTGGCGGCGCAGTGAACCAACGCATTTGAATGTGCGCAAATGCCGCTTGCGCATGTGCAGTGCACAAATAGACCTCACGCAGTTCTAAACCTACTTGCAGGCGCAGCAGGCTTGTTCTGAAAAAGTTACTTTCTCACTCTATTTTGGCCATATTTGTTACTTGGGCAGTTGTTACTATACTTCCTCACATCACCCCATAACACCCCATAATATTGGCACTTCCAGCTTCTTTTCATTTTGATTTGAAGATGCCGTGTGCCAGGTCCATAGTGGCACACTGATCGCCTCCTCCCGTGCGCCGAGAACACTTTAGTAAATGGGGAAGAACGCTGCGTTACTGACGCAAACGTTTTGTAAATACCAAAACGGCCGATGCGCCGCAACTCAACTCGCAAACGGTTCGTAAATCAGCCCCTATGTGTTTATCAGATGGTGGGGGATCTAGGTGGACCCTCCGTACTGCTCTCTCCTTTACAATAAAGTCTCCTCTTACCTGGTGATGTGAGGGGCGGCTGATTCTCCATCATGACGTCCTTGTAGAGATCCTTGTGTCCTTCTAAATACTTCCACTCTTCCATGGAGAAATAGACAGTGACATCCTGACACCTTATAGGAACCTGACACACACAATGATACAGTCACCATCCAGACACATCCCTTTTCTATCAAAAAAACTCATGGATCGGATCGATCCTCGGATCAGAGTCACGGATCGGATCATTTTTCGGATCAGCAAAAAAAATTGCAGCCTCATTGTACCCCCATTGTAGCCTCACTGTGCCCCAAATTGTAGCCTCACTGTGCCCCCATTGCAGTCTCACTCTCACCTCCTCTACCTGACGCTCCTCTCTTCCTCCAACTCTCACCTCCTCTACCTGACGCTCCTCTCTTCCTCCAGCTCTCACCTCCTCTACCTGATGCTCCTCTCTTCCTCCACCTCTTCTTCCTGACACTCCTCTCTTCCTCCACCTCCTCTACCTGACGCTCCTCTCTTCCTCCACCTCATCTACCTGACGCTCCTCTCTTCCTCCACCTCATCTACCTGACGCTCCTCTCTTCCTCCACCTCCTCTACCTGACGCTCCTCTCTTCCTCCACCTCCTCTACCTGACGCTCCTCTCTTCCTCCACCTCCTCTACCTGACGCTCCTCTCTTCCTCCACCTCCTCTACCTGATGCTCCTCTCTTTCTCCACCTCTCACCTCCTTTACCCGACGCCTCTCTCACCTCCTCTACCTGACGCTCCTCTCTTCCTCCACCTCCTCTACCTGACGCTCCTCTCTTCCTCCACCTCCTCTACCTGACGCTCCTCTCTTCCTCCACCTCCTCTACCTGACGCTCCTCTCTTCCTCCACCTGATGCTCCTCTCTTCCTCCACCCTTTCTCCACCTCTCACCTACTTTACCTGACGCTTCTCTCACCTCCTCTACCTGACGCTCCTCTCTTCCTCCACCTCCTCTACCTGACGCTCCTCTTTCTCCACCTCTCACCTCCTTTACCTGATGCTCCTCTCACCTCCTCTACCGGACGCTCCTCTCTACCTCTACCTCCTCTACCTGACGCTCCTCTCTTTCTCCACCTCTCACCTCCTCTACCTGATGCTCCTCTCTTCCTCCACCTCCTCTACCTGACCCTCCTTAGCCCATGGGCATGTCTCCCCCCAGGTGGTGGAGGACAGTCAGGTCACACTTGGCTCCTATGATGGGGTGGAGGGGGGATACACTGAGTGTGGGTGTTTATACCTCTATATCCCCTCCCCCATCTCTGCATTCCCTCCATATGTCTGTCACACTCCATGCAGCCCCGGACATCAGCTGCACCTCACCCCCCAGGCTGGTGTCATGTGCCCTCGGCTCCCCCTCTCCTTCCTGAGGGGTAAACAATCCCCCCTGGGAGGTAAATTCTTCCATACCGACGCGACCCCGCACACATGGAGCCTCACCTGCCGCCATGCACCGTCCCCCCCTCTTCCCCCGGAGGGGGGTGTCTCCGGCTCCTCTCACAGCTCACCGCGGGACAGCCGCTCACCTGCAGCATCCATCACTCAGCAGTCATCCACGCTGGGGGCGTGGCCGGACGCGCCAGAAGGCGATTGGCTGCGGCGCACATTCTGTCTATCACAAGCGCGGGGTTAGGAGGAGGCGGGGCTGTGTGAGTGCGAGCAGAGCGGAGACTATTTCAATGTCAGCTGTTACAGCATGTTTTACTGCTCTGCTCGCCCCCCCCCCCCCTCTACCTGCACCGCGGATCACGTGTGTGCCGATCCGAAGTCATTGATCCGTGCAGATCACGGATCAATGACGATCCGTTGCACCACTACTTGTCTGTTACTGGATAATGTCCCAGAATTCCCGGCACCGCTCACCTCTCCTGTCAGCAGCTCAATGATCTTGTTGGTCAGTTCCAGGATCTTTTTATCACTGCTTCTCTCAGAAGACATAAAGGAAAGTGGAGGCCCTGTGATGGTGATCTGGGCTTTGCTCTGAGCTCCCAAAATTTGGTCCTCACCAGACTTCTTGACCACAACATAATCCTACGGAATAAGAGAAAGAAGAAATAACCAAAATTCAGCCAAACAATGCCTGCTAAAAACAGCACAATGATTAAGGGTAATGTCATGTGACCTCCCAAAATCTTCCTCACCTCTCCGGTCAGCAGGTAGAGGATCTCCAGGGTGATACCTAATATCTTATTTCTGTCCTCCATTTTAGCAAATGCCGATACAACAGAACATCACATCTAAAAAGACAGAAAATCGATGCATGTAGTCATTGCTCACCAGATGTTTTCTTCACTCTCCTGTGTAGAGAGAGAAAGCAATAATAGTCATTACAGACTTCCCAGAATCCTCCTCACCTGTTCAGTCAGCTCTGTGTTTTAAAACTAGGATAAGAGTGATGTCATGTGACCTCCCAGAATCCTCCTCACCTCTTCGGTCAGCTCTGTGTACCTGGCCTGTACTGGGATGAGCTTAAGGTCCGGTCCACACACTGAACCTTAACTTAATGAGTCTATAAACCAGAGGCTCTGGATGGGCAGTTGGATAAATGGCTCTATATTTAGGATGTATCTGGTCTATAAACCAGAGGCTCTGGATGGACAGTTGGATAAATGGCTCTATATTTAGGATGTATCTGGACTATAAACCAGAGGTTCTGGATGGACAGTTGGATAAATGGCTCTATATTTAGGATGTATCTGGTCTATAAACCAGAGGCTCTGGATGGACAGTTGGATAAATGGTTCTATATTTAGGATGTATCTTGTCTATAAACCAGAGGCTCTGGATGGACAGTTGGATAAATGGCTGTATATTTAGGATGTATCTTGTCTATAAACCAGAGGCTGTGGATGGACAGTTGGATAAAGGGCTCTATATTTATGGCTATCAACCAAAATATCATGATATTACCTGATCTACTTCAAGATCCAGTCGTGTCTCCTCATAATTTCCTACTAAATCACCTTTCATCTGGAACTTCCTGTTTGAACCCTACATCACTTCCTGCTTGTACATTACATCACTTCCTTCTTTGCGCTCCATGCTTATAAGTGAGATCTCCATCTTGTGGAGAATATAAGTACTGCAGCCTTTATTCTGTACCTCAAAACGAGGCATCATCGTGCATTTATCATTTTTGACGCCTATTCTAATCCTAACGTACATTTAATGAATATATTAAAATGTTTCATAGTTCTATATGAAAGAAGCTAGCATAGCGATAGAACACTTTCCAGATAAAAATGTGAGCTCTTTGTAGTTCTACAGCCCGGTTCTTGAGTGAGCAAATCTGACAAAATGCATTAATGTTCATTGATATAATGTGTATGGTGGACCAATGTGGTTGAGTAGAAGCATTTGTGTAGAGCACTGGTCTCAAACTGGTGGCCCTCCAGCTGTTGCAAAACTACAAGTCCCATCATGCCTCTGTCTGTGGGAGTCACGCTTGTAACTGTCAGCCTTGCAATGCCTCATGGGACTTGTAGTTTCGCAACAGCTGGAGGGCCACCAGTTTGAGACCCCTGGTATAGAGGAATAAAACCCGTCAAGGGACAACCATACTAAGATGAGGTTGTAGCGAACATGGTAAATCTTTCTTCGTATAAAAAGAGAGCATAGTGTCAAGTCTCCAGGTGGTCATCTAGTATCGTCAACGTATCTCAAATGGCAGATATTTTGCGGTAGACAGATGTTTCTAGATGTGATGTCCAGGCTCTTCTATGGAAGCGCAAACCAGCAAGGTTGAGGACCAGAAAAACAGTGGTCAGCCATGGAAACTGAGTGCAGCAGACAAGAAATACATCCAGCTTTCTTACACAGATAAAAGTCTATATAAAAGTCCATATGAAGGTCATTAAAGTGCAGAAATGCTGTAAACACATCCACCAGGAATTTCTGTGAATCACTGCTTGTGAGATATCTCCCCCTCCAGGAAGAAAATTTACCAGGATATTATACCATTCGTTCTCACGACTGACATAAAATGCTTGTAAATATTCATAAATCCTTGGGATAAAACACATCACTCTTTCATCCGGCTCATAAATCACCATAACACATAAAGGAGAAAAAGAAACAATGATGTAGTAAAATCAACAGCCACTTTCTTAATAAAAATACCACTAGCAAAAATAAAGTATTAAAAAGTACATATCACGGAGTAAGAGCCGACAGACAGTAGTGAACAGCGCTAGCCTCAATCCCTCACCACATGCAAAAATCACAGCCACCTCCGGTGTTTCACTTCCGGTTCCGGCTCTGTCATCACTTTTGGCTGCCGCATAAGTTATTAACTATTCCACTTCACCTACCTCATGATCAGGCTATAGATCTCTGTAGCCTGGGTTCAGAACTGGTTGCCATGGGATACCAACTGCAAGCGAGGGAGCCAGAACATCGCCCCCCTCGCTACTGGAGGACCTGTCACTTTACCAGGTACCACGCCTAATGACCAGTTGCTTTGTGTCTTGAACTTGCGCTTGCCCTTAGCAGTGGCTTTACTCTTTGTTTCCTTGCGACTGGCCTGCTTCATACCCCGTATTTGCTTTACTGACTCAAAGTTGTGTAGTGTACCTGCCATAGGAAAATCATGCACCCCTCTGCCATTGGACACTCATGCACCCCTTTAGTGACTTTAGACCAGGTTCAGATCAAATTTTACTTAAAGTTCTGTACCATAATGGGTTAAGTGCAAACACAGTTCAATGCATCCCTACCTAGCTATCTACTCTAGAGTGTGCAAAGGTGAGAGTCTATTACTTGGTTTAAGTCCATGCTGTGGCAAGAGAGCCCCAGGGAGCTCCTGGGTGGCTGCTGGCTGAGTTACATCTTCTGTGAGCCTCTTGCTTCTGTTCCAAGGTGGCTGGAGCTAGAACAGATCCATTTGCGTAAAGCAGCTGGAAATTACATCTTTATGACATGTCTTTCCATTCCCTAACCTGGGCAGACTAGCTAGTTTACTATCATGGTACATTCCCTTTGTAGGCAGCTGCCTCTACAGCCTGCCTACAAGCCGGATGGAGGAGTGACGTAATGGTGGTTTATCCCAGGGATTTGTGAATATTTACAAGGGTTTTATGCTAGTCATGGGAATGAATGGCGTAATGTTCTGGTGAGTTTTCTTCCTGCAGGGGCAGGTGTCTTACTTTCTCAAGTGGTGTTTAGGGATGAGCCGAACACCCCCCGGTTCGCACCAGAACATGCGAACAGGCCAAAAATTTGTTCGAAGACGCAAACACCGTTAAAGTCTATGGGACACGAACATGAAAATCAAAAGTGATCATTTTAAAGGTTAATATGCAAGTTATTGTCATAAAAAGTGTTTGGAGACCCGGGTCCTGCCCCAGGGGACATGTTTCAATGCAAAAAAAAGTTTTAAAAACTGACGTTTTTTCGGGAGCAGTGATTTTATTAATGCTTAAAGTGAAACAATAAAAGTAAAATATTCCTTTAAATTTCGTACCTGGGGGGTGTCTATAGTATGCCTGTAAAGCAGCGCATGTTTCCCATGTTTAGAACTGTCCCTGCACAAAATGTCATTTCTGAAGGAAAAAAAGTCATTTAAAACCACTCGCAGCTATAATGAATCCCCGGGTCCCTGGCAATACAGAGACAAGTCATTGAAAAAAACGGCAGGGGTCCCCCCCCAGTACATTACCAGGCCCTTTGGGTCTGGTATCAATATTAAGGGGAACCCCTGCCGTTTTTTTTCAATTATTTTTATCTGTATTGCCGGACCAGATAATAATAGATGCAGTAGTTTGAATTGACTTTTTTCCTTTCAAAAATTACATTTTGCGCAGGGAACCAAAATGTAAAAAAAAAAATGCGTGCGGGTCACCCCCAAAATTCCACATCAGGCCCTTCATGTCTGGTATGGATTTTAAGGGGAACCCCGCACCAAAATAAAAAAAAAAATGCACAGGGAACCTAAATTTTAAAAAAATTGCGTGGGGGTCCCCCCTACAATTCCATATTAGGCCCTTCATGTCTGGTATGAATATTAAGGGGAACCCCGCAACTAAACTGAAAAAAAAATGGCATGGGGTCCTCCCAAAAATCCATACCAGACCCTTATCCGAGCACGAAACCTGGCAGGCCGCAGGAAAAGAGGGGGGGATGAGAGAGCGCCCCCCCCCTCCTGAACCATACCAGGCCACATGCCCTCAACATGGGGACAAGGGCCTCATCCCCACAACCCTTGCCCGGTGATTGTGGAGGTCTGCGAGCGGGGGGGCTTATCGGAATCTGGAAGCCCCCTTTAACAAAGGGGACCCCAGATTTTGCCCCCCCCTATGTGAATTGGTAACGTGTACATTGTACTCCTACCATTTCACAAAGAATTTTTTTTAAAAAAAACAGACACAGTTGGGAAAGTCCTTTTTAAAAATAAAAAAAACATTCCAGCAATGTAATCCAGTCTGTCCAGCGTTGTTCTCTATGTCCCGCGGTGATCCGATGTCCAGCGATGCTGTAGTCTCCTCCACCTCCAGACCCCGCCTACATCATTGGCTATTCCCCGGCAAGCGGGGAAAGCCGGGGCTTACCCTATAATGTGACGGGTGACCCCGCCCCCTCGTACGTCATGGGGGTTTCGTGTGGAGTGGAGGCTGCTGCAGTCTCCACTCAAAACCCCCCATGACGTAGGAGGGGGCGGGGCCACCTGTCACATCATAGGGTAAGCCCCAGCTTTCCCCGCTTGCCGGGGAATAGCCAATGACGTAGGCGGGGTCCCGCCTACGTCATTGGCTATTCCCCGGCAAGCGGGGAAAGCTGAGGGTTACCCTATGATGTGACGGGTGACCCCGCCCCCTCCTACGTCATGGGGGTTTTGTGTGGAGTGGAGACTGGAGGTGGAGGAGACTGCAGCATCGCTGGACATCGGATCACCGCAGGACATAGAGAACAACTCTGGACAGACTGGATTACATCGCTGGTATGTTTTTTTTATGTTTTATTTTTTTATTTTTAATAAAGGACTTTCCCAACTGTGTCTGTGTGTTTTTTTTACAATTTTTTACACTTTCTTTGATATGGTAGGATTACAATGTACCCGTTACCAATTCCCATAGGGGGGGCCGGAATCTGGGGGTCCCCTTTGTTAAAGGGGGCTTCCAGATTCCGATAAGCCCCCCGCCCGCAGACCCCCACAACTACCGGGCAAGGGTTGCGGGGATGAGGCCCTTGTCCCCATCATCAACATGGGGACATCCTCCCCATGTTGAGGGCATGTGGCCTGGTACGGTTCAGGAGGGGGGCGCTCTCTCGTCCCCCCATCTTTTCCTGCGGCCTGCCAGGTTGCATGCTCGGATAAGGGTCTAGTATGGATTTTTGGGGGGACCCCACGCCATATTTTTTTAATTTAGGTGCGGGGTTCCCCTTAAAATCCATACCAGACCTGAAGGGTCTGGTATGGATTTTTGGGCGGGGGGGGCCCACACCATTTTTTTTATTTTGGTGCGGGGTTCCCCTAAATATCCATATCAGACCTGAAGGGCCTGATATGGAATTTTGGGGGGGACCCCCACGCATTTTTTTTATTTTTTTGGTTCAGGGTTCCCCTTAATATTCATACCAGACCTGAAGGGCCTGGTAATGGAATTTTGGGGGGACCCCCACGCATTTTAAAAAAAAATTTGGTTCCCTGCGTAAAATGACATTTTTGAAGGAAAAAAAGTCATTTAAAACGACTGCATCTATTAATGAATTGTCGGGTCTCTCAATACAGATAAAAGTCATTGAAAAAAATGGCAGGGGTTCCTCTCAATATTCATATCAGACCCAAAGGGCCTGGTAATGTACTGGGGGGGGACCCCTGCCGTTTTTTTCAATGACTTTTCTCTGTATTGCTGGGGTCCCGGGGATTCATTATTGCCGCGCGTGGTTTTATATGACTTTTTTTCCTTCAGAAATGACATTTTGTGCAGGGACAATTCTACACTTTTTATGACAATAACTTGCATATTTACCTTTAAAATTAGCACTTTAGATTTCTCCCATAGACTTTTAAAGGGTGTTCCTCGGCTTTTCGAATTTGCTGCGAACACCCTAAATTGTTCGCTGTTCGCCGAATGGGCGAACAGCCAATGTTCGAGTCAAACTCATGTTCGACTCGAGCATAAAGCTCATCCCTAGTAGTGATTCATGGAAGTTCCTGGTGCATGTTTTTCCAGCATTTCTGCACTTTTATGGACTTTTATCTTCACGTTCTTTTCATAGTGGTGTTAAAGTATCGTGTGTCTAAGTGCTACTTTGAAGTTAAAGTGGTTGTGGATTTACACTCTTACCTTAACCACTTCAGCCCCAAAAGGATTTACCCCCTTAATTAAAGTGGAAGTAAACCTTCCTATCGTTTTCAGCCATGGAAGCTGCCATCTTGGCCTCTGTTTAATCTTCAACTGCCATGATGCTGCACATGTGATCAGTTTTGACACCAGTCACTGGATGGTTTGACAGTTTGGTTGAGAGCACAACCAATGAGAGAGTTACATTTCTGGCATGTGTCGGGAATGTAACTGTTTTTTGAAACTGTTAAATCGACGGGTGGACCCCCTTCCTGACCAGGCCATTGTTTGGGATATGGCACTGTGTCGCTTTAACTGACAATTGTGTGGTCGTGCGACGTTGTACCTAAAAAAAAAAATGTGTCCTTTTTTTCCCCACAAATAGAGCTTTCTTTTGATGGTATTTGATCACCTCTGCAGTCTTTATTTTTTGCGCTATAAACCAAAAAATTGTTTTTTTTTTAACTATATTTTTTAATTTTTGCTATAATAACTATCCCCAAAAAAGTAAAAAAACTGTATTTCTTCCTCAGTTTAGGCTAATTTATATTCTTCTACATATTTTTGGTAAAAAAAACACAAAAAATCGCAATAAGCGTATATTGATTGGTTTGCACAAAGGTTATAGCGTCTACAAAATAGGGAATAGATTTATGGCATTTTTATTTTTTTACTAGGTAATGGCGGCGATCTGCGATTTTTAGCGGGATTGCGGCGGACAGATCGGACACTTTTGACACATTTTTGGGACCATTGAGACATTTATACAGCGATCAGTGCTATAAAAATGCACTGATCAAGGGGTTAACTGTGTTCCCTTGTGTGTGTTTCTAACTGTGGGGGGGGGGGACTGACTAGAGGAGGAGACATATCGCTGTTCCTGATTAGTAGGAACAGACGATCTGTCTCTCCTCTCCTGGCAGAACAGGGATGTGTGTGTGTGTGTGTTTCCACACACACACATCCGCGTTATGGCTCTCCTGCCCGCGACCGCCGGCCACGCGCATCGGGTCCCCCTGCCATGTACAGCTACGGCCATTTGCAGAACCGAGCCGACCTGCTGCAGTATAATGACGGCGGCTGGTCGGCAAGTGGTTAATATTGCATACTGTGTAAAACTGCAATAATTTTCAATAAAAACACAATTAAAAAAACAAGAAAAAGGGTAATTAACCACATCAGCCCCGGAAGGTTTTACCCTCTTAATGACCAGGCCATTTTTTGCAATACGGCACTGTGTTATTTTACCTGACAATTGCGCGGTCATACAGCGTTGTACCCAAACAAAATTACTGTCCTTTTTTTCCCCAGAAATAGATCTTTCTTTTGGTGGTATTTGATCATGAGTGTAATCACCCCAATACCACAAAGGGGAAACACAAAACATGACACTGACATACTCTCTGAGCCTGTGATGGGTATGACCTCTGTATCACTGATGATGAAGATAACTTCAAAATAATGGAGCTGATCACTGTGAACATGAGGAGCATAACCAAGATGGCAGCGATTGAAATATTCTATGTGGCATGTGTAGTGGCTCCATGTATCCTTAGAATATTAGCTGACACATATTTGGAACCGGACCTTCTAGATCCTCTGGAACTGGACCTCTTGGACTCACTGAAACTGGACCTTTTAAGCTCTCTGAAACTGGACCTCCTGGATCCTCTGGATCTGGACCTTCTAGATCCTCTGGAACTGGACCTTCTGGACTCTCTGGAACTGGACTTTCTTGACTCTCTGGAACTTGGCTTTCTGGACTCTCTGGAACTGAACCTTCTGGGCTCTCTGTTATGGGACCTTCTGGACTCTCTGGAAATAGATCTCTTGGGTTCTCTGGAACGGGACCTTTCGAAACTCTCTGGAACTGGACCTTCTCAACTCTCTGGAACTGGACATCCTGAGCTCTCTGGAACTGAACCTTCTAGACCAGACCTCAAATTTTCCACTCGCCTACTCGCATTTTGCGAGTGGAAAATGAGGTCTGGCGAGGAGCTGGGCTGCCTGGGAGTGGGGGGGCAAGCATCGCCGGCGGGCGGGGTTGATCGGGAGCTGTTCTTCCAGCGATCACCCCGTGGCAGAGAGCATGGAGGTAGAAGAGAGCCGCGGGATCACCGAGCGGTATAGCCTGCTGTAACAGCTTACATTACTTTCCTCCGCTCTGCTCGCTCTCACACACAGCCCCGCCTCCTCCTAACCCCGCGCCTGTAATAGACAGAATGCGGGTCCAATGCTTGGATGTGTTCTGTCTATTACAGACGTGGGGGTTAGGAGGAGGCGGGGCTGTGTGTGAGTCTTTGACAGAGGTGGCGCGCTACTGGCGGCAATGCGAGTGATGTCATCGCGCATCTCGCCAGGCGCGCCAACCTTTAAAAATAGTCATCTCACCAGGAGGAGCTGAGAGAGGGAATGGAGCAGTCTTGCCTTCTTGGTGCCGGCGCCCGGCGGTGGTCTGTCCGGACTCCAGAGACTCCAGACAATTCAGTCACAGCCCAGCAGCTGCCCACAGTGTCCAGTAGGGGTGCAACGGATCAAAAAATTCACAGATCGGATCGATCCTCGGATCGGATCATTTTTCGGATCAGCAAAAAAAAAAAAAAAAAGACAAAATCTTGTTGTTACACCCACCGGAGTTTTAGATTTCAGTTATTTTCAACACAAAACGGAGCTTATCTGCTTAAATACAGTATTTGTAAATCCGACGGACTGTTTACATGTTAAATTTTAAAAGCAGCAGCAAACCTGCTGACCTTACATGGTTGCTAATGTGACAGAACACCTCCGATTTTCACATTTAACTAAATGTTATATGTGAAAATCAGAGGTGTTCCGTCACATTAGCAAGCATGTAAGGTTTGCTGCTGCTTTTAAATTTAACATGTAAACAGTCCGATGGATTTCCAAATAATGTATTAAAGCTGATAAGCTCCGTTTTGTGTTGAAATCTAAAACTCTGTTGGGTGTAACAAGATGTCCGCTTGGCCCCTTCTCTATCATTACTGTGCAGGAGTGTGGGGTGGAGCAAGATGGCGGCGAAACGTCACTACAGCGGCCACCGTCGGGTGTACCAAGATGGCCGCCGCTCCGGAGCTAGGCCGAAGCCGCGGCCTTTCCTACGGCCGAGGCTTCGGAGCGCTCCACGGATCGCGTGGTGATCTGACCTGAACAGGGCGACCCGTTCGGATCACGGATCACCACCGATCCGTTGCACCACTAGTGCCCAGGCATCCACAGCACAAACGGACCAGCTCATGGCAAGCCAAGCCTGCATTCTCAGACTTCCTTGCCTCAAGGTAATAAATAAAGGAGCTGGTGGTGGTGGCAGGACTCAGGAGGTGGCGGTGGCAGAAAGAGCTGGTGATGGTGGCAGGAGCTGGTGGGGGCAGGAGGTGACGGTGGCAAGAGGAGCTTTTGGCAGGAGCTGGTGATGGTGGCAGGAGGAGCTGGTGGTGGCAGAAAGAGCTGGTGGTGGTGGCAGAAGCCTGGTGGGGGCAGGAGCTGGTGATGGTGGCAGGAGGAGCTGGTGATGGCAGGAGGAGCTGTTGGTGGCAGGAGGAGCTTGTGGCAGGAGCTGGTGTTGGTGGCAAGAGGTGTTGGTGGCAGGAGGAGCTGGTGGTGGTGGCAGAAAGAGCTGGTGGTGGTGGCAGGAGGAGCTTTTGGCAGGAGCTGGTGATGGTGGCAGGAGGAGCTTTTGGCAGGAGCTGGTGATGGTGGCAGGAGGAGCTGGTGGTGGCAGAAAGAGCTGGTGGTGGTGGCAGAAGCCTGGTGGGGGCAGGAGCTGGTGATGGTGGCAGGAGGAGCTGGTGATGGCAGGAGGAGCTGGTGATGGCAGGAGGAGCTGTTGGTGGCAGGAGGAGCTTGTGGCAGGAGCTGGTGTTGGTGGCAAGAGGTGTTGGTGGCAGGAGGAGCTGGTGGTGGTGGCAGAAAGAGCTGGTGGTAGTGGCAGGAGGAGCTGGTGGTGGTGGCAGGAGGAGCTTTTGGCAGGAGCTGGTGGCAGAAGGAGCTGGTGGTGGCATAAGGAGCTGGTGGTGGCAGAAGGAGCTTGTGGCAGGAGCTGGTGATGGTGGCAGGAGGTTGTGGTGGCAGGAGGAGCTGGTGGTGGTGGCAGGAGGAGCTGGTGATGGCAGGAACTGGTGGTGGCAGGAGGTGGTGGCAGAAGGAGCTTGTGGCAGGAGCTGGTGGGGGCAGGAGGAGCTGGTAGGGACAGGAGCTGGTGGTGGCAGAAGGAGCTGGTGGTGGCAGGAGGAGCTTGTGGCAGGAGCTTGTGTTGGTGGCAGGAGGAGCTTGTGGCAGAAGGTGATGGTGGCAGAAGGAGCTGGTGATGGGGGCAGGAGGTGATGGTGGCAGGAGGAACTGGTGGTGGCAGGAGCTGGTGGGGCAGGAGGTGGCAGGAGCTGGTGGAGGCAGGAGGAGCTGGCCTGGTGGTGGCAGAAGGAGCTGGTTGTGGCAGGAGGAGCTTGTGGCAGGAGCTGGTGATGGTGGCAGGAGCTGGTGGGGGCAGGAGCAGCTTGTGGCAGGAGCTGGTGATGGCGGCAGGAGCTGGTGGGGGCAGGAGCTTGTGGTGGCAGGAGGAGCTTGTGTCAGAAGGAGCTGGTGGTGGCAGGAGCTGGTGATGGGGGCAGGAGGAGCTGGTGGTGGCAGGAGGAGTTGGTGGTGGTGGGAGCTGGTGGTGGCAGGAGGAGCTTTTGGCAGGGGCTGGTGATGGTGGCAGGAGGAGCTGGTGGTGGCAGAATATTTATTTTTGTAACTTTATTCTGCATAAAACATTTAAGTGTCATTTCAGGAGATAATTTATGAGAGCGTGGTTAGCGGCAGAATTAGGGGCGGGGCATGGTAGGGGTTGGACGGGGCAACTGGTGGCGAGTAACCCTTGAGGCCTGGCTAGTGGCTCAAGACTTGAAATTTTGAGCCCTGTTCTAGACTCTCACATCTCACTAATATAACACCAATGGGAGACTCTCTATGAACTGAGCACATTCCAATCACCAGAGCTGGTACAGGGGGGGGCAGAAGGGGCGGATGCCCTGGGTGGTACAATTTATTGGAGGTGGGGGGCGCAGTGAAGTGTCCTTCTAAAAAGTGGCTGGAGTGATTTGTCGGAGGCTTCAGCCGCTATAGCCTGCACTTATAACGATGTGCCGAGCGCGGGTCCTGCACCCCCGACACAAGCCTACACAGACAAGCTTTTCATTTGCCTTGCTCCCTGTCAGCGGAGATTCTTCCCCTGACAGGCACTCTGTACTGTAGTCCCGGCCCGGTGTGACATCACCAGCTGGGAGGAGCAGATCTCCTCCCACCGTGATAGAAGGGAGGAGATCAGACCTTCCACCATGATGGGAGGAGCAGAGAGCGCAGCGTGATGGGAGGAGGCGCAGAGGAGAAGGAGGTCAGACCTCCCACCGGGATGGGAGGAGCAGAGAGCGCAGCTTGATGGGAGGGGCAGAGGGTGCAGCGTGATGGGAGGAGGCGCAGAGGAACAGGAGATCAGACCTCCTACCGGGATGGGAGGAGCAGAGAGCGCAGCTTGAGCTGCAACCTAGAGGAGCCGAGGAGGAGGGACTAAGCTCTGCAACGTGCAAGATCTCAAGTAAGCCCATACTTGTATTAATACATATTAGTAAATCAACTACTTTGTTCCGGGTTTGGGGGGGGGGGTTTGGTGGGGGTCACTGGGGGGGGGGGGGGTGCTGGCGGGTTGTCTGGCTGGCTGAGAGGAGGAGGATTCTAATTGGAACATTTAGTTTTCTGACTCTGTACCTAATGAGTAATATTAACTCTGAAAGTATTTCAGCTACAGTCTTCGTTCACATTGCTGTATTTATGTAATACTTTGTTGTAATTCTGCTATTATGTCTAACTAACCAAATGAATTATTTAAATAGTGGACACCTTCCCAGCCATAAGTTTTCTAGCTGATCTCCAGTTAGTCTTTCAAAATAACTTTTGGGTGAACTCACAGACGGTCACCCACCCCAGAATAGTAAAAGAGGGTTTTTCTTTGTGTGTGTTAACCACTTCAGCTCCAGAAGGTTTTACCCCTTTAATGATCAGGCAATTTTTTTGCGATACCGCGCTGCTTTAACTAACAATTGTGCGGTCGTGCGACGTTGTACCCAAATACAATTTATGTCCTTTTTTTCTCCACAAATAGAGCTTTCTTTTGGTGGTATTCGATCACCTCTGCGTTTTTAATTTTTTACGCTTTAAACAAAAAATCTGCGACAATTTTTGCATTATTATTTCAAAGTGCCTCCAATAAAAATACATATACCGTATTTATTGGCGTATAAAACACACTTTTTTCCCCTTAAAATCGTGGGAAAATCACGGGTGTGTGTCATACGCCGATCCCCGCTGTCTCTGAGGGGAAGAGGAGCGAGCCGCCGAAATAGACCGAGCCGAGTGTACTTGGCTTGGCTCGGCTCCGCTTGTAGTCACGCCCAGTCCCACCTCCTAGCCTTTACGTCCCGCCATTGGACCGGTGTTGTGTCCATCATAGGAGCCGGGCCAAGGGGCGGGACGGGACTGAGAGAAGAGCTGAGAGGAGCCGAACACACAGGACATCCGGCTCTGTGTATCTCGGCAGCACTAAAATTTAAAAACCCATCATGCTGCAATTTTAGGCAAGGCTGCAGATGGACACTGGGCAAGGCTGCAGATGGACACTGGGCAAGGCTGCAGATGGACACTGGGCAAGGCTGCATATGGACACTGGGCAACGCTGCAATTTTGGGCAAGGCTGCAGATGGACACTGGGCAAGGCTGCAGATGGACACTGGGCAAGGCTGCAGATGGACACTGGGCAAGGCTGCATATGGACACTGGGCAACGCTGCAATTTTGGGCAAGGCTGCAGATGGACACTGGGCAAGGCTGCAGATGGACACTGGGCAAGGCTGCAGATGGACACTGGGCAACGCTGCAGATGGATACTGGGCAACGCTGCAGATGGATACTGGGCAACGCTGCAGATGGACACTGGGCAACGCTGCAGATGGACACTGGGCAACGCTGCAGATGGACACTGGGCAAGGCTACAATTTTGGGCAAGGCTGCAGATGGACACTGGGCAAGGCTACAGATGGACACTGGGCAAGGCTGCAGATGGACACTGGGCAAGACTACAGATGGACACTGGGCAAGGCTGCAGATGGACCATCTTAGCTCTGAGGAAAGGGGTGCGCCCCTGAAACGCGTCAGATATCTAGATGTTTGCGAAGGCTGCAGATGGACACTGGGGAAGGCTGCAATTTTGGGCATTTAAAATGTAATTTTTTTCCCTTAAACTTGGGGTGCGTGTTATACGCCGATAAATACGGTAATTAAAATATGTGAGTGAACTCTGTTTCTATCGCATTAAACATAATTGAATTTGTATTGTTTTCAAGTATATTCTTGTTTTGAAAGGACATTGATTCTTTCTTAAAAAATAAAAGGGGGGGGGGGCGCAGTTTGCCATCTTCGCCCTGAGCACCAAATGACCTTGTCCCAGCACTGCCAATCACCAATCATGCTGCTTACCAGAGGTAATAAACAAATAAGCCCATCAGCAATCCCAGGGGGAGATCCAGAGAAATCCAGATAAACTTCGCAGAGTTCCAACGTCACTTGATAGGCAGTGGGTACAGCAAAGATTTCCTCCTCTGCTGCCAGTTTCAGAGAGAAGACATTGTTGAAACTGGCAGCAGAGGAGGAAATCTTTGCTGTACCCACTGCCTATCAAGTGACGTTGGAACTCTGCAAAGTTTATCTGGATTTCTCTGGATCTCCCCCTGGGATTGCTGATGGGCTTATTTGTTTATTACCTCTGGTAAGCAGCTTGATTGTTGGTGGTGGACACGGGTGTGCATGCACCGAATTTCAAACTCTTTGTGGTTCACCTCTTCACGGCTTCCCTTCATTGCTGATTTTTGATGGGACTTATTTAGGATATATTCATTTTTACAGGACACATTCATTGTTATCACTGTTGGACTTTATTTATTCAATATATGTGTGGATTCATAATTTTTGATTATTAGTCAATTCACATTAGCGCACTTGTTCTTTTTTATTCTTTTGTATACTTTATATGTTATCACATATCACAGGTGCTGCTGTATATTTATTTATGTTACTGGCTAGCGCGGTTTATTGCTTTAATTTCAATCACCAATCATCCAACAATGCTGTTCATTTGTAGAAAATGACTCAGAACAGAATATTGTAGAGTAGAGCTTTCTTCTTTATTCTAGAAAATTGGGTTACATTATTAACACACAATAAATAATCTAAATGAAATCTTGCATAGCTGAAGTAAAAAAAAAATCTAATTTAAAAAGAATTATACTTTAGTCAGTCCAATAAAAAGTTAGTTTCTTTAGTAAAGCAAAAAAGATGTACAGTATATTGGCCAATAGCAACCAATAAAAAGTATGGTCCATGGGTTGTCGTACTCTATGGTGGGGCCTGTGTGAGTGCGGGACCAAGTCAGCATTGTTTAGAGGACCGTATTACTATAATTCAATCCCTGCAGACCTATAACTATGACATCATAGTACATTGTACTTTGGCCACGCCTCCAAATAAGCCAATATGAACACAAAAACTTTATTAGTCTTTGTGAATATTCTGGGGTCCAAGAAGTGATTTTCTTTAACCAAAACATTTTATACATTCTGACTATAAGGAAGGACACATGTTCTCTGGAGGTTATTCTTCCAACACTCTCCATTGGTCTGCCTGAACATTAAAAAGGTGGTTAGTCCATGTGAATTCCCTGGTGTCGATCATGGGCACTTTTTTGACTGAAGCATTTCCCGCACTTTAAACACGAATAGGGACGTTCCCCCGTGTGAACTCTCTGGTGTCTAAGAAGTTTATCTTTCCGAAAAAAACATTTCCCGCACTCTGAACATGAATAAGGACGCTCCCCCGTGTGACTTCTCTGGTGTATAAGAAGTTTTTCTTTCTGAGGAAAAGATTTCCTGCATTCTACACAATAATAAGGACACTCACCCGTGTGAATTTTCAAGTGTTGGAGAAGGTTTCCTTTGTCCTTGAAACATTTCCCGCACTCTGAGCATGAATAGGGACGTTCATCTGTGTGAACTCTCTGGTGTAGAAGAAGTCCTTCTTTCTGAATGAAAGATTTCCCGCACTCAGAACATGAATAAGGATACTCGCCTGTATGAATTCTTTGGTGTTTAAGAAGGTGTTCTTTCCGAACGAAACATTTTCCGCACTCTGAACATGAAAAAGGACGTTCGCCGGTGTGAATTCTCTGGTGATTATTAAGTTCACCTTTCTGAACAAAAGTTTTCCCGCACTCTGAACACGAATAGGGACGCTTGCCCGTGTGAATTCTCTGGTGTTTAAGAAGGTTTCCTTTTTCGTGGAAACATTTCCCGCAATCTGAACATGAATAGGGACGCTCGCCTGTGTGACTTCTCTGATGATTAACAAGATTTCCTTTCTGATTGAAACTTTTCCCACATTCTGAACAAGAATAAGGACGCTCGCTCTTGTGAATTCTCTGGTGGATAACAAGTTGTCTTTTCTGAGTGAAAGATTTCCCGCACTCTGAACATGAAAAAGGACGTTCCCCCGTGTGACTTCTCTGGTGAACAACAAGGTCTCTTTTCTGAATGAAACCTTTCCCGCACTCTGAACACGAAAAAGGACGCTCACCTGTGTGAGTTCTCTGGTGTTTAAGAAGGTTTCCTTTCTGAATGAAACCTTTACCACAGTGTGAACACGAGAACGGCCGCTCACCTGTGTGAATTCTTTGGTGAGTAACAAGTTCTACCTTCTGAATAAAACATCTCCCGCACTCTGAACACGAATAGGGACGCTCACCCGTGTGAATTCTGTGGTGTTTAAGAAGGTTTCCTTTGTCAGTAAAACGTTTGCCGCACTCTGAACATGGGTAAGGACGCTCGCCTGTGTGAACTCTCTGGTGACTGAGAAAGTTTCCTTTCAGATTGAAACATCTCCCGCACTCTGGACATGAGAAAGTACGCACACTCTTATGACTTTTCTGGTGTGTAAGAGGCTCTCTGGTTTCTTTGGAAGAATTCCCAGACACTGTAGATGACAAGGAATGTTCTCCTGTGTGAGATCCTTCATGGTTCAAGGAAGATACCTTAGGATTAGATGGATCTGTTGGTTTATCTGTACTGTGAGATTCAATAATAATAGTATGTGGATCATCAGAAGATTCCTCAGGATCAGAGAAATCCCATGATCTCTCCATATGATAAGTTCTATGATGTATTATTTGTGTAATGCGATTCACTCCTGGAGACCGTTGTGTGGTGGGATTTTCTTCTGCTTTATATTCTGAAGATACGTTATTCAGGACATAGTGTCCACCTGTAGGATATCAATGTTCAAATGTTATTAGAATTCTTCATTCCT
Source organism: Rana muscosa (assembly GCA_029206835.1). NCBI lineage: Eukaryota > Metazoa > Chordata > Amphibia > Anura > Ranidae > Rana > Rana muscosa. The sequence continues at coordinate 399,889,728 of CM055123.1, read as the reverse complement.
TTCATTCAGAATTCATATACAGTATGTTGGTCTAACACTCTACAGTATCTCAGAGCTCTGGCATGGAATTGGGGGCAATCAGAACATAAAATATCAATACAAACCAGATAAAGATCCATACAAACCAGATAAAGATACAGAATCTCCTCCTCATTTGTTGGGAACATGACATTATATTGAGGAATGGAGATGGACCTTTCATATGGTGTACAGTATCTCCTCCTCATTTGTTGGGAACATGACGTTATATTGAGGAATGGAGATGGACCTTTCATATGGTGTACAGTATCTCCTCCTCATTTGTTGGGAACATGACATTATATTGAGGAATGGAGATGGACCTTTCATATGGTGTACAGTATCTCCTCCTCATTTGTTGGGAACATGACGTTATATTGAGGAATGGAGATGGACCTTTCATATGGTGTACAGAATCTCCTCCTCATTTGTTGGGAACATGACATTATATTGAGGAATAGAGATGGACCTTTCATATGGCCTTCTCCATGTCTGTCTGTCCACCTGCAAGGTGATTAATGTAGCCAGTCTCTGGGTGGAGACCAAACCTGATTTAATCCAGCCAAGCCTGCAATCTCAGTATCTCCTCCTCATTTGTTGGGAACATGACGTCATATTGAGGAATGGAAATGGACCTTTCATACGGTGTACAGTATCTTCACGTTGCAATTATTTAAATTCATCTTTTATACTCATGCAAGAAAAAGGAAAATGTGAACATTTCTGCATTCAGTGATTATTACTTACTTCTGTTGATATAAAGAGAAGATTCCTCCTGTTCACTTTTCATGGTCATCTCCTCCATAGACTGCTGATCTACACTCACCAACGTCTCTTCTTCTTCCTCTTTAACTTCAAGTTTGATGTCTTTTCTTAATTTATCCTGAACCCCAAAATGAAAAAATTAAATATCTGGAAAATTAAGTTCAATATTAAAAAAAAATATCTGTAATGCCTTGGACACACGGTCGGAATTTCCGATGGAAAAAGTCAGATGGGAGCTTTTCATCGGATATTCCGACCGTGTGTATGTTTTTTCCGTCGGAAATTCCGACGGAATTAGATAGAGAACATGTTCACAATTTTTGCGTTGGAAAAAATTTCGATCGAAAATTCCGATCGTCTGTATGCTTTTCCGACGGAAAAAACACCATGCATGTTCGGAAACAATTTGACTCATGCTCGGAAGCATAGAACTTAATTTTCTCGGCTCGTCGTAGTGTTTTATGTCACCGCGTTCTTGACGGTCGGAATTTAGTGTGACCGTGTGTATGCAAGAGAAGCTTGAGCGGAATTCCGTCTGAAAAACCGTCCGAGTTTTGTCCGACGGAAATTCCGCTTGTTTGTACAGGGCATAAGAAAGTTATCTCATAGTTTAGAATAACTTTTAAGTTCTATAGCTCAGTTCTTTCTACCTGATGATGGTGAGGGATGCTTTGATCTTCCTGTGTGGAATCCCGGGAATACTGAAGACTTCCCCCCTCCATAGACTGCTGAGCTCCACTCACCAGCGTCTCCTCTTCTTCTTCCTTTGTAATCTCAGCTTTAATGTCTTTCAATTCTTCACCCTAAACCCCAAATATGACAAAACATATTTATAAAAAGGAACAAGAAGTTACTTTAAAGAATGTGGTTTAGAATTATTTTTAAATTTTAGTTGCTCACTCCCACCTACCTGATGATGGTGAGGGATGGTGTGACCTTCCTGTGTGGAATCCCGGGAATACAGAGGACGGGGACATCTCTCTGGTGGGTTCCCATTACTGGATCCATCTGTAGGAAACACACACACACTGACTGAATACATTGTTTCTATGTGTTTATCAGATGATGGGGGATCTAGGTGGACCCTCCGTACTGCTCTCTCCTTTACAATAAAGTCTCCTCTTACCCGGTGATATGAGGGGTGGCTGATTCTCCATCATGACGTCCTTGTAGAGATATTTGTGGCCTTCTAAATACTCCCACTCCTCCATGGAGAAATAGACAGGGACATCCAGACACACACAATGATACAGTCACCATCGAGACACATCCCTTGTCTGTTACTGGATAATGTCCCAGAATTCCCGGCACCGCTCACCTCTCCTGTCAGCAGATCAATGATCTTGTTGGTGACTTATAGACTCTTCTTGGCACTGGTTACCTCTGTTGTCTGACAGTGAGGTGGAGGCACTGTGATGGGAGATGTCCTGTGAAGATGTCCTGTGAAGACGGCTGCTGGGTGTTTATGACTCTCTAGATGTTTCCTTCACTATTTTATAATTCTGTGTATAGAGAGAAAGTAATCATCAATGAATCCTTCTCTCCTCTCTAGATAAAACAATGTTTTAATTATAGAGATATGGATGCAGTCACGTGACCCTTCCAGAATCCTCCTCACCTCCTACTCAGAGGCGGCTCTCTAATTAGGCGATCGCCTAAGGCCTCGCACCTACAGTGGCCTCGCGACCGCCTAATTTAAGAGCCACCTCTGCTGACAACAATGCCGCTACGGCGTCGCTGCGCTCCGGCCAGCAGGAGTTAATGCTGCCTGTGAGCTCCATGGTCAGGCAGTGGAGAGAGGACGGGGCCGCGGATGTGTCTTGGGGAGGAGGCGGGGCCGGCCAGCACTGTGTTGTCCGGGGGTGGAGACTCATTCCAGCAGAGTGAAACTTATTCCTGCTGCTCCGGAGATGCAGATCGCCCCCCGTCACCCCCAACTGGAGTGCTCCGCTGAGCGATCCCCGCACACCCAAAGGAGGCTTCTGACTTGTAAGCAGAGCTGCAGAGGGGAAGAGGAGGGCCCCGCCAGGGAATAAGCCTCACCAGCGCGGTATATGGAGCCAATGGAAGGGGGAGGGAGGAGAGGAATTGTGTCTGGGCCGCCCCTCTCTGGGGCAGTCAATCAGGGCGGGGGGATCCGGGGCTCCAGCTGCAGGGAGAGGCACAGCTACCATGCCACAACCCCTTCTGCAGCCATCATTAGAGAGAGTCAGGCCACCCATCTCTGCTACTCCAGCATCCCTCAGCCACTGGCCTTTAAATGCACCCCCATCCCCTCCACTACCTTCCTCCTGGTTATCAGTGCCAAAGTCAGGGCAGCTCAGTCCTGTGCCAGTGTCCCAGTGTGTCAACCTGTGCTTGACAGCCCCTGACCCCTCCCTCCACCCTGCCTTTACCCCCACCTATGTAGGATTCCACTGCAGGGGTCCGGAGGTGCCAGTCCAGTTCTGATTCTCAGCCATGGTGTTGGCCCTGCCTGCTGATTGGCTTCTCCGCTGCTATCTCCCTCACTAACACCAGCACCGAGATAGAGCACCGAGATAGTGCTCTATCTCATTGCTGGTGTCAGTGTTCTATCTCGGTGCTGGTGTCTGTGCTCTGACACCAACACCAAGATAGAGCACTGACACCAGCACCAAGATAGAGCACTGACACCAGCACCGACATAGAGCACTGACACCAGCACCGACATAGAGCACTGACACCAGCACCGACATAGAGCACTGACACCAGCACCGACATAGAGCACTGACACCAGCACCGACATAGAGCACTGACACCAGCACCGACATAGAGCACTAACACCAGCACTTTAAAGTTCTTAATATATGCAATTTATACAGTTCTTTTTTTATCGCTTGAATTATTTTTCCCATTATGGGCGTAAGTGAGGCCTCGTGTCTAGGTTTTGCTTAAAGCCTCACAAAGCCTAGAGCTGCCTCTGCCCCATCTGATCTAAATAGGACACTCTTCTCTGACGATAGACAATAAACTCAGAATTATCTGGACTATACCAGGGTGTGTAAGGTCTATATTAGGGATGACCTCAAGATTCAGTCCAAAAAAAAGTTCGGACCAAATCTTGACTGCTTGGATGAACAACCGAACATTTACCCTTTCGGCGGGAGAAGAACATCATGTATAATAAAAGCATTACTTCTCCTAATAAACATGAAAGCTTCCTGCTGTGAATGGTTGTTAAGGACGCCAGTGGGTGCAGACATCACTGAGTCCCTAACCACTTCAGCCCCTGAAGAATTTACCCCCTTCCTGAACAGAGCACTTTTTGCGATGCGGCACTGCGTCACTTTAACTGACAATTGCTCGGTCGTGCGGCGTGGCACCCAAACAAAATTGACGTCCTTTTTTTCCCACAAATAGAGCTTTCTTTTGGTGGTATTTGATCACCTCTGCGGTTTTCATTTTCTGCACTATAAACAAAAAAAAAAGCGACACATTTGAAAAAAAACCAATATTTTTTACTTTTTGCTATAATAAATATCCCCCAAAAAATATATAAAAAAAATAATTTCTTTCTCAGTTTAGGACGATATGTATTCTTCTACATATTTTTGGTAAAAAAAAAAAAAAAATCGCAATAAGCGTATTTTGATTGATGGCGCAAAAGTTATAGCATCTACAAAATAGTGGATAGTTTTATGGCATTTTTATTATTTGTTTTTATTAGTAATGGCGACGCCGACAATCAGCGATTTTTATCGTGACTGCGGCATTATAGCGGACACATCGGACACTTTTGACGCTATTTTGGGACCATTGTCATTTATACAGCAATCAATGCTATAAAAATGCACTGATTACTGTGTAAATGAAACTGGCAAGGAAGGGGTAAAACACTAGGGGGTGGATCAAGGCGTTAAGTGTGCCCTAGGGAGTGATTCTAACTGTGGGGGGGATAGTCTCACTAGAACATGACAGAGATCACTGCTCCCAATGACAGGGAGCAGTAGATCTCTGTCATGTTGCTAGGCAGAACAGGGAAATGCCTTGTTTACATAGGCATCTCCCCACTCTGCCGCTCCGTGACACGATAGCGGGTGCCCCCGGCAGACATTGAGTCCGCGGGACCCGCGGGTACGCTCATGGAGCGCGCGCCAGCCCACTATGCCGCGATTTAAAGGGGACATCCCTTTGTGCAGCCGTGGCATTCTGCCAACGTACATCCTCGTGCGGCGGACGGCAAGCGGTTAACCAATGACATCACCACCCTATTCACTTACATGCCAGAGAATCCCCAGCCATGTGATCAAAGGGGCGGGATAGCTTAAAAAAATAGCATGGGGCTCCCCATCTAATTCATTCCAGGCCCATTAGGATCATATTTTGACATGTGACTGTGTTTGGTTTTGCCCATGCAGCCACTGTGTCTGCGTTTACCTTTATAAACTGCCTCTGTGCAGTTTGAGGTGGATGCAGGTGCAGTAACAAACACTGCCTGCCAGTACAGGGACAGGTTTTGCCCAGTTCCCAGGGAAAGGATCCAGAATTGTGCCCCCCTCCTGCACTGTTAATACATGCTATAGAATGGGTGAACCACCCTGCATCCATTCTTTGCCCCCTTGCTTCGCTGCACCTGGGGCAGCTGCCCCTCATGCCCACCCCTTGTCCTGACTCTGCTTCCTGCATGCAGAATGGGGGTTAATGCCCATCTGAATGAAGCCTTAAGAGGGACCCCGTGCAGTAAAAAAAAAATGTGTGAGGTCCTGACAAAACTTATACCAGACCACTCAGGTCTGGTATAGATTTTAAGAGGGAACCCCACACAAAAATCACAAAAAAAGAGCAAGGCCCCTGAAAAAAACATACTCGGCATTTATCTGACCATACAGCCTGGCTGGCCAGGAAAGGACGACGAGCGTGCACTCCCCCACCCCCCCCTCCTCCTCCTGAATCATACCAGGCAACATGCCCTTGACATGAGTAAGTGCCTTGCCAAAGGGAGGGCCCTCCGGCAAAGCACCTTATCCCCATGTTGATCAGGACAAGGGCCTCTTCCCCACAACCCTGGCCTGGCAAGAAGGTGCGTCCAAACCTGTGCGTTTTTGGCGCGTTCTGTTTTTTTTTATTAGGCTGCTCTATGCTCGCAAAAAAGGTGCTGGCATGATTTTTAAATTGAGCCCCAACAAAATACATGGTCCTAGCACAAAACCCCCCTGCTAGACACAAACCCCCCTCCTAACACATACTCCCCTTCCTAAATCCCCCCTTCTAGCACAAACCCAACATTTTTCACTTTTGACAAAAAAGTACAGATAACAACACAAAGTGGAGAGAGCCCGGAGGAGGAACGGGATGTGCTCTCCCTCTTCTCTGTACTCCTCTTTCCTCCAACACTCCAATTAAAAGCTGGTAGGTTATTGGCTCCGATTTAAATTATCCTCAGTATGTGTGTGTATGAATGTGAGTTATGGACCTTGGATTGTAAGCTCCTTGAGGGCAGGGACTGATGTATATTAGGCAGTGCTTTACAATATATATATATATGTAAAGCACTGCCTATATTGACAACGCTATACAAGTGCCTGTAATAAATAAATAATAAAATAAATGTACCTCTCAACTAATGTCTGTACGCTATTTCCTAACAAGTCACCTCTCCTTTGGAACTTCCTGTCTTTACCCTACATCACTTCCTGTCCATACATGACATCACTTCCTTCTTTGCGTTCCACGCTCAGGAGTGAGATCGCCATCCTGTGGAGAATTTAAATACTACAGCCTAAGTTCTTCATTCATACATTAAAATCGGCACATTTACATTTTTGGTACATTTACAGTGATACCTCGGTTCACAAACTTAATTTGTTCCACGAACTGCATTGGTCACGGACCGAGGCAAATTTTCCCATAGGGTTCAATGTAAATCAGGTTTTTTTTTTGTTTTTGAACCACAAAAATATGAAATAAAGTAGAGTACAGTATGAAGAGAGAGAACACTAAGCTTGCTTGGGACGACTTCTGGCATGGAGGAACATTCTTGTCACCTTCATTACCGCTCTGCACTTTCTTGTCACCTTCATTACCGCTCTGCACATTCTTGTCACCTTCATTACCGCTCTGCACATTCTTGTCACCTTCATTACCGCTCTGCACTTTCTTGTCACCTTCATTACCGCTCTGCACATTCTTATCACCTTAAAGACCTTTTTTCTTTAACACTGGGCACCAATCAGTTTTTATTCCTGATCTGCCTATCTTAAAGTGGCAGTAAACATAGAACAAAGAGAGAAAAAATAAACTCTCCCTGCAAGGTAAATTCATAATGTGCTAGTATGCATTGCATACTAGCACATTATGAAAGACTTACTTTGAAACAAAGCCCTCCAGCGGCGAACTGTCACTGCTGCAGAGGCTTCCATCTTCATCTGCTCCTTCTTCCAGGTTTGCAGGCTGCGGCCAGAAGGTCTCAACCAGGGGTCAGCGCCCCAGCCAGCAGGTCTCGTTCCAGGAGACAGGTCGGCTCCTATTGGGGTATCAGGAGAACCCCTATCCAGAGGCCGGGAGAGAGCTGTGCAGCTGGGCACTGCGACTAAAGGCTAAGTGAGCCAAATGAACCAGGAGAGTTGGACAGTACAGTCAGAGGGACTGGTAAGAAGAGCAGCAGTGCTGCTGACAAAGGAGCCAGATGGCTTGGTATTTTCAGTTGATGTTGGATATCCCTGCGTGGGCAACTGATGTCTATATGAACTTTCTATTTTATGTAATAAAAATGGGCTGATACGCTTTAAAATACAGTTTGCTCTGGCACAACTCATTGGAAAAGCACCTACCACAAGAGCGTAATCACCCCAATACCACAAAGGGGATACACAGATGACATGACCCTGACATACACTCTGAGCCACTGATGGGTATGACCTCTGTATCACTGATGAAGATAATAACTGGGAAATAATGGAGCTGATCACAGTGAGCATGAGGAAGAGAACCAAGATGGCAGCGATGGAAATATTCTATGTGGCATTTGTAGTGGCTCCATGTATCCTTAGAATATTAGCTGGCACACATTTGGAACAGGACCTTCTGGATCATCTGGAACTGGACCTTCTGGACTCTCTGAAGCTGGACCTTCTGGAATGGGACCTTCTCGACTCTCTGTAAATGGATCTCCTGGGTTCTCTGGAACTGGATCTTTTGGATCCTCTGGAACTGGACCTTTTGGATCCTCTGGAGCTGGATCTTTTGGATCCTCTGAAACTGGACCTCCTGGATCCTCTGGAACTTGATCTTCTGGACTCTCTGGAACTGGACCTTCTAGACCAGTGGTTCTCAACCTGGGGTCGGGACCCCCTTGTGGTTTGAATAATGATTTACCAGGGGTCACCGAATCCTGGGCTGTTTCTGAAGCCCGCACCGCTCTCCCAGCCTTTTTGCGGCCGCCCAGCAGGACTGTCCCTGGAGCCCGCGGCCGCCCACTCAACCTCTTCGCAGCCGCCCATTCAGTTCACGGCATGGCTGAGGGGCAGAGACTAGAGGCCAGCTGACTGGTGAGGATTGTGAAGTGGGAGGGGCTGGAGGAGACCCTATCTCCTGATTTCGGCATAGGTGTCACTGCTACGAGACATAAAGTCGGAGACACAGTGAAGCCGGAGACACTACCTGTGATTATAGTTGCCAATAAAAGTCCCCACTATAGTTCTCAGATCAGTAGATGACCTTAATCAAGAGCACCTAAGTTGGCTGATCAGAACTTGTTACAGAATAATCTGGCTTCTCAGACCGTCTCTCGAGTCAAGTTAAGGTATTTATTTGCATATGCAAGAGAAATGTACATCCAGGCTTACGATCGAGACATTTCTGCTGTAATAGGTTTGTATGTTTCTTTTTATCACCCTTAGACCTTCCCCCTTCCTGCTCGTAATGTCCTGATCACATGTATAAGTTCAACCTTTATTCTGACGTAGAGCAGGAAGAAGGGAATATCCATTTACAGGCTACTCCCTGCCACAGGAAACTTCATACAATGTACTTCTAAATATTCCATTGTTGGAAGCCCATGTTTTTACAAATGTAAGCAAAATACAGTTTTACAATCACTCAGCACATTTAACTCGGCACATTTCACTCAGCACATTTAAATATAATATAGACTACCTAGCATATTCTAATATAATATGGTTATATGACTGTAGCAATACCCCCTAGAGGGCCGCTGGTTAGTTTTGGGTTTTGCACGTTACCTCTTCAGCTTCGTTATCCGGGTAGGAAAGTCTGTAGTAATGCAATGTCCACACAGATGTAAAACCTCAAACAGTTAGGCTTTATTTTTCTTATGCAGTAAACGTTGAGAAGTAGAAGGCATAGAAGAGTAGGGGAAGGTTCAGGCACTCGCCACAAAATATAACGGTTTCAGATCAAAGTCACTCACCACTCTCAATGTTAGAGTGAGTATTGGTCACCCGGGTAGTCCCCTCTCACGTGGCCTAGCAGCCGGGATGACACACGAACCAGGTGCAGGGCAGTCTCTGCCACAGACTGCCCGAGATGAAATAGGCCTCTGCCACAGACCTTTTTAAGTTGAGCAAATGGATAGTCCAGGAATCCTCTGCCACAGGATTTTAAAGTCCCAAACTTCCAGCTGTACAGTTAAAGGGCCTTTAAGCCAATCCGGTGAATTGCAGGGCTTGTAGTATAGCAGATCCCTCCTTGCCAAAGTTACCAGGCCTCACCCAAGACAGCAGCATTTTGCCGGTCTCCTCCTCCCCTGGTCTCCTTCACCAAGACAGCTTCCTTCCCATGTGGATGGACAGCTTGGGATCCCCGTTCCGACTGTAGGCCCCAGCCAGACTAGCTGGGCCTACTAGATAGCGATGCAGCCTCGGGCCAACATAGTCCCGAGACCAGGACCACACACACCTCCCGCCCGGAGGGCTGCGGGGCGAGAACTGACGCCAATCAATGGCGTCTGCCCCTTAAGTATCCCCTCCCAGCAGGCACAGCGGGTTGACTACTCCCACTGTACCGCTGCAGAGAAGGGCCACTCAATGCACCATGGTTTGCCCGTGTTCCAACAGGTGCCTGAGGTGGTAACGCCACCTACAGGCAATAAGGGAAAAATACTATCGGGCAAACCACAGCTAGAGCAGAGGTAAAATTAGATGCAATTCAACTACTGGCTCAGACATCCCTCTATATTTTTAAATAGCGTCCCAACCTTTTGGGGAGGGTGCTACATGACTATTCCAGAAATACATGTATAAGAGGGTTATATAAAACTATATTTCTAAGCATTTTAAAGTTTTAAGACTATATAAGGTTGCATTTTCATAGCTGACATTAAAGGTATAATACTAAATTTCTCTAACATCTCCCTCCTTTTATACTCATAATGTCAATAATCATTTAGACAGATAAGTCATTTGAAAGGATTGTAAATTCATCTTCATCAGGTTCAGGGTATAGTTCAGTGTTGTTCTGAAAAAGCATAGTCTTTGTTAAAGATGTGTCAATCGGTCTTTGAAGAATTCCTCTAATACAGGGAATGCAGCAACATCCACACAGCGTAAGGACCGTGGCTGTCATGACAACAGAGACGAGCAAACCTTTTGCAAGATCACCCCATTTACCAAACCATTTTTTGAAGAGTCCCATTAAAGGGTTCTCTACACCAGAGTTCTCAGTTAGTTCCTGGGATAACATTTGTAGGCCTTGCAAAGCCTTGGTGTTACTTCCATGAGGTGCCGTATTGTTTGGAATAAAAGTGCAGCAGAAGGTGCCGAACATTTCATATACCCCACCCCTTTCTGCCAGCAACATATCCAATCCTATACGGTTCTGCCACGCTGTCAAAGAGGTGGCGTCCAGTTGTGCTGCTATACCTTTGATAGCATCTCTGGTGTAATTCACAAACCTCTGCTGGTTGTAGTAGATGTAGTTTACCCAGTCGACGTTCTTATTGGGCTGTACCCATAGGAAGAGTGAGGTGAGTCCTGCTGTTACTTGATTCTGTGCTTTAAATTCATCCGGAACTCCTCGTGGGACACCTATTGAGTCTAAATACACCCGGTTGTCAAAGGATCCTTGTGGTGTTTCTCGCTTAAATCGCTTAAAATAGTGTTTACCTGGTAGTCTCATCAATTTGTTAGTCATAGGAACAATATAAAAGGGAAGCAACAAGCGGGTAAGGGCACAACTACCCTCCCATCTAGGTGGCAGTCTGGGCCTTATGCCGCATACACACGACCGTTTTTCATGGCGTGAAAAATGCCATTTTTTAAATTGGTCATTAAAAACGATCGTGTGTGGGCTCCAGAGCATTTTTAATGACGTGAAAAATGGCCTAAAAAAAAATTAGAACCTGCTCTGATTTTTCACGTCGTTTTTCATGTCGTTCTTTTTAACGTCGTGAAAAATGGTAGTGTGTATGCTTTTACGAGGGGAAAAAAATGCGCATGCTCAGGATCAAGTATGAGACGGGAGCGCTCCTTCTGGTAAAACTAGCGTTCGTAATGGAGATAGCACATTCGTCACGCTGTAACGGACTGAAGAGCATGAGGCTGAAAAGCGCGAATCGTCTCTCACCAAAGTTTACTAATACGAGGATCAGCAAAAGCAGCCCAAAGGGTGGCGCCACCCGAATGGAACTTCCCCTTTATAGTGCCGTCGTACGTGTTGTACGTCACCGCGCTTTGCTCAAGCATTTTTTTTCACGATAGTGTGTAGGCAAGGAAAGCTTGAGAGGAAACACGAAAAATCACGTCAAGAAAAACATTGTTTTTTTCAATGACATTAAAAACGGCCGTGTGTACGCGGCATTAGTTTCTTGTCCCCACACAGCCACCAAACATCAGCTAGTTGCTGTTTCTGTTCCTGAAACCATTTTAGTTGGTACTTAATGTCTGTAGTTGACATTGTAGTTGCACAGTATTCAGGAGATAGAGTGCCAACCTTTGTACCATCCTTATCTTTGTTAGAGAAACAAGAAAAAATTCCTGGTAATGCTTGTACTGAAGGGGATATACTTTGCATTTTAGTTTTAGGGTATCTCTTTTTCTCATTTACACATTCCGACCCAGTAATAGTTTCTGAAAACAGTCTTATTATACAAGTTAAATCTGTTTCCTGTTCAGGGAGAGGAATGGTAGCTAGTTGTGGTCTTGGGTTTGCACAAGAAATACAATCACTTAACCCCTTAGATTGGGTTGTATACCTGACCCATTCTATCCACTCATTTTTGTCTCCAAATCCTGTTTCTATACTTAATTGTTCCTTGTAGGAAAAATATGTTTTAATTAAGGAGGTATTAAGTTGAAACTGAGTTGGCTCTGGGGCTGGGGTGTTCTGACCAGGGATTACAACCTTAATAGTAATTCTTCCTAGTAGGTCAGATATTGTACCATATACCAATTCGTTGTATTGTTTAGTTTACAAAATGGGAGCCATTGTCACTGTAAATCAGAGAGGGGATCCCTTGACATGGAATCACCTCTTTGATTAGTACTTTGGCTACTGACTGCCCATCTGGGTGTGTCATAGGAAAAGCTTCCACCCACTTTGTAAACATGTCAACAATAACCAGACAGTACTTATTATTCTTACATATGTTCAATTCAATAACATCCATGCATATTGTGTGAAAGGGATAAGGGGGTTGTGGGAAATGACCTCTTAAAGTGGAAGTAAACCGTCCTATCCTTTTCAGGCAAGGAAGCTGCCATCTTGGCCTCTGTTTAATCTTCTACTGCCATGATGCTGCACATGTGATCAGTTATGACACCAGCCATTGGATGGTTTGACAGTTTGGTTGAGAGCACAACTAATGTGACAGTTGGCATTCCCAGCATGCCGGGAATGTAACTGCTTTTTGAAACTGTTAAATCGATGGGTTTACTTCCACTTTAAAGGTCTTAGGGCACCTTGTGCATGGTATCTGGTACATGTGAGACAAAGTTTTTTTGAGTAGTTCGTAAATCCATATGTTGTGAATACCTTGTTGATCACCTGTACCATCCCTCCTTTTGAGGTATGGGCTTGCCCATGGCTCAATAACGCAGCATACCTAAATAATGATGTAGGTAAGATGGGTTTACCGTCTGCACTTGTGTATACACCATTGACCAATGTTGCCCCTTTTGATAACCACTTTTTTTTTTCACCTGCCGGTGATATTTTCTGCATTTCGGATAACCATGATTCATCAATATGTGCACCAAATGGTATTTTAAAAAACGGCCCTCCTAATAAAAACACCGCTCAGCGCTTAAGATACAATCAGTGAGATAACAGTGAAATAGATAAACAATGAATACTCCAAGTAGCAGCTGCTTAAAAAGTTATGATGTATAAAAAAAGACAGTATAGAAAAAACTCTAAATAAATACACAGAGTCCTAAATGATACTGTAGCAGCGCTTCTTTCAAAATAAATTTCTGAAAGTCCTCTATAAAAGTTCAAGTATAGGTAGTGACAATGGTGCAGATGGTTAAAGATGTGACTGCAATAATATTGATTGTGCCAGATTATTCCTTTATCTCCAGTTGTTGACCACGTGGGGGGAAATTAAAATTCCCCTTAAGGGGATGCACTTACCAGAGGTAAGGTTCAAAAAGGCATGAACCAATAGTCCACATCCGACCTGGTCGCTGCAATCTCCACCAGCCACACTGTTATGTTGAGGTCCGTATGACATATAAGGCAAAAATAAATTCTGCATAGGGTAGTACTGTAAAAAACCTTTATTCAAATCCCCACAGCCCCCCTTTATACATATGTGCGTACCACAGTGCAGATGTAAATACACAGTGTTTAAGGTGACTAAGTGCACTCTGAGCAGGAATAGTGAACGGCGGCGCCGTCTGGGTTACCAGTAACCTCGCGTCCTTCTCCTCGCTTCCTGGTCTGTGGAGCGCATCTGTCGTCACTTCCGGTGATTGGTTAGAGAGTCACGCCCTGACACGTTTCGTCACTTCCGGACTTCGTCTGAGGGCGTGACTCTCATTACCAACACCGAGTTTAAGTAAGGACTGACTCCGCCCCCTTGTCCGACGCCAGGCGCGACTACGTGTGTGCGCCATGACCGGACATCCGCCCGCAAGGTAAACATTGCCAGCTTAGGAGCGGAAGTACTGGAACGGCCATATTATGTGTGGGATGCATTAGGGGTTTGTTGTGTATATCATTAGTCAGCCAGTAATTACAATAGCGGTCCCAACTTTCACCACATGAATTGCATATCCCACTCATACTATGTGTTTGACGGACAACAGGTGCTTATGCAGCAAACCAATGTCTATCATATGTTAATAGTGGTTTAAAAAACAAATCCTTGTTTAATCCCCTAAACAACCCAAACCACCAGGTGGAGGTATTTAAGGTATTTTAAATCATTTGCAGAATATCAATCTAACAAAAGAACAAGAAGTACTGTTAGTAACGGCAGATGTATCATCTTTATACTCGATTATCCAACACGATGACGCATTATTAGCTCTGAATTGGGCATTGAGCCAAAGGGAGGACCTACCCCATGACCAGAAAATTTTCATTGGACATGCGCTCAATTACTGTCTCTCCCACAACTACTTCTGGTATGACAGTAAATTCTACTCACAGAAAAGAGGAGTGGCGATGGGCGCTAAATTTGCGCCCAGTATCGCAAATTTATTCATGGCCGAATGGGAGGACAAAACGATTTTTAACGACATAAAAACAGAGCTAATTTTTTATAAACGTTTTATCGACGATATATTTTTTATATGGGCAGGATCAATAGTTTCTTTAATTGCGTTTTTAAATGTTTTAAATAACAACACTAAAAACATTAAATTAACGACAGAATGGCATAACAAAGAGATACATTTCTTAGATGTCTGCATTTACCGTCAAGAGAACAAACTGGAAACCAAGGTGTTTTTTAAAAATACTGACCGCAATAGCTACTTACCAACCACGAGTGGCCATCACCCCCTATGGCTCAAAAACATACCGAAAGGGCAACTGATGAGAGTTAAAAGGAATTGTTCAGAAGATATTAATTTCTTCCAGCAAGCGAAAATACTCACCGACAGATTTGAGGCCAAAGGCTATAATCCCCAGACCCTAAAAAAACTGGTGGAGGAGGTTGCAATCATCCCTAGGGAACTGACCCTTCAAAACAAACAAACATCCAATTTGAAACCTGTGACTACTAAAGAATGGGGTTTCCTCTCGCAATACCACACACAATACAAGGAAGTGGAGTCTATCTTTGATCAACATTGGCACATTCTCTTAATGGACAAAAAATTAAGTACTGTTCTACCTCCCAGACCACAGTTCATCTACAAGAAAGCACCCAACTATGGAGACCGTGTGGTTAGGAAAATTTTAGATCCTCCCAAGAAACCACAATCTTTTTGGGACAAAAATGGGTTCTTTGCCTGTAAAAGATGCAAAGCGTGCAGAGAAGTGGCACGACCACTGAGAGGAATTGACAACTTCATTGTCCCATACAACAACAGAAAATTTGATATAAAACAGTTTATTACTTGTAATAGCCAGTATGTAGTGTATGCCTTAAAATGCCCTTGTGGCCTATTTTATATAGGCCGCACTAAAAGACTACTGAGAATCAGAATAGCAGAACACATACAGAATATTAAAATCGGCTATAAGGACCATAATGTGTCACTACATTTTAAATTGAAACACAATCAAGACGCTTCCGGCCTACAATTTTGGGGAATCGAACACTTAGAACCACATTGGAGAGGCTCTCATAGAGTCCGGGAACTCTCCAAGCGAGAAACTATGTGGATATTTCTAACAGAAGTTTTAGTACCCAAAGGCCTGAATGTTGAACTTGATATCAACTGTTTTATAAGTGACACTTAACATTCCAGTCGGAAAGTCTCTTTTACATGGTTATATGTCTCATCCTTCAGTTTTAAACGTTTTATGTTCCAATTTTAGATATTTTTACTCTAAATGTGTTCTCTTTTTTAACATCTGGCTAAGTTTATATATGTTTACAGAGTGGAGAAACAGTCCATAAAGATAATATACAATGAAACAGCATTAGTTCACACCATAACTAGCCTGTCTAGTCTACCTCAAACCCAGCCTACCTATTTGATTACCTATTTTAGTACCTAAATTTAGGACTTAAATTAATGGGTTATCTAAACATTATTTCAATTTGTAGTAAGTATAAGAGAAACATGAGGCGATATATACTGTTTGGTGCTGTAATAGGCCTAATCATGTAAACATACACAGCCGTGAGCTCACAATAACACTTTCTTACAGATTATAGGTGTAGACTTAATAATATATTTTTTATTTATTTGAATTTATTTGAGTTTACCGGATTTAATTCAAGTCATATGGTACAGTTTTGAATTGCGTTTTTTTATATATATATATGGTGTTTTAGAAAATGTTTTTTTAAAAATGGTTTTAAAAGACGTTGTTTTTAAATTAAGTTTTTTTAAAAGGTATATGAAACATAGCAGTCTGCACATTAATATAAGGAATTATGTACAATATGACCGTCATTTTGCATTGTATCATACAAACAATCATTGCCACAGAGTGGGGGTGGTCTGATGCAGTTGCCAGTTTGCAGCCGATGGAAATTGTCCCAAACAAATCGGTTAGTGTATGAGGGCAACGGCAGCGGATTTACAACCAGACCTTCCCCACTTGTGGACATATGATAGACATTGGTTTGCTGCATAAGCACCTGTTGTCCGTCAAACACATAGTATGAGTGGGATATGCAATTCATGTGGTGAAAGTTGGGACCGCTATTGTAATTACTGGCTGACTAATGATATACACAACAAACCCCTAATGCATCCCACACATAATATGGCCGTTCCAGTACTTCCGCTCCTAAGCTGGCAATGTTTACCTTGCGGGCGGATGTCCGGTCATGGCGCACACACGTAGTCGCGCCTGGCGTCGGACAAGGGGGCGGAGTCAGTCCTTACTTAAACTCGGTGTTGGTAATGAGAGTCACGCCCTCAGACGAAGTCCGGAAGTGACGAAACGTGTCAGGGCGTGACTCTCTAACCAATCACCGGAAGTGACGACAGATGCGCTCCACAGACCAGGAAGCGAGGAGAAGGACGCGAGGTTACTGGTAACCCAGACGGCGCCGCCGTTCACTATTCCTGCTCAGAGTGCACTTAGTCACCTTAAACACTGTGTATTTACATCTGCACTGTGGTACGCACATATGTATAAAGGGGGGCTGTGGGGATTTGAATAAAGGTTTTTTACAGTACTACCCTATGCAGAATTTATTTTTGCCTTATATGTCATACGGACCTCAACATAACAGTGTGGCTGGTGGAGATTGCAGCGACCAGGTCGGATGTGGACTATTGGTTCATGCCTTTTTGAACCTTACCTCTGGTAAGTGCATCCCCTTAAGGGGAATTTTAATTTCCCCCCACGTGGTGAACAACTGGAGATAAAGGAATAATCTGGCACAATCAATATTATTGCAGTCACATCTTTAACCATCTGCACCATTGTCACTACCTATACTTGAACTTTTATAGAGGACTTTCAGAAATTTATTTTGAAAGAAGCGCTGCTACAGTATCATTTAGGACTCTGTGTATTTATTTAGAGTTTTTTCTATACTGTCTTTTTTTATGATTCATCAATAGCTTTCCGTACCTCATCATTTATTTGAAGATCTGTATAGTATATGTGTGTTATTTGCTGTTATTTGCTGTCCTTCAGCAGCTGCCTTTGCTGTCTTGTCTGCTAGTGCATTCCCATAGTTGCCAACATTGGGAAAGAATAATCCGGGACACTTTTTTTGCATGGAGGCGGAGCCTTGATATAATTAGGGGGCGTGGCGTTCGTTTGTAGGCGTGTCACACCTAATAGGAAAAATGCGTCGCGCGAAGCGCGCCATGGCGAGAAATGGGCGTGGTTCACGCGTGCGAGTGGGCGTGGCTTAAATGGGCATGGCTCAGAAGGGGTGTGGTTGAAGTCTGAGATGAAGAAAGAAAGAAAGAAAGAAAGAAAGAAGCCAGATCCTACCTCACAATAGAAATGTGTTCTCCAGAAAGTTTAACAAAATCGGCAGATAAAGATACTCCAAAACACCTGTTTGTTATGGTGTCAGGATGATTGAAGCGCATTTTTTCTATTATTACATTGTAATATAAAATGAAATCATTCAACTCACCATAATGCCGAATCAGTGGAAGCGTGTCACCTGCCACCAGATGCCTCCCCAGCAGTCCGTCCTTGCATCAGGTGCCTCCCCAGCAGTCCGTCCTTACATCAGGTGCCCCCAGAAGCAGAGCCCCTCTTTACAGAACTGTGTCCCTGGCAGCGGAGCCCTCCTTTACATCTGGTGTTCCCGGCAGTGGAGCCCTCCTTACAGATCTGTGTCCCCCAGCAACAGAGCCCTCCTTACTTCAGTGTCCCCAGCAGCTGGCAGCAGCAGAGCTCTCCTTTATATCTGGTGTCCCCAGCAGCAGAGCCCTCCTTTACATCTGGTGTCCCCCAGCAGCGGAGCCCTCCTAACAGGTCTGTGTCCCCTAGCAGCGGCAGCCAGCCCCGGGGAACAGATGCTCTCACCTCCCGGCGTCTCTGTGTGTGTGCTGGGGCAGCTCCACGATCCATGATCATTTCCCGGTGTCGTGCCGAGAATGGTTCCCCCGCCGGATTCTGTTCCCCCTGGCTCTCGGCTCCTATCGGAACTCCGCCTCCCCAGTCCTGTACATTGCCGCTCCCTCACGAATGCTCATAATACCGCCCCGCCTCGCTTTCTCATGTGTGAACACAGAGAGGGGAGAAGCCGATTGGCTGTTCCTCCCCTCACCACTGAACACAAGAGGAAATAATCCTTGTGTCTGCAGTGGCGGCCATCTTTTTGTAGCCCGCCGTTTTTTTACCCAAACATTCCCGATTTTCCCGGCGGCCGGGACAAAGGCAAAATTCCGGGAAAATAGGCGGGACAAAATAATTACAGGACGAGGGTCCCAAATCCGTGATTGTCCCGGGAAAAACGGGACTGTTGGCAACTATGCATTCCCTAGGGTAATTGGATCTGTTCCCTTTCTATGTGCTGCACATTTACAAATAGCCACTTGTGCTGGTTTTTGTACATGTTCTAGAAGGACAAGAATGAGATCTCTATGTGATCGGTTTACCTGTGGACGTAATCATACCCCTATTTTTCCATTGCTGGGCAAAAATGTGTATAGTACAGAATTGGCTGTCAGTATAAATATAATTTTTTTTCCCTTCCCCTAGACTGCAGGCCCTAGACAGGGCTATAATTTCAGCTTGTTGTGCAGAATAGGAACTGGGAAGGGGTCTAGCTTCAGTGACCTGGTCATGTGTTTCTATAGCATAAGCCGCTTGATTTACACCTTTATCGTTTGTTTTTTTCTACAGGACCCATCAACAAAAAAGGTAATGTCAGCATCTAGAAAGGGAACATCAGTGAGATCCTTCCTAGGGAGTACCCGTTCATCGATTTGAGCTATACAGTCATGTGGATCCCCGTCACCAGGTGTTGGCATTAGTGTAGCAGGATTCAATGTAGTACACCTCTTGATTGTAATGTGTGGTTGTCCCAGAAGTGTAGTCATGCATGATGAATGCCTGACTGGAGATAAATAGGAGATTTTGTCTTGTAGTAAGATCACTGAAATGACATGTGAGACCTTTAAGTACCAGGGGTGGAACAATACTATCAATGCAGATGATTATGACAGGATGTTTAATAAAACATCTAAAAGAAATGCCAAGTGCCCCTG
Source organism: Rana muscosa (assembly GCA_029206835.1). Classification (NCBI taxonomy): domain Eukaryota; kingdom Metazoa; phylum Chordata; class Amphibia; order Anura; family Ranidae; genus Rana; species Rana muscosa. The sequence goes on along the minus strand of CM055123.1, from coordinate 399,870,211 downwards.
GACGACAACAGGTTTGTCGAAACGGCGTAGGGAGGAGCGGCGTGCTGATGTCACCACAATACACACGCAGAGTCCCGGAAGGAACAGGCTGTGGGAGCCGGCCGGCTTTATTACTACACACACGCTTTTTTATGTCTACACAAATGCAAGTGCATTTCTTTTAGATGTTTTATTAAACTGGATTTTTACTGGATTACGCTATGGTGGCGCTCTCTTTTCATCCTGTCATTATCATCTGATACCATGAGAGGGATTGGAGACACAAGCACCAGAAGAGCGGAGATAGCTGATTGATCCATTCAGAGACCCTGGCAGGGGTAACGGCCATCTGCACTGACTGATCTCTTGCAGGGATCAGATTTTCTGGTAAGCGGCAGTCATATCAGAGGTGGTGGACCTCTTTCTATCTGAGGTCTGCAATAGGGTATAGAGAATTGGGAGCGGGTGGTGAAGTCAGAGGGGGAGCAGAGACTGTCTTTGGGGTTGGGGAGTCCTCTAAAGGGTGTGTATTGGCTGTCGGGGGCATTTGATTTGTTGCGTTTTGTTCAGTCAATACTTGCTGAACTAAACTTCGGAGGACGGTCATATTATTGTCCTCCTCTTTGTCTAAAAACATAGTCTTTTTATGATTTTTCTGATTTTAACCTACAGTTAGCCTCCTCAAGCCATTTCTTTGCCTGGGGAAGACCTAATTTCTTCTGTTTCCTTATTTTTTATGCCGGCATCATTTTTAAGCTTTCTACACTACATAGTATTATACAACCATCCTTATTTAAAAGAAGCATCAAAATCATACTTTGTTTCCCACATCTTAAGAAATTTTACATTCTCTTTGTCTGGACTACACATATACTTTGCATCTTCATTCAAACCATCAGATTTTTCATGGATCACACCCATTTTAAGGTGCACACGGAGATTTTTTGTAAGGTCTTCTCACACTGACACAACACATGCACACAGTATCTTATCACTTTTGCAGCTACTCACAGACTTTCTAGTCGTGACATATCACTTCTAGATTATTGATCTTGTGTCCTGCTAAAATACTGGTGTCTTGTCTTCTTAATTAATGCTTCATTCATTTGTAGGAAACATGAACAGAATTACAAGGGAACTAATTTTCACCTGACTGTTCACCTCACTCCTTATCAAAACATTAATATTTCAGTAAACTGTAGGGAGCATGAACAGAATTACAAGAGAGACTTTATTTCTCCCGACAGTTCTTCCCACACTTTATCAAAACATTAATATTTGTTGATTCAAAAAGGTATTTATATGCCGTGTACAGGATTTTACACAACATATGAGGCTGGTTGAGCACAAGGGCCCATCAAATGACCTCTATTTTTTACCTGGAAATCTATCAGGCCATATCTTTGTATCAACAGGGGTTTCTTTTTTTTATGTAGGAGTATTTATATGTCCCCACAGGAATTTTTGCAGTTTACAAGTCTGTCAGGATCTAGGATCCTTTGTCGATAAATTTCCTTTATCTGCACCCGGGTATTAGTATGGGACCATACTCCTATATCAAATGGCAATTAAACTACGGACGTATCTACTTATTTTCCCTCAACCAGGATAAAGCAAAACATAATAGAAACAGATACACATTAAATTAATCTCTATATTATATGTATGTAATCAAATCCCTTAATTCATTAAATTCCTAATCACATTTAGGCCAAAAGGCATAATATTATAAATGAAAATATCTTACCTTGCCCCGAGAGCGGTCTCTTGTGCTGGTCCGGTAAGTCGCTGCCCGGGAGGCACTAGTTCAGCGAGCCGGCCTCTGTTAACGTCAAACTTGAGACGGAGGACTTACAGTTTTGCCGTACGGACATCGGTTCACTGGGTTGTTGGCTAGTGCTTTCCAGGAATTTGGACTTCCGCTACTCAAAGGACCAAAATGTTACAGAATAATCTGGCTTCTCAGACCGTCTCTCGAGTCAAGTTAAGGTATTTATTTATGTAGCGGGTTCCCCAAATTTAACCCTGCTATATCTAAATTTAGGGGTGACCAGAGCAATAGTTAGCTTGGGTCTTTTGATTGGACTCTGCTTTAGTGCTGTGTCATCTGGCATGCAGTTCCCCTTTAGTCATATAGGTGGCGTTGTCACCTATACCCGGGGTTGAACCACAGGTGATGGAGTGGATATTGGATGTACTTTCCGGGAGAGGATATATAAGGAGCAGACGCCATTACACAGGGAGCAATTCCCGGGGCCCATGCCCGGAGGAGAGTGATTTCGGGGCCATTTAATGCGAGGAGGGAGCTACCCCTCAAGGGGGGGTGCGCCTCATCATGATCGAGGAGTCTCGGGCACCCTTAGCTACGGAGTTCCGAAGGGACTCAGTACCTTTGACTGAGTCCATAGAAGAAGCTGAGGAAACCCAGGGAACCTTGGAGGGGTGACCGCTCTGACTGAAGGGGAACAGGGGGAGGATCGATTCCATAACAAGAGGATAGTGATAAAGATTGCTAACTCGGGAAAGGCCTGGTGACCTGTCAGAGGGAAGGATTCCTAGCTTCACGGACTGCCTTAGAGGAGCTGTTTGCTGCCTAAAAAGGAGGGATCTCCTTGACTTGGTCCTTGGAGGGGACTGAGTCATTGTTCCAGCATCACGCTGGCTGCTAGTGCTATTGAGTGACTATTCGGGTGAGCTGTACCCACTCGGGATCGAGTGGCGACGAAGCCAAGAGTGTGCCTGAATCCACTTCTATCTGCTAACCCTTTTCTTCTCACTTCAACTCTTTGGTTCCTGGAAGCAAGATAAAATAAACTCACGTTGGAGTTGATATGTTGTGTGGACATTGACCTCATTGGGGAAAGTTAAAGACTCACCTCTATAAACATAGAGGGGAGAACAAGAAGAAGGAGACTTATTAACTGCAGGACCCAAGTATGTAACACCGCCCGACCTTTATAACCTAGAGGACACGGGCATGTGGCATGGTGTGTCTTCTTCCCCTGCTTGGGAAGGTAAGAGGGGGAAAAGGATCCGTGTGCTACATTTGCATATGCAAGAGAAATGTACATTCAGGCTTATGATCGAGACATTTCTGCTGTAATAGGTTTGTATGTTCTTTTTATCACCCTTAGACCTTCCCCCCTTCCTGCTCGTAACGTCCTGATCACATGTATAATTTCAACCTTTATTCTGACGTAGAGCAGGAAGAAGGGAATATCTGTTTACAGACTAATCCCTGCCACAGGAAACTTCATACAATGTACTTCTAAAGCCCATGTTTTTACGAATGGAAGCAAAATACAGTTTTACAATAACTCAGCACATTTAAATATAATATAGACTACCTAGCATATTCTAATATAATATGGTTATATGACTATTCCAGAAATACTTGTATAATAGGGTTATATAAAAATATATATCTAAGCATTTTAAAGGTATAATGCCGCGTACACACAATCGTTTTTAATGTCATTGGCATTTTTCTCGACGTGATTTTTCGTGATTCTTCTCAAGCCTGCCTTGCCTACACACTATCGTGGAAAAAAATGTTGGAGTAAAGCGCGGTGACGTACAACACGTACGACGGCACTATAAAGGGGAAGTTCCATTCGGATGGCGCCACCCTTCATGTTAGTAAAGTTTGTTGAGGGACGATTCGCACTTTTCAGCCTCGTGCTTTTCAGTCCGTTACAGCGTGACGAATGTGCTATCTCCATTACGAACGCTAGTTTTACCAGAACGAGCGCTCCCGTCTCATGCTTGATTCTGAGCATGCGCATTTTTTTTCACGTCGTTAAAGCCCACACACGGCCGTTTTTCACGACGAGAAAAACGACGATGTAAAAAGCGACGTGAAAAATTAGAGCATGTTCCAATTTTTCTCGTCGTGATTCTCTGCGTTTTTCTCGTCGGGAAAAATGCTGGAAAGCCCACACACGATAATTTTTAATGACCATTTTAAAAAATGTAATTTTTCTCGTCATTAAAAACGATCGTGTGTACGCGGCATTAGACTATATAAGGTTGCATTTTCATAGCTGACATTAAAGGTATAATACTAAATTTCTCTAACAGAACTCCCCCCAGAACTGCCATTGATCCAACCCCCCCCACCAGCACTGCCACTCATCCCATTCCCCCCCACCACCAAGGAGTAAGAGAAGGAATAATAATAGAGAATACATAAAAGGGAGAGCAAAAGAGGGGGAGGAACAAAGAAAAAGGGAAAGAAAAAATAAGAGAAAGAACAAGAAAGACAGCTAGAGAGAGGGATGGGGGGGGGGGGGGGAGAAAAAACTAAGAAATTCTGATAGAGATAAAAGGGAAAGAAAGGAGAACCAAGAGAAAGAGTGGTACATCCTAAAATACTGTACGAGTGGAAGGGACTCGGGGAGCGCTAAATGTCCTTGGGTTAGGGGCGCAAATTACTTGTCTTGCCTTGGGTCCTGACAACCCACGCTACGAAAATAATTTTACTGTTAAGGGTCCCCACAACTTTGGAAATTTTATCAAGGGGTCACGGCACTAGTAAGGTCGAGAACCACTGGTATAGACTCTCACATCTCACTAATATAACAGCAACGGAAGACTCTCTATGATGAACTGAGCACATTCCAATCACCAATCATCTAAAAATGATGTTCATTTGTAGAAAATGACTCAGAACAGAATATTGTAGAGTAGAGCTTTCTTCTTTATTCTAGAAAATCGGGTTACATTATTAACACAAAAAAATTATCTAAATGAAATCTTGCATAGCTGATTTAAAAGAAAAATTTAATTTAAAAGGAATTATACTTTAGTCGGTCCAATAAAAAGTTAGTTCCTTCAGTAAAGCAAAAAAGATGTACAGTGTATTGGCTAATAGCAACCAATAAAAAGTATGGTCAATGGGTTGTCGTACTCTATGGTGGGGCCTGTGTGTGAGTGCGGGACCAAGTCAGCATTGTTTAGACAACCGTATTACTATAATTCAATCCCTACAGACCTATAACTATGACATCATAGTACATTGTACTTTGGCCACGCCTCCAAATAAGCCAATATGAACACAAAAACTTTATTAGCATTTGTGAATATTCTGGGGTCCAAGAAGTGATTTTCTTTAACGGAAACATTTTATACATTCTGACTACAAGGAAAGACACACGTTCTCTGGAGGTTATTCTTGCCACACTCCCCAGAACATAAAAAAGGTTGTTATTCCATGTGAATTCCCTGGTGTCGATCATGGGGACTTTTTTTACTGAAGAATCTCCCGCAAATGAACACGAATAAGGACGTTCCCCCGTGTGAACTCTCTGGTGTCTAAGAAGTTTATTTTTCCGGACTAAACATTTTCCACACTCTGAACATGCATAAGGACTTTCCCCCTTCTGACTACTTTGGTGTATAAGAAGTCTCTGAGGGAAAGATTTCCTGCATTCTACACAATAATAAGGACGCTCACCAGTTTGAATTTTCAAGTGTTGGCGAAGGTTTCCTTTGTCCTTGAAACATTTCCCACACTCTGAGCATGAATAGGGACATTCATCCGTGTGAACTCTCTGGTGTAGAAGAAGTCCTTCTTTCTGAATGAAAGATTTCACACACTCGGAACATGAATGAGGATACTCGCATGTATGAATTCTTTGGTGTTTAAGAAGGTGTTCTTTCCGAACTAAACATTTCCCGCACTCTGAACATGAAAAAGGACGCTCGCCGGTGTGAATTCTCTGGTGATTATTAAGTTCGCCTTTCTGAACAAAAGTTTTCCCGCACTCTGAACACGAATAGGGACGCTTGCCCGTGTGAATTCTCTGGTGTTTAAGAAGGTTTCCTTTTTTTGTGGAAACATTTCCCGCACTCTGAACATGAATAGGGACGCTCTCCAGTGTGATTAACAAGATTTCCTTTCTGATTGAAACTTTTCCCACGCTCTGAACAAGAATACGGACGCTCATCTTTTGTGAATTCTCTGGTGGAAAACAAGACGTCTTTTCTGAGTGAACGATTTCCCGCAGTCTGAACATGAAAAAGGACGCTCCCCCGTGTGACTTCTCTGGTGAATAACAAGGTCTCTTTTCTGAATGAAACCTTTCCGACACTCTGAACATGAATAAGGACGTTCACCCGTGTGACTTCTCTGGTGAACAACAAGGTCTGTTTTCTGAATGAAACCTTTCCCACACTCTGAACATGAATAAGGACGTTCACCCGTGTGACTTCTCTGGTGAACAACAAGGTATCTTTTCTGAATGAAACCTTTCCCGCACTCTGAACATGAAAAAGGACGTTCACCCGTGTGACTCCTCTGGTGAACAACAAGGTCTCTTTTCTGAATGAAACCTTTCCCGCACTCTGAACATGAATAAGGACAATCACCCATGTGACTTCTCTGGTGAACAACAAGGTCTCTTTTCTGAATGAAACCTTTCCCGCACTCTGAACATGAATGTGGACGCTCACCCGTGTGAGTTCTCTGATGTGTGAGAAGGTTTCCTTTCTGAATGAAGCCTTTACCACAGTGCGAACACGAGAATGGACGCTCACCCGTGTGAATTCTCTGGTGACTGAGAAAGTTTCTTTTCACATTAAAACATCTCCCGCACTCTGGACATGAGAAAGTACGCACACTCTTATGACTTTTCTGGTGTGCAAGAGGCTCTCTGGTTTCTTTGGAAGAATTCCCACACACTGTAGATGACAAGGAATGTTCTCCTGTGTGAGATCCTTCATGGTTCAAGGAAGATTCCTCGGGATTAGATGGATCTGTTGATTTATCTGTACTGTGAGATTCAAAAATAATAGTATGTGGATCATCAGAAGATTCCTCAGGATCAGAGAAATCCCATGATCTCTCCATATGATAAGTTCTATGATGTATTATTTGTGTAATGCGATTCACTCCTGGAGAACGTTGTGTGGTGGGATTTTCTTCTGCTTTATATTCTGAAGATAAGTTATTCAGGACATAGTGTCCACCTGTAGGATATCAATGTTCAAATGTTATTAGAATTCTTCATTCCTTTCATTCAGAAGTCATATACAGTATGTTGGTCTAACACTCTACAGTATCTCAGAGCTCTGGCATGGAATTGGGGGCAATCATAACATAAAATATCAATACAAACCAGATAAAGATCCATACAAACCAGATAAAGACACAGAATCTCCTCCTCATTTGTTGGGAACATGACATTATATTGAGGAATGGAGATGGACCTTTCATATGGTGTACAGTATCTCCCCCTCATTTGTTGGGAACATGACATTATATTGAAGAATGGAGATGGACCTTTCATATGGTGTACAGTATCTCCTCCTCATTTGTTGGGAACATGACGTTATATTGAGGAATGGAGATGGACCTTTCATATGGTGTACAGTATCTCCCGCTCATTTGTTGGGAACATGACATTATATTGAGGAATGGAGATGGACCTTTCATATGGTGTACAGTATCTCCTCCTCATTTGTTGGGAACATGACGTTATATTGAGGAATGGAGATGGACCTTTCATATGGTGTACAGAATCTCCTCCTCATTTGTTGGGAACATGACATTATATTGAGGAATGGAGATGGACCTTTCATATGGTGTACAGTATCTCCCCCTCATTTGTTGGGAACATGACATTATATTGAGGAATGGAGATGGACCTTTCATATGGTGTACAGTATCTCCTCCTCATTTGTTGGGAACATGACATTATATTGAGGAATGGAGATGGACCTTTCATATGGTGTACAGTATCTCTCCTCATTTGTTGGGAACATGACGTTATATTGAGGAATGGAGATGAGCCTTTCATATGGTGTACAGTATCTCCTCCTCATTTGTTGGGAACATGACATTATATTGAGGAATGGAGATGGACCTTTCATATGGTGTACAGTATCTCCTCCTCATTTGTTGGGAACATGACGTTATATTGAGGAATGGAGATGAGCCTTTCATATGGTGTACAGTATCTCCTCCTCATTTGTTGGGAACATGACGTTATATTGAGGAATGGAGATGGACCTTTCATATGGTGTACAGTATCTCCTCCTCATTTGTTGGGAACATGACATTATATTGAGGAATGGAGATGGACCTTTCATATGGTGTACAGTATCTCTCCTCATTTGTTGGGAACATGACGTTATATTGAGGAATGGAGATGAGCCTTTCATATGGTGTACAGTATCTCCTCCTCATTTGTTGGGAACATGACATTATATTGAGGAATGGAGATGGACCTTTCATATGGTGTACAGTATCTCCTCCTCATTTGTTGGGAACATGACGTTATATTGAGGAATGGAGATGGACCTTTATATGGTGTACAGTATCTCCTCCTCATTTGTTGGGAACATGACGTTATATTGAGGAATGGAGATGAGCCTTTCATATGGTGTACAGTATCTCCTCCTCATTTGTTGGGAACATGACATTATATTGAGGAATGGAGATGGACCTTTCATATGGTGTACAGTATCTCCTCCTCATTTGTTGGGAACATGACGTTATATTGAGGAATGGAGATGGACCTTTCATATGGTGTACAGCAGGGATATGCAATTAGCGGACCTCCAGCTGTTGCAGAACTACAAATCCCATGAGGCATAGCAAGACTCTGACAGCCACAAGCATTACACCCAGAGGCAGAGGCGTGATGGGACTTGTAGTTTTGCAACAGCTGGAGGTCCGCTAATTGCATATCCCTGGTGTACAGTATCTCCTCCTCATTTGTTGGGAACATGACGTCATATTGAGGAATGGAAATGGACCTTTCATACGGTGTACAGTATCTCCACGTTGCAATTATTTAAATTCATTTTTTATACTCATAGAAGAAAAAGGAAAAATTTGAACATTTCTGCATTTAGTGATTATTACTCACTTCTTTTGATATAAAGAGAAGATTCCTCCTGTTCACTTTTCATGGTAATCTCCTTCTGATCTCCACTCACCAACGTCTCTTCTTCTTCCTCTTTAACCTCAAGTTTGATGTCTTTTCCTAATTTATCCTGAACCCCAAAATGAAAAAAATAAAATATCTGTAAAATTAAGTTCAATATTAAAAAAAAAATATCTGTAGTGCCTTGTACACGCGACTGGATTTTCCGATGAAATAAGTCGGGCTCTTTTCATCAGATATTACGTCCGTGTGTATGCCCCATCAGACTTTTTCCTTCTGAAATTCCAACGGACTTAGATAGAGAACTTGTTCTCTTTTTTTCCGACGGACAAAAATTTCTATTGGAAAGTCAGTTTGTCTGTATTGTGACAGCAGGAAGGTAAAGTCACCTGGTTGCATCCAGGGGGGTAGATATATTTCGCCCAGATTCAGGCTTTACGCCGACTTATACAACTAGGTGGAGAGTTGTATAAGGCTAGTGGGCTCATGGATGACTCATACCTCTAGGGAGAGTGTGGGGCGTCGTGCAGACAGAGATGAGGAGACCAGCTGAACCTTGTCAGCTCATTTAGGCCTCTATAAGAACTCCCAGCTTCATTAGATGTTAGCTCATGCCTGGAACCAGACCTGTGTGGACTGTCTAGGGAGAGTGAACCCCTGTGCGGTGAGACAAAGCCTGTGTGGCTATTTGCTTGGACATTTAAAACCAGGGACTTAGGGACTAGGACAGCACTAGGCTGATCCCAGTTGTTAGTTAGGAAACCTGTATGTTTAGTCAGAGGTCAAGTTGACCAGGATTTATTTTGTTTATGTTTCTTTTGCTTTGCTGTGTTTTGTCACTGTAAATAGAAAATAAACCGCACCTTTTTGATTTTGAAAACCACAACCTCCGTTTGCTGGGCCTGTTTTTGTGTGGGGAGCCCATCTCGGGGGTCACACACACCCGCTGCCGAGCTAACCCCCTCACAGTTGGTGGAGAACCAGTGGCAGTTTTTTTTTTTAAGCCAGCATGGAGGAGATACTGAAGCAGCTGGCTCTAGCAAATGCCAATCAACAGCAGACAAATGCAGGTTTGCAAAAGAACTTCGCAGCCCAGCAGCAAGCTCATCAACAGAGCCTTGCAGCCCAGCAGCAGACAAACGCAACTTTGCAACAGAGTCTGGAGGCTCAGCAACAAGCCCAGCAGCAATCTGAGGCCCGCTTCATAGACCTGTTGCAGAAGCAAGAGCAGAGACTACAACAACAGATGGAAGCAGTAATGCAGCAACGTCCGCAGACCAGTGAGGAAAGCCGTCCCACTAATACCGCGTCCTTTGGGGTGAGTCGTTTATTGACAAAAATGACTGGAGAGGATGATCCAGAGGTATTTTTGACCACATTTGAAAGGACCGCTGAAAGAGAAAAGTGGCCTGAGGAGCAGTGGGCTGGACTGGTGGCTCCTCTGTTAACTGGTGAATCGCAGAAAGCTTACTATGACCTAGAGCCTAACCAAGCAAAAGACTATGTGATGCTAAAAGCTGAAATATTGGCAAGGCTGGGTGTCACCCAGGCTGTCCGGGCTCAGCGTGTGCATAACTGGACTTTCCAGCTTGGAAAACCCCCCAGGTCTCAAATGTATGATCTCATTCACCTGAGCAGAAAGTGGCTACAGCCAGAGACTTTGTCCGCACCAAAGATTGTGGAACGTGTTGTAATGGATCGGTTTTTGAGAGCTCTTCCTACTGCCATCCAAAAGTGGGTAAGCCATGGAGACCCAGAGACGGCCGATGGTCTTGTGGATCGTGTGGAGAAATACTTGGCTACAGAGAACCTGACGGCCTCTTCCAGAGACACTCGGACTTTCCACCCTAAGACCAGACCATCCCCAGGGGCGGATAAGAGGATTCCAAGGGGTGAGGGTGGAGAGAGTGAGAGGGTGGGAGCTCTACCCCAAGTTTGGCGAGAACAGCCTGGGAAATCAGCGGCTCAAGAGGCCGCAAGAAGGATCGTTTGCTACCGCTGCCGGCAAGCGGGACATATTGCAGCCAATTGCCCGGTTGTGGAGGAACCCATGCAGTGTGACTTTCTGACGGGCAGACGTCAGTCGCTGTGTGCGACAGTCGCATGCACTGCCATTCGAGGAACTGAGAAACATTTATGCAAAATGTGTGTTAATGGTAGAAATGTTGTGGTATTGTTGGATTCAGGTAGCCTTGTGACCCTGATAAAGGCTGAGTTAGTTAAAACAGAGGTCTCTGGGAATAGCAAGGTAGCTGTTATTTGTGTGCATGGGGACACCCGAGAGTATCCAGTGACTACAGTGTGTTTCGAGACCCCCAAAGGTACCCTCTCTCATCCAGTGGGCTTAGTATCTCAGTTACCGCATGACGCCATTGTGGGAAGGGATTTTCCGAAGTTCTGGGAACTGTGGGATGATCCTGAGCCCCCCACTGGTGCCCCTATGTACCAGGAATGTGATAGCCAGAACTCCCCTGAGAGTGGTGAGGACTCTCCGGAATTTCCCTTATCAGTATTGGCAGGGGAGACTCAAGAAACTGGAGAGGAGCCCACCTCCTCAGACGAAAACCTACCGTCTGTGGAGTTTTCTGATCTTGAGGTTCACAGGGAAAACTTTGCCACAGAACAGTTGAAAGACCCCGCCCTAATAAAAGCACGGGAAAACGTAGTGAAAATAGATGGCGAGTTAGTGAACCCAGATAATACCTGCACTTACCCATACTTCAGCGTAGAGAAGGACCTACTGTATCGGGTGGCAAAAAGGGCAGAAGAAACCGTTGAGCAGCTTGTGGTGCCCAAACCTTACAGGAAGTTGGTGTTGGAGTTGGCCCATGGGCACATTCTTGGAGGTCATCTGGGGACAGAGAAAACCCGAGAGAGGGTATTACAGAGATTCTATTGGCCGGGGGTGATGAAGGACATAGAAAATTATTGTTCCTCCTGCCCTGTGTGTCAGAGGTCGGCCCCGATGCCACATTTCCGTAGCCCGCTGGTCCCTCTACCCATCATTGAGGTCCCGTTTGAGAGGATCGCCATGGATTTGGTAGGTCCTATAATCAAGTCCGCTAGGGGGCACCAGTACATATTAGTTATAATGGACTATGCCACCCGTTATCCAGAAGCGATCCCTCTCCGAAATACCTCGGCCAAAACCATAGCCAAAGAGCTATCTCTTGTGTTTAGCCGGGTGGGTATTTGTAAAGAACTGCTTACGGACCAAGGTACACCCTTTATGTCCCGGGTTATGAAGGAGCTGTGTAAATTGTTCAAAGTGACGCAATTACGTACATCTGTGTATCACCCCCAAACCGATGGGCTGGTTGAAAGGTTCAACAAAACCCTAAAACAAATGTTGAAGAAAGTGGTGGATAGAGATGGAAAGGATTGGGACTGTCTACTTCCTTATCTGATGTTTGCTATTAGGGAGGTGCCCCAATCCTCTACGGGATTCTCCCCCTTTGAGTTACTGTATGGGAGACACCCAAGAGGGCTGTTGGATATTGCCAAGGAAACTTGGGAAAGTGAGAGTTCTCCCCACAGGAGTGTGATTGAGCATGTCGCCCTGATGCAAGACCGAATTGCACAGGTAATGCCCATCGTGAAGGAACATTTGGCCCAAGCGCAGTTAGCACAGCAGAGAGTGTACAACCGTGGAGCCAAGACCCGTACCTTTTCCCCGGGGGATAGGATACTGGTACTTGTCCCTACGGTTGAAAGTAAATTCCTTGCCAAATGGCAAGGCCCCTACGAGATAATGGAAAAAGTGAGCGAAGTGAATTACAAGGTCAGACAACCAGGAAGGCGAAAGCCCGAACAGATCTATCACGTTAATCTGTTGAAAGCCTGGAGGGATAGAGAGTCCCTAGTCGCAGACACTTGGTCACCAGCTCAAACTGGTTGCGTGATTCCTGAGGTTGGAATAGCAGCCACCTTGTCACAACCCCAACAACAGGAGGTTAAGGAGTTTGTGCTTCGCAACAAGGAGGTATTCTCTGAGCTGCCGGGACAAACATCTGGGGTAGAGCATGACATCATTACCCCGCCCGGTGAAAGGGTGAAGTTAAAACCCTATCGGATCCCAGAGGCCCGACGGGAGGCAATACGGGAGGAAGTACAGAAAATGCTGAACTTAGGGGTGATAGAGGAGTCCCAAAGTGATTGGTCTAGTCCCATTGTGTTGGTGCCTAAACCGGATGGGAGCTGGCGATTTTGTAACGATTTTCGTCAGTTGAACAAAGTTACAAAATTTGACACCTACCCCATGCCACGTATAGATGAGTTGATCGACCGGCTGGGAACAGCCCGATACATGACGACTCTTGACCTCACAAAAGGGTATTGGCAAATCCCCCTGGCCAAGTTGGCCAAAGAGAAAACCGCATTTGTAACCCCAGACGGGGCGTTCCAATATAAAAGAATGCCGTTCGGGTTACAGAATGCGCCGGCCACATTCCAGCGGAAAATGGACCAGATGCTGAGGCCCCATCGGAAGTATGCTGCGGCTTACCTGGATGACATAATTGTCCATAGCACAGATTGGGCCTCACATCTGCCAAAAGTGCAAGCAGTCCTGGACTCTGTTCGGGAAGCGGGGTTTACGGCTAACCCCAAGAAGTGTACCATTGGGCAGGAGGAGGCCAAATATCTTGGGTACACCATTGGGAGGGGAGTAATAAAACCCCAACTCAACAAAGTCGAGGCCATCCAGAGTTGGCCACGTCCCAACAGCAAGAAGCAGGTACGAGCCTTTCTGGGAATCGCTGGGTATTATCGGCGATTCATTCCCCACTTTGCTTCTAAGGCTGTGCCCCTAACCAACCTGACGAAGGGGAAAGGGTCGGTCATGATTAAATGGACCCCCGAGGCTGAGGCAGCATTCCAATTCTTGAAACAAGCCTTATGTAGCCAGCCAGTGTTGTACTCACCCGACTTCTCTAAAGACTTTGTCGTACAAAGTGATGCGTCAGATGTGGGGTTAGGAGCAGTATTGTCCCAGGTCTGGAACGGGGAAGAGCACCCAGTCATTTACCTCAGCAGGAAGTTGAAGTCCCATGAGGTAAATTACGCCACCGTTGAAAAGGAGTGTTTAGCGGTGAAGTGGGCTCTAGATTCCCTTCGGTACTACCTGCTAGGTAGGCACTTTGACATGGTTACGGATCACGCTCCGTTAAAGTGGATGGCTCAAAACAAGGAAACAAATAGAAGAGTGAATAGGTGGTTCCTGGCCCTCCAGGAATTCAACTTCACAGTAAAGCATCGCCCTGGCGTTCAAATGGGGAATGTGGATGCTTTGTCTCGAGTACATGAATGCCTGATTGCTGGTGTTCCAACCCCGAGGTTAAAACAAGAGGGGGGGGTATGTGACAGCAGGAAGGTAAAGTCACCTGGTTGCATCCAGGGGGGTAGATATATTTCGCCCAGATTCAGGCTTTACGCCGACTTATACAACTAGGTGGAGAGTTGTATAAGCCCAGCTAAGGCTAGTGGGCTCATGGATGACTCATACCTCTAGGGAGAGTGTGGGGCGTCGTGCAGACAGAGATGAGGAGACCAGCTGAACCTTGTCAGCTCATTTAGGCCTCTATAAGAACTCCCAGCTTCATTAGATGTTAGCTCATGCCTGGAACCAGACCTGTGTGGACTGTCTAGGGAGAGTGAACCCCTGTGCGGTGAGACAAAGCCTGTGTGGCTATTTGCTTGGACATTTAAAACCAGGGACTTAGGGACTAGGACAGCACTAGGCTGATCCCAGTTGTTAGTTAGGAAACCTGTATGTTTAGTCAGAGGTCAAGTTGACCAGGATTTATTTTGTTTATGTTTCTTTTGCTTTGCTGTGTTTTGTCACTGTAAATAGAAAATAAACCGCACCTTTTTGATTTTGAAAACCACAACCTCCGTTTGCTGGGCCTGTTTTTGTGTGGGGAGCCCATCTCGGGGGTCACACACACCCGCTGCCGAGCTAACCCCCTCACAGTATGCAATTCCAACGGGCTAAAAAACATGCTCAGAATCAAGCAGAAGAGCCAAACTGCCTATTGAACTTCATTAATCTTGGCTTGTCGTACGTGTTGTACGTCACCGCGTTTTTGACGGTCTGACTTTTGTGTGACTGTGTGTATGCAAGACAGCTTGAGCGGAACTCCATTGGACAACCCGTCTGACTTTATTCCGACGGACAGTCCGGTCGTGTGTACAAGGCATAAGAAAGTTATCTCATAGCTTAGAATAACTTTTAAGTTCTATAGCTCAGTTCTTTCTACCTGATGATGGTGAGGGATGCTTTGATCTTCCTGTGTGGAATCCCGGGAATACTGAAGACTTCCCCCCTCCATAGACTGCTGAGCTCCACTCACCAGCGTCTTTTCTTCTTCCTTTTTAATCTCAGCTTTGATGTCTTTCAACTCCTCACCCTAAACCCAAAAGATGACAGAATACATTTATAAAAAGGAACAAGAAGTTACTTTGAAGAATGTGGTCTCCTAGTTTACAAATAATTTTTACATTTTAGTTGCTCAGTCCCACCTACCTGATGATGGTGAGGGATGGTGTGATCTTCCTGTGTGGAATCCCGGTAATACAGAGGACCTCCCTCCTCCATAGACTGCGGATCAAACATCTCTTCTTTCTCCACTTTAACCTCAAATTTGATGTCTTTCAGTTCTTCATCCTAAAGTGCAAATACGATAGAACAGATTTGTAAAAAGAAACAAAAAATATGACATAAAATAATGTCTATTTGAGTTCTATGGTAGTTGCTCAGTCCCACCTACCTGATGATGATGAGGGATGGTGTGACCCTCCTGTGTGGAATCCCGGGAATACAGAGGATGGGGACATCTCTCTGGTGGGTTCCCATTACTGGATCCATCTGTAGGAAACACACACACTGACTGAATACATTGTTTCTATGTGTTTATCAGATGATGGGGGATCTAGGTGGACCCTCCGTACTGCTCTCTCCTTTACAATAAAGTCTCCTCTTACCCGGTGATGTGAGGGGCGGCTGATTGTCCATCATGACGTCCTTGTAGAGATCCTTGTGTCCTTCTAAATACTCCTCCTCAGAGTCAGTGACATCCTGACATCTTATAGGAACCTGACACACACAATGATACAGTCACCATCCAGACACATCCCTTGTCTGTTACTGGATAATATCCCAGAATTCCCGGCACCGCTCACCTCTCCTGTCAGCAGCTCAGTGATCCGGTTGGAGACTTCTAGAATCTTCTTGGCACTGGTGACCTCTGTTGTCAGGCAGTGAGGTGGAGGCGCTGTGATGGGAAATGTCCTGTGAAGACGGCTGCTGGGTGTTCATGGATCTCCAGATGTTTCCTTCACTATTTTATAATTCTGTGTATAGAGAGAAAGTGATTATCAGTGAAGACGTCGTAGAATCCTTCTTTCCTCTCTAGATAGAACAATGTTTTCATTATAGAGATAAGGATGAAGTCACGTGACCCTCCCAGAATCCTCCTCACCTCCTACTGATCTAAATAGGACACTCTTCTCTGTCGATATTACACATATACGTCCAAATAATTCTCAGTATATGTGTAATGTCTATACTAGGGATGACCTCATCTGGTAATCTGTCAGCGCAGGTAAACTTAGGCAGGCCTATGCTTCAGGCTAGGCCTGTTTGTTTTGATCTGGGGGGCAGAGAGTGGTTAGTGTAGCAGTGGGTGTGACTACCTGTGCTTCAGTTCTTGGGTGCCTCCCCTGCTTCCAGGGAGAATGTTCTGGAAGAGGGGCAGGGCCTGGAGCTGGAGTGAAAGGGAGCTCATGTAAGGAGCCCTGACCAATCCCCACTTGGAATTGGCAGGGGGCAGGCCTCCCATATAAGCTCAGGTCCAGCCCACTGGAGGGGAGTTGTCGGCCGGTGGACGTGGAGAATGGAGTGCTAGATAGCAGCAGGGGCCCCATCCCCATCTGGGGGGGTGCAAGTAGGGTTGCCACCTGTCTGGTTTTGACCCGGACAGTACGGGTTTTGAAACATGTGCCTGGGTTTCCACCCGCCGGAAATCCGGGCACACATTCCACAGTCATGTGGCCAGTGGCAGCGAATCTATGGCCTTGGCCGCAACATCTGGAGATAGGCGCCGCGCATCCCCGTGCCCGCTATCGATGTCACACAGTGCCAGTGTACATCGGTGCGCTCTGAGCCCAGCGGGTGCCCTGATTGGCCGAACGGTCATGACATGACTTGAGGCTGCTGGTCACATGTGAAGGCGGGGCTGGATTGTGGATAATCGCGCCTGCTTGTTCCCGGAGTCCTGCCTCACGCTGTGTGTCTCCTAAGGTCACCCTCATCTGCTCTGTCAGCCCCCTTCCTGTCAATCACCCCCCTCCTCTCTGTCAGCCCCCCTCTCTGTAGCCCCCCTCCTCTCTGTCACCACCCTTTCTGTCACCCCCCCTCTCTGTCACTCCCTCCTCCTCTCTGTTACCCCCTCCTCCTCTGTCACCCCCCCTCCATGTCACCCCCTCCTCCTCTCTGTCACCCCCCCCCTCCCTGTCACCCCCTCTCCTCTCTGTCACCCCCCTCCTCTCTATCACCCCCTCCTCTCTGTCACCCCCTCCTCTCTGTCACCCCCTCCTCTCTGTCACCCCCTCCTCTCTGTCACCCCCCTCCTCTCTGTCACCCCCCTCCTCTCTGTCACCCCCCTCCTCTCTGTCACCCCCCTCCTCTCTATCAGCTCCCCTCCTCTCTATCAGCTCCCCTCCTCTCTATCAGCTCCCCTCCTCTCTATCAGCTACCCCCTCCTCTCTGTCAGCTACCCCCTCCTCTCTGTCAGCTACCCCCTCCTCTCTGTCAGCTACCCCTCCTCTCTGTCAGCTACCCCTCCTCTCTGTCACCCATCCTCTCTGTCTTCCCCCTCCTGTCAGCTACCCTCCCCTCTGTTAGCTACCCCCCTCCCCTCTGTCAGCTACCCCCAAACAGCACAAACCCCCCGTTCTTCCCCTGCTCCAGCAGGGCTAATGTCCTGCAGCCGGGTCACACTGCACTGTCTGTGCGCTCTCTCTCTCCTGCCCAGCCACCGGTGCCGATGCCACCAGAGACAGTGAATGGAGGGCCACTGGACTGGGACGCTTTTGCAGGAGAAAGCATGGTATTACAGACTCCAGCCCCTAACAGGTTCACACACACATCTTTGCAGCGGCTCCTCCTCCTCTCGCTGTAATGGAGGTCTCTATTGGGGTGAACAGGCAATGTCTGATATTTATTCTGTTATCTTCTTCTCTATTTGTGGGGTGCCTGTGGATTGCTTTGCATTTTTTTGTAATTAAAAGGTGCTTGAAAGGGTTGTAGAATGCACAGTGCCACTTTGTGAACAGTTTGTATGGGTTTGGGTTCAGTATAGCTAATTTGGGTTTTTGGATGGAGGTACACTGCTCTTCTGACACCATCCACTGATCTTCTGACACCGTCCACTGATCTTCTGACACCGTCCACTGATCTTCTGACACCGTCCACTGATCTTCTGACACCGTCCACTGCTCTACTGGCTGACAGTGTCCACTTTTAAGGTAGGCTAATTTCATATTTTACCTGACATTTCTTTTATTAATCAAATCATATTTTATGCTACACGAATGCTTTTGTTTTATTTAACCATGCCCCTTTAAGTCCCCCCCCCCCCCACTGTTAATGCAATTTGGCCACAGCCACTGTTCACCATAGCACACCTCATTACTACTCTCTTTGGGTAACACAAAAGGTGTCCCAGGTATTTTACAATCCTATAGCGCGTACTACAAAAAAATTGCCGTGCGCCGCGAAAGTGTTCGAGTTTGGCTTGAAGAAAAGGTGGCAACCCTAGGTGCAAGGCCCAGCGGAGGAGCCCGGGAGAGCTGGGAGGGAGCCTCATCCTTACAGGGTCATGGAGGAGGTGTCCTGGAACAGAGGGGCTGAAGAAGCTATTGGAACACATGTCCAGTTAAAGTTCTCCATCATGGACTCGGGGCAGAGGGTCGGTGAGTGTGACACAGTGGATTTCTGGAAGAGGCATGCCAGGGGAGCTGGGTGCGAGGCCAGAGGAGAGACTGGGGGGTTTGTGTCAAATCGATGCTGCCCGCGGGCGCAGGATTTGCAAGTTGGGCTAGCTGGGATCAGTAGTCCACCAAATAATATAAGCTGCTAAATTACTAGGCCGCCGGGGAGCGTTTCTGCCGACCTCTGGCCTAATAACCACACAGCAAATTACAGCCAGCATCTGTGATTATCTCTTTTGTCAAGTGTAGATGATGGGACAGGGAGACTAATAGTTTACAGTGGAAGTTTTGTGCAGGAGGCAAGGAGACAAGTCCTTGGAGCAACAGTCTGCAGGAGTTGATGCAGAGGAGGAGCAATAGTCTGCATGGGTTATGCAGGGGAAGTGACTGTAAATATTAGAGTTCATCAGTTCTTCGAGGCTCAATCTATTCTACTAAGTTCTTTAAATATGATGGCAAAGGAACATGTTCTATGGGCATCCCATATTTTCTTTCCCCCAACCAAGTTATATCCCCCAATAAACAAAAACAAAACAATGGTTGTAGATGTCTTATTAAAAAGTTAATTAAGTGAAAGTTTTTATTTTATATTGGAGTTATTTATGTAATTACTGTTCATTGTCTCTGAAGTGATATATGAAGGTCTGGCAGCAGGGTGATATGGTGGATGTTAGTAACTAGTAGCAACCATCCGCTACACAAGTCACAGTTTTTACCTTTACTTAAAAAAAAAAATGTCCCATGATGCCCATCCGCCATCAATCTCTTCACCCACTGATATAGATCAGTGCTTTTCAACATTTTGGTAGTCAAGGCACCCTTTAGAATTACGCATAATCTCCGGGATACACCAGTCTGAGGTCTCGTTGACACAAGGAGGTGCGTCTGAACCCGAGCGCATTTTTGAACATTCTGCTTTTTATTATACTGCTCTATGCTCGTGAAACATGCGAAAAACGTGCTGGCATGATTTGTAAATTGAGCCCCACCAAAATACACGGTACTGCGGTATCATGAGTTTAAGTGATCGCAAACAAACATGCATCGGATGGATGAGTGGGGGTGCCTTTAGGAATTAATGGTGTCTGTGTGCAATTGCAAAAGGCAACACATTTTTGTGAGGTGCGAAAAAATATGTGAATTCACAAATTGTACCGCACTGCCCCGGTGTGAAAAAGCCCTAAAATGTAGTTTGTAAGATAGAGTTAAGTGGTCAGTAGCTTGTAACTCCCCCCACCCCCCCTGCTAGCACAACCCCTCCCCCCAAAAATGCCCCATCTAGTATAAATACCCCCCCCCTACAAAATCCCTCATCCTAGCACACATCCCCCCTGCTAAACACAAACGCCCCTTCCTAAATCCCCCTTCTAGCATAGCCCAACCGCCCAAATACACCCCCTCTTTGCCCTTGCTACAGCAAAATGACACAAAGCTCTGTGTCTGACTATGAAAGGGTATTATGTTCTGTGTACATGACCAGTGTAATCAAGATATTCCCAACACTTTACCCATACCAATCTACCCCCCTTGTATTACATACCCCTTATCTTAACCAATCTATAATAATTAGACCACACCGGAGTTGGAGTATAACTGGCCATAACAGCCTTCCCGCAGTGCAACCATACCCGTATTCCAGCAGACACCGTTCCACTGGAATACACCAGAGGGGCACATACCACCAATGAGCCCCCCACCACTTTTATCACATTATGCCACCGTCAAAGACCAAAGACACCGCCAGTATACAGCTGTTATGACGACCCAAATCCATACGACCTGTAACACAAGAAAACAGACAAACAAGACGAACACCAAAACTTCCTCTCCCTGACTGTCCCTTCTAAAAATATTTGCAAGCGTTCCCGCCCCTTCCTATTTAAGGCGCTCCTCCTATCCAGAACATATTACTCCTGTCTACTCCCTCTCCAACCTTCTCAGATATTTTAACCCTCTGTTGCCTCTACTCTCCACCTCGTTATGCCCGGCCCTCCATTACTCTTTCTTTTTGTCTTTTCATTCTGGGCCTCCCTTGACCAGTGTAATCAAGATATTCCCAACACTTTACCCATACCAATCTACCCCACCTTGTATTACATACCCCTTATCTTAATTAATCTATAATAATTAGACCACACCGGAGTTGGAGTATAACTGGCCATAACAGCCTTTTTTATTAACACATAATTAAATAAATAACTCCAATATAATATAATACCTTTCACTTAAATAACTTTTTAATAACACATCTACAACCATTTTAAAGAACAGTTTAACTCCCAGTCTGTTTGTCTCTGACGGCACCCCAAACTTTAAACACTTTTTCCACCAATACATTGCGGGACCAAAATTTTACTATACCAGGCCTCCAGCCGTTTTACCAGCTCGGAGACAACCCCTTCCCGCAGTGCAACCATACCCGTATTCCAGCAGACACCGTTCCACTGGAATACACCAGAGGGGCACATACCACCGATGAGCCCGCCACCACTTCCATCACATCTGTTTTATGCCACCGTCAAAGACCAAAGACACCGCCACAGCCTGCAAGGGTAACCCCTTACCCTTAAGCCCCTCCACACCCGCAGGGCACGCTGGATCCCATCCTGAATCCCCAATGCCCATAAATCCATCCCCACATTAGAAAGATGCACACCATCCCTCCGCAAGTACATGCCCACATTGACCTCCAACTCCATGTGCCTTACAACCAGACCCCCGTTATTGGCAACAAACCTACCCACCATAGGTGTGCGCAGCCTATTGCATTAGGGTGTGCACCCCAAAGATCAAACACAGAGTACCGATCACTCACGATGAAAGGGAAGGGGCCGGTAAGTTACATATTTACCAGCCCCTTCCCCCACTCATCCTAAAACATCCCCGCAGCAACAGCTGGAGGGAGAGGAGAGTAGGGAAGCCGGAAGCGCTGTGGGGGGAAGGAGGGGGAACCAGGGCAGTAGGGGGAATCTGTGCTGTACAGGGTGATTAGGGTGTGCCTGGGCACACCTGGCACACCCTGTGTGCACGCCTATGCTACCCACTAGTTTGTTCAACTTGATTCTCGCCTTGTTAATTCGCACCACTGATCTCGCCATCCACCACGAGGTCCGCGCTACAATGTCAGACCAGTCTAACTGCGTCCCCGGGAAAGCCTCTCTGAGCGCCAAGAAATCTGACTTTACGGCCGAGAACAGAGCCCCAATGGCTCTGACCCCCAAGTCGTTCCCCCCGACATGTAGTACCAATACGTCCGGCGGTCTATCCAACCTATCCACCTAACGCAAGCCTCCCTCCTAGGTATCCCCAATTGCCTGCCCTCCTGTCTGACGTCCGCTCTTTTTGCCCCCCAAAAGACATACGAATGCCCCAGAATCCAGACAAGGTATATTGGACCTCCATCTGAAACGAAATATAACGACATAATTCAAAACACCATAAAGCACCACATCATTGCCAATAACCATCCCCGCGCACCCCCTTCCACTTCCTTCCTATTCTCAACTCACATCAACAAGTAAATGGGGGCGTACATAAGGACAAAACATCCTGGACTCCCATCTCCCGGTCCTTTTAACCGCCGCCTCATCCAACCCGCACCGGGCAGCCTCAGTGGCCACCCCAATGCGGAAGGAGTGTGAAGCGAATTGCGTGCAGTCGAGACCCGCCTCCCGCAGGCATTTTCGGAAAACTGCCACGAATTGAAACCTGGATTGGAACGATCCATCCCCATGCACCAAAAAAAGGCCCACCCCCTGCCGTACTCCCAGAAAATCCTTCACCACCCTTACTGGACAAACCTGAGCCCCGGGCAAGGAAACAACTGCACTGTCACCCCTCTCCCTTTCTGATCCGTTTTTGACCTCCTCAACCGCAACATCACCCTATCGCCCAGAACCTCCACGTCCTGTACCAGTAACCCCCCAGCCCTCTTCTTAGACGGGCACACCAGCTCCCCCACCCTAAATGTCCCCAAAAAATGCGATAGAAAATGCAGTATAGAACAACTGAACCTCATAAACTGATGAACACACCCCGGTCAATTTTTCCCAAATAACTTGTAAAATAGAAAAGGACACAGGCCGCCTTGTATCGTTTTGAGGGTGATCCTTTCGATACCCTTTTAACGCCTGCTTTACCCAGAAATCCTTAATGAAATCTGGCACGCCCTGAAGTTTTAACAGAAAAGCCAAGCCTTTCAGCTTATTTTCGATCCCCGACACCGAACCCCCTGCTTCCCTGATCCGAGTAACAAAGTAAACTACCTGCAACCTCGTCTCGGACGCACCCAGCTCAGCATCCGCTGGCCGTATGAACGCAGCCCACTCACTCCAGATTTTGGTATACGCCACCCACGTTGACCCACTAACCAACTTCCTGATCCAGCCTGCGGCGGCTCCAAGGCAACCTCCCAAAGCCAACCCGGGCAAGGAGTCCAATCCCTCTCCGCAGCCGGCGCCAGTTCCCTGAACCGGTCCCACTGAAACCGAGACAGGGAATCAGCAAGTGTGTTGTCAACGCCGGGGATATGCACAGTATATAGAAAAACGTAATGCAAGGGAGGTGGCGCAGCAATCGTATCACCAGTTTCGACGATGCGGTAATCCGGTTGATGACTTGCACCACCCCCATATTGTCACAGTTCAACCTAATCTTTAGGTCCTTCCACCTCACCCCTCATAACTCCATAGCCAATACCACTGGAAACAGTTCCAGCA
Organism: Rana muscosa; assembly: GCA_029206835.1. Lineage (NCBI taxonomy): Eukaryota > Metazoa > Chordata > Amphibia > Anura > Ranidae > Rana > Rana muscosa. The sequence continues at coordinate 399,846,633 of CM055123.1, read as the reverse complement.
ATACCAGGTTATGAATGAACCCCGCTTCCACCCAAGACTTGGGCCAGGCCTCTGCGCTCCATTTCCCCTGGAAAAATGCTCCATAACCCGTGGACCCTGCTGCATCCGTAACCAACTCTAAATCAAAATTGCTCACCAGGCCCCCCATCCACACCGATCGCCCGTTGTAAGTTTCCAAGATCGTGTGCCACACCTTCAAATCTTCCCTATGTTCCTCGTTGAGTCTAATGAAGTGCGTTGGGGCCCGCACCCCTGCCGTAGCAGCCGACAGCCGTCGACAAAAAACCCGACCCATGGGAATAATCCGACACGCAAATTTCAACTTGCCCAGCAAAGATTGAAGTCCACGCAGTTGCACCTTCCTCTTCCCCATCATCTCCCTAATCTCCCCACGAAGTGTGTCCACCTTATCTGCCGGTAACCTACATTCCAATGCCTCGGAATCGATCACGATTCCTAAAAAACAAAGTTCCGTCCTTGGGCCCTCAGTCTTCTCCGCCGCCAACGGGACCCCAAACCTACCTGCAATGTGCTGCAACATAGCCCATAAAATCACACACACCTTGGAGGAGGGGGGACCCACAAACAAAAAATTGTCCAGGTAATGGATTACCAAATCCACACCCGACACATCACGCACCACCCATTCCAAAAAGGAGCTGAATTTTTTGAAAAATGGCGCATGAGATGGAGCATCCCATGGGCAGACATTGATCCACATAAAACGCCCCCTCCCAGCAGCACCCCAACAGCCAAAAACTGTCCGGGTGTACCGGCAGCAGACGGAAGGCCAACTCAATGTCCGCTTTTGCCATGAGCGCCCCACGACCATAACGCCTCACCCAACCCTCTGCTGCATCAAATGATGTGTACGACACTGTGCACGCCTCTGGATCTATGGAGTCGTTGACAGACCCCCCTTTCGGGAACGAGAGGTGGTGAATAAGCCAGAACTTATTCGGTTCCTTCTTAGGCACCACCCCCAGTGGGGACACCACCAGGTTCCTGAGTGGCTTCTCCTGAAATGGCCCCCCCATACGCCCCAATGCCACCTCTTTTGCCAATTTTTCTGAAACCACCCCCGGATTAGCTATTGCCGACCGCAAATTCGTTGCTTCAGGAGGCACTACCTCAAGAGAGCACTGTATTTTAAAATCCTCCGAAAATCCCACGGTCAATAGCTCTGCCGCTGCCCTGACCGAATATCTACTTAGAAAAAAACGCATCCTTTCCTCCTTCACCGGCGTTGTCCCTCTTGTGAGCAACGTCTCTGGTACGCCTTCCCTTTTTAAAGCATCGGGACAAGGGGTGGTTACATCCAGAGCATTCACATTTGAAACGACAGGACCCCCCAAACTAGCAGGATCCTTCGTTGTACTGCCAGCGCAACCCTATTTTTTTCTGGTCGGTGGTACTGAGGCATTTGTCCCTCCAACCCCCCTCCCCCCCCTGAAGAAACTGGCTCGGTGTCCGCATCGAGGACATCAGACGCATCCAAAGGCTTATATCCTTGTGATCCCACCGTAGAGTAGGACGAACTGCCCTACGCTGCCTGAACTGTTCGTCATAACGCAGCCAAGCCGTCCCCCCCATATACCCTATGGGCCTCACCTATCACGTCCATATAACAGAACAAGGCCGAGCAATGTTCCGGGATTTTTCACCTATCACGCTAGCCAAAATAGCGAATGCCTTTAGCCAATTTCCAAATGTCCTTGGGATCAACCGATACCTCCTCTTTTCCTCATCTTCTTTTTTGGAATCATCAGGCTTAACCCTGTCCAAATTAAACTTCTCTAGGGGCAGCAGGGAGAAAATCTCAACATACTCACCCTTGCCGATTTTGTCTCTTACTTCCTGTGTTAAGTGAGCGCCTAAAGGCCCTTCAAAGCAAACATAAACCTCACACTTGGCAGCATCGGCGATACGTACTATATCCTCTCGTTTTACCGCAACAGGCTCCGCCACCTTCTCCCCCACAGCTGTATTCACCTGCACAGCTCCAGATTGCACAGCAGAGGGCCCCGCATTGGCCCCTTGCATCACCCCTTTGTCCATCACCCCAGACTGCCCCCCTACCCACGGTGCCACCTGCGGGGGACCCTCTTTCGCCCCTGAAAATTTCTGCACCAACTCCTTCAGTCCCTCCAGCAAATCAGACAACGGACCTCCTGTCCCGGGTGGAGCAGGCTGACTGACCGCCCCCCCCCAGTTACAGTTGGAACAACCACCCTGTCCCCTAGAGGAACCCCCCACTGGTAACTGTCCCCCCAACCCCTACGCCCAACAGTTTACGCAAAGCATCAGTTAAATCAACAGGAGAAATAAGAGTGTTGCACTTACTGGGCTGACTGGGCACGTCCCCCACAGCCGCTGTTCTTGACTGTGGGGGACGCCCCCCCCCCAGTTACAGTTGGAACAACCACCCTGTCCCCTAGAGGAACCCCCCACTGGTAACTGTCCCCCCAACCCCTACGCCCAACAGTTTACGCAAAGCATCAGTTAAATCAACAGGAGAAATAAGAGTGTTGCACTTACTGGGCTGACTGGGCACGTCCCCCACAGCCGCTGTTCTTGACTCCCCCGGTGCTGCGACCTCTCCTCGGTCCTCCTCATCCGATCCGGACAGCTCTACCTCAGACCTGCACTCCTGGGCTGGTGGCATGGATGAGATGAGCCCCCCAGGTGAAGCCTGCCTGGAGGCCGTGGTTCCCCTCCGTGCCAAATTGTGGTCCCCTCCGGGTGACCCGACCGCCACCTCACTGCTGCGCCTGCGCACTCTGGAAGAGCCCCTGGTAGGCCGTGACACCATCTCCCTGCCGTCCTGCACCTCTTTCAGCCCGCTACTAACACCACCAGTCTCGTCTGGTAGAGGCCCTACGGACGTGGCACCGCTTCTCCACCGATGAATCCCCCCCTCGATGCGGCCTGTGCAGAAGGGGGGATCGCAGTCTCTAAGGTCCTCTGCCACGAGGGCGAAGGACGGGCGCCATTACAGCCCGTAGCCCCGCCCCTCGAGCCGCGCTGCTGCTGTGTGTGCCGTCTGGCTCCCACCCCGGCTGAAGCTGAAGTGCGCTTCGCCGGAGGGGCCGACAAGTCTTTTTGCAGGCTCCTGGGGTGGCGTGATCTGTTCGGCGGTGGCAGTGAAAATTGCTCTGGTGGTCACGACCTCCGAGCGCGCTCCGTCGGTCCGCTGTTGGCCGCAAACCCCCCCCGCCTGATCCTCTATGAGGGCACCCACCTAGGCCTGAAGCCATTCGGGCCCCCTGGACGTGGCCGCCGTCCTAAGCCTAGCTAAAATGAGGTCCACGTCCGCCATTTTGCCTAAAGGAGAGAAGTGCAAAACTTTTTCTCCCTTACTGTCCCTTCTAAAAATGTTCCCGAGCGTTCCAGCCCCTTCCTATTTAAGGCGCTCCTCCCATTCAGAACATATTACTCCTGTCTCCTCCCTCTCCTACCTTCTCAGATATTTTAACCCTCTGTTGCCCTGACTCTCCACCTCGTCATGCCCGGCCCTTACTCTTTCTTTTTGTCTTTTCATTCCGGGCCTCCCTGAGAGGAGGGAGAGCACATCTCGTTCCTCCTCTGGGGTCTCTCCTTCCTCTGCGCTGTTATCTGTACTTTTGCCTGTGTTCTATCAGATAGTGCCCACTATCGAGAAGTGCCCGGGACAAACTGTGCATGCGCCGTATCGAACAACACAACAGCTGTCGACACTGCGCACAATAGGTGGTGGAAGAAATTTTTGTGTCACATTGTGCCTCGCGCTGCCGAGGGGTGTTGATGTCGGTGAGGAGCGGATTTGTACATGTTGGGGGTGGATTTTAAAAAGATGGCCAATAGTGCTGCAACGCTGCGTCGACGTTATTGATTACGTCGACTACGGAAATACATCGTCATGCGTGAAAAGGCGCTGACGCGTCACACTCATCTCACGGTCACACTCATCTCGCGGGTAATGGCCGCTGCTGCTCCTGCTCATGCAGGTAAACCTTAATCTGCATAGTAATCCATCTAGTGCCAGCAGTGTATTTAATTGAAGCACAGTCTTGAAGTAAAGACAGGTAAAGAACAAAGACTAGCTTACACTAGTAATCTGAGTTTGGTTTGCTCTTCAGAGAGCATTTGACAGGCGGTGAGGAGGAGTTGTAATACCTCCTCACCACCTGCTTTAACCCCTTGTACAACTCCTCCTAACCACCTGCTAACCCCATGGACCCCGTACATGCTTGCCGCACCCATGTGCATTGCACATGGTTGCAGGGCGCCCCCCCCATTCAGTCGCACAAGTCACACTCGGATGGTACTGCCAGCTGAATGCAACAGAGGGGATTATTTTTGCTGCAGCATATGTACGGTCTTTGCAGCTAAGGGGGAAGCAGTTAGGGGCGGTAAAACTGCTGCTCAACCACATGGTTTTGCTGCCCTTCACAACTGCTAGTGTATTTGAGGCCTAAAGGAAAAAAGAAAGGCTGAAAGTTGCAGCCTGGAAGGATTAATTAGCTAATCAAAAAAAGAACACTAGATTAAGTAAAAAAATAAAATAAAAATAATCGTTAGAGTAGTCGACTTATCGAAAAAGTATCGCTAGATTAGTCGACAGAAAAAATAATCGTTAGTTGCAGCTCTAATGGCCAATGCTGCAAGACAAACCAACTACACCCTGCAAACCCGCCCTTCAGTTGAATAAACTTGCTCTGCAAGCTTCCAGAAAAAATAGCATAAAAAAGATTTGTTTTGCAGCACTGCCCATTCTTTACAAATCCATCCCTCACCGTCATGAACACGCCTCGGCAGCGCGAGGCACAATCTGACACAAAAATTAGTTTCGTCGGCTATTGTGCGCAGGCGTCGTCTCACCGTTGTGCTGTTCCGTGCGGCGCATGCGCAGTTCGTCCCGGCACTTCTCGATAGCGGGGACAATATCCGACAGAACACCGGCAAATCTGAAAGTTTTGCAGCCGCCCGACCTGCCTTTAGCAACCGATGACTTCATTGGTTGTTAGGATGCAGGCGGTAAGGATGAGCTCCGGCGTGTTCTGCATGTACACGTGCAGAGCCTGCCAGGAAGTCGGCACCGCGCTGCGCTAATGACAGGCAGGGAGATGCTCGGCTGCAAAGATCGGGAAATGTCTCCCTGGCTGTGACTAGCGCAGCGCGGTGCCGACATCGTGGCGGCCTCTGCACGTGTACTATACGAACACGCCGGAGCTCATCCTTAGCAGGTGGGTGTCTTAGACGGCTTTCACTTTTGCCGAAAAAGTACAGATAACAACACAAAGCGGACAGAGAGCCCGGAGGAGGAACGGGATGTGCTCTCCCTCCTCTCTGTACTTCGCTCTCCTCCAACATTCCAATGATATGCTGGAAGGTTATTGGCTCCGATCTAAATTATCCCCAGTATGTGTGTGTATGAATGTGAGTTAGGGGACCTTGGATTGTAAGCTCCTTTGGGGCAGAGACTGATGTGAATGTACAATATAAATATTTATATATGTAAAGCACTGCGTAAATTGAAAACGTTATACAAGTACCTGTAATAAATAAATAATAAAATAAATGTACCTTAAGATCCAGTAATGTCTGTACGCTATTTCCTAACAAGTCACCTATTCTCTGGAACTTCCTTTCTTTTACCCTATATCACTTCCTGTTCATACATGACATCACTTCCTTCTTTGCGTTCGCACGCTCAGGAGTGAGATTGCCATCCTGGGGAGAATTTAAATACTGCAGCCTTTATTCATAAATACTGCAGTCTTCATTCATACATTAAAACTCGGTACATTAACATTTTCGGTACATTTATTATTTTTTGTTGTTTATCTTTATCCTCATGTACAAACCAAATAACAATAAATAAAAAAATATATTTTCATAGTATTTTCAAAAGTATTCATACCCCTTGAAATTTTCCACATTTTGTCATGTTACAGCCAAAAACGGAAATGTATTTTATTGGGATTTTATGTGATAGACCAACATAAAGTGGCACATAATTGTGAAGTTGAAGGAAAATGATAAATGGTTTTCCAAAATTCTTACAAATAAATATGTGAAAAGTGTGACATACATTTGTATTCAGCCCCCCCTCTGGTCATCTGGGAGGCTCACAAGACAGTGGTCCGGGGTGCATTGATCAGAATAGGAGCCCATCTCAAGAGGGAGAGAACTTTTTGCTTGGCTGCATAGTCTGGAGTGCTCCCATAAGGCCAGCCTTGCTCGTACCATGTATCAAGATCTTCTTAAGGTTCGTAAAGAGCTCTTATTTCACAAAATAAAACAAAAGCTGGCATGGGCAATGTACAAATTCTCTAACAAGCCGGGTACATTGTTGGCGCGGGCGCTGCGAGGTCCGCGTACAAAAACCTACATCCCCCATATCATGGTCTCCTCAGGGCAGGAGCTTCATACTTCTTTGGATATGGCGGCGGAGTTCAGATCCTTTCATGAAGGCCTCTACAACTTGGACTGAATGTTATTCTCATTTTTTCTGATAATTTGGACGAACATCTCAAGCATGCCGGCATTGTCTTCACAAGACTAAAGCCTCGTACACACGGCCGGCGGGAAAACTGCAAGAAAAGCTTTGGGCCGGGAATCCCGGCCGTGTGTATGCTGCCTTGCAGTTTTTCCGACGGGAAAGCTGCCGGCAAAAATAAGAGAACCAGCTCTCTTTTTTCCCGCCGGGATTCCCCACTGACTTTTTCCCGTCGGAAAACCCGGCTGTGTAGCAGAAAACGGCTATTTTTGGCAGTTTTCCTGTGCGGAAAAACTCAGATGGAGCAATATACACGGTCGGGATTCCGAAGGAAAAGCTTTCATCTGAGTTTTCCCGACGGGAAAACCAAGCGTCTGTATGGGGGAAAAGTAGAGAGCGGGCTCTCAGTTTTCCCCTCGGGATTTCCGATGGATCTTTTCCTGTCGGGAATCCGAGTCGTGTGTACATGGCATAAAAAATAATTACCTTTACATCCAACTGGAGAAATGTGAGTTTGAACGAATTCATGTCTCGTTTTTAGGATAAATAATTTCTCCAGGACTGAGCGTGGATCCCAAAAATATCAAAGCAGTGGTGGATTGGCCTGCCCCTAAGAACGTTAAGGAAATACAATGATTTCTGGGATTTGCCAACTTTTACAGAAGTGGCATTTCCTGAGTGGAGGTATCTACTGGAAAGGGTCTAAGCATCCTTTAATCCTGCAACTGTCCTTACTGATCATAAAAAAATTAGAATGTATTTATGTCAAGAGATTGTCTTCTAGACCAGTGTTTCTCAACTCCAGTCCTCAAGGTGCCCCAACAGGTCATGTTTTCAGGCTTTCCATTATTTTGCACAGGGGATTTGATCAGTTTGACTGCCTTAGTAAATTACCACAGCTGAGGGAAATCCTGAATACATGACCTGTTGGGGCGCCTTGAGGACTGGAGTTGAGAAACACTGTTCTAGACAAGCACGTTGTCTCTAGACAAGCACGTTGGACCCTATTCTTCTCCAGGTTCAGTGTTGTTATTTTGTATCGCCCTCAGTCAAGAAATGGCAAGGCCTTCTCATAAATGTTCTCGAGGCCTCTCCCGGAAAGCCACTCTGAATGTACGATCTTGCCTCAAAAAAACTTTCTAGGGGCCACAAGTTCTAAGATCTTCTTGAATCTTTTAAAGGAGGGGTATAAATGACCCACTTCCTAATCATCCACCTAAAGACATTAACCTTGATTATAAGAATGGCTTTTGGACTCAAGGGCATCATCTTAATGAACCTGAATCTGCTTGGGTTAGAAGCCTTCAGGTTGGTTCATGACCTTCAGGGCATTTTGGAGTTTCTAAGACAGAAGAACTTTTATCATGTTCCTTTTGGTGGTCCAGTTACAAGAAATATGCTAAAAGCTATGTGGCCTCGTTCCTGACTTGTGCACGCAAAATGCCACCCGGATCCTCTCTATTGGGGTTGCTTCAACCACTTCCTGTTCCAGCAAGACCATGGGGGTCAATTTCTATGAACTTTGTGGTCGATCTTCCTCCCTCAAAAGAAATGACCTCTATCTTGGTAGTTGTTGACCCTCTCAGTAAGATAGCTCTTTTTTTTTTACCAGTTATGGGGTACCCACTGCTGAACCAACTGCGGAAGTGATGTCTTGGGAAATTTTTAAACTCCATGGAATGCCTGGTGGTGTAGTGTCTGACAGAGGAGAACAGTTTATTTCAAAATTCTGGAAAAGTTTTTGCTCAACTTAAGGTGTAAAAATGAATCTGTCCTCTGCTTTTCATCCTCAGTCTAATGGTCAGATTGAGAGGACCAATCAAACTATAGAGCAGTACATTCAATGTTTTGTCAGTTAATTTCAGGATGATTGGGTGGACTACCTTTCTACAGCAGAACTTGCTTATAACAATTATTTTATTTTTTTATTATTGGAAAACCAACTTTATTGAAAAGTATATGCATGTTACATAAATTGATATAAACCATCATGACCAAAAAAGTAATACATACATACATACATAAACACATTGAAATATCTGAGTAGGGATGAGCCGAACACCCCCGCGTTCGGTTTGCACCAGAACCTGCGAACGGACCGAAAGTTTGCGCGAACTTTAGAACCCTATTAAAGTCTATGGGACTCAAACGTTTGAAATCAAAAGTGCTAACTATGAAGGCTAATATGTAAGTTATTGTCCTAAGGGGACATGTATCAATGCAAAAAAAAAGTTTTAAAAACGCAATTTTTTTCGGGAGCAGTGATTTTAATGATGCTTAAAGTGAAAAAAAAAAAAAAAGTGAAATATTCCTTTAAATATTGTACCTGGGGGGTGTCTATAGTATGAATGTGAAGTGTCACGTGTTTCCCGTGTTTAGAACTGTCCCTGCACAAAATGAAATTTCTAAAGGAAAAAAGTCATATAAAACTGGTTGCGGCTTTAATGTAATGTCTGGTCCCGGCAATATGCATGAAAATCATTGAGAAAAATGGCATGGGTACCCCCCCCCCCCCCAGCCCATTAGAAGCCCCTTTGGGTCTTGTATGGATATTAAGGGGAATCCCGCACCCAAATAAAAAAAAGGAAAGGCTTGGGGCCCCCAGGCCCTATATACTCTGAACAGCAGTATACAGGCGATGCAATAAAGACAGGGACTGTAGGTTTGTTGTTATGTAGAATCTGTTTGTAATTTGGAACAGGTACATTTTTAAAGTGTAGCTCCAGCCAAAAAAATCTATTTTTAAGCTTTTTGGAAAACATAGGGAAGGGTTATCACCCCTGTAACATTTGTTTTGCTGTCTGTGCACCTGTTTTGCTGTCTGTGCACATTTCACCTCACTTTCCGTCCCAATAACAAATGTTTTTAGAAAATTTGTTTTTTTTATTGAAACAAGGATTGGTGATAAAGCATCAGTGAAGAGGAGACACCTTTTTCCCATGTTAACTCTTATGCCGCGTACACACGATCATTATTCACGGCGGTTAAAAAAATGCAGTGAATAATGTCATTAAAAATGAGGGAACGGCTTGTTCCCCACACACGGTCGTTTTTCACGTCGTTTTTTCTCTTGTCGAGAAAAACGACCGTCTGTGGGCTCCGCGGCAGTGTTTCCCTATGGGAAACACTGCCGCGGGAAACATGTCGAAAAAAACGACGAGAAAAATTAGAACATGTTCTAATTTTTCTCGTCGTTTTTAATGCCGTTTTTCTCGTCGAAAAAAACGGCAAAAAGCCCACAGACGATCATTTTTCTCGTCGAAAGGAAAAAAATTTGTTTTTCTCGACGAGAAAAACGGCCATGTGTACGCGGCATTACAGGAGAGAATTTCCCTTTCTAGGGGTAGATTTCCTTTCACTTCCTGTTGTCTCCTTCCGTTTGCAAGTAGGAGTCGTTTGTAAGTTGGATGTTTGAAAGTAGGGGCCTGCCGTATATACTCTGCAGAAATTTGGCCCTTAGGTGTTGGTGTTGCCACAACACTGTAAGCCCTCACAGTTACTCTTGGTGGGCGCTGGAACGCCCTGCTGTGAACTATAATATCAAGAATTGTAATTACATGCCATTGTTGAACAGTGGTAGGAAAAATTGGGCCTTTGGTGGTGGTGGTGCTGGTGCCACAACACTGTAAGTCCTCACAGTTACTCTTGGTGGGCGCAGGAATGGGCCCAGCTGTGAAATATTAGATCAAGAATTATAATTACATGCCTCTGTTGAACAGGGGCAGAAAAAGTGGGCATTAGGCACTGGTGCTGGTGCCACAACACTGCAACCCCTCACACATACTCTAGTTGGAGTGCAGGAATGAGCCCTGCTGCAAAGTATTGCATTAAAAATTGTAATTACACACCCATGTTAAACAGGGGCTGAAAAATTGGGCCTTAGCCACTGGTGGAGGTGCCCAGAAACAAAAACGTTATTACATGCTATCAGCATGATCATTGAGGAGGAAGAGGATAGTCACTCAGCATAACAGGATAGTCACTCTGCATCAGCATAGGTAGTCTTGAAGGGATCTGACATTTCAAAGAAAATTATTCTGTTACATCAGCATCAGGTGCTTGGTAGCTGGTGGTGATCCAAGACTGATTCATTTTTATGAAGGTCAGTCGATCGACCGAGTCGGTGGACAGGCGCACCCTGTGATCGGCTACAAGCCTCCAGCAGCACTGAATGTGCATTCCGAAAGAATGCTGGATGCAGGACAGGCCAGTAGCTCAATTGCATACTGTGCAAGCTCTGGCCAGTGATCCATCCTCAAGACCCAGTAACCCAGAGGATTTTCAGTGGGAAAGGTGTCCAAGTCTGATCTTGCCCCTAGGTATTCCTGCATCATGTAAACCAGACGCTGGCGATGGTTGCTGGAACCGATCATACCTTGGGGCTGCGGACTAAAAAATTGTCTGAACGCATCGGTCAGACGGCCACCTTCTCCACCGCTCCTTCTTTGACTGACCGAAGCCTCAGCAACACGTTGTCCAGGACCAGAAATTTGTAACCTCCCAGTCTCTGGGAACGCGTTGCACAAACCTTTCTGCAAGGCCTCCCGAAGATGCTTCATCCTCTGCTCCCTCTGCGACGGCAAGATAAGGTCCGCAACCTTACCCTTGTAACGTGGATCAAGGAGGGTTGCCAGCCAGTAATGATCCCTCTCCTTGATAGGACGAATACAAGGATCCTTCCGCAGACTTTTCAGGATCAGGGAGGCCATGCAGCGTAGGTTTGCTGAGGTATTTGGTCCGGAGTCCTCTGGGTCACTCAGGACGACATGATCCGCAGCCACCTCCTGCCATCTACATACAAGTCCATGGGTGTCTTGGGACTCTAATTGATCCCTTGAAGACTGCTGCTGATGCTGAGTGCTAGGCTCCACCTCCATGCTGACACAATCCTCCTCCTCGTCCTCTCCCTGTGTGATAGGCGGACCAGCAGGAAAACTGTCTGGATAAAGGGGGCCTTGAGAGGTAAGGAAGTCCTCCTCTTCCTCCCTCTGTTCTGCCTCAAGTGCCCTGTCCATTATTCCATGCAACGTGTGCTCCAACAGGTGGACAAGAAGGACAGTGTCACTGATGCATACACTGTCACTGCTCACCATCCTCGTGGCCTCCACAAATGGTGCCAGGACAGTGCATGCATCCCTGATCATGGCCCACTGGCGTGGGGAAAAAAATCCAAGCTCCCCTGACCCTGTCCTGGTGCCATATTGCAACAGATACTCATTGATGGCCCTCTGCTGCGTGTGTAGCCGCTGCAGCATGGCCAATGTAGAGTTTCACCTGGTGGGCATGTCACAGATTAGGCGGTTCTTCGGCAGGTTGTATTCCTTTTGCAGGTCAGCCAGCCAAGCACTGGCATTAAATGACCGGCGGAAATGCCCACAGAGTTTCCTGGCCTGTTTCAGGACATCCTGTAAGCCTGGATACCTGTCCAGGAACCGCTGCACCACCAAGTTAAGGACGTGAGCCAAACAGGGCACATGGGGCAGTTGTCCCTGTCGGAGGGCGGAGAGGAGGTTGGTGCCATTGTCGCAAACCACCTTTCCTGGCTTAAGCTGGTATGGCGTCAACCACCTCTGACCCTGTCCCTGCAGAGCTTACAGAATCTCTGCCCCAGTGTGGCTCCTTTCCCCTAAGCACACCAGCTGAAGCACCGCATGGCATCTTTTTTCCTGCGTACTTGCGTAGCCCCTTGAACGCCTACGGAGCACCACTGGTTCCAAGGACAAAGCACAGGAAGAGGCCATGGAGGAAGAAGAAGAGGAGGGGGTGGAGGAGAGAGGTGTGTCGGAATTACCAGTAGTAGCATTTTGGAGGCGTGGTGGCTGACCAACCTCCAACACTACTGCACCTTGTCCTGCATCCTTCCCAGCTGCCAGCAGAGTCACCCAATGCGCCGTGAAAGATAGGTAACGTCCCTGTCCATGCCTGCTGGACCATGAGTCAGCGGTAATATGCACCTTACCGCTGACCGCCCTGTCCAGCGAGGCCAAGACATTGCCTTCCACATGCCGGTAGAGAGCCGGTATCGCCTTCCGTGAGAAAAAGTGGCATTTGGGAACCTACCACTGAAGAACCGCACATTCCACAAACTCACGGAAGAAGGCAGAGTCTACCAACTGAAAAGGCAGCAGTTGAAGTGCTAGAAATTTAGCCAAGCTAGCATTTAACCGCTGGGCGTGTGGATGGCTGGGAGCAAACTTCTTTTGGCGGTGCTCCAGCTGAGGCAGAGAAATTTGTCTGGTACATTCTGACGTTGGTGTACCGATAGCAGATTGCGCGGAAGTACTTGGCTGTGACACACCTAATTCTACACCTTCATTCCTCTCAGTGCAGGTTTCAGAGAGGACTGAAGGTATAGTGGGGTTGGAGATCCCAGCTGATGAGGAGCAAGGAGAGGTCCGCTTTGTTCTTTGGTGTGGGTCTTTTTTGTATGCTTGCCAATGGACTGCATGGCAGGTCGACATATGTCTGGTCAAGCACGTGGTGCCCAAGAGGCTCATGTTTTGGCCATGCGAGATACGCTTCAGACATATGTTGCAAATAGCAACGGTGCGATCTGCTGCACACGTCTCAAAAAAGGCCCACACCAAAGAACTTTTGGAATAACGCGCAGAGACAGCAGCACCCTGAACATGCGGAACACTGCGGTGTGATGCAGCCGGTTGGCTGTCCTTAAGCTGGCCCCTGGAGGGCATCCTGCCTCGTTGGAGATGTGCCACCTCCTCCTCTCTCCTATCAAGCACCCACGTGGAGTCAGTGACCTCATCATCCCCTCCCTCCTCATCACTGGAGCAAATCTGGCAGTATGCTGCAGCTGGGGGAACATGACTGCCAGATTGCTGTCCTTGTTGGGCACCCACTCTCTCTGGGCTCATTTTACTGCCTTCCTCTAGCTGGGTACCATCATCGGAGCCTTCAAAACGCTGGGCATCCTCCTGGAGCATGTACCCAACACTGTGGTCAAACAGTTCGGGGGAATCCTCAGGAGGACATGGTGGGGCTAGGGAAGGAGTGACTGATGCCACTGAGCCGAGGGAAGAGGCCGCTTTGGCAGCTGCTTTGCCAGACAAAGTACCCTGAGCCTGGGTGAGAGAGGACGAGGAGGTGGAGGATGGCTTGGTCATCCACTCTACCAAGTCTTCGGCATGTTGCAGCTCAACATGGCCAGCTGCCGAAAAGAAGGACAAGCGTGTCCCACGGCCACGTGCTGATGAGGATGCACCGTGTCCACGACCAGCACTGTTGTCTCTAGACACAGAGCCTGCTTGCCCTCTTTTATTGGCTCGTGACTGTCTGCCTTTCCTTGTTTGCCTTCCAGACATTCTAATGGCCTGCAGTGAGATGTAGCTGCACAAAGTACTTGCAGCTCCCTGCCTGTGGTATTTGTATGAGAACATCAGCAATTGTATTGAGGTAAGCTTTAGGTGCACACTGTGCAAAGGACACTAAAGCAAAATACTGCAACTCCCTTCCTGTATTTGTATCAGAACACCAGCAATTGTATTCAGGTAAGCTTTTGGTGCACGCTGTGCAAAGGACACAGTACACTAAGTGAAACACTGCAGCTAGCACAATCACCTGCCTGCCTGTCAGTATAGAGAATAACAGGAACGGATCTAGCTAAACTGAATACAGTGTGTAAATATATATACAACACATAGGATGCATATATATCCTCTACACACTGTAACTGCAGCTAACTGACTTGCCTGCCTGCTCTAACTCAAATCAAATTTCACTGTCTCTCTCTCTGTCTGTCTGTCTTTTAAAAAACGTTGCAACACAAGACCGCCAAGCCGGCGGCCTTATATAGTGTGGAGCGTGTACCTACTCCTCTGAGCCATGATTGGCCAAAGCCAATTGCATACTAGCACATTATGAAAGACTTACTTTGAAACAAAACCCTCCAGTGACGAACTGTCACTGCTGCAGAGGCTTCTATCTTCACCTGCTCTTTCTTCCAGGTTTGCAGGCTGTGGCCAGAAGTTCTCATTTAGAGGTCAGAGCCCCAGCCAGCAGGTCTCATTCCAGAAGACAGGTTGGCTCCTATCGGGGTATCAGGAGAACCCCTATCCAGAGGCCAGGAGAGGGCTGGGCACTGTGACTAAAGGCTAAGTGAGCCGAATGAACCAGGAGAGTTGGACAGTACAGTCAGAGGGACTGGTAAGAAGAGCAACAGTGCTGCTGACAAAGGAGCCAGATGGCTCAGTATTTTCAGTTGATGTTGGATATCCCTGCATGGGCAACTGATGTCCGTATGAACTTTGTATTTTATGTAATAAAAATGGTCCGATACGCCTTAAAATACAGTTTGCTCTGGCACAACTCATTGGAAAAGCACCTACCACATGAGCGTAATCACCCCAATATCACAAAGGGGATACACCGATGACATGACACTGACATACTCTCTGAGCCACTGATGGGTATGACCTCTGTATCACTGATGAAGATAATAACTTGGAAATAATGGAGCTGATCACTGTTGAGCATGAGAAGCATAACCAAGATGGCAGCGATGGAAATTCTATGTGGCATTTGTAGTGGCTCCATGTATCCTTAGAATATTAGCTGACACACATTTGGAACTGGACCTTCTGGATCATCTGGAACTGGTGGAACTGGACATCCTGGATCTTCTAGATCCTCTGGAACTGGATCTTCTGGGCTCTCTGTGACTGGACCTTCTGGATCCTCTGGAACTGGACCCCATGGGCTCTGTGGAACTGGAGCTTCTAGACTTTCACATCTTACTAATAAAACGCCAATGCAAGACTCTATGAACTGAGCACATTCCAATCACCAATCATCTAAAAATGATGTTCATTTGTAGAAAATGACTCCGAACAGAATATTGTAGAGTAGAGCTTTCTTCTTTATTCTAGAAAATCGGATTACATTATTAACACACAATAAATAATCTAAATGAAATCTTGCATAGCTTAAGTAAAAAAAAATCTAATTTAAAAAGAATTATACTTTAGTCAGTCCAATAAAAAGTTAGTTCCTTCAGTAAAGCAGTGGGCAGTGGGGCCTGTGTGAGTGCGGGACCAAATCAGCATTGTTTAGAGGACCGTATTACTATAATTCAATCCCTGCAGACCTATAACTATGACATCATAGTACATTGTACTTTGGCCACGCCTCCAAATAAGCCAATATGAACACAAAAACTTTATTAGCATTTGTGAATATTCTGGGGTCCAAGAAGTGATTTTCTTTAACAGAAACATTTTATACATTCTGACTATAAGGAAGGACATACGTTCTCTGGAGTTTATTCTTCCAACACTCCCCATTGAACCGACTGAACATAAAGAAGGTGGTAAGTTCATGTGAATTCCCTGGTGTCGATCAAGGGCACTTTTTTGACTGAAGTATTTCCCGCACTTTGAACACGAATAAGGACGCTCCCCCGTGTGACTTCTCTGGTGTAATAGAAGTTTCTCTCTCTGAGGGAAAGATTTCCTGCATTCTACACAAAAATAAGGACACTCACCCGTGTGAATTTTCAAGTGTTGGAGAAGGTTTCCTTTGTCCTTGAAACATTTCCCGCACTCTGAGCATGAATAGGGACATTCATCCGTGTGAACTCTCTGGTGTAGAAGAAGTCCTTCTTTCTGAATGAAAGATTTCCCACACTCGGAACATGAATGAGGATACTCGCATGTATGAATTCTTTGGTGTTTAAGAAGGTATTCTTTCCGAACGAAACATTTCCCTCACTTTGAACATGAAAAAAGATGCTCGCCTGTGTGAATTCTCTGGTGAATATTAAGTACGCCTTTCTGAAGAAATGTTTTCCCGCACTCTGAACACAAATATGGACGCTTGCCTGTGTGAATTGTCTGGTGTTTAAGAAGGTTTCCATTTTCGTGGAAACATTTCCCGCACTCTGAACATGAATAGGGACGTTTGCCTGTGTGAATTCTCTGGTGTTTAAGAAAGTTTCCTTTTTCATTGAAACATTTCCCGCACTCTGAACACGAATATGGACGTATGCCCGTGTGAATTCTCTGGTGTTTAAGAAGGCTTCCTTTTTCGTGGAAACATTTCCCGCACTCTGAACACAAAAAAGGACGCTCGCCGGTGTGAATTCTCTGGTGATTTTTAAGTACGTCTTTCCGAACAAAAGTTTTCCCGCACTCTGAACACGAATATGGATGCTTGCCCATGTGAATTCTCTGGTGTTTAAGAAGGTTTCCATTTTTGTGGAAACATTTCCCGCACTCTGAACATGAAAAAGGACATTCTCCCGTGTGACTTCTTTGGTGAACAACAAGGTCTCTTTTCCGAATGAAACCTTTCCCGCACTCTGAACATGAAAAAGGACGCTCACCTGTGTGAGTTCTCTGGTGTATGAGAAGGCTTCCTTTCTGAGTGAAACCTTTACCACAGTGTGAACAGGAGAACGGACACTCACCAGTGTGAATTCTTTGGTGAGTAACAAGTTCTACTTTCTGAATAAAACATCTCCCGCACTCTGAACATGAAAAGGGACGCTCGCCAGTGTGAATTCTCTGGTGATTAAGAAGTTTTCCTTTGTCAATAAAACGTTTGCCGCAGTCAAAACATGGGTAAGGACGCTCGCCTGTGTGAACTCTCTGGTGACTGATTAAGTTGCTTTTCTGATTGAAATATTTCCCACACTCTGGACATGAGTAAGTCTTATAACGTTTCTGTTGTATAGGAGGCTCTCCAGTTTCTTTCAAAGCTTTCCGAGACACTGTAGATGACAAGGAATGTTCTCCTGTGTGAGATCCTTCATGGTTCAAGGAAGATTCTTCGGAATTAGATGGATCTGTTGATTTATCTGTACTGTGAGATTCAAAAATAATAGTATGTGGATCATCAGAAGATTCCTCAGGATCAGAGAAATCCCATGATCTCTCCATATGATAAGTTCTATGATGTATTATTTGTGTAATGCGATTCACTCCTGGAGACCGTTGTGTGGTGGGATTTTCTTCTGCTTTATAGTCTGAAGATACCTTATTCAGGACATAGTGTCCACCTGTAGGATATCAATGTTCAAATGTTATTAGAATTCTTCATTCCTTTCATTCAGAAGTCATATACAGTATGTTGGTCTAACACTCTACAGTATCTCAGAGCTCTGGCATGGAATTGGGGGCAATCAGAACATAAAGTATCAATACAAACCAGATAAAGATCAATACAAACCAGATAAAGACACAGAATCTCCTCCTCATTTGTTGGGAACATGACATTATATTGAGGAATGGAGATGGACCTTTATATGGTGTACAGTATCTCCCCCTCATTTGTTGGGAACATGACGTTATATTGAGGAATGGAGATGGACCTTTCATATGATGTACAGGATCTCCTCCTCATTTGTTGGGAACATGACATTATATTAAGGAATGGAGATGGACCTTCCACACAGTTTACATTATCTCCATCTTGTAAATAATTAAATACATATTTATAATGAAATAAAAATAAAAATGTGATTTTGTTCTGCAGTTAATGTTAATTACTTACTTGTGTCAATATATAGGGAGGATCCCTCCTGTTTACTTTTTATAATCATCTCCCCCTCCTCCATAGACTGCTGATCTCCACTCACCAACCTCTCTTCTTCTTCCTCTTTAACTTCAACTTTTTCCTAAACCCCAGAGAGGATAGTACAGATTTGTAAAAAAGAACAAGAAATTATATACAAGACTTATCTTGTTTAGAATAAATTTTTGGATCTACATGCTCAGTCCCACCTACCTGATGATGGTGGGGGACGGGGTCATCTTCCCGTGTGGAATCCCGAGAATACAGAGGATGGGGACATCTCTCTGGTGGGTTTCCGTTACTGGATAGAATAAACATCTGTTCTTCCTCTTTCATTTCAACTTTGAGCTCTTTCAGTTCTTCAACCTAAACACCAAAGATGAACGAACAGATTTGTAAAGAAGAACAAAAGATTATATAGAAGAAAATAGGATTTTTATAACAGCTTACCTGTAAAATCCTTTTCTTGGAGTACATCACGGGACACAGAGCGACATAGTCATTACTAATGGGTTATATAGATACCGTCAGGTGCTGGCACTGGCAACTTCCAAAACCGGAAGTACCCTCCCCTATATAAGCCCCTCCTATCCGGGAGCACCTCAGTTTTGTAGCAAAGCAATAAGTGTCCCCAAAGAGGGGCGGGAGCTCTGTGTCCCGTGATGTACTCCAAGAAAAGGATTTTACAGGTAAGCTGTTATAAAAATCCTATTTTCTTTCTCGTACATCACGGGACACAGAGCGACATAGTCATTACTAATGGGATGTCCTAAAGCAATGCCCAATGAGGGGGGGGATACACCATATATAA
Organism: Rana muscosa; assembly: GCA_029206835.1. Lineage (NCBI taxonomy): Eukaryota > Metazoa > Chordata > Amphibia > Anura > Ranidae > Rana > Rana muscosa. The sequence continues at coordinate 399,827,815 of CM055123.1, read as the reverse complement.
GCTGAGCGCTATCAGACATGAGGATCTTTTGCGGCCTGCAACACACTGCGCCCAAAGGCGACATCCTCCTGACTTCTAACGTCCACCTGGTAGAACCTAGTAAACGTGTGTACTGAAGACCATGTTGCGGCCTTACAGATTTGAGCCAGGGAGGCCTGGTGATGCACTGCCCATGAAGTTCCAACTGCTCTCGTGGAGTGCGCTCTAACTTTGAACGGAGGCGGTCTCCTTCTCAAGCCATAGGCTTGTATTATGACCTGTCGAATCCACTTGGCTAAAGTAGATTTTGACGCTGCCTGACCCTTTCTGGGGCCTTCCGGCAGAATAAACAAAGTATCCGTTCTGCGAATCTGAGCAGTGGCTTTTAGATAAGCTTTAACTGCTCTTACTACATCCAAAGAATGCAATAACTTTTCCTCTACCGAAGTAGGTTTGGGGAAAAAAGAAGGAAGAACCACATCTTGGTTCAAATGAAACCTCGATACCACCTTAGGAAGAAAGGCTGGATGAGGACGTAACACTACTCTATCCTTATGGATAACCAGATACGGCTCCTTACAGGACATAGCTGCTAATTCCGACACTCTTTTAGCCGAACAAATGGCTACTAGAAAAATCAATTTCCTGGTGAGAAGCACCAAAGAAATATGATGTAATGGTTCAAATGGTCGTTTCTGTAGAACCGACAGAACCAAGTTTAGATCCCATGGACATATGGGAATATTAACCGGAGGACTAATACGCATCACTCCTTGTATAAAGGCTTTGACTAGTGAATGCGAAGCCAAGGGCCTTTGAAAAAATATTGACAAGGCCGAAATCTGACCCTTGATAGTACTCAAGGCAAGCTTCCTATCTACAGCCCATTGTAGGAAGTCCAGAATCCTACCTATTACGTATTTACGTGGATGCCATTTCTTGGCCTCACACCAGGCGATGTACGCCTTCCAGATTCTATAGTAGATCTGCCTGGATACCGGCTTCCTGGCATTGATCATGGTAGATACCACAGCATTAGAGAGCCCTCTCTTTTTTAGAATGTGGGCTTCAATAGCCAGGCCGTCAAACCTAGGGCTGGTAAGGAAGGGTGGTATATCGGTCCTTGCGAAAGCAGGTCCGGACGACGTGGAAGAGTCCAAGGACTCCCCACTGACATTTTACAATCTCCGCGTACCACGCTCTTCGGGGCCACGCTGGAGCCACCAGAATCACTGGTTTCTTTTCTACCCTGATTCTGCGGAGTAATCGAGGAAACCATTGTGGCGGTGTGAATGCATATATCAGCTTGAACTGATCCCAAGGGAACACTAGGGCATCCGAGCCGCAAGCTAGGGGATCCCTTGACCGAGAGACAAACCTGTCCACCTTTGCGTTGAATCTGGATGCTAGAAGATCTACATCCGATGTTCCCCACCGCTGACATATTGTCCAGAAAACCTCGGGGTGAAAGGACCCTTCCTCTGGGCATAATTGCTGGCGACTTAGAAAGTCCGCCTTCCAATTCTCCACTCCTGGAATGAATACCGCAGATATGGCTGGGACATATCTTTCTGCCCATTTCAGGATGTAATTTACTTCCCTCTGGGCTGCACGACTCCTGGTGCCCCCCTGATGATTGATATATGCCACTGCTGTGGCATTGTCTGATTGAATTCTGACAGGGGACCCTTGGAGTTTGGATGTCCATGCTACTAGGGCATACCGGGCTGCTCGTATCTCTAAGAGATTGATGGGCAGGGCCTTTTCTGCATCCGACCATCTGTCCTGGAGAGACTATTGCTCCAGTACAGCTCCCCAGCCTATAAGGCTGGCATCTGTAGTGACCACCTTCCAAGAAATCGGACTGAAGGATTTCCCTTTTTCCAGATTCTGGGGAACCAACCACCAACGGAGGCTCTTGCGAACGGAAGGGGACAAGGACATTGTAAGTCTAGGGCCTGAACTTTTTTGTTCCAGGCTGACAGTATGGCCCCTTGCAAATTCCTTGAATGGAATTGACCATAGGGTACTGCTTCGAATGATGCCACCATTTTTCCCAGCAGCCTCATGCACAGGCGTATGGACGGCTGTCTTTTTTGTACCCACTATGTGGATCAAATCTTTCAAAGACAACACCTTTCCTCGAGGCAAGAATATTTTTCTCTGGCCTGAATCCAACCTTAGCCCCAAGTATTCCAGACTTTTGACTGGTTTTTAGGGCTAACTTGTCTCGGTTGATAATCCAACCGTGAGATTCCAGATACTTGATTGTCTTGTGAACGACCACGTCTAGTTTTTTCACTGAGTGGTCTATCAGCAACAAGTCATCTAGTAATGCCATTATCATTACACCTTGTGTTCTTAGATTGGCCAATAAAGGGCCAGAATTTTTGTAAACACTCGTGGTGCTGTGGCCAAACCGAAGGGTAAGGCTCTGAACTGAAAATGGCGCCCTTCTACTGCAAAGCGTAGAAATTTTTGGTGGACTGGAAAGATGGGAATGTGCAAATAAGCATCTTTGATGTCGATCGCGGCTAACCAATCCTCCCCTTGTAGGGCAGTGGCCACCGATCGGATCGACTCCATCGGAAAGTCCTGATATACAGGAATTTGTATAGCCCTTTTAGAATTAATATGGGCCTCCCGTCCGCGTTTGCTTCGGGACTGTAAAGAGGTTTGAGTAAAACCCGAACCCTCATTCTTCCAGGGGAACCTCCATAATTACTCCTTGGAGCAATAGTTGTTCTAGTGCCAACAGGAGGGACTCTCTCTTCCGGGGATCCCTTGGCACGTTTGACCTCAAAAATGGGAAGGAGGAGAGTCTTTTAACTCCAAACTGTATCCCAAACATACTGCGGAGAGCACCTATCTTGATCGTGTCCCGCCAGGTCTCTTGCGAACAACTGGAGTCCTCCCCCCACCCGACTGAGTGGGGGCTTCAATGAATTTAACTTTGGGGGAGGTTTTGTACCTCCCCTGACCCAGGGTTTCTCATTACCCTGCTATTGTCCCTGTTTTTTACCCCCGGGAATTGACCGAGGAGGCCGTCGGAACTGTTACACAGCCGATGCCCCAGGGACTGGAGAAGCAGGCCTCTTAAAGAGGGACCTCTAACTCTGTTTTTAACCGGCAAGAGCGTATTTTTACCGCTGGAAATTTTCTGGATATATTTGTCCAGGTTTTCCCTGAATAAGCGTTCACCATGAAATGGGACGCTAACCAGCCATTCTTTACAGGGAGCTTCAGCAGACCAGTTTTTGAGCCATAGGAGCCTACGCGTATGTACTATAGACAGCGTAAGGCGGGAGGCCTGATGGACTGAATCCTTTATGGCGTCAACCGCAAAGCCTAAGGCTCTAGGTAGATCAGCTAGGGCAAAGCCTGCTGATCTGTCAAGTCCCTCAAGACCTGTTTCAACTGATCCTTCACTGCTTAGCAGACCCCAATAGCTGCTACTGCTGGTTGTGTCACCAAGCTTGCTGTAGAAAGAAGCAGATTTTCATAAGGACTCCAATCTTTTATCTATTGGGTTCTTGAACATTTGGACATTATCCACTGGACATGTGAGTGATTTATACATACAAGAGATGGCTGCGTCCACTGTAGGGACCTTCCATTTTTTTGATGAACTTATCCTCCATGGGATAGACCACCGGAAATCTCTTGGGGGAATAAATATTTTCTCAGGACGTTCCCAATCCTGGTAAATAAGCCCTTTCAGTAAAGGGTGAAGTGGAAAAGAACAGACAGTCTGGGGGCTTCTAGCGACCCCAACGAGGATACAGTAGTGGCTGATGGTTCCGCAAGGTGCATTTTTAAATGCTGATCGGACCATGTTAGTCAGAGACTGAACCCATAATCTTTCAGCTTGAGATGCTGAGAAAAGGTTCCCCCACTGTTGATTCCTCTATAACAGAATCAACCTCATCCTGATCCCCTTCAGGCAGGTCGATCCCTGTATGGGACTGTTGCTCTGCTAACAGGCACTCTGAAGGAGGAGACGGAGATCGGGCGTGCTTTCCCTGACAGGGAGGCAGCGATCAATGTTGACAATCTCTCTCTAATCCTCCCAGAGCTGAGGAAAAAACCTCCTCTGTTACATACACAGGAGCAGGTGAACTGAGGACAGCCACAGTACCAAGTACCCCTGCGGGGTCTCTACGGTCACTTACCTCTGAACTTCAGGGGAGACTGGTGCAGCAGAAGTATGCCCAAGATCCTCAGAGCCCGATGAGACCCCCTTCGCTTCCTGGAAGATTCAGTTCCGGAGCTTCTGGACGGCATATTCCTAAGCCTAAAGCTGAGGTATTCCAGCCGTAATACACCACTTTTACTGAGAATAGTCTAGCACAATTGCTGCTATATCACAGTTGGTGTCTACTAAAGTGCCTTTCTAGGGGATGCCTGCATCAACCGCCTCTGTGTGCCTTTATATTGTTGCTAGCTCTGTCTGTGCACTTCAACAGCCAGCTATAATGTGCTTTAAAACACGCTGGACGCCCGCACATGCGCAGTAGCGCCGCGGCGCACACCTGAGCGTCATCCACCCCGCTCCGCCCCTTTTTCCAGATCGCCTCTATGAATAGAGGCGCGTGCACGCGCACGTGCGCGGGCACGTGCGCGGGCACGTGCGCCTTCGGCGCCTTTTTTGAAAACAACAAGGAGCTAGATGGGAGCCAGGGTCCCTTTGCCGCAGGGCCCGGGGATGGATGAGCGCAGCAACAGGGCAGAGGAGACAGCTTCCCAGGAGAGAACATACCAACTGCCTGGATTTGATTCTGGAAGAAAAAAATCCACATTACAAGAAAAAGAACCATAGCGGCCTCTAGTGTCTAACACAGGTACCGCGGTCTTACATTTTTTTTTTTTTCTTTTTTTTTTTTTTTTCTTGCCTACTATTAAAATTTTTACATTTTCTCAGTAGTAACAGGCATACACAGAATATTAGCGGGAATACCTTAGGTAACAGGCAGAAAGACAAAATAGGCTTGGGGGTCCCTCAATAGAACAAAGTTCCCGAGGGCCCCCACTTACCTTTTCCTCGCCGCAGGACTCTGTTCGGTCCACAGAAGCCCAAACTTCACCTATCACGGCAGGCATTGTAATCAAACCTTCAGGGACCGGGTTCCCAAGGATTCCACTCCCCTGGACCTGTATAGCACCCTGCACAGAAAACATCTTGGTTGTGGGTATGACCAGAGCTCTGGATCCCAGGGTCCAGCTCTCCTAAGAGAAGCATTACAGGCAAAACCTTGCTCTTCTCTGCAAGGCCCGGGTACCGACCGTTTAGCTATGAAGCTTTTTTGGTCGGATCCAGAATAGCTTACTGAGGCCCAAAAGAACCTGTACGCAAGCTCAGTGAAAAACACATGTTTCTTCTTGGCCAACACCTTAGACACTGGCAAAAAACTGAGGTGCTCCCGGATGGGAGGGGCTTATATAGGGGAGGGTACTTCCGGTTTTGGAAGTTGCCAGTGCCAGCACCTGACGGTATCTATATAACCCATTAGTAATGACTATGTCGCTCTGTGTCCCGTGATGTACGAGAAAGAAAGTCACATCATAGAGTTTAGAATAATTTAAAGGTCTACAAGCCGAGTCCCATCTACCTGGTCATGGTGAGGGATGGTGTGATCTTCCTCAATGGACTGCTGAGCTCCACCCACCAACGTCTCTTCTTTTTCCTCTTTAATCTTAACATCGATGTCTTTCATTTCTTCATCCTAAACCCCAAAGATGATAGAAGACATTTGTAAAAAGAAGCAAGAAGTTATGTAGAAGAATTTACTCTTTTAGGTTTACATCCTCAGTCCCACCTACCTGATGATGGTGAGGGACGGTGTGACCTTCCTTTGTGGAATCCCGAGAATACAGAGGACGGGGACATCTCTCTGGTGGGTTCCCATTACTGGATCCATCTGTAAGAAACACACACACTGACTGAATACATTGTTTCTATGTGTTTATCAGATGATGGGGGATCTAGGTGGACCCTCCGTACTGCTCTCTCCTTTACAATAAAGTCTCCTCTTACCCGGTGATGTGAGGGGCGGCTGATTCTCCATGATTATCAATGAAGACGTCGTATAATCCTTCTCTCCTCTCTAGATAGAACAATGTTTTCATTATAGAGATGAGGATGAAGTCACGTGACCCTCCCAGAATCCTCCTTGCCTCCTACTGATCTAAATAGGACACTCTTCTCTGTCGATATACTGAGAATTATTTGGACGTATATGTGTAATATGTGTAATGTCTATACTGGGGATGACCTCAAGATTCAGTCCAAAAAAAGTTTGGACCAAACCTTGACTGATCAGATGAACAACCGAACATTTACCCTTTCGGTGGGTTCAGCCTTAAGTATAACACAGATTATTTTCTTTCTCTTGTTCTTTTTATTTCTTTGCACATATGAGGATTTGAAGATGAACAGACAGTGTTCATCCTTAAAGAGGAAGTAAGCCCTCCTCTAGAAAAAAAAAAAAGAGCCTGCAAGACAAAAGCATTGTCAGAAAATTTGGGGTTAAAAGAATTTATATTCATATACATATAAAGTCGCATATTGTATAATTTTTCATATTTTTCATATTCATCCATATTTGACATGAGGAGGCTATTTTCTCTCTAAAATTGAAATTAGTTCATGGCTCGTGATATGCTATGAACAATACCAAAGCCATTTTGGTTTCTATTTTCTCTCTTAAGCCCTGTACACACGATCGGATAACCTATGGATTTTCGTCCGATGGATTTGACCATCGGAAATCCGATTAAACTGTTTTTCAGCAGTCTTGGCCACACACCATCAGTCAAAAAACCGACCGTTCCAAACGTGGTGACGTAAAACACTCCGATGAGCCGAGAAAAATGAAGTTTAATGCTTCTGAGCATGCGTCGACTTGATTCTGAGCATGCGTGGGTTTTTTAACCGATGGACTTGCCCATAGTCGATCGGAAATTCCCATCGGTTTTTTATCCATCGGAAAAATTTAAAACAAGTTCTATTTTTTCCATCCGATGGAAAAAAGACCGATGGGTACCATACACGATCGGTTTGTCTGATGAAAACCATCCATCGGACGGTTTTCATCAGTTAAACCGATCGTGTGTACGGGGCTTAAGAGGTTAAACCAAATTCACTATCTCTATAGTTATTTTCTGTCTAAACAAGAGACTATGAATGTTTTGATGTACCCTTTCAAAGACCATCAATTCAAAGGTTTGAACACTAATGCCTTGTACACACGATCGGATTTCCGATGGAATAAAATTTTTGCCATCAGAGTAAAAAAATAGAACATGTTTTAAATTTTTCAGAGAATTCAGAGAAAAATCCACGCATGCTCAGAATCAAGTCGATGCATGCTCGAAACTATTGAACTTAATTTTTCTCGGCTCGCCGTAGTGTTTTATGTCACCACGTTTTGGACGGTCGGAATTTAGTCTGACAGTGTGTATGCAAGACTGATGGAAGTTAGCTTCATCGGAATTCCGACGGAAAATTCCATCGGATTTTATTCCATCGGAAATCCGATCGTATGTACAAGGCATTAGGAAACTATACCAGTATCCCATGTTATAAATCTATTGGACTTTGACACTTATAGATAAGGGGGGTATTGGTACAGACTTACACAGACCGTGTATAGATAAGGGAAACATGAGCTCATAGCCATAGGGCTCTTCCACAAATAAATTCCTGTTGTATTGTATATCTTAAATACCGTATATACTCGAGTATAAGCCGAGTTTTTCAGCACATTTTTTTGTGCTGAAAATGCCCCCCTCGGCTTATACTCGAGTCTGTGTCCATCCTCATTGTTGTGCGCCTGATTCCGGCCAGCTGTAGGTCCCCTGGACCCCAACTTGTAGCCTCACTCTTCTTCTACAAGTGTGCAAAGTTTGTTGTCCAGAGGACCTACGGCTGGGGAGCGCTGATTTTTCAAACCCGGGCACCCCTTCCATAGACTCCCATGTTAAACGTCAGTCTAGTCACACAGCCCTGGAGATCAGGTAGGGAGATTGGGCACAGTGAGGCATGGGCACAGTGAGGCACGGGCACAGTAAGGCACAGTGAGGCATGGACACAGTGAGGCATGCACATGAACACAGTAAGGCAAAGTGAGGCACAGTGAGGCATGCATATGGACACCCTAGGCTTATACTCGAGTCAATACGTTTTCCCATTTTTTTTGTAATAAAATTAGGTGCCTCGGCTTATATTCGGGTCGGCTTATACTCGAGTATATACGATAGTATTGTTTCTTTTATAATATCTTAACAATGAATGTATCTGTATTAGCAATTCATATATAAACCCATTTATGCATATATATATAGATTATTATGAGAGAGTTGCAAACAGGGTATTATAATAGTTTGAAAGCATTAGGAACTGCTTAGACTCAAAGTAAAATTCAGGTGATCAGTTTCAAGGAATTCAACAACCCTCAGTTAATTAGGTGGGGTTTATTTTTCCTCAGACATAGATTTAAGCCAGCCGCCAGGTTGGCTGGAGATATTGGCATGTAATTGTCAACCCCAATGCCGCGTACACACAACCGTTTTTAATGTCATTGAAAAAAACGGCATTTTTCTCGACGTGATTCTTCTCAAGCCTGCCTTGCCTACACACTATCGTGGAAAAAAATGCTCGAGTAAAGCGCGGTGATGTACAACACGTACGACGGCACTATAAAGGGGAAGTTCCATTTGGATGGCGCCACCCTTCTTGTTAGTAAAGTTTGTTGAGAGACGATTCGCGCTTTTCAGCCTCGTGCTTTTCAGTCCGTTACAGCGTGACGAATGTGCTATCTCCATTACGAACGCTAGTTTTACCAAAACGAGCGCTCCCGTCTCATACTTGATTCTGAGCATGCGCATTTGTTTTCACGTCGTTAAAGCCTACACACGGCCGTTTTTCACGACGAGAAAAACGACGATGTAAAAAGCGACGTGAAAAATTAGAGCATGTTCCAATTTTTCTCGTCGTTCATGAGGAGAAAAACGACGAGAAAAATTAGAGCATGTTCCAATTTTTTTCATGGCCATTTTTCACGTCGTGAAAAATGCTCTGGAGCCCACACACGATCATTTTTAATGACCATTTAAAAAAATTGCATTTTTCTCGTCATTAAAAACGGTCGTGTGTACGCGGCATTACACAATTAATGGTAATTCACCAGGCCGAGGGCAAAGGTCATGCCAATCACCTTAGGAGTCATTTTATTATACAAGACTGCCCTCTGGGGGTGAAAATAGTTTATTATTATATTTGGTTGCTATGACAACCTACCAAATCACATTTCATTTGACGTCATCAATTACTTGGTAATGTGAGACACACACCTACTTTTGGAAGTAAGATAAAAGTAGCAGCTGATTTAGCAGTGGGGGATCTCTAAAGGGAACACCTCGCTATCTCTCTCGGGGCTCTACATCTTGATCTGATGGGGAAGAAATAGGGGCTCTACGCAGAAATGTAGCAATGCTGAAAAAAGTTCCTTCGGGGACTTAGCTTCTCAAGATGACAGACTTCTTAAAGCTCCGGTAACGTATTTGTTTATTTATTTTACCTTTTGGTAATTGAATTGTTTTGCATATACATTAACTAAAATCATTTAATATACAGTATATGGCACAGCAACTTGGAGTCATATTATTTTTAACTGCAGTATGAAATAATTATATTCCAAATATTAAGAGACATACACAATTTTATTTGTCTTTAAAAAGCTAAATGCAAACAGTTGTACAATGGTTTTATTATGATATATGTGTAAAAGAGATTCATCCTAAATTTAACATAAGCCTTGATTGTATTGTCAAGCCGTGTGCATAATATGATATTTGGTCTGTACACGGGGGCATAACTATAGGGGGCGCAGCAGTCGCGACCGCAACTTGTCCCTGTGCTGAAGGGGGCCCGTGTGGCCCCCCTCTACATATGACCGGCGGCAGCATAAACAGCTAAGAGTAGAAGTGCACCGTGCGCATGGGTGGCTGGAGATGGTGGGGGATGACTAGCAGAGCTCCATGCTCGACTATTGTTCTGGCAGCTCTTTAGTTGTGCATTCCCTGCGTCCTCGGTCGGCTCCTCAGGGTCCCCCTCTCCTGCTCCATTTAGCGTTGTTCAGTCCGGTGTCTATCCTCCGCAGCCACAGTCCCGCCCCCTGAGTGCGGCTCACACGGCACTGCATGCTTCTCCCGGGCTAACAAACATTAAGCACAGTGCAGCCCTATGAGAGCCGACTCCCCGCAGGCTTGTCTTGCCAGCACCCCTCCTCCCCCCTCATACACAGATGATGTCCGGTCTTTCTGGGAGATATGCTGATCCCCGTCCAGCACACTGAAGGAAGCCCAGGCCACCATGGATGAGTGCCCGGCCTGCAGCTTGGTCATGGTGAGTGAGATGACCCCACCCCACACACACCATCACATACCCTCCTCCATCTCCCCTGGGGACAGAGCCCTCTTCTCACCTGGAGACAGGGACCCCCATCTCCCCTGGGCACAGGTACCCCCATCTCCCCTATGAACAGGGACCCTCATCTCCCCTGGGGACAGGGACCCCTTCTCATTTGGGGACAGGGACCCCTTCTCATTTGGGGACAGGGACCCCTTCTCATTTGGGGACAGGGACCCCTTCTCACCTGGGGACAGGGACCCCTTCTCCCCTGGGGACAGGCACCCCATCTCCCCTGGGCACAGGGACCCCATCTCCCCTGGGCACAGGGACCCCTTCTCAGCTGGGGACAGGGACCCCTTCTCAGCTGGGGACAGGGACCCATTCTCACATGGGGACAGAGCCCCCGTCGCCCCTGGGGACAGAGCCCCCATCGCCCCTGGGGATAGGGACCCCTTCTTACCTGGGACAGGGACCCATTCTCATTTGGGCACAGGGACCCCATCTCCCCTGGGGACTGGGACCCCTTCTCACCCTTGGGACAGGGACCCATCTCCCCTGGGGACAGGGACCCCATCTCCCCTGGGGACAGGGACCCCTTGTCACCTGTGCACAGGGACCCCCATCTTCCCTCGGGACAGGGACCCCATCTGCCCTGGAGAAAAGGACTCCATCTCTCCTAGGGACAGGGACCCCATCCTGCCTAGGGACAGGAACCCCATCTTCCCTGGAAACGGGGACTCCATCTTACCTAGGGATCCCATGTACCCAGGGGACCAGGACCCCACCTCCCCTCAGAAAAGGAACCCCATCTACAGACCATGCTGGCTGGCTGGCAGGGCTGATGTCAGCCACCCTAGGGTGCCAGGATGGAGGAGGGGGCAGAACACACAGAGGAAATCTGAATCCCCAGCCATTTGGGGGTGTACCAGCAGGGGTCACTGGACACCAGGGGAGGGGGGTACAGCAGTATCAGTGTGGGGTCACTGGAGATGGGGGTTGGTACAGCAGTACCAGCAAGGTGTGCTCTCCAGCCCCTGTGTGCTCTTTCCTGGACTCCCTCGTCGGTTCTGCCAGGTTCCCCCATCATCTCTCCTGCTGACTGCTGCAGGGGATCTGTCAGAGTGGGAAATGGGCCGGTAAATGTGTAATTTACCACCCCTTTTTTTCTGAATTAAGAGTCAGTGATCTATACTGATCACTGACTCTGTCCATTTATAACTGTGGCATATACTAATCCAAGTTTACTATGCTTCAGTTTATGAATGGACAGGAAGCTCTGTACAGAGCTACTTCTGTCCATTCATTCTATGTAGCTGAGGCTGCAGAGAAGGAGATTGGGGGCTGTGTCCTCAGTCTTCTTCTTTATCTCAAAGGTGGAACATCAGAGGTCTGTTTAGACCTCTGATATCTCACAAATGTCCCCCAACGGGGCTCCTAATTTAAAATAAAAAATAAAAAAATACTTATACCAGTGGCAGAATTACAGGACTACAAAGGTCATACCTGTGATCGGGCCCTGGAGTTCCACCACCGGACTCGGAGGGAAGGGCCCGGCTGGGGTTTAGGGGGGCCCTTCATGGTTTCTTGCATCGGGGCCCTGAAGGTTATAGTTACGCCACTGTCTGTACACGTTTAAGAAGTGTAAGAAGGAGATCTGCTTGTTTTGAGAAGAGATAACATAGTGTTAAAGTAAACAGAATTTGTTTACACCTTCCACGAAAACACGGAAAGACATTTCACAAGTTACTGAGTCTTTAACGGCTTCCCGACCGCCGCACGACCATATACGATACTCCAGTCTGAGGACTGGTTGACACAAGGAGGTGCATCCGAGCCCGAGCGCTTTTTTTGCGCATTCTGTTTTTTTTATTAGTCTGCTCTATGCTCGTGAAACATTTGAAAAATGTGCTGGCATGATTTTTGGATTGAGCCCCACCAAAATACACGGTACTGTGGTATCATGCGTTTAAGTGATCGAAAACAAACATGCAATGGGTGGAGGAGCGGGAGTGCCATTAGGAATTAATGGTGTCTGTGTGCAACTGCAAAAGGCAACGCATTTTTGTGAGGTTCGGAAAAATACGTGAATTCACAAATTGTACCGTACTGCCCCCCCCCCCCCCGGGGTGTGAAAAAGCCATAAAATGTAGTTTGTAAGATAGAGTTAAGTGGCCAGTAGATTTGTAACTCCCCCCATCCCCGATGCCAGAACAACCCCCCCCCAAGAATGCTGCATCTAGTATAAGCCCCTCCCCTCTTAAAAATTCCCCCTCCCAGCACAAATCCCCCTTCCTGATACAAACCCTCCTTCCTAAATCCCTCATTCTAACACAGATTTCCCCTCCTGACACAAACCCTCCTTCCTGATACAACCCCCCGCTAGACACAAACCCCCTTCCTAAATCCCCCTCCTAACACAAACCCTCCTTCCTGACAAAAATCCCCCCCTCCTAGCACCAATACCCCCTTCTAGCACAAATCCCCTCTGCTAAACACAAACCCCCTTCCTAAATCCCGCTTCTAGCATAGCACAAACCCCCAAATACCCCCTCTTTGCCCTTGTTACAGCAAAATGACACAAAGCTCTGTGCACAGTCTGACCATAAAAGGGTTACTGTATTAGCTTCTGTGTACAGAGAGTAGGGAGGCAACATCCCGTTCCTCCTCCGGGCTCTCTCCTCCCTCTATGCTGTTATCTGTACTTTTGCCGGTGTTCAATCAGATAGTGCCCGCTATCGAGAAGTGCCCGGGACAAGCTGTGCATGCGCCGTACGGAACAGCACAACAGCTGATTTTACGATTAGCGGTTATTATGTTGACACGGCGCCTGCGCACAATAGGCGGCGGAAGAAATGTTTGTGTCACATTGTGCCTCGCGCTGCCGAGGGGTGTTGTTGTCGGTGAGGAGCGGATTTGTACATGTTGGGGGCAGATTTTTAAATGATGGCCAATGCTGCAAGACAAACTAACTACGCCCTGCAAACCCGCCCTTCAGTTGACTAAACTCGCCCTGCAAGCGTCCAGGAAAAATAGCATAAAAAGATTTGTTTTGCAGCACTGCCCATCATTTACAAATCCGTCCCTCACAGACATGAACACGCCTCGGCAGCGCGAGGCACAATCTGACACAAAAATTAGTTCCGTCGGCTATTGTGCACAGGCTCCGTCTCTCCGTCACAACAGCTAATCATAATATCCGCTGTTGTGCTGTTCCGTGCGGCGCATTCGCAGTTCATCCCGGCACTTCTCGATAGCGGGGCCAATATCTGACAGAACACCGGCAAATCTGAAAGTTTTGCAGCCGCCCGACCTGCCCTTAGCAAACGATGACTTAATTGGTTGGTAGGATGCAGGCGGGTGTCTTAGACGGCTTTCACTTTTGCCGAAAAAGTACAGATAACAACACAAAGGGGGAGAGAGCCTGGTGGAGGAACGGGATGTGCTCTCCCTCCTCTCTGTACTTCGCTTTCCTCCAACACTCCAATGATATGCTTCCAACACTCCAATGATATGCTGGTAGGTTATTGGCTCCGATCTACATTATCCCCAGTATGTGTGTGTATGAATGTGAGTTAGGGACCTTGGATTGTAAGCTCCTTTGGGGCAGAGACTGATGTGAATGTACAATATAAATTTTTATTTATGTAAAGCACTGCGTAAATTGAAAACGTTATACAAGTACCTTGTCATGTTTGTCTGTCAGCTTACCTCCCTCTCCATGTGTTCACCTTAGAGGCCAGACACTCTCACCTGGCTGCTTTTATAATCTCTCCTCCCAGTATGGCCCCTCCCCCGGCCCTTATCGGAGAACTCTATATTAACCTGTGCACTGCAAGTCTGCCTTGCTGATCAACATTGTTTGTTAAGCATTGTGTGTTTGGGTTCCTGCTTGCCGTGTGCTACGTTTATCTCTGTGTACCGATCTTGGCTTGTTCTCGACTATCCCTGTCTGCTTGTGTCCTTTGTTTATCCTTGTCTGCTTGTCACCCTGACCTTGGCTTATCCCCCCACTATCTCTTGTATCCTGAGCTGCTGCTTCCCCTCTATCCTCTATGTCTATACCCTACAGAGGGTGAGCTGGGGGACTCTGGGGGCCGTGACCTGGATCCAGTTGCAGCTTAGTCCATTCTCACCACTAGAGGCTCTGGTGAACACCTCCTGGATCTTAGACTCCGCGCCCTGGGGAATCTTGGGCTCTAGCTCCCTGTTGGATCCCTGTTTGTGCTCCAGTGGACCTGCCTTCCATAACCACCCAGTGTTCCATCCGCAGCAGTCAGCCATAGAGTTCACTACCTTGTGGTGCACTCCTGACCCCAACGGTGTGCATCTGTCACCTGGCCACAGGTGACCTGACATACCTGTAATAAATAAATAATAAAATAAATGTACCTTAAGATCCAGTAATGTCTGTTCGCTATTTCCTAACAAGTCACCTATCCTCTGGAACTTCCTTTCTTTTACCCTACATCACTTCCTGTCCGTACATGATATCACTTCCTCCTTTGCGTTCCACACTCAGGAGTGAGATCGCCATCTTGTGGAGAATTTAAATACTGCAGCCTTTATTCATAAATACTGCAGTCTTTATTCATACATTAAAACTCGGCACATTAACATTTTCGGTACATTTATTATTTTTTGTTGTTTATCTTTATCCTCATGTACAAACCAAATAATAATAAAAAAAAAAATATTTTCATAGTATTTTCAAAAGTATTCATACCCCTTGAAATTTTCCACATTTTGTCATGTTACAGCCAAAAACGGAAATGTAGTTTATTGGGATTTTATGTGATAGACCAACACAAAGTAACACATAATTGTGAAGTTGAAGGAAAATTATAAATGGTTTTCCAAAATTCTTACAAATAAATATGTGAAAAGTGTGACATACATTTGTATTCAGCCCCCCCCCCCCCCTCTGGTCATCTGGGAGGCTCAAAAGACCATGGTCCGGGGTGCATTGATCAGAATAGGAGCCCATCTTAAGAGGGAGAGAACTTTTTGCTTGGCTGCATAGTCTGGAGTGCTCCCATAAGGCCAGCCTTGCTCATACCACGTATCAAGATCTTCATAAGGTTCGTAAAGAGCTCTGCATGCTCCTATTTCACAAAACAAAGCAAAAACTTGCATGGGCAATGTACGAATTCTCTAACAAACCGGGTACGTTGTTGGCGCAGGCGCTGTGAGGTCCGTGTACAAAAACCTACATCCCCCATATCATGGTTTCCTCAGGACAGGAGCTTCATACTTTTTCGGATATGGCGGCGAAGTTCAGATCCTTTTATGAAGGCCTCTACAACTTGGACTGAATGTTATTCTAATTTTTTCTATTAATTTGGAGGAACATCTCAAGCATGCCGGCATTGTCTTCATAAGACTAAAGCCTCGTACACACGGGCAGGTTTCCCGACGGGAAAACTGCGAGGAAAGCTTTGGGCCGGGAATCCAGGCCGTGTGTATGCTCCCTTGCAGTTTTTCCGACGGGAAAACTGCCGGCAAAAAAAAGAGAACCAGCTCTCTTTTTTCCTGTCGGGATTCCCCACGGACATTTTTCCGTCGGAAAACCCGACCGTGTGCAGCAAAAAACTGCCATTTTTGGTCGTTTTCCTGTGCGTAAAAACTTAGATGGAGCAATATACACGGTCGGGATTCCCGAGGAAAAGCTCTCATCTGAGTTTTCCTGAAGGGAAAACCGAGCGTCTGTACGGGGGAAAAGTAGAGAGCAGGCTCTCTATTTTCCTTCGGGATTTCCGACGGATCTTTTCCTGTCGGGAATCCGAGTCGTGTGTACATGGCATAATGAAGGGTTGTACCGCTCTTTTAAGCTGTAGGGCTTTCAAAATGCTCCCGCCCTGATACTGGAACAGGTGCTGGCTCTGCACTGATGCATGGAAAAGAAAGGAGCCCTGGACTGCCGCACTCTGTATAAACGATTTATTTCCAAAATTTCAAAATAAAATCCAAAATTAATCCATGAATTCAAAAAATCCAAAAACAGGCAAAACAGAAAACTGACATGCAGGGATGGATGGCTGACGCGTTTCACATCAAAGTAGATGCTTACTCATAATTTATGGATTAATTTTGGATTTTATTTTGAAATTTTGGAAATAAATTGTTTATACAGAGTGCGGCAGTCCAGGGCTCCTTTCTTTTCCATGTACATGGCATAAGAAATAATTACCTTTACTTCCAACTGAAGAAATGTGAGTTTGAACGAATTCAGGTCTTGTTTTTAGGATAAATAATTTCTCCAGGACTGAGCGTGGATCCCAATAAGATCAAAGCAGTGGTGGACTGGCCTGCCCCTAAGAATGTTAAGGAAATACAACGATTTCTGGGATTTGCCAACTTTTACAGAAGTTGGCAAACTTTCTCCAAGGTAATTGCTCCAACTTTGCAGCTGACGAAGACGCCCTTTTTAAGGTCACCTGAGACAAATGTTTTCTTCAGTAAACTAAAGACCCTTTTTACTTCTGCGCCAATACTGGTACATCCGGATCCCAAACTACCTTTCATTGTGGAAGTTGATACTTCAGGTTCTGCTGTGGGAGCTATTCTTTCTCAATGAACTGGAAAAAGATGCAGATTCCATGTATTTTTTTCTCTCGTCTTTAATAGGAAATAAGAGATTGCTAGCAATTAGGGAAGCATTTCCTGAGTGGAGGTATCTACTGGAAAGGGGTTAAGAATCCTGTAATCCTGTAACTGTCCTCACTGATCATAAAACATTTAGAATGTATTTATTATGTCAAGAGATTGTCTCTAGACAAGCACGTTGGACCCTATTCTTCTCCAGGTTCAGTGTTGTTATTTTGTATCGTCCTCAGTCAAGAAAGGGCAAGGCCTTCTCATAAATGTTCTCGAGGCCTATTCCGGAAAGCCACTCTGAATGTACGATCTTGCCTCAAAATAACTTTCTAGGGGCCACAAGTTCTAAGATCTATTTGAATCTTCTAAAGGACCCACTTCTTAATCATCCACCTAAGGACATTAACCTTGATTATAAGAATGGCTTTTGGACTCAAGGGCATCATCTTTATGAACCTGAATCTGCTTGGGTTAGAAGCCTTCAGGTTGGTTCATGACCTGCAGGGCATTTTGGAGTTTCTAAGACAGAAGAACTTTTATCATGTTCCTTTTGGTGGTCCAGTTACAAGAAAGATGCTAAAAGCTATGTGGCCTTGTACCTGACTTGTGCACGCAAAATGCCACCCCGATCTTCTACATTGGGGTTGCTTCAACCACTCCCTGTTCCATCAATACCATGGGGGTCTATCTTGGTAGTTGTTGACTCTCTCACTAAGATAGCTCTTTTTTTTTTTTACCAGTTAAGGGGTACCCACTGCTGAACCAACTGCAAAAGTGATGTCTTGGGAAATTTTTAAACTCCATGGAATGCCTGGAGGTTTAGTGTCTGACCAATCAAACAATAGAGCAGTACATTCAATGTTTTGTCAGGTAATTTCAGGATGATTGGGTGGACTACCTTCCTAAAGCAGAACTTGCTTATGTAGCACACGGATCCTTTTCCCCCTCTTACCTTCTCAAGCAGGGGGATAAGACACACCATGCCACATGCCCGTGTCCTCTAGATTATAAAGGTCAGGCTGTGTTACATACTTGGGTCCTGCAGCAAGTTGCTTCCTTCTTCTGGTTCTCCCCTCTATGTTTATAGAGGCGAGTCTTTATCTTTCCCAAATGAGGTCAATGTCCACACAATATATCAACTCCAACTTCAGTTTATTTTATCTTGCTTTCAGGAACCAGAGAGTTGAAGTGAGAAAAGGTTAGCAGATAGAAGAGGATTCAGGCACACTCTTGGCTTCGTCGCCACTTGGTCCCGAGTGGGTACAGCTCACCCGGATAGTCACTCAATAGCACTAGCAGCCGGTGTGATGCTGGAACAATGACTCAGTCCCCTCCAAGGACCAAGTCAAGGAGATCTCTCCTGAACTCTCAACACTCCGCAGAGGCAGTCTGCAAAGTGAGGAATCATTCCCTCCGACAGGTCACCAGGCCTTTCCCGAGTCAGCAAAACTCTATTACTCGCCCTCTTGTTATGGGATCGATCCTCCCCTGGTTTCCTCTGTGTCAGAGCGGTTATCCTCACGCGGGTTCCCTGGGACTCCTCTTCGGTTGTAGACCCAGTCAAAGGTACTGGGCCTACCTGGAACTCTGTAGCCTCGGGCTGAAGGTGCCAGAGACTCCTCGATCAAGATGGGGCGCACCCCCCTCTGAGGGGTAGCTCCCTCCGGGCAGTGGGCCCTGGGAATTGGCTTCCGGGCATGGGCCCCGGGAATTGCTGCCTGTGTAATGGCGTCTGCCCCTTATATATCCTCCCCCGGCATGCACAGCAGGCCAGAACCCCCCACCAACAGCAGCCGAGAGAGGACATCCAATACCTACTCCATCACCTGTGGTTCAACTCCTGGTATAGGTGACAGCACCACCTATACGCTCAAAGGGGAACTGCACGCCAGGTGACACAGCAGTAAGGCAGAGTCCAAATAATTAAGAGACCCGAGCCAACTATTGCTCTGGTCACCCCTAAATTTAGGTATAGCAGGGTTAAATTTGGGGACCCTGCTACACTTATAACAATTCTTTTTTTTTATTTATTGGAAAACCAACTTTATTGAAAAGTATATGCATGGTACATAAATTGATATAAACCATCATGACCAAAAATGTAATACATATGTAGCGGGTATGTACTTTCCCGGGTGTAAATTTGAACTTGGCAGAGACATTAGTGATGTGTAATTCCCCGCAGCCCAGTGGGTGGCGCTGTCGCCCTGGGTTTGGGTTGAATCATTGCTGTGTTCCGTGCCTTCTTTTTGTCCTCCCTCGGCAGCGGTATGGTGGGGCGGGGAGCCCGCCGTGCTTGCCGGGAGAGGGTATAAAGGGGCCGGCCATCTTTGTCACGGGGTCGGAGTCCCAGGCACCTTCAGCCTGTGGGCGGTGGTTCGTGTCAGTCCTCTAGGCGGCCTAGGCCTAGAGGGCAGCCGGAGATCGTGTTCCATCCCAGGCACATTTAGCCTGGGGTGAGGTACTTGGACGGAGGTCCGGAGCTCAGTGCCCAACACTGGGTTCCGCGAGGGAAGGAGATCCTAAGGAACCCCGGGAGTGGGTACCTGAATCCGGAAGGCGTAATGGACCGGGGGGAGCTCCTCGCTTGAAGACCCGGTGCAGCATATTGCCGGTGACAGGTGAGCCTCTCATTGGAGACCGCCTGGAAGGAAATTCCCCCTCGTGCGGAGACCG
Source organism: Rana muscosa (assembly GCA_029206835.1). NCBI lineage: Eukaryota > Metazoa > Chordata > Amphibia > Anura > Ranidae > Rana > Rana muscosa. Next base: position 399,808,155 of record CM055123.1, on the reverse strand, counting down.
TAACCCACTTTCAGGAAGGAAAGTGGAGAACCAAATTGTGTCTGGGCCTATTCGTATCCACACCTCCTTTCCTGTTCTATATCCAAGGGAGTTCAACTGTTTGTGTTCATTGGCATGAGAATAAAGGAGTGTTGGACTTTAATGGTGTGGGGCTCATTTCCTGACAGACATTGTTCAAGGTGACTCTTGGAGGGAGGATCCAGGTGCGCAGCACTGACCCGAAGGTAAAACAAGAACGTTGCTTATACCGCACTGACACATGTGGTGAAGGCCTGGCGTGGTGTCCCCGCTCTCTCCCCTCTAAGGTACCCCTAGACAAGAAAAAGACGAGCGTGTGAGAAAGAGGGGAGTGAGGAGGCCGCTACACATATGTAGCACCCCCGCAGGAGCTGCTGGTTTAGATTTAGGCCTTGCACATTACCTCAACATCCGTTGTCTAGGGGTTGAGAGTCTACAGTAACTTCAATGTCCACACAAGTAATGAATCCTTTTTCTTCAGGCTTTATTTCCAAATAAACTTGTATAGGTAGATGGATGGAGGGTTAGGGGAAGGTTCAGGCACACACAGCAGATCACTGGGGGAAAACTCCTAAGATACAAAGTCTCACTCACCACTCTCCTTCGAGTGGGTATTGCTCACCCGGATAGGCCCCTCTCACTTGGCCTAGCAGCCGGAATGATGCACGAACAAATAAGAAAGAACAGTCTTAGCCACAGACCTTTTAGATGGTTAAGTTGAACCGTTCAGTTATCCTCTGCCACAGGATTTTAGTACCTGGATATCCAGCCTTACAGTCTAAGAGCCTTTAAGCCAACCCGGCAGACTGTAAGGTTACTTTAGCTACGGTGTATCCTCCAATAGGGTCACCAGGCCTTCCGCAAGATACCAGCCTTCCGCTCGGTCCTCTCCTGGACAGATCCTCCCCCTGGTTTCCTCCATTGAGTAGCTTCCTCCCGCAGGATGGACAGCACAGGATCACCTTTAAGCGTAGGCCCCAGTCAAGACAACTGGGCCTACCTGGCATAGTTGCAGCCTCGGGCCAACGTGGCTCTGAGGCTGAATTCCCAGTAACACATATCTCGAGCCAGGAAGCCCACGAGGCGAAGAAGAGCCCCGAAAAATGGCGTCTGCCCCTTAAGTACCCTTCCCTAGCATGCTCAGCGGGGAGACCACTCCCACTAAACTGTTCCCGGGGGAAAGACACCCAATGCACTTTGGCCTGTTTGTCTTCCACATTGGCCTGGGGTGGGAACGCCACTTACAGGCAAACAGTGGGAAGTCCTTCCAAACACAGCCATAGCCGGAACAGAGGCTGATTTAGCCTTAATTATTTACAAGGTCTTAGCTAATACCAGCTCAGACACCCACTAAATTTAATTTAGCACTACTCTCAGTTAAGAGGGCTGCTGGTATTATTTTGGGCCTGTACCTTACTGCTGTCAACCCCCAAGAAACTGGCTCTGACCCTCCACTGGCACAGCGGTGATGCAAATGAGATTGTGGAACCTACTAACCATGAATACCACAATACCACAATAAAGTATACATTCACCGTTCAGAGCTAAAGTACCTGTGTTTACCATCTCTCTCTGTCTGGAACAGTTAATACTCCACACAACATGTTTGCTTAACCATAAAATATCTTTACTAGATAGGAAAAGATTTTGGTTAACAGATAGGCATTTACATATGCAGGGCCCTGCAAAATCAGTTATGCACAATGTAACCAATATTGAGGCATACAAATCTTATACACTCTAAAATGTCTTTAAAAGAACTACGCTCGCGAGCTTCCCCCTTGTGGGCAGTATGGCGCCCAAACAATGTCTCCGTGAGTTACAGTCAGGCCTGACTACCTCACACACACAGTTACTCCGATAGAAAGAGTCTTCGCTAGCAACGTTGGTGCACTTTTATATTGTGATCCAAGGGGTATCAACAGTTAGCTATAATCCTGCTATAGTTTAGGGCCCAAAGTCATAGGCAATAAGACGCCCAACTTTAACTGCGCAACACACTGATGTAATGGCGGTGGGTCCTATGCAAGGGGTCTCGGACCTAGCAAACAGTTAAGAATCCCGAGCAAGTGCTCTCTCACCCGACCGGACCAATCCGTTTAACTGATCCCGCTGCTAGGCTCCAGCCCACAATCTCTCGGTCGCCAGTAGTCTCCGATTTTCCAGACAACCAAAAGGGAATGTGAAGGTGATTCGACTCTTGGATGTCCCGAGGCGTCAGCAGGCTCTTTGGATAAAAGCTCTATCCCTCTCTGGCAGCAGGCTTTTCCAGGCTCGGTAGGCCCAGACTCTCCGGCCTAGACGAGTACGATAGGCCCCAACACAGGTTCCAAGTTGCTGAGCGGGCGATGTCCAAAGAGACAGCGCTATGCTCCTCCTCTCCTTAAATAACCCATCCCCAGCAGATGCAATGCACCATGGATCGTAAGTTCCACTGTGGGTACAGTAGTTTGTGTAGTATCCTCGCCATTGGAGTCCAACTCTCCCGGTACCACAAATCCCACCATGCACTTCCCTAATCATAGTCAAGCAGTGGTCAGCATATTATCCAATAGGAAACCAGGGGAGATCCGGATTCACTTGATGAAACATAGTCTCTATGAACACCATAAAGTGACACCCCGCTACATTAACATAGCGCCTGGTCATCAGGGCGCTACACATACATAAACACATTGAAGTATCTGAGTGACATAAAATTAAATACCCAACGGAAGTGGAGCCAGCACACACTAAAGAAACAAATAAAAAAAGAGAAAAAAATAAAAAAGGGGGGGGGGGGAAGTGAGGGATAAACATATCAAGCACACGTTTCACCATCCGCCAACCATCTGTTCCAGACCTTCTCATACTTAAGCGGACACCCTCCATGTACATAAATCAGTTTCTTATAAGGAAGAGTGTCGTTATCCTCTTTTTTCCAGCACTGAATTGTGGGGGGCAGGGTCTGCATCCAATTACGGGCCACCACCTTTCTCGCTAAGAAGAGCGTCTCATGTAAAAAGGTACGCAGGGGTTTGTCAGCGTCTAATTCCGGCAGCAGACCAAGCAGGCACATCTTTGGGTCTAGAGTAGCAGGAGAGCCCATCTGGTCATGCAGGAAATGTATCACCTGCATCCAGTATGCTTGGATAGTTGGGCAGGACCAGATAAGATGGTAGAAGGAGTCTGGGGTGTGGTGGCATAGGCGGCACCCTGGATTGTACATGGGTTTGAAACGCGCTATCCTCTGGAGGAGTCACGTACGTCTTATGTATAATGTACAACTGCGTGAGGCGGTCTGACAGTTTGGGGAGACTTTTTTCATGTCCTCCAAAATTTCAATCCAATCCTCATCCTCAATTAGTTCAACGTTCACCTCCCATCTAGTCTTGGCAGCATAGGTCAAGGCTGTGGTACTAGGGGGACGGATGGCGGAGTATAGGTTGGAGATTAGTTTGACTGGTTCAGTACCTGTGACTGTGTCTACTATGGAGGGGACCGCCAGGGACGGGTTGGAGACAGTGAACTGGGTTTGTATAGCATGGCGGAGTTGTAAATACCTAAAGAGAAGGCAATTGGGGAGGGAAAATGCATCCTTTAGCGTTTGGAATGTTTTAAGTCCCGTAGTGGTCATGATCTGGTGTATGTACAAGATCCCATGGTGTATCCACATCGCAGGGTCTGGAATGGTCAATAATTCAGGTAGGCGTGTGTTGAACCAGAGACGGGTGTGGGAGTGGACCTGTGGGGTCCCGAGTTTTTGTAGTGCTGTCCGCCATATCCTCCGGTGGTGTGTCAGCATGTCTGCTTTGTGTTGGGGGGGACGTCTTGTCAATGGGGCTCTGAGGACTGACTGAAGTGGAGTATGGGCTGGGTCATCAGGGTGCTCACAGAGTAGTAGCTGGTATCTGGGTAGCTCTGTTTTGTCAAAATGATAGAAATGGGACAGTTGAGAGGCAAGATGATAATAATGAAAATCTGGAAAAGCAGCTCCTCCCAATGTCACTGGGTTCTTCACAATGCTCCAAGATAATTTGTGGTATATACAGGGGGGCATGCCAGACCAAATAGAGTATCTTTGGGAGGAGTATCATTTTGACTAAACTGACGCGTCCCATAACACCCAGGGGTAGTCTGGCCCAAGTCTGTGTCTTGGTCTTGATCAGGGTATACAGGGTTTCAATGTTCAATAGTGTGTAGTCTGTGAGGGATCTGGTGACTTGCACACCAAGGTACTTGATCAAGGAGACCCTTGAGAGAGCCAAAGAGGGGGGACATGAATGAGGGGGGGAAATGGTCGATCGGAAGGATCTGGGATTTAAACCAATTAATACTCAGACCCGAGTGGCCACCCATACGTTCTATGGATTGGAGGGCTGCAATAAGAGAGGGACCCGAGTCCACCAAGTACAGGTGATTATAACAATTCTAAACATAGCTCCACTTCTTAAAGTCCTTTTTTTCTTTAACACTGGGTACCAAACAGTTTTTATTCCTGATCTCCCAATCTTAAAGTGGCAGTAAACGTCGGGACCCTTCGGGGTAAGACCGCGCTATATTAAGATACCTCTCAACTCAACTCAACGAGAAAAAATAAAACTCTCCCTGCAAGGTAAAGGCATAATGTGCTAGTATGCATTGCATACTAGCATATTATGATAGACTTACTTTGAAACAAAGCCCTCCAGCGACGAACTGTCACTGCTGCAGAGGCTTCCATCTTCACCTGCTCTTTCTTCCAGGTTTGTAGGCTGTGGCCAGAAGGTCTCAACCAGAGGTCAGAGCCCCAGCCAGCAGATCTCATTCCAGGAGTCAGGTCGGCTCCTATCGGGGTATCAGGAGAACCCCTATCCAGAGGCCAGGAGAGAGCTGTGCAGCTGGGCACTGCGACTAAAGGCTAAGTGAGCCGAATTAACCAGGAGAGTTGGACAGTACAGTCAGAGGGACTGGTAAGAAGAGCAGCAGTGCTGCTGACAAAGGAGCCAGATGGCTCGGTATTTTCAGTTGATGTTGGATATCCCTGCGTGGGCAACTGATGTCCATATGAACTTTCTATTTTATGTAATAAAAATGGACCAATACGCCTTAAAATACAGTTTGCTCTGGCACAACTCATTGGAAAAGCACCTACCACATGAGCGTAATCACCCCAATACCACAAAGGGGATACACAGATGACATGACACTGACATACTCTCTGAGCCACTGATGGGTATGACCTCTGTATCACTGATGATGAAGATAATAACTGGGAAATAATGGAGCCGATCACTGTGAACATGAGGAGCATAACCAAGATGGCAGCGATGGAAATATTCTATGTGGCATTTGTAGTGGCTCCATGTATCCTTAGAATATTAGCTGACACACATGTGGAGCTGGACGTTCTGGATCATCTGGAACTGGACCTTCTGGATCCTCTGGAACTGGACCTTCAGGAGCCTCTGGAACTGGACCTTCTGGAACTGGACCTTCTGGTTCCTCTGGAACTGGACCTTCTGGGTCCTCGGGAACTGGACCTTCTGGGTCCACGGGAACTGGACCTTCTGGGTCCTCGGGAACTGTAACTTCTGGGCCCTCTGGAACTGGAACTTCTGGGTCCTCTGGAACTGGACATCCTGGGTCCTCTGGAACTGGACATCCTGGATCTTCTAGATCCTCTGGAACTGGACCTTCTGGGTCCTCTGGAACTGGATCTTCTGATCCTCTGGAACTGGAGCTTTTGGATTCTATGGATCCTCTAGAACTGTACCTTCTGGAGCCTCTGGAACTGAACCTTTTGGATCTGGACCTTCTGGACTCTCTGGAACTGGACTTTCTGGACTCTCTGGAAATAGATCATCCTGGGTTTTTCTGGAACGGGATCTTCTGGATCCTCTGGAACGGGACCTTCTGGATCCTCTGGAACGGGACCTTCTGGGCTCTATGTGACTGGACCTTCTGGATCCTCTGGAACGGGACCCTTCTGGATCCTCTGGAATGGGACCTTCTGGATCCTCTGGAACGGGACCTTCTGGATCCTTTGGAACTGGATCTCCTGGATCCACTGTAGCTTCTAGACCAGTGGTTCTCAACCTGGGGGTCGGGACCCCCTCGGGGGTCGAATGATGATTTGCCAGGGGTCACCAAATCCAGGGCTGTTCCTGAAGCCCGCGCCGCTCTCTGTCCCTGGAGCCTGTGGCTGCCCAGCTGGCTGTTCCTGGAAACCCCAGCCTTCCCCTCAGCCTCTTCGCAGCCGCCCATTCAGTTCACGGCATGGCTGGGGGGCAGAGACAAGAGGGCAGCTGACTGGTGAGGAATGTGAAGTGGGAAGGGGCTGAAGGAGACCCTATCTCCTGATTTCGGCATAGGTGTCACTGCTACGAGACACCACAAAGAGCGGAGACACAGTGAGTAACACTACCTGTGATTAGAGTTGCCATTAAAAGTCCCCACTACAGTTCTCAGATCAGCAGATGACCTTGATTAAGAGCATCTAAGTTGGCCGATCAGAACTCCCCCCAGCACTGCCACTGATCCCATTCCCCCACCAGCACTGCCACTCATCCCATTCTCCACACCGACCCCCCCCCCCCCCCTCCAAGGAGTAAGAGAAGGAATAAAAATAGAGAATACATGAAAGGGAGAGGAAAAGGGGGGAAGGAACAAAAAAAGAGAGAGAAAGAATAAGAGAACAAGAAAGATGGCTCTAGAGAGGGATGGGGAAAAAAAACAAGAAATTAGGATAGAGCATGATAAAAGGGAAAGAAAGGAGAACAAAGAGAGAATGGTACATCCTAAAATGTACTATAAGGGGTTTTAATACTGTACGAGTGGAAGGGACTCGGGGAGCGCTAAATGTCCTTGGGTTAGGGGCGCAAATTACTTGTCTTGCCTTGGGTGCTGACAACCCACGCTACGAAAATAATTTCACTGTTAGGGGTCCCCACAACTTGGGAAATTTTATCAAGGGGTCACGGCACTAGAAGGTTGAGAGCCACTGATCTAGACTCTCACATCTCACTAATAAAACAGCAATGGAAGACTCTCTATGATGAACTGAGCACATTCCAATCACCAATCATCTAAAAATGATGTTCATTTGTAGAAAATGACTCAGAACAGAATATTGTAGAGTAGAGCTTTCTTCTTTATTCTAGAAAATCGGATTACATTATTAACACACAATAAATAATCTAAATGAAATCTTGCATAGCTGAAGTAACAGACAAATCCAATTTAAAAAGAATTATACTTTAGTCGGTCCAATAAAAAGTTAGTTCCTTCAGTAAAGCAAAAAAGATGTACAGTAGCTGGAGGAAGGGTGGAGACCGGATGAGGTGAGGGTCTGAGTGCGGTGCGGTGAGGAGCTCCTGCCATCCTGATTTACTCCTGTGAAGTTTGTTCGTTTATTTGTCTATTCATAGCTGGAGATAGCTAAAATAGCTAAGAGGCTGCTGGCTCTATCTGCCTGTCTGCTGCCTGAGGAGGACGGCTACTCATCTGCGCTGTTGTTCTGTTGTGGAGGACAGCCTTACGGTCAGCTTCCTGGCGTGGAAAAGAGAGTTGAGAGGGGAAAAGGACTGTGACTGAAAACGAAGGATTGTGGCTTGAGGAGGGGATTAGGAGATTGTGGTGTTAGCGTGGAGAGCCGCTGTCGGACATCACAACTTGATTAAAACTTGTATCAGCCGTCAACTCCATCTCCCCCTGCCTCTCCGTGCATCTCTCTGCTGGCTATCTCCCTCTACCGCAACAGTTTATGTTTGTGTTAGCTACGGTGACCTGCCAAGCTTGTTCCGCCTAACGGTATGGTTCCAAGCTTGACTGCACAGGCGCAATCCGAGGCGACGGAAATCTCTGAGCTTAAACAGCTGTTCGGCAGCGCCTGCGCAGTCAAGGGGGGAAGCATATCGATAGGACGCGCTCGCTCCCGATGCTTCATTACACACGCCGCTTTCCTCTTCATACAGCAAGGGGCGGCTGAGATGTGATAATGAGCAGTGCGATTTGTTTGTTTATCCACGACGCTCTATCAAGCAAGGGGCTGTATAGAGTGTCGTATATGAACAAACAAATTGCACTGCACAATATGACATCTGAGCCGCCCCTTGCTGTATGAAGAGGAAAGCGGCGGCGTGTGTAATGAAGCAGGGGGGGGGCGAGCGCGTCCACAGTTGCCGAGCCTATGGTTCCTATCGCTCTGGTTCCCTCTACTGCGCAGGCGCAAGGCAAGCCGACGGAAATCTCCGAGCTTCAACAGCTGTGAGCGTGGAACCATACAGATAGTGGAACCAGAAGGACAAGTCAACGGCTGCAGTATGAACATGTACTAAAACTGTGATTGATTGCTGCTTACCTGCTGCTTATCTGCTGTTGCTCTCTTGACCCCGGGATTGTGCTGGGAGCTGCACACTGAAATTCTGAAAATTCTGAAAAACTGAGGAATACCAGGATGGCCCAGTGGTAGCTTTTTCAACAGCTCCCTTCTCCCCTCTTCTGTTTTTTATTTTATTTATCAGGACTAAGGACAGTAGAGAAGGATTGATCTCCCGTGGAGGAGATATGAAAGTGTGCTGAAAAGAGAGATAAGAGCAGTTGAAAGGAGCTGAAAGGGGGGTATAAGGTGATTGCATCCTGTGTCAGTGTGGTGAGAAACTGTGGGATATCAGCGCAGCTTTGTTTTGTAATGAATTATATTGCCTCTGCCTGAATTTCTCCCCCTATCTCTTGTGCAGCTGACAGTGTGGTGATATGTTGAAGATTCCTTTTTTTTTTTTTACACCACGTTAGAATTTGGATTAATCTACCCCCCACTCCTCCTCCTCCTCCTGCATTTAATCTCTTCTGGGTTGTAGTTTTTACAATTAAAATATGAATTATGAATCTGAATAAGGACTTGAATTAATCTGATTAGAATGAGCTTGAACTGGAACTAAATTAAACTAGTACTGCTACCATCAATTAATTATCAATCAATTGCTGCTGCTGCTGTTTTCATTGTGTTGATGCTGTCATTTCCATTTACACTATTAATTACCACCGCTGATTTCACTGGGTTATTGCTGCTATTGCTATTCCCATTGTTGCTGTAGGCTGTTTTTCTGTTTTCCTGGGATTTCCTTGGACTTTAATATGGGCCTGCTCCGCCCAATCATCTGCTGACAGAAATTTGAATTTTAACTTAAATCTAAATGCCATGCGGCATGCGGTTCACGGCGACAGGACGTGACGTCAATGGCAGGCGATGACATCAGTCATCGCCTGCCATTGACGTCACGTCCTGTTGCCGAAGCCATCTGCGCTTCAGCGTGAACCGCATGCCGCACGCTGCGGGCTACAGACTGTTCACATCGTGGGTGACAGTGCAGTATTCTCCATCCACTGCCTAATCCATCGCTTCCCTGCAATCTACCCATTGCTGCAGCATACATTAGTGCTACTTTTTTCATCTTGGCAGCAGCTCACGACTGGGAGACCACAGACGCATGGAGTGACTCATGCCCTCTGCAGACTCATCATAGAGAGAGATATATATATATATCTTTGCTTGTACTCCATTTCCATCTTGTGAGTAGCCATTTGGCAGTTATTTTACTTCTTTTAATAAACTGTACTAACATACTGCACTTAGTAGGCGCATTGTTTTTTCTTTTTCTTTCCACTGCAATTCAATTGTTAGCTGCAGGTGGGCTCTGATATACCATCATTGACTCCTACCGTTTATTGACGCTTGCTGTCTGGTGGAGCAATTAATCCACTGCAACTATACACAGAAAAGAGGATCCTCTGTGGCTGGAGATAGATGTCTCAGCCGCAGACACGCTCAGCAACATCAAGCAAGTTAGCGACATTAAGTAAGCCAGATACAATCTCTGCAGCTATAACTATTCCTACAAAGAAAGTAAAGACAGCAAAAGCAAGAATGACTGCTATTTCTCAACCACCTAGTGATACATCAGCTACTTCCTTTGGGGATCCCTCCTTTGCTGAAGTTATTTTAGCAGCTATTAAGGAATGTAAAGAGACTCTTAAAGGACAAATGGATCTTATAGCCTCAGATGTTTCTCGGATCCGTCAGGACTTAGATGGGTTTAAAACCAGGGTCTCTGAAGTGGAAAATAGGGTCTCTATATTGGAAGACTCTGCTCAATCAAACTCTAAAGAAATGCGAGCTTTACAGTTACAGGTCAGACGGTTGCAGGAAAAGGCAATTGATACTGAAAACCGTCTCAGACGGAATAATATTCGCATTCTGGGTTTACCCGAAAGGGCGGAAGGGACTAAGTCAATCGAATTTGCTAAGCAACTACTTATCTCTGTTCTGGTAGTGGGACATCCGCATTTGTGGTTGAGCGGGCACATAGGGTTCCATCAATACCACCTAACCCTGGCGCTCCCCCTAGGACCTTTCTGCTACGATTACTGAATTCAAGAGATAGAGATAAGGTTCTGGCGGCTGCCAGAGCCAAACAAGATATACCCTATGAAAATACCAAATTATTATTTTTTCCAGATTATTCTCAAGAAGTTCAGCAACGCCGAAAGTCCTATACAGAGATTCGTAAGAGATTACGAGAAAAGAGTATACAGTTCAGCCTACTGTTTCCAAGTAGATTGCGCATTATAGATGATGGACATACATTTTTTTTGATACTTCGGCTGCTGCTTCAGCTTGGCTAGATGGAAGATAATCAAATCGCTCACAAATCCTTGATCAGGAGCTCCAATCAGCGCCTCATGGACGACTTCCCAACACCCCCTTAGAATAAACTGCAGTCTTCCCATCCTGTCTCGGTATATAGACCTAGGGCGGTGGGGGTGGACTGTTTTTGTTGGGGCACCTCTACCTGCTCCTCCCCCTTATTTTTTTGTTTTTTTTGGGGTTTTTTTTTTCTTTTTGGTTTTTTTTTTTTGGGGGGGGGGTTCTTCTTTTTTTTTTTTTCCCTTTTAGGACAATTAGGGTATAGTTGCCTATTTTTTGATAGATTTTGGGATAAGGCCTTCCCCACGCCCCCCTTGTTTTTTTGGGGGGGGGATGGCGCTGGAGAAAGGTAGGGTGGGTTGGGTTTTTGTTAAATGTTTATACACATTATCTCATTTTTATTATTGTATTTTTTCTGAAATATATTCACTCAGATGTTTGTTGTTTTTGAGGTCCATCACCTTGCAAGCCATCTTGAAATATAAATTATTAGTTAAGTATTACTTTTACTTTTTTCTCTGTTTAGATGGTATCACGTGATCAGGAGGTCTTATCTATTCTGTCATGGAATGTTCGTGGCCTAAATTCCAAACTTAAGAGAGCGTTGTTATTTAAGTATTTGAAAAGTTATCTTCCCCATATAGTACTACTTCAAGAAACTCACCTTATGGGGAGTAGGCTACTGACCCTAAAGAAGCCATGGGTACAGAAGGCTTACCACGCTACATACTCCACTTTTTCTAGAGGGGTTTCGATATTGATTAGCAGATCTTTATCCTGTACGGTGGAAGATGTATTCTCTGACCCTCAGGGTAAATATGTTCTTGTTGTGTTTTTGCTATGGGGCCAGAGATATATAATTGTTAGTTTGTATATACCACCTCCTTTTTTGGTGACCCCCTTATATAGTCTTGTGGAAAAAATTTATTTGTACGGTCCGGCTAAGTTACTGATAATGGGTGACTTTAATGCTATACTTGATCCTGTTTTGGATAGACCAACTCCTGCAAAAAAATTCTCTGCAGGGCTCCTTAATTGGGCCCAGATGGTAGATTTGGTAGAAGTTTGGCGATGGAAAAATCCACTAAGTAGAACGTATTCATGTTTTTCAACTTCTTATAAGACAGCTTCACGTATAGACTTAGCCTTTGTCAATTCAGCGATATTGGCAGATATAGTAGATGCTAAATATTTGCCGAGTGGGTTATCCGATCATGCTCCGCTCATGCTTACACTCTGCATGCATCACCTTCGTGATGCAGCACAGTGGAGACTGGGCACGCATTGGATCTCACACTCAGACATAGTTAAAAAAATCCCGCCCCTTCTAGTAGAGTATTGGGAGTTTAATGTAGGATCATCCACTTTGGCAATATTATGGGATGCTTTTAAGGCATATGCAAGAGGACAATATATATCCGCTATTAAAGCGGTTAATATGTCTCAACGAGCAAAAAATGACGATTTGAAAGTTATAGTAGAGGAACAAACAGCCCAATATACCGCGGATCCCTCAGAATTAAATTTTAATGCCTTATTACATAGTAAACGGACCCTACATTTGCATATAACAGAGGCTACGAGGATAGATCTATATAAAAATAAACAGAAATCTTTTGAGCAGGGGGACCGTAATGGATGGTTTTTGGCCATGATGGCTAAACATGAACAATCTAGTACCCAGATTTTGGAAATACATACCACTTCTGGAGATACGGTCCGTACACAGCCTAAAATTTTAGAGACGTTTCGACAATTCTATCAGACATTATATACATCTCAGTGGCCTTCTAGTTTTCAGTCGACTGAGTTAGCGGAGTTACTGGACTCAGTCGCATTGGCATGGCTATCCGATAATGAGAGGGAGATGCTAGTACGTCCTATAACATCGGAGGAGGTCCTTTCTGTTATTGGCTCCTTTTCATTGGGGAAGTCACCAGGGCCTGATGGTCTTCCTATAGAATTCTATAGGGCTCATGGAGAGCTTTTATCTCCTGTACTGGCCTCTCTTTACTCAGATTGTCTGAAGGAGGGATCCATGCCAGACTCAATGAGTCAAGCTCATATAGTCCTAATTTACAAGCATCCGAAAGACCCATCCTCCTGTGCTTCATATAGGCCTATTGCACTCTTGAATGTAGATTTCAAGATTTTGACAAAGTTAAAGCGGAGTTCCACCCAAAATAACATCCATATATGACCACACTCCTTACACTACAAACATGTACAGTAGCCACTTTATTTTTTATTTTTTTCTGTACATACCGTACTATTGTCATTTCAATTCCGGCTTCCGGGTACTCACTCCCGCGGGAGTAGGTGTTTCTATTCTCCCGCAATGTAATTGGGAGTTCGCCCAGATGTGACATGTCCTGCAGAAAAAGTTCCCCGGCGGATAAGGTTCCCCCCCCCCTGTACTGCGCATGCGCGGCACGAACCTCAACGGAGTTTCCGAAAGTAGCCGAACATGTAGAGCTGCGAGTCGGCTCTACACGGCGCCTGCGCAGTCAGCTCTACATGGCTCCTAGTCATTGCGCAGGCGCCGGCCGTGTAGAGCTAACTCGCAGCTCTACATGTTCGGCTACTTTCGGAAACTCCATTGAGGTTCGTGCCGCGCATGCGCAGTACAGGGGGGGGGCGACGTTATCCGCCGGGGAACTTTTTCTGCAGAACACCGTCCACCGCTACCAGGAAGTCAGTGCTTGTGGGCTTCACAATGCCCACAAGCAAAATGGAAAATTCTGACGGCTGATTTTAAAAGTGCATTTTTTGCCAGAAAAAAGACAGGGGAGGTTAAAAATCACCAAACACGTGAGTACTAATTGGTGATCTACAAATACTTTGCATGCAAGCTAAAAAAAAAAAAGATTTGCCGCGGAACCTCCGCTTTAATTTCCCGACGATTACAACCGTTGATGTCTAATATCATTGATTCAGATCAGACTGGTTTCATGCCAGGCAGATCCACTGATGTGAACTTGAGGAGATTATATACCAATATTTATGCTTCACATCTTAATATGGGATCTAGGGTTATTGCCTCCCTGGACATTGAGAAGGCCTTTGATACCTTGGAGTGGCCCTTTCTGTGGGAAGTATTTATAAAATGGTTACAGGTCTTATATAAGAATCCCAGAGCTGCAGTAAAGATGGGAGGAGGGTTGTCAGCTTCCTTCTCACTATTTAGGGGAACCCGTCAGGTCTGCCCTCTCTCTCCAGCCCTTTTTGCGATTGCTATGGAACCGGTGGCTGAGGCTCTACGTACTTCACCTAATATTAGGGGATTGCGGATCGGTTGGCTGGAGGAGAGGGTAGCTCTGTATGCAGACGACCTCTTATTATTTTTAAATGATGCTGGCCCCTCGTTACAAGGGGCCTTGGATATACTGGATTCATTTTCAACGGTTACAGGGCTGAAGGTAAACTGGACTAAGTCATTGCTGTTTCCAATAGATATGGAGGCTCGCAGTACGGCTATGAAGGATACTCCACTGCAGTGGGTAGATCATTTTAAGTATTTAGGAGTGGTAATTTCTCGTCAATCTTCTGAATTTATGTCTCTGAATCTGACCCCAATTTTGGGAGATACTGAGTCTAAATTAAAAGTATGGAAGTCTCTACCGTTGTCTCTATTGGGGCGTATTAATCTTTTAAAAATGAAAATTATACCTAAATTCATGTACCTATTTAGACATTCTCCTCAATGGCTCCCTGTATCCTTTTTCAAAAGACTAAATCAGTTGTTTTCATCTTTTATATGGGGGATAAAAAATCCTAGGTATAAATTAAGCACTCTGATGCGCCCTTGTGAAGAGGAAGGACTAGCTTTTCCGGATCTATACAAATATTTTTTGGCCACTCAGTTGGTTACGGCCGCATGGTGGTTAAACCCAGATCTATATAACTCTTCTACCCGGTTAGAAGCAGCAGTAGTAGGTTCCGTAGAAGCTCTTAAGGTTCTCTTATTTAGGGGCCGTAGGGCACTTCATCAGGTGACTATTCCTATGCTTAATACTATTCGAGCTTGGGAGGCCGGCCTTAGATGTGAGGGTTATCCAAAGGGAGCAATTTCTCCAAATGTCCCTCTATGGCTAAACCCTACCCTTCCTCAATTCCTTAAAACACCAGAGCCTATTGCATGGACCAAATACAATATTAAATTACTTGTCCAAGTGGTTACTGATCAGAGGTTATCCACCTTCTCTACACTAACCTCAATGTTTAATCTTCCTAGCTCTTATCTATTTAGATACTACCAGCTTTCACATACTTTTCATGCAGAGTTTCCATAGAATAGTTTAACGATGATACAATCTACCTTGGAGTTAGTACTTAGGTCTGAGTGTCTGGATAAGCCTACCTCGAGACTCTATTCTCATCTTACTTTAATTTCTATCCTGCCATTAGAAGGTCTTCGAGCTAGGTGGATTTCGAGATATACCAGATTTGAGTATGGAGGACTGGAGCTGTGTGTGGGATCTCCCTTTGAGATCTCTGGTCTCCTTGAGGGATCGTGTTATCCAATTTAAACTCATACACAGAGCATATATCACGCCATATAGACTTCAAAAGACTCTAAGTGCTGGAGGTGCGGAGCAGCTCGAGGGGATTTCACACACATCTTCTGGACCTGTCCATATATAGTCACATTTTGGATGGAGGTAGTGGATCTATTAAACTCTATTACCTCTGCTCCTTTACCGTTTTCAATGTCAGTCTGTTTGCTGGGCTTAGTAGAGGATATTACCCCTCTAGAGACCGAACGAATATTTATTAATACAACATTATTCTACGCAAGAAAATCTATTGCGTTATATTGGAAGAAACCTCATCCTCCTCCGTTTATATATTGGAAACAATTGATTAATAATAATCTTCCATTGTACAGAGATACCTATAGGAATGGGGGTCGCCCTAGTAAGTATGAAGAGGTTTGGGCAAAGTGGCTGGATAAGCCATATACGGCATCTAACATAGAGGGAGGTAACAACTCATAGAAGGGATGTTCCCTATATGGGATATTTGTGTTTAGAAATGATTGGAAATAATAGTGATAATCATAATTTCTTTATTTCTTGTTTTTTGCTATGCAAGGTGATGGGATCGTGTTATTTTACTAATATATTTTAGATTTAATGTGTATGATGTGTTGTCATGTTATGTTATGTTTTGTCTGTTTAAGAAATTAAATAAAAAGATTTATAAAAAAAAATAAAAAATAAAAAGATGTACAGTATATTGGATAATAGCAACCAATAAAAAAGTATGGTCCATGGGTTGTCGTACTCTATGGTGGGGCCTGTGTGTGAGTGCGGGACCAAGTCAGCATTGTTTAGAGGACCGTATTACTATAATTCAATCCCTGCAGACCTATAACTATGACATCATAGTACATTGTACTTCGGCCACGCCTCCAAATAAGCCACTATGAACACAAAAAAACTTTATTAGTCTTTGTGAATATTCTGGGGTCCAAGAAGTGATTTTCTTTAACAGAAACATTTTATACATTCTGACTATAAGGAAGGACACACGTGCTCTGGAGGTTATTCTTGCCACGCTCCCCATTGGTCCGTCTGAACATAAAAAAGGTGGTAAGTCCATGTGAATTCCCTGGTGTCGATCAAGGGCACTTTTTTGACTGAAGCATTTCCCGCACTTTGAACACGAATAAGGACGCTCCCTGTGTGACTTCTCTGGTGTATAAGAAGTTTCTCTCTCTGAGGATAAGATTTCCTGCATTCTACACAATAATAAAGACACTCACCCGTGTGAATTTTCAAGTGTTGGAGAAGGTTTCCTTTGTCCTTGAAACATTTCCCGCACTCTGAGCATGAATAGGGACGTTCATCTGTGTGAATTCTCTGGTGTAGAAGTCGTCCTTCTTTCTGAATGAAATATTTCCCGCACACGGACAATGAATGAGGATACTCACCTGTATGAATTCTTTGGTGTTTAAGAAGGTATTCTTTCCGAACGAAACATTTCCCTCACTTTGAACATGAAAAAAGACGCTCGCCGGTGTGAATTCTCTGGTGATTATTAAGTACACCTTTCTGAACAAACGTTTTCCCGCACTCTAAACACGAATAGGGACGCTTGCCCGTGTGAATTCTCTGGTGTTTAAGAAGGTTTCCATTTTCGTGGAAACATTTCCCGCACTCTGAACATGAATAGGGACGCTCGCCTGTGTGACTTCTCTGGTGGATAATAAGTTTTCTTTTCTGAGTGAAAGATTTCCCGCACTCTGGACATGAAAAAGGACGTTTACCCGTGTGAGTTCTCTGGTGTATTAGAAGGTTTCCTTTTTCACTGAAACATTTCCCGCACTCTGAACACGAATATGGACGTATGCCCGTGTGAATTCTCTGGTGTTTAAGAAGGCTTCCTTTTTCGTGGAAACATTTCCCGCACTCTGAACACAAAAAAGGACGCTCGCCGGTGTGAATTCTCTGGTGATTATTAAGTACATCTTTCCGAACAAAAGTTTTTCCACACTCTGAACACGAATATGGACCCTTGCCCATGTGAATTCTCTGGTGTTTAAGAAGTTTTCCTTCTTCGTGGAAACATTTCCCGCACTCTGAACATGAATAGGGATGCTTGCGCGTGTGAATTCTCTGGTGTTTAAGAAGGTTTCTATTTTCGAGGAAACATTTCCCGCACTCTGAACAAGAATAAGGACGCTCGCCCGTGTGACTTCTCTGGTGGATAACAAGTTGTCTTTTCTGAGGGAAAGATTTTCCGCACTCTGAACATGAAAAAGGACATTCTCCCGTGTGACTTCTTTGGTGAACAACAAGGTCTCCTTTCTGAATGAAACCTTTCCCGCACTCTGAACATGAAAAAGGACGCTCACCTGTGTGAGTTCTCTGATGTATTAGAAGAGTTCCTTTCTGAGTGAAACCTTTCCCGCACACTGAACATGAAAAAGGACATTCTCCCGTGTGACTTATTTGGTGAACAACAAGGTTTTTTTTATGAATGAAACCTTTCCCGCACTCTGAACATGAAAAAGGACGCTCACCTGTGTGAGTTCTCTGATGTGTGAGAAGGTTTCCTTTCTGAATGAAACCTTTACCACAGTGTGAACAGGAGAATGGACGCTCACCAGTGTGAATTCTTTGATGAGCAACAAGTTCTCCTTTCCGAATAAAACATCTCCCGCACACTGAACATGAAAAGGGACGCTCGCCCGTGTGAGTTCTGTGGTGTAGAAGAAGGTTTCCTTTGTCAGTAAAACGTTTGCCGCACTCTGAACATGAGAAAGGACGTTCTCCTGTGTGAACTTTCTGGTGACTGATTAAGGTGCTTTTCTGATTGAAACATTTCCCACACTCTGGACATGAGTGGTTATAACGTTTCTGTTGTATAGGAGGCTCTCCAGTTTCTTTCAAATCTTTCCCACACACTGTAGAGGACAAGGAATGTTCTCCTGTGTGAGATCCTTCATGGTTCAAGGAAGATTCCTCGGGATTAGATGGATCTGCTGATTTATCTGTACTGTGAGATTCAATAATAATAGTATGTGGATCATCAGAAGATTCCTCAGGATCAGAGAAATCCCATGATCTCTCCATATGATAAGTTCTATGATGTATTATTTGTGTAATGCGATTCACTCCTGGAGAACGTTGTGTGGTGGGATTTTCTTCTGCTTTATATTCTGAAGATACGTTATTCAGGACATAGTGTCCACCTGTAGGATATCAATGTTCAAATGTTATTAGAATTCTTCATTCCTTTCATTCAGAAGTCATATACAGTATGTTGGTCTAACACTCTACAGCATGGATATGCAATTAGTGGACCTCCAGCTGTTGCAAAACTACAAGTCCCATCATGCCTCTGCCTCTGGGTGTCATGCTTGCTGCTGTCAGAGTCTTGCTATGCCTCTTGGGACTTGTAGTTTGGCAACAGCTGGAGGTCCGCTAATTGCATATCCCTGGTCTACAGTATCTCAGAGCTCTGGCATGGAATTGGGTGCAATCATAACATAAAATATCAATACAAACCAGATAAAGATCCATACAAACCAGATAAAGATCCATACAAACCAGATAAAGATCCATACAAACCAGATAAAGACACAGAATCTCCTCATTTGTTGGGAACATGACGTTATATTGAGGAATGGAGATGGACCTTCCACAAAGTTTACATTATCTCCATCTTGTAAATAATTAAATACAAATAAAAATGTGAATTTGTTCTGCAGTTAATGTTAATTACTTACTTGTGTCAATATGTAGGGAGGATTCCTCCTGTTTACATTCCGTAATCATCTCCCCCTCCTCCATAGATTGCTGATCTCCACTCACCAACCTCTCTTCTTCTTCCTCTTTAACTTCAACTTTGATGTCTTTCGGTTCTTCACCCTAAACCCCAAAGAGGATAGTACAGATTTGTAAAAAAGAACAATAAATTATATACAAGACTTATCTTTTTTTTTTTATAATCCCCTTTTTCCTTTACTACAACAAATTTCAATATACAACAAAAAACAGAAGACATACCATACAGCAAGGATGGACTGGCCATCGGGACTACCGGGAGTTTCCCGGTGGGCCGATGGCTCTGTGGGCCGTTTTAAACAAAAAAATATATTTTTGTGTGCCGTTTTTTTTATGCAGTTCGGCGGCAGCGGGACCGTGGCAGCAAACAGCTGGTGGGGATTCGGGGAAGGTGGCCAGCGAGGAGGGCAGTTGGATGTAAAAGCTGAGGAGGGAGAAGAACTCCAACCCCTCCCTGACCACCGAAAAGGCGAACAGGAGGGAGCGCGGCCACCCCGGCGCTCCCAGAACCATGCGGCCTGAGCCGGAGGGCAGGCTGACTGGGAGCCCGGAGGAAGAGAACATGCGCCGCTGTAAGGAGCAGAGCAGCAAGAGCACCCCCCGGATCAAGAGGGAGCCATCAGGTACCCGGCATCCTACACAAACATGCCAGAACACTGAGACAGCGGGGGGGGGGGGGGGGGGGTTAACAGATGAGGGACTGCAGAAAGGGACAGTGCTATGTGATCTGTCTCAGCCCTCCCCTCTGTCTCTCAGTCCCTGTGTCTCTCAGTCCCCCCCCCCCTCTGTCTCTCAGCTCTCCCCCTCTATCTCTCAGCTCTCCCCCTCTGTCTCTCAGCTCTCCCCCTCTGTCTCTCAGCTCTCCCCCTCTGTCTCTCAGCTCTCCCCCTCTGTCTCTCAGCTCTCCCCCTCTGTCTCTCAGCTCCCTCTCCCTCTGTCTCTCAGCTCCCTCTGTCTCTGTCTCTCAGCTCCCTCTGTCTCTCAGCTCCCTCTCCCTCTGTCTCTCAGCTCCCTCTCCCTCTGTCTCTCAGCTCCCTCTCCCTCTGTCTCTCAGCTCCCTCTCCCTCTGTCTCTCAGCTCCCTCTCCCTCTGTCTCTCAGCTCCCTCTCCCTCTGTCTCTCAGCTCCCTCTCCCTCTGTCTCTCAGCCCCCCTCCTCTGTCTCTCAGCGCCCCTCCTCTGTCTCTCAGCGCCCCTCCTCTGTCTCTCAGCGCCCCTCCTCTGTCTCTCAGCGCCCCTCCTCTGTCTCTCAGCGCCCCTCCTCTGTCTCTCAGCGCCCCTCCTCTGTCTCTCAGCGCCCCCCCTCTGTCTCTCAGCGCCCCTCCTCTGTCTCTCAGCGCCCCTCCTCTGTCTCTCAGCGCCCCTCCTCTGTCTCTCAGCGCCCCTCCTCTGTCTCTCAGCGCCCCTCCTCTGTCTCTCAGCGCCCCTCCTCTGTCTCTCAGCGCCCCTCCTCTGTCTCTCAGCTCCCCCCTCTGTCTCTCAGCTCCCCCCTCTGTCTCTCAGCGCCCCTCTCTGTCTCTCAGCGCCCCTCTCTCTGTCTCTCAGCGCCCCCCCTCTGTCTCTCAGCGCCCCCCCTCTGTCTCTCAGCGCCCCCCCCCTCTGTCTCTCAGCGCCCCCCCCTCTGTCTCTCAGCGCCCCCCCTCTGTCTCTCAGCGCCCCCCCTCTGTCTCTCAGCGCCCCCCTCTGTCTCTCAGCTCCCCCCTCTGTCTCTTAGCCCCCCCTTTGTCTCTCTGCTCCCCCTCTGTCTCTCTGCTCCCCCTCTGTCTTTCAATGCGCCCGTGTAGCGCTGCTGCCGAAGTGCTTTGCAGGCGCTTCAGCAGCGGTGGCCATTCATTTCAATGGGCAGGAGCGGTGTGTACACCGCCCCAAAGATGCTGCTTGGAGGACTTTTTTTAACGCCCTGGCAGCGCCCCAGTGTGAAAGCACTCAGGCTTTCACACTGGGACTGCAGCGGAGGCGTTTTTCAGGCACTTTACAGGCGCTATTTTTAGCCCAAAAGTGCCTGAAAAACGCCTCAGTGTGAAAGGGGTCCTACACTCACCCCCTCTCTTTTTACACTCACTCCCTCTCTCTTACACTCACCCCCCTCTCTCACCCCCTTTCCCTCAACCCTCTCTCCTCTCTCTCTCTCTCTCATTCCCCTCTCTCTCATGATATACAATAATGGATGTAGGGGCCTTTTGGTGTGAGTGATTTTTTGTGGGGGGTGGGGGGCAGCATTTTATTGAATTAAAGTGGGCCGGTCTGGATGAAGTCCAGGGCCAAATTTTTGTCCCAGTCCAGCCCTGCCGTAGAGTTTATCCATACAAATCTGTTCTAACATAAAACACTCTATCCCCTTTCCCCTGGAGGCACTTTAGGTCTTTGATCCTCTCTTTTACAAAGGGGAGCCCAGGTACGTACCCCCCCCCCCCCAAAAAAAAAAACAGCAAATGGAGAGAGAGAAAAAAAAGAAGAAAGAATCAGAAGAAAAACCCACACCCCCCCCCTCTACCCTCCCTACCCTTCTTACACACACAAAAAGTAAATTAAGAAAGGAGCTTAATAACGCCTAATTATGTGTTTACTCAACCAAAAAAAATGAGAGAGAAAAAAAAAAAAATTAGAGAACCTCCGGTGGTGATAAGTTCCAAATTGCTATTGTCGTGCCTATTTTAAATTATTTTAATGTCGGTTTAGTGAAATTCTTTTAAACCTCTCCCGCCTTCCCCTGACCATTCCCTCCCCCTCCACCCACGCCCCCCCCCCCCCATCATTCTTTACTTGAATTTTAAAATTACTAATTTATATATTTGCTCTTTCCCTGAGCATGTGTAGATGTGCTCTGTGGACACTCTATGTATATACATTTCTCTGTGTGTATATATATATAAAAAAAAGGAAAAGGGGGGGTCATCATTTCCTTTGGTCCTCCCTCCAGTGTGTTTCCCTGGGATGGGGAAAAACACCACTCACAAACACAAGACCACAAAAAAAAACAAGGGAAAATTTGATTCTCCTCACCCTTCAGTCTCCACTCCTATCCCCCCCCCCATCCCCCAACCCAAGGGGTCTAATCCATCCCTATTTCGGAACAGTAATATATCCACCCTGCCCATATGTCTTTAAATTTGTCTTGCTGGTCTCTCACTGTATGGACCCATCTCTCCACTTCCAAAATCCCCTTCCAATCCATTATCGTGGGGCATCTAGGTTGTTTCCAGAATCTGGGAATTAATGCCTTCGCTGCATTTAGCAAATGTGGAGTGACACTTTTTTTATAAAATTTAGTAGATGATGACATCCCATGAAAAAGAAAGTGTAGTGGAGAGGACTCTATAGCTCTAAGTGTCATTTTTTTTTTATCCAGGGTGTTATCTCCTCCCAGAATTTCTTAATCTTGGGGCAGTACCACCATAAGTGGAGAAAAGAGCCTCATCTTGAATTATTTACCCAAGGTCCATAAAGATCCCTTTCATCCCCCTGGACGTCCCATTATTAGCGGGATAGATTCCGTCACTTCTAGAATAGGTAGGTACATCGATTTTTTTTTTTGCAACCATCTGTACGCAAAATTCCATCCTACCTCAAAGACACGAAGGATGTGATTAAACGCATGTCTGCTATCACCTTTGAAGATGATCTGATTATGGCCACAGTGGATGTGGCATCCCTATACACCTGCATTCCTCATCAGAGAGGAGTGGAGGCTGCTCAGGACTTTTTAAACAGGGATGTCACTCTCGCTAAACCTCAGGTGGATTTTATAGTTGATTTGTTGTAGTTTTCTCACCCAACATAATTATTTTTGGTTTGATGGTCGCTTTTATTTGCAGCATAAGGGAGTTGCGATGGGAGCAAAGTTTGCTCCCAGTCTAGCAAACCTTTTTATGGCCAAGTGGGAGGAGGATGCCGTTTATGCCCTGGAGCACCCGCAGTTAATCATGTGGGCCAGGTACATAGACGACATCCTCCTCCTATAGGCTGGCACCCCTGAATCTCTTGAAAATTTCTTTTTAGAGCTCAATGAGAATGACAGAGGAATTTCACTTACATACGAATTTAGCCAGTCTAAAATACATTTTTGGGATCTTGAAATAGAAAGGTCTGAGTATCAATTTAAGTTCAGTATGTATTTCAAACCTACGTATAGGAACAGATACATACCCACAGACAGTTGCCACCATAAGTCTTGGCTAAAGTCCGTTCCTAGGAGTCAATTCCTGCGACTTCGCAGGAATTGTACTGATACAGAAACTTTCAGGATACAAGCAGACATTCTGAGAGGCCGGTTTATTGAAAAGGGATATGACAATCGAGAGGTCGCGAACGAGATGACTAAGGTTCTGAATATCGACCGATCTCTATTGTTAACAGATAGACCCCAAAGAGAAAGGGAAGGCAAATTTCAGATTGTCTTTTCTTACAGCCCTTTCCACCCAACATAAGCAAATCAAGGCCATTTTTGAACAACATTGGGGTATCTTGAGGCGTGCCCTCACTTAAAAGTAAAATTGCACCAACCATCATTAATCCTCCGATTAGGCCAACATTTTTTCATAACTGGACAGGCTACCACCCTGCAAAAAAATGCCTTGTATGCCAGTATAACACCTGTGGGAGAAAGGCTAGTAGGGAATTTAGGACCACAGCGACTAATTGGGTCTATCCAATCAAGCCATTCTGTACATGCGCACCCATTAATGTTGTGTATTTACTGACATGTCCATGTGGTAAACAATATGTTGGGTGGACCATTAGGTCATTCACGACTAGGGTAACTGAACATATTAACTTAATCAAGTTTGGGAGTGTCAAACACACGGTCCCTCTGCATTATCGGCAACACCATGCCCGTGATCCAACAGGGATCCAATTCTTGATTATTGACCGTTATGTTGCTCCATGGAGGGATGGGGCTAACACTAGAGGAGTTTCCAAACTCAAAACTTTCTGGATTTACGAGTTACAGACTCACCACCCACAGGGGTTAAATGTGGAGTGAGATATTAACGCTTTTATTAGATCTTGACTCCAAGGATGATTTTTACATATATCTTGTAGTATTTCATCCTTTTATACCTTTTTCATTATCATATATTTTTTAGTACTAATTTTTTATTACTTATTTAATAAAGTAATTTGTATCCGTCAACCATTTAGCTGCCATTTATATGGCGAATTTGTGTTTGACGGTTACATTTATGTCAGATTTGAATAATTAACCAATATTAGCATCCTAGATTGTTAGGGATGACCCCAGTTTGATTAGACCTATATTATGACTATAGCATCTGTGAGTACATGGACTTGAGGAATTTATATTTAATTTGAATTATTTATTTAATATATATGTCCTGTCCCTTTTAATGATGTGGCCTGGCTGAACTTTCTTAGCTCACTGCTGATTTGATCGGTACCAATATCCTTTAGCTTATAGCTGGATGTTAGGTCACCAGGCCTCGCTTTGATAGCGAGGTTTGGTTGCTATTATGACCCTAGTGCGTGTCAGGCCTCGCTTTCATGGTGAGGTTTGGGCGGCGCATTGTGATCTCCGGGCCCCGCTTTGAGAGCGAGGCTTGTGGTTCATTTCAATGTTCTTCTGTCCATAGCGAGGCTTGGTGCAGTGATTTCACCATGCCTCGCTTTGATAGTGAGGCTTGGGGATCCCTTCCAATGTTCTTGTTTAGAGCGGAAGTGATGTCATCCAGCCTCGTCTTCATAGAGATGCTTGAAGGCGCTTCTCGTTCTATATGGCTGATATAGAAGTTATGGCCCTGTTTATACTGCCTATTCATCTAATATTTGTTAGCAATATTATTCTATTCTATTGGTAAGACTTTTTGAATCAAAATGGGATGTTTTAAAATAGCGGCCGCCACTTCCTGTCTACCAACAGGAAGTGATGTCATTTCCGGAGTCATGGTCACTCCAGCTGGGGTCATTCCATCTATAAATAGCGGTGTTGTTGTGGGGGTCCACACCCCAGATGATGACTATTTAGTTGAAAAGCGTCGGGTAGACCCATTCACACACATCACTCTTGCACTTTGTGATATGCCTATGACGTTCTTCCAAATGTGAGTGTTCATTTTTAATATTTTTAATAAATATTACCTTGTACGGTATCACACTATGTGAGTTTTTTTCCCCATTATGCATG
Source organism: Rana muscosa (assembly GCA_029206835.1). Classification (NCBI taxonomy): domain Eukaryota; kingdom Metazoa; phylum Chordata; class Amphibia; order Anura; family Ranidae; genus Rana; species Rana muscosa. Next base: position 399,783,037 of record CM055123.1, on the reverse strand, counting down.
TTATGTGGTTACTGTATCTCTGGCTCCAACAAGACGACATGTATTTTACACTTCCTGGTGTTTATTGGAATTTACGGTGCCAACTGATATGTGGATTCAGGACCAGCTGGATACATCTTGCTGTCTGATTATACAAGCCTGTTTTGACTTGGGTGGTATATACCTCACCAAGTCAACACCATCTGGTAAGCCTCCTCCTTATATCGGTGGTGGTGTCTCTATCCTTTCACAAAGTGGGTCATATCCATGTGGAATTCTTCATTTCAACCTTGCCGTTTTTTCTACACTTTTGGACTGTTATTTGTGTTTGGTCACAATAGAGGACTGCTTCGTTATGATTTATTTGTTACAAAAATTTTTTTTCACGGATCACACTTGGTGTCACTGAAATTAAGATTTCATGTATATGTATGTTTGCAACATTTGACATGTGTTGTCAACTGACTTATGCACAAAAATACGTGCTACACTTTTTTCATATTCATTATCATGTTTAGAATAAATTTTTGGATCTACATGCTCAGTCCCACCTACCTGATGATAATGAGGGATGGTGTCATCTTCCCATGTGGAATCCCGAGAATACAGAGGATGGGGACATCTCTCTGGTGGGTTTCCGTTACTGGACAGAATAAACATCTGTTCTTCCTCTTTCATTTCAACTTTGAGCTCTTTCAGTTCTTCAACCTAAACACCAAAGATGAACGAACAGATTTGTAAAGAAGAACAAAAGATTATATAGAAGAAAGTCACATCATAGAGTTTAGAATCATTTAAAGGTCTACAAGCCGAGTCCCATCTACCTGGTCATGGTGAGGGATGGTGTGATCTTCCTCAACAGACTGCTGAGCTCCACCTACCAACGTCTCTTCTTTTTCCTCTTTAATCTTAACATCGATGTCTTTCATTTCTTCATCCTAAACCCCAAAGATGATAGAAGACATTTGTAAAAAGAAGCAAAAAGTTACGTAGAAGAATTTACTCTTTTAGGTTTACATCCTTAGTCCCACCTACCTGATGATGGTGAGGGATGGTGTGACCTTCCTGTGTGGAATCCCGGGAATACAGAGGACAGGGACATCTCTCTGGTGGGTTCCCATTACTGGATCCATCTGTAGGAAACACACACACACTGACTGAACACATTGTTTCTATGTGTTTATCAGATGATGGGGGATCTAGGTGGATCCTCCTTACTGCTCTCTCCTTTACAATAAAGTCTCCCCTTACCCGGTGATGTGAGGGGCGGCTGATTATCCATCATGACGTCCTTGTAGAGATCCTTGTGTCCTTCTAAATACTCCCACTCCTCCATGGAGAAATAGACAGTGACATCCTGACACCTTATAGGAACCTGACACACACAATGATACAGTCACCATCCAGACACATTCCTTGTCTGTTACTGGATAATGTCCCAGAATTCCCGGCACCGCTCACCTCTCCTGTCAGCAGATCAATGATCTTGTTGGTGATTTCTAGAATCTTCTTGGCACTGGTTACCTCTGTTGTCAGGTAGTGAGGTGGAGGCGCTGTGATGGGTGATGTCCTGTGAAGACGGCTGCTGGGTGTTCATGGATCTCCAGATGTTTCCGTCAATATTTTATAATTCTGTTGTCAGAATGTTTATACTGAAATAATAAAACAGGATTGTATTTATGAAATTATGCAAATCTTAGTTTTGGGAGATTTACCCTTTTCCATAAATACCAACAAGAAATTTAAGTTTGTTTATCCGTGCTATTTTGAAGACAAGTGACACAAATTAAATGCTTAAACATATATATTTATTACCTAAAAATACAGTGCAAATTAATATCAGGTATATTTCGTGATAATACAAATAAATGGATATGCTTCTAAATATCAAAGATAAATGATGATATAGATAATATTCACATTTCTACACAATCTCTTATTACAAAATACCACAGTTCAATTCTGGAATGATACTTGTACATTTTAGACTTTGTAAGTTAAAGTGGAGTTCCACCCAAAAATATAACTTCCACTTTTTGGAATCCCCCCCCCCCCCTCCGGTGTCACATTTGGCACCTTTCAGGGGGGATGGGGAGCAGATACCTGTCTAATACAGGTATTTGCCCCCACTTCCTGGCATAGATCACCTCAGTGATCTACTCTACTTCCAGCGCCTATTCTGTCCTCCACCGCTGTCTTCTGGCTCACACAGGCCCCAGAAGACAGCAGGGACCAGTGAGGACCAGTGATGACGCGCAGCGTGACTCGCGCATGTGCAGTAGGGAACCGGTAAGTGAAGCCGCAAGGCTTCACTTCCTGATTCCCTTACTGAGGATGGCGGCGGTAGCCGCCGATCCTCGAGCGTCAGAATGGCTTTGGCTGCCTACATCGCGGGCGCCCTGAACAGGTAAGTGTCCATATATTAAAAATCAGCAGCTGCTGTATTTGTAGCTGCTGGGTTTTAATATTATTTTTTTTAGTGGGACCTCTGTGACTTCACGGACTTGTGTAAACAATTGTGTTTACCTTAATCACGGTGTTTCCTTCTCAAAACAAACAGATCTTCTAACTTAAAGTGGTGTTCCGGCCTAAATTACACTTTTAAATAAAAATACCCCTAGAAAACACAACCTTAATCTATTCTAGTAAAGTTAGTCTGTAAACTAAGGTCCGTTTAGTTAGGTTATTACAGCATTTAGATAGTTTATAAATTAGAAATAGATTGTGGCACAGACAAAATGTCATATTGTACACAGCTTGATAATTTGATCAAGACTGATGCCGCGTACACACGGCCGTTTTTCTCATCGAAAAAACCGAAATTTTTCCCATTCGACGAGAAAAACGATAGTCTGTGGGCTGTCGTTTTTTTTCGACGAGAAAAACGGCATTAAAAACTACGAGAAAAATTAGAACATGTTCTAATTTATCTCGTCGTTTTTTTCGACATGTTTTCCGCGGCAGTGTTTCCCATAGGGAAACACTGCCGCGGAGCCCACAGACGGTCGTTTTTCTCGTCAAGAGAAAAAATGACGTGAAAAAATAGGATTTTTGTACTCACCGTAAAATCCGTTTCTCTGACGTCCATGGACCGACGCAGCTCTCATACTGATTACATGTGGGTATATGTCCCTGCTCGCAGGAGAAGACCTAGGCAGAATGTTAGAGGTTAAAACATTCTAGAACAAGCCAGAGCTGAACAGCCCCGCCCAGGGGGGCGGTCCCTCCGGACATTACCCTTCCACCTGCAGCTAATCAGCCTCAGTTCGTAACAAAGCAGTACAAACTTAAAAGGAAGGGTGGGTGCTGCGTCGGTCCATGGACGTCAGAGAAACGGATTTTACGGTGAGTACAAAAATCCTATTTTCTCTTATCGTCCATGGACCGACGCAGCTCTCATACTGATTACATGTGGGACGTCCCAAAGCAGTATAAGAAAAGGGTGGGAGCAAAAAAAGTAAGGAACAACCAAAACTTCACTCCAAACCAGCAGAGCCCCTCAACGGAGGAGTTGCAACATTAGACAGCGGCCTGCAACACTTTGCGGCTGAAGGAAGCATCCGAAGATGCAGCCACATCAACCTTGTAGAACTTTGAAAAGGTATGAACGGAAGACCAGGTCGCGCCTTGCACACTTGTGCAACCGACGCTTGATGTCGGAAGGCCCGGGAAGCACCAATTGCCTTGGTGGAATGCGCCGCAACCGGAAAGGGAGGCGCCCGCCCCTTAAGGGCATAGGCCTGTATGACGGTCTGCCTGATCCACCTAAAGACGATGGCAGACGACACCGCTCGGCCCTGTTTTGGACCAGACACAGATTTCCGAATGGAAACAGTAGCACACAGGTACACTCGTAAGGCTTGTACCCATCTTAATGTATGAAGCGCAAACTCTCAGGGAAGCGATGGGTGAGGACACAAGGACGGAAGAACAATGTCCTTCTTAAGGTGAAAGGCCAAGACCATCCTTAGAAAAGAAGGATGGTCGTGGGCGCAACACCAACATATCCTTATGGAGGACCAACTAAGGCGACTTGACAGACAAGGCTGCCAACTCAGACACCCGTCTAACCGAAGCAATGGCCAATAAGGCCAACTTCCGGAACAAGGTCAAGAGAGGAATCTCTCTGATATTCTCAAAGGGATGTTCTTGGAGAACCGAGATGCATCAAAATCAGATCCCAAGTAGGGAGAGGAGGCTTGACAGGGGGGGATCACATGGTGAACCCCCTGCACAAAAGGTGCTAATCAAGGAATGGCCCGGCAGCGGTCGTTGAAAAAGACAGTCCGGGCCGAAATCCGACCCTCAAAAAAAGGTATGCAAGGCCAGCTTTTGGGTCACACCACGCTGTAAGAACAGCAAAATCCTGGGAACGGAAAACATCCGAGGATGCCACTCAAGTTCCTCGCACATAGCGATGTAAGCCTTCCAGGTACGCGGTGACATATCTTTCTGGAGGAAGATTCCCGTGTCAACAACATAGAAGAGATGACCGAATACGAGAGAACTCGGTCCTTTAGCACCTGGCTTTAAACAGCCATGCCATTAAAGCCAAGGACTGTAAAGCAGGATGAAGTATGCTCTGCGAAGCCGGCGAGGCAACAACAGTAGTAGAGGGTAAGCATATATCAGGCGATACTGCCCCCACGGGCTTCCAACAAGTCTAACGCATCCGCCCAGGGGTCCCTGGACCTGACCACGATCTTGCCACCTTGCGAGTGAGTCGAGAGGCCACAAGGTCCACTTCCGGTGCCCCACCTCCGGTAAAGAAGGTGGAAACAACTCCGGATGCAAGGACCCTTCGCCTGCAATGCACACGGCCAACAGGACCGTCTTGCAGCGAGACGTATGAAAATCCCAAAGAGACTCCGCAATGTATCGGAGAAGGGAGGCCCCAGTGTACAGGGTGCCTCAAATGTTGGCCAATAAAGGCAACTTGACGGAACTTCCCTAGAAACTCGGTCAGAGGACTAGTACCTCAGCCTCCACAGGTGGCGCAAACCCACCCCGGGCACAGAGACCCTAAAGGCTAAAGCAGTTGTAGTGCACCTGCTAGACGACTGATGAATGAAGCAGAGGCTTTTGCCCAGTCATTGAGCTACAAAAAATGCCAGAGACGCAGCCACTAACGGGCACAACGTCAACCCCAGCCTGGCGAACACAGTCCAAGCCAGCGCTTCTGATCACCACTGAAAGCAGGTGGAAAGTGATACCCCTGAAACCAGGGATCCTTGTGACAATGCTCCATCCAGCAGCTACCCATGGATAGGTGCTGATTGTGCAAACACATAGTTTATACTATGTATTGCGTCAAACGCACAAATGGAGAATGTGGGAGGAAACCCACCCAGCCACAAAGAGCATAATACCACCACATACGGCGTATGTAGTTTAGTATTTGTGGATAAACCTATTAAACGCGTATATACTGTGCCAGCGACGAAGGCGTGCACATAATCGGGGCCTGGACGTAAACCAGCCACACAGATTGTGTACACAACCGTGTAGGTATGTTAGCCTGCGAATAAACAAATTGCACATGTTTATACTGTGCATAGCGCTGAGAATGCGCACACCATTGGAACGCAGGGGAGAAACCTGAGCACCCGGATGAAACCCATGCAGACTGCATACGCATACCGTGTATGGTATTATAGTATGTGTGCTAAACATTTTGCACAAGCCCATGTGTGCATAGCACCGAAGACGCGCACACTGTTGGCGCGTGGGAGGAACCGAAGTACCCCACGCATACTCAGAGCATGCAATACCTACAGCTACTGTAAATGTATTTAGTGTAGTGTATAGACATAATGTGTATGTTTACACCGTGTATTGCACCAAAGGCATGCATGTCCTGTAGCATGGGCAGAAACCCACGCAGACTGCATACGCATACCGTATAGGTATTATAGTGTGTGTGCTAAACCTTTTGCACAAGCTCATGTGTGCATAGCACCGAAGGCGCGCACACCGTTGGCGCGTGGGAGGAACCGAAGTACCCCACGCATACTCAGAGAATGCAATACCTACAACCACTGTGAATGTATTTAGTGTAGTGTATAAACATAATGTGTATGTTTACATTGTGTATTGCACCAAAGGCATGCATGTCATGTAGCGTGGGCGGAAACCCACGCAGACTGCAGACATACCGGGTAGGTCCAATCGCACAAATTTAGACTGTGCATAGCGCCGAAGCGCCCACTCGGAAGAACTCCACGCAGACAGCACACAGATACCGTGTAGGAATGATAGCATGTGAATCAACATAATATTGCACATGTTTATGCTGTGCATTTCCATTGGAGCGTGGGGGGAAACCGGAGCACCCGGAGGAACCCCACGCAAACAGTATACCCATACTGTAAACATGTATAATATGTGCAATAAACATATTGAACATGTCTATACTGTGCAGAGAGCCGAAGCGCACATACCATGAGAGTGCGGGAGGACACCGGAGCCCCCGCCAGCCCAGAGAGTATGATACATACATATACTGTGAATGTATCTGGAGTCGTGCATAAACATATTTTGTACGTTTATATCATGTATGGCACTGAAACACAGCATTGGAACGTGGGGACAGCCACGCAGACACAGAGACCAATAACACATACATACACTGTGAATGTATGCAGTGTAGAGGTATAGGATGAGTTTAAATTATGGCGCAGAGGCGCATAATCTTCTCTGTATCATTCCAACCTGCTTGACTGTGCTGCTGAAGCAGCATGCAGGTAACAGGTAACCTCTGATCCTCAGACCGTGTGTCTGTCAGAGCTCAAATCATTCCCCAGGAAATGGCGGGAAATGTTACCTCAGGTATCACACATAAGGCTCACAGGGATTAGAGACATAAATGAATAAAGTCCTCCCTCATCCATGCTGCTCTTGAGGCAGCGTGTGAGGAAAACAGGTGAGGAAACTGTGTAAAAGAAAAGCTTGTCACAGCAATTTCAGCCTGAGTGTGTTTCTTACATCATCAATGAGATCACTTACAAGCGCCCTGTCATTCACTGACACAGAACTGGAGTCTTCCTCACAAGGGAATGTCCTGTTCATAAACATTAAATATTCAGAGGTAGGGTCCTGAGCCCAATAGCTAGGCCCATATCTGACTCAGAGCACTCCTTCACTAAAGAAGTTTGTGGGGGGAGGGGGCTTATAGCTCCTTTTGCTCGCACACCGCTTCCATTCTGACAGGAATTTCCAGGACTGCTGACAACTGGTCCATAAGCAGGTGCAGGAAACATATGAACATGTTTAACTGTGCAGCACTGCCAGTTGCCCCAGGCAATGTGGAGAGCAGGTGTATCAGACTCCATAGACGCCACCCTCAGACCTTATACACTATACAGTGAATATACAGTCCACCCACTGGCTACGCTGAGGAGGGGATACCCGGGAGGACCCACCAACCCTTAAGGACAGCTCAGTCTGTGAGGAGATTGTGAGGGGATTCGCGCCGCCGCCAGCTCTAATGCGCGCCAATGGCGCACGCAATAACCACCTCAAACAGCGCCAATGGCGCACGCAATAATCACCTCACACACCAGAAAAAACTGCAGACATGAGCGCCCAACCAGGCCAGAGTGACCCCCAAGCACCCCACAGCACAGCACCAGTACAGGGTGCAGAGAGCAGCATAACAGGGGGGGGGGGACAGGGAGAAACCCCCACACACAGAAACACAGCCAGCATGTACTCACCTGCAGTAGGAGAGACTACTTACCCGTCCCTTTCAGGGACCCACTGGCTTGTTTCAGACAGACCTATCACAGAGTCGTACTGCGTAGCTGTCGGCCCGGTCCACCGTGAGAGATACAGTCAGTCAAGTACTGTTCAATCTTGAGAGGATCGCGGGAGCATGAAAGCAACCCGGCCACCCCTGGAGTCATGGGGTATGTCGTGAACTGAGTCTCACGCACGCAAGGCGAGGATCAGCACGCTCGATGGTCGGACAGGGAAGACTACGAGGATACTAGTGTACCCAACCTGTTGCCCAGCCGACAGTTGATTGAAGGTCTCAAAAATAAAATAATAAAATTCCCAAAGGAATAAAAATCAAAAGTAAAATCTTCCAGGAGACTGGCTCCTGAGAGCCACGTCTTCTCCTTCTGCTAGGCAGAAAAAAACTGAGGCTGATTAGCTGCAGGTGGAAGGGTAATGTCCGGAGGGACCGCCCCCCTGGGCGGGGCTGTTCAGCTCTGGCTTGTTCTAGAATGTTTTAACCTCTAACATTCTGCCTAGGTCTTCTCCTGCGAGCAGGGACATATACCCACATGTAATCAGTATGAGAGCTGCGTCGGTCCATGGACGATAAGAGAAACGACCGTGTGTGGCGAACAAGCTGTTCCCCCGTTTTAAATGACATTATTCACTGCGTTTTTTTAACCGCCGTGAATAATGATCGTGTGTACGCGGCATTACCGTATTTTTCAGGCTATAAGACGCATTTTTTCCCCCAGAAATATGGGGGAAAATGTCCCTGCGTCTTATAGTGCGAATATATGACAGGCCCCACCCCCCGCCATCGCTGGCACCGGCCCTGCCATCCGCTTGCATCGCTCCCCGCAGCCGCTGGAATCGCCCGACCGTCGCCACTGGCTCCACCCCCCGCCTCCGCTGGCAATGCTGCTCGCATTGCGGCGCGGCGAATCCAATTAGAGACGCTCTCTCTTTCTCTTCTCCCTTCGGCTTACAGAAAGGGAAGGGGGCGGCGGGGGAGATATACAGACAGCCCGCAGCTCTCCTCTCCCTGTCACAGCGCCGCTGCCGAGTTCTCTGGCAAATAGAGCAGCAGCGCTGTGACAGGGAGAGGAGAGCTGCGGGCAGTCTGTATATCCCCGGCCGCCCCCTTCCCTTTCTGTAAGCCGAAGGGAGAAGAGAGAGAGAGCGGCTCTAATTGGATTCACTGTGCCGCCACCCAGCTTCCTGCCCGCTGTTTCCCTCCCCATGATTAGCCACAGCAGAGGGCCAATCAGAAGACTCTAGGGGCATCATGGGAAATGAAGTCACTGCAGAGTTCCGGCACCCGTTCCCCCAGCATGCAAGCACTTTGCTGGAGGGGAGGGAGGGGGTATTAGAAGGAGGAGCAAAAGAGAATACTCTGCTGGGGGACACCACCAGAGAGCTACGCTGTACCCCGCACCACCAGAGAGCCATGCTGTACCCGCACCACCAGAGAGCCACGCTGTACCCCCACCACCAGAGAGCCACGCTGTACCCGCACCACCAGAGAGGGAGCCACATTGTACCCCTGTACCCGCACCACCAGAGAGCCACGCTGTACCCGCACCACCAGGGAGCCACACTGTACCCACACCACCAGAGAGCCACGCTGTACCCCACACCACCAGAGAGCCACGCTGTACCCACACCACCAGAGAGCCACGCTGTACCCGCACCGCCAGAGAGGGAGCCACACTGTTCCCGCACCACCAGAGAAGGAGCCACATTGTACCCGCAGCACCAGAGAGGGAGAAAGACCGAGCCACTGCCAGGATACAGATATGCTACACTACTGACTAGAGTCACCCCCGGCAACCCAGAGTGAGCGAACGTCCAGCCAGAGGGATCACTGTTGCGATTTCGCTGGGTCTTGGAAGAGGGCCTGTTGGCCATTATCCATTACTGTTCCCAGGGACTGAGCCATTAGGAAGTGCCTAACCTGATATCCTCTAGGCCTAATTGACTGCCACAACGTCCCTCTCTGTCTTTTCCCAGGGCGTCCCTCTGTCCTCATCCCAGGGCGTCCCTCTGTCCTCATCCCAGGGCGTCCCTCTGTCCTCATCCCAGGGCGTCCCTCTGTCCTCATCCCAGGGCGTCCCTCTGTCCTCATCCCAGGGCGTCCCTCTGTCCTCATCCCAGGGCGTCCCTCTGTCCTCATCCCAGGGCGTCCCTCTGTCCTCATCCCAGGGCGTCCCTCTGTCCTCATCCTAGGGTGTCCCTCTGTCCTCTTCCCACAGCGTCCCCTCTGTCCTCTTCCCATGAAGATGACAGTATGGGTCTTAAAAAGGAAGGGGTGTGACCTTGACAGGAAGGGGTGGGTCATATTTAAATTAGGGGGTACGCAAGTTTAGTCAGGCCTAGGGCAGCACAAAACCTAAATACACCACTGATGGCATGGTCACTCTGCATTTACTGTGGCAATAGTCAGTCTGCATTTACTGTGGCAATAGTCAGTCTGCATTTACTGTGGCAATAGTCAGTCTGCATTTACTGTGGCAATAGTCAGTCTGCATTTACTGTGGCAATAGTCAGTCTGCATTTACTGTGGCAATAGTCACTCTGCATTTACTGTGGCAATAGTCACTCTGCATTTACTGTGGCAATAGTCACTCTGCATTTACTGTGGCAATAGTCACTCTGCATTTACTGTGGCAATAGTCACTCTGCATTTACTGTGGCAATAGTCACTCTGCATTTACTGTGGCAATAGTCACTCTGCATTTACTGTGGCAATAGTCACTCTGCATTTACTGTGGCAATAGTCACTCTGCATTTACTGTGGCAATAGTCACTCTGCATTTACTGTGGCAATAGTCACTCTGCATTTACTGTGGCAATAGTCACTCTGCATTTACTGTGGCAATAGTCACTCTGCATTTACTGTGGCAATAGTCACTCTGCATTTACTGTGGCAATAGTCACTCTGCATTTACTGTGGCAATAGTCACTCTGCATTTACTGTGGCAATAGTCACTCTGCATTTACTGTGGCAATAGTCACTCTGCATTTACTGTGGCAATAGTCACTCTGCATTTACTGTGGCAATAGTCACTCTGCATTTACTGTGGCAATAGTCACTCTGCATTTACTGTGGCATGGTCACTCTGCATTTACTGTGGCATGGTCACTCTGCATTTACTGTGGCATGGTCACTCTGCATTTACTGTGGCATGGTCACTCTGCATTTACTGTGGCATGGTCACTCTGCATTTACTGTGGCATGGTCACTCTGCATTTCATGGGCACTGGAAAATATTTTAGTACACCATTTGGTTCAGAATATTTTTTTTCTCGTTTTCCTCCTCTAAAACCTAGGTGCGTCTTATGGTCAGGTGCGTCTTATGGTGCGAAAAATACAGTATGTTGAATTTAGAATGAATCAATTTTACACATATATCATGATAAAACCATTGTACAGACTTTAGCTTTAGCTTTTTAAAGACAGACAAAACTGTGTATGTCTCTTAATATTTGCTCTGCCATATATATTTAAATGGTTTTAGTAATGTATATGCAAAAACAATTCAATTACCAAAAAGGTATACATGAAAACTTCTGCCAACATTCCTACATCTCTCCGTTTTTCAAGATCTCCTCCTTCAGCCTCTAGAGAGATAGACAGATCCCTCTCTGCTATCTGTAGCTACTTTTATCCCACTCCAAAAAGTGTGTGTGTGTCATTACTATGTAATTGATGATGTAATGTGACGATGTGCTTTATATGTTACCATGACAACCAAGTATGAGGCCATCTTGAATAGTTACAATTCTCACCTCTAGGGGCAGTGTTGTATAAGAAATTACTTCTTTTTTTTTTTTAACCACTCAGACTTAATCATAACAAGAGACTTGCTCATGGTTTTATTCCTTAATATCGTCTCTGCTTTAGATTCGCATCATATGTGGTTCTCCAAGTTTTAAAAATTACTTCTTTATTAGTTTTCATACAAAACATGGAATATAATACACTCCCTTTCATAGAATACCCCCCCCCCCCTCCCCTTTCCCCCTGACCTCTTCCTTCTAGCGTAACTGCTTCTTCCATTCTCGTTCTCTGTTTTTTTATTGTCTTATTATATTATTCACCCATTATCTCTGCGTAGCCCATTGTATATTTATAGGCTGTCTACGCCTTCCACTTTTCTTCAAATGCCTCTATTGAATCCCTGTCACTAGCTCTTAGATATTCCAAACTATGGATTATATGAATTTATTACACCATCCTTTCCGATTAGGGCTATCCGAATATTGCCAATATATAGGAATTTGGCTCTTAGCTGTGTTTAGTAATTGTGGGATTAAAGTTCTAAGGTATAGTTTTTTAGGCATCCGAATCCTGTGTAATAGACATCCCCACGGATCGTCCGGTATTTCGATGTCAGTTATATCTCTGATGGTTCTCCTTATCTCACTCCAATATTTTTTAATTTTTGGGCATGTCCACCATATGTGGGCCATCGTCCCAATTTCCTGGCACCCTCGCCAACATAACTGTGATTTTTCCGTAGCATATCTGTGCATCTTATCCGGGGTTAGGTACCATCTGACGAGACATTTATAATTAGTTTCAGTTATATTACAATTAACCGAAGTTGAGTGAACCCTCTTAATCATTTGTTTAATCTCACTCTCTTGGACTTGTGTTCCCAATTCCTCTTCCCACTTCTTGATGAATGGCAATACCTCCGGCTTTTTTATGTTATTTAAGATCTTGTAAATCTTTGAAATGACTCCCTTCTTCCCCTTTTCCTCACACATTTTCTCTAACGGCCTTACATTTTCTTTGGCTCTGATAGGTTTAGGTAATTTTTCGAAAAAAATGTTTTAGCTGGGTGTACCGCCACTCATCGATCAGTCTCCATTCTGTGTTTTTTTTTAGTTCATGAAATGTGATTAATTTATTTTGGACCATAACATCTTTTAGTTGTGCATTTTCTTTTAAGATCCATTTTCCAAAAATGTTTTCCCTTCCCAGTGTGAAATAACTTGTGTCCTTTAATGGTATAAGAGGCGAGTTATACTGCCAATTTTCTTTTTTATGTATCTTATCCCAAATTTTTAGTGCGTTTCTAGTGATATCGTGTGCGTTTGTGCCCAGATCTCGGTATTGTGCCGGTATCCATATTACCTTCCCTAGTGACGTTTTGCTAATTGTACCTTCCATGTTCACCCAACTCTTCTCAGTGTTATCATTGGCTCATTCCATTATCCACAAACAATAGCGGTGATAAAGGGCACCCCTGTCGAGTGCCATTCCTCATCTTAAAAGGTGCAGATAGTGTCCCGTTTACTTTAACTCTCACTGAGGGTTTATTATACAGGGATTTAATCCAGTTACTCATTCTGGGTCCTAGACCTATTGCCTCTAATGTTGACTGCATGAAGCCCCAGTGTACCCTGTCAAAGGCGTTCTCGGCATCAATTGACAGGAGTAGTCCTGGGGCCCCGCTTTCTTTAATTTTCTGAATGGCCAAGAGCGATCTTATTCTATTGCCTTTACCCTCCCTTCCTGGAATAAATCCGATTTGATCGAGATGTATAACATCTTTCATAATGGTTTTCATCCTATTAGCTAGGATCTTAGAGAAGATTTTAGTGTCGATATTTAAGAGTGAGATCGGTCTAAAGCTGGAACATAATGTGGTATCTTTACCCTCTTTTGGGATTATGGTTATTGTGGCTTCTAATGCCTCCTTCCGCATCTCCCATTTTACACCGATCCCGTTCATATAAGAACACATTTTCAGGGTTAATAGATCTATGTATTTTTTGTAATATAGTATCGTCAGACCGTCTGGACCTGGGCTCTTCCCATTTGGTAGTTCTTGAATAATTTTTTTAATCTCCTCCTCTCTTATGGGGGCTTCTAAAAAATCTATTTTGTTTTCAGGGATTTTATCTGGATCGATCTCCTTAATATAAGCTTTAATTTTCTCCCCTTTTTTTTTTTAATTTCTTCCTTTGTGTCCTGAGCGTTAATTGAGTACAACTGACCATAATATTCTTGAAATAATTAGCTGAGGGTTTGTTAAATTTCTTGAAACTTCGATCACTGGAAATTAACTCTAAGCCTTATGCCGCGTACACACGACCGTTTTTAATGACGAGAAAAATGCAATTTTTTAAAATGGTCATTAAAAATGATCGTGTGTGGGCTTCAGAGCATTTTTCACGACGTGAAAAATGGCCATGAAAAAATTGGAACATGCTCTAATTTTTCTCGTTGTTTTTCACGTGAAAAAAAATGCGCATGCTCATAATCAAGTATGAGACGGGAGCGCTCGTTCTGGTAAAACTAGCGTTCGTAATGGAGATAGCACATTCGTCACGCTGTAACGGACTGAAGAGCACGAGGCTGAATCGTCTCTCACCAAACTTTACTAACACGAGGAAAGGGTGGCGCCATCCAAATGGAACTTCCCCTTTATAATGCCGTTGTACATTTCCTACGTCACCGCGCTTTTCTCGAGCATTTTTTTTCATGATCGTGTGTAGGCAAGGCAGGCTTGAGAAGAATCATGTTGAGAAAAACTTTGTTTTTTTCAATGACATTAAAAACGGTCGTGTGTACGCGGCATAACAGTTATTCATGAACATTCTCACTAATACCATGTTTGCAACTTTTATCATAATAATCTATATATATGTATTGATGGGTTTCTATAATGTTAAAACAAATACATTATAAACATTTTATGAAAGAAACATTATTTAAAATATATAATACAATAGGAATAAGCCCTCTTGTTTCGTTCATGCAAAGAAAACTTCTTTGAGCTCATGTGAAACAAGAGCTTCTTAACATTTTCTTATCTTTTTTATTTTACTAAGTGTTCAAACCTTTGAATTATAACCTGGGGAGATGGTAAAGGCAGACTCCTTATGAAACTTCTTGTAACAATGTCTATTCATAAGCTATGAACTTAATTTCAACTCTTTAAAAAAAAAAATGAAACCCAAAATGGCTTTGGTATTGTTCATAGCATACATGAAAAATATACAAATAATATAAAGGCCTATATATATTCTTTTAACCCCAATAATCCCGACACTGTTTATGGAGAGAAAGTAATTATCAATGAAGACGTCGTAGAATCCTTCTCTCCTCTCTAGATAGAACAATGTTTTAATTATAGAGATGAGGATGAAGTCGTGTGACCCTCCCATAATCCTCCTCACTTCCTACTGATCTAAATAGGACACTCTTCTCTGTCGATAGAATGAGAATTATCTGGACTATACCAGGATGTGTAAGGTCTATACTAGGGATGACCTCAAGATTCAGTCCAAAAAAAGTTTGGACCAAACCTTGACTGTTCGGAAGAACATTCGAACATTTACCCTTTCAGCAGGAGAAGAACATCATGTTGAACAGGGTTAAGCCTTAAGGACACGGATTTTTTTTATTTTCTTTCTCTTGTTCTTTCTATTTCTTTGCACATATGAGTATTTGAAGATGAACAGTGTTCATCCTTAAGTATAACACAGGGAATTTTATTTTTTCTTCTTCTCATTGCTGTCTTTCTCCTTTCACCCCCTCTTTCACTGAGGAGGGCCAGAATCTAATGCTAGGGGGGTTTCTGATTTTTTTACTTTCGTAGTTTTATTTTATTTGTTATTTGTATATAAATATAGTAGAAAATACAAAGTACTTACACATAGTACAAATTTTTATGTTTATAAGTAAAGAAGGAATATACGTTGATATATGTTAATGTTCTCCCAATTGGAGATATTTATTATGGTACTTTGATTCAATAAAGATATTTAAAAAAAAGAACATCATGTACAGTATCTCACAAAATGTGAGTACACCCCTCACATTTCTGTAAATATTTTATTATCTTTTCATGTGACAACACTCAAGAAATTTTCTGTCCCCTCAAAATAACTCAACACACAGCCATTAATGTCTAAACTGCTGGAAACAAAAGTAAGTACACCCCTAAGTGAAAATGTCCAAATTGGGTCTCAGGTGTGAATGGGGAGCAGGTGTGTTAAATTTGGTGTTATCGCTCTCACTCTCTCATACTGGTCACTGGAAGTTCAACATGGCACCTCATGGCAAAGAACTCTCTGAGGAGCTGAAAAAATAAATTGTTGCTCTACATAAAGATGGCTTAGGCTATAGGAAGATTGCCAAGATCCCGAAACTAAGTTGCAGCACCAGCTCCCTCATGTGAACAATTAAATGGTACATAATATCCCTACTCATTCACAAAAAAAAGTAAGGCGTAAACAAATGTAGCACCCCCTACCATAGAGTGAGGATTTTTGTGAGGTAATCTGTCAGCGCAGGTAAACTTAGGCGGGCCTATTGTCATGGATATGCAGTAGTGTTTGTCTGTCAGCTTACCTTCCTTCCCATGTGTTCATCTTAGAGGCCTGAGCCCTTTCACCTGGCTTCCTTTATAATCTCCTCCCAGCCAGACTCCACCCCAGGCCCTATCACAGAACACTATATTAACCTGTGCACTGCAAGCCTGCTTTGCTGATCAACGTGTTTGTTAGGCATTGTGTGTTTGGGTTCCTGCCTGCCGTGTGCTACGTCTGTCTCTCTGTTACGTTATTGGCTTGTCCCCGACTATCCCTGTCTGCTCGTGACCCTTGACCTTCGGCTCGTTCTTTCGTTATCCTTGTCTGCTTGTGGCCCCTGACCTTGAGCTTGTTATTCGGTTCTCTCATATCTTGTGCTGCTGCTTCCCCTCTTTTCCCCTTATCCTACGGGGTGTGAGCTAGGAAACTCCAGGGGCCGCGACCTGGTCCCAGCCTGCAGCATAACATCCTCACCACTAGAGGCCCTGGAGAAGACCTGCTGGGTCTTAGACTCCGCGCCCTGGGGAATCTTGGCTCTAGCTTCCGTTAGGATCCCGGTTGTGCTCCTCTGGTCCCGCTTTCCACAACCACCCAGTTTCCTATCCGCAGCAGTCAGCCATAGGGTTCACTACCTTGCGGTGCACTCCTGTCCCCCTACGGTGTGCATCTGTCACCTGGCCACAGGTGACCTTGACAGTTTGATCAGCCATGAACCCGGCTGACATCCCGTTACCCGTGGATGATCCGTTGCAGGGCATAGTTTGCAGACTTGAAACCCAGGAATCGAATCAGACTCAGGTGATGCGATTCCTCCAGGATCTGGCTTCTCGCTTTGAGCAGCTTCAGGCCTCCTTGGGAACCCTGAATCCGCAACCTCAAATACAACCAGCGGCTGCACCTATTGCACCAGTCGCAGCCACACACTCACTACAACTGCCAGCTCCGTCCCGTTTCTCTGGGGACTCCAAGGCTTGCAGGGGGTTCCTTAGCCAATGCACAATTCATTTTGAGCTCCAGCCCCAAAACTTCCTGTCTGATCGGGCTAAGGTAGCCTATATCATTTTCCTCCTCTCTGGTGAAGCTTTAGCCTGGGCAGCCCCTCTGTGGGAACTGAATGATCCAGTGGTTTCTAGCCTGTCTGGCTTCTTGAAACTTTTTCGGAATATCTTCGAAGAACCGGCTCGTGTCTCTTCAGCGGCCAGCGCCCTTTTACGTCTCCGCCAAGAGTCTGCTTCTGTGGGACAGTATGCCCTTCATTTCCGCATACTGTCGGCTGAGTTGAGCTGGAACAATGAGGCCTTAGTCGCAACCTTTTTGCATGGCCTGTCTGATAGAGTGAAGGATGAATTAGCAGGAAGAACCATCCCCACTGATCTGGCGGCGTTATCTCCTTGTGTAACCAGATCGATATTCGCTTTCAGGAGAGGACCTTAGAAAAGCAACGCCAGCACTCCTTGGTTCTTAGTCAGCCTGAGCTCCCCTCTCTTCGACCCGTAGAGCATCTCCTACCAGCTGAGGAACCCATGCAGCTGGGTCGGACCAGGCTATCCCCCGAGGAACGTGCTAGGCGCAGAACTCTTGGTCTGTGTCTTTACTGTGGGGGCAAAGGTCATTTTCGTGACACTTGCTCTCTTTGTCCAGAAAAACGTTCGGGTCCACTTCATCTGGAAAGTGGAGTATTGGACCCAGAAATATCACCTTCCCCTTCTCGTCTTCTGCTTTCTGTGTTCCTTCATGTTGGTGCTTCTTTTCATTCGGTCTCAGCATATCTGGATTCCGGAGCCGCTGGTAATTTTATGGACTGGGAAATCGCATCGTCCATGAGACTTACTCTTTTGCCCCTCACCACACCATTGGTGGTCTTGGCGATTGATGGTACTGTTCTCCCAGGGGGACCTATCCGCTTCCAGACCCTCCCTGTTAAGATGTCGGTAGGGACACTCCACCAGGAGTGGATATCCTTCCTTATCTTACCCAAGGCCTCAACGCCTATAATTTTGGGTCTCCCATGGTTACAGCTCCATTCTCCTCATGTGGACTGGACTACTGGACAGATCCTGGCTTGGGATCCCTCCTGTTCCTCGTCCTGCCTACCCAAGGTTGCCCCCTGTGAATCTGAGCCGGTCATTCATTCCAGGTTGCATAACCATTTACATTTCTCTGTCCCTAACCACCCTTGGACGCACAGCCAGGCTAGCTTGTCTACAAGTCCTGCAGTCGCTACGTCTTGCGATGCGATTCAGGTAGTCGCTACACCTGACTCAGCTATTCACTCTGCTTCTGTACTAGTTATGCCAGTCCAGCCCATGCCCAGTGAGCCTCCTACTTTTTCTTGTTCAGGACATTCTGCTTGTCTTTCAGCTATTCAGCTTGACTCCTGTGACATGTCACCCTCTAACCAACCTGACTTCAGGGTTCCACTGACATCTGCCCAGTTTGATGGTCCTGTGCAAGATGACCAGTTCCCCTTTAAGGGTCTAGGGGACCCTCCTCAGATTCCTGTTGATCCTCTCATGCCCTTGCTTATTCCTAGAGAGCCTTTGGTCCTCAATAGATCTTCTTGTCATCTCCCTACCTCGTTTTCAGTCTCTGAGGATAATCTTAAGTACGAGGTTAGACAAGTTCTGGATTCTCGGCTCTGCAGAGGCATTCTTCAGTACCTTGTGCATTGGAGAGGTTTTGGTCCTGAGGAGGCGTCTTGGATCGCTGCATCTGATGTCGCTGCACCTCATCTGTTGAGAAGGTTTCATCAGAGATTTCCCTTTAAGCCTGGGCCCAGGCGGGGGAGGGCCCATAAGAGGGAGGGTACTGTCATGGATATGCAGTAGTGTTTGTCTGTCAGCTTACCTTCCTTCCCATGTGTTCATCTTAGAGGCCTGAGCCCTTTTACCTGGCTTCCTTTATAATCTCCTCCCAGCCAGACTCCACCCCAGGCCCTATCACAGAACACTATATTAACCTGTGCACTGCAAGCCTGCTTTGCTGATCAACGTGTTTGTTAGGCATTGTGTGTTTGGGTTCCTGCCTGCCGTGTGCTACGTCTGTCTCTCTGTTACGTTATTGGCTTGTCCCCGACTATCCCTGTCTGCTCGTGACCCTTGACCTTCGGCTCGTTCTTTCGTTATCCTTGTCTGCTTGTGGCCCCTGACCTTCAGCTTGTTATTCGGTTCTCTCATATCTTGTGCTGCTGCTTCCCCTCTTTTCCCCTTATCCTACGGGGTGTGAGCTAGGAAACTCCAGGGGCCGCGACCTGGTCCCAGCCTGCAGCATAACATCCTCACCACTAGAGGCCCTGGAGAAGACCTGCTGGGTCTTAGACTCCGCGCCCTGGGGAATCTTGGCTCTAGCTTCCATTAGGATCCCGGTTGTGCTCCTCTGGTCCCGCTTTCCACAACCACCCAGTTTCCTATCCGCAGCAGTCAGCCATAGGGTTCACTACCTTGCGGTGCACTCCTGTCCCCCTACGGTGTGCATCTGTCACCTGGCCACAGGTGACCTTGACACCTATGCTTTAGGCTAGGCCTGTTTGTTTTCATCTGGGGGGCAGAGAGCGGTTAGTGTAGCAGTGGGTGTGACCACCTGTGCTTCAGTTCTTGGGCGCCTCCCCTGCTTCCAGGGAGAATGTTCTAGAAGAGGGGCAGGGCCTGGAACTGGAGTGACAGGAAGCTCATGTGAGGATCTCTGACCAATCCCCACTTAGAATTGGCAGGGGGCAGGCCTCCCATATAAGCTCAGGTACAGCCCACTGGAGGGGAGTTGTCAGCCGGTAGATGTGGAGAATGGAGTGCTAGATAGCAGCAGGGGCCCCATCCCCATCTGGGGGGGTGCAAGGCCCAGTGGAGCAGACTGAGAGAGCTAGAAGGTAGCCTCATCCTTACACGGTCATGGAGGAGATGTCCTGGAACAGAGGGGCTGAAGAAGCTATTGGAACACATGTCCAGTTAAAGTTCTCCATTATGGACTCGGGGCAGAAGGTCGGTGAGTGTGACACAGTGGATTTCTGGAAGAGGCATGCCATGGGATCTGGGTGCGAAGCCAGAGGAGAGACTGTGGGGTTTGTGTCAAATCAATGCTGCCCGCGGGCGCAGGATTTGCAAGTTGGGCTATCTGGGATCAGAAGTCGCAACCAATATAAGCTGCTAAATTACTAGGCCGCCGGGGAGAGGTACTGCAGGCTTCTGGCCTAGTAACCACACAGCAAATTACAGCCAGAATCTGGGATTATTCAGAGTGATATCTTTTGTCAAGTGAAGATAATGGGACAGGAAGACTAATAGTTTACAGTGGAAGTTTTGTGCAGGAGGCAAGGAGACAAGTCCTGGGAGCAACAGTCTGCAGGAGTTGATGCAGAGGAGGAGCAATAGTCTGCATCGGTTATGCAGGGGAAGTGACTGTAAATATTAGAGTTCATCAGTTCTTCGAGGCTCAACCTATTCTACTAAATTCTTTAAATCTGATGGCAAAGCAACATGTTCTTTGGGCATCCCATATTTCCTTTACCCCAACTAAGTTATATCCCCCAATAAACAAAAACAAAACAAAGCAAATGACTGTTCATTGTCTCTGAAGTGATAGGTGGAGGTCTGGCAGCAGGGTGATATTGTGGATGTTAGTAACTAGTAGCAACCATCCGCCACACTTAAAAAAAAAATGTCCCATGATGTCCATCCACCATCAATCACTTCACCCAGTGATATAGATCAGTGCTTTTCAACTTTTTGGTAGTCAAGGCACCCTTTAGAATTGCGCACAATCTCTGGGATACACCAGTCTAAGGGCTCGTTGACACAAGGAGGTGCGTCCGAACCCAAGCGCATTTTTGCTCGTTCTGCTTTTTATTAGGCTGCTCTATGCTCGTGAAACACGCGATAAACGTGCTGGCATGATTTGTAAATTGAGCCCCATCAAAATACACGCTACTGCGGTATCATGCGTTTAAGTGATCGCAAACAAACATGCAATGGGTGGATGAGTGGGAGTGCCTTTAGGAATTTATGGTGTCTGTGTGCAATTGCAAAAGGCAACGCATTTTTTTGAGGTGCGGAAAAATATTTGAATTCACAAATTGTACCACACTGCCCCCCGGTGTGAAAAAGCCCTAAAATGTAGTTTGTAATATAGAGTTAAGTGGTCAGCAGTTTGTAACTCCCCCCCCATCCCCCCTGCTAGCACAACCCCTCCCCCCCAAAAATGCCCCATCTAGTATAAATCCCCCTCCTGCAAAATACCCCATCCTAGCACAAATCCCCCCCTGCTGAACACAAACGCCCCCTCCTAAATCCCCCCTCTAGCATAGCCCAACCCCCCAAATACCCCCTCTTTGCCCTTGCTACAGAAAGCTCTGTGTAAAGTCTGACCATGAAAGGGTTACTGTTTTATGTTCTGTGCACAGAGAGGAGGGAGAGCACATCCCATTCCTCTTCCGGGCTCTCTCCTCCCTCTATGATGTTATCTGTACTTTTGCCGGTGTTCTATCAGATAGTGCCCGCTATCGAGAAGTGCCCGGGACAAACTGCGCATGCGCCATAAGGAACAGCACAACAGCTGATTTTACGATTAGCTGCTGTGACGGCGACATGGCGCCTGCGCACAATAGGCGGCAGAAGACATTTCTGTGTCACATTGTGCCTCGCGCTGCTGAGGGGTGTTGATGTCGGTGAGGGGCGGATTTGTACATGTTGGGGGCAGATTTCTAAAAGATGGCCAATGCTGCAAGACAAACCAACTAAGCCCTGCAAACCCGCCCTTCAGTTGACTAAACTCGCCCTGCAAGCGTCCAGAAAAAATAGCATAAAATGGTTTGTATTGCAGCACTGCCCATTCTTTACAAATCCGTCCCTCACCGACATGAACACGCCTCGGCAGCGCGAGGCACAATCTGACACAAAAATTTGTTTTGTCGGCCATTGTGCGCAGGCGCCGTCTCATCGTCACAACAGCTGATCGTAAAATCACATGCGCACTTCGTCCCGGCACTTCTCGATAGCGGGGACAATAGCCGACAGAACACCGGCAAATCTGAAAGTTTTGCAGCCGCCCGACCTGCCCTTAGCAACCTCTGACTTCATTGGTTGGTAGGATGCAGGCGGGTGTCTTAGACGGCTTTCACTTTTGCCGAAAAAGTACAGATAACAACACAAAGGGGAGAGAGACCGGTGGAGGAACGGGATGTGCTCTCCCTCCTCTCTGTACTTCGCTTTCCTCCAACACTCCAATGATATGCTGTTAGGTTATTGGCTCCGATCTAAATTGTCCCCAGTATGTGTGTGTATGAATGTGAGTTAGGGGACCTTGGATTGTAAGCTCCTTTGGGGCAGAGACTGATGTGAATGTACAATATAAATATTTATATATGTAAAGCACTGCGTAAATTGAAAACGTTATACAAGGACCTGTAATAAATAAATAATAAAATAAATGTACCTTAAGATCCAGTAATGCCTGTACGCTATTTCCTAACAAGTCACCTCTCCTCTGGAACTTCCTTTCTTTTATCCTACATCACTTCCTGTCCATACATGACATCACTTCCTTCTTTGCGTTCCACGCTCAGGAGTGAGATCGCCATCTTGTGGAGAATTTAAATACTGCAGCCTTTATTCATAAATACTGCAGTCTTCATTCGTACATTAAAACTCGGCACATTTACATTTTCGGTACATTTATTTTATTTTTTTGTTGTTTATCTTTATCCTCATGTACAAACCAAATTACAATAAAAAAATAATTATTTAAAAAAAAATTATTTAAGTATTCATACCCCTTGAAATTTTCCACATTTTGTCATGTTACAGCCAAAAACGGAAATGTATTTTATTGGGATTTTATGTGATAGACCAACACAAAGTGGCACATAATTGTGAAGTTGAAGGAAAATGATAAATGGTTTTCCAAAATTCTTACAAATAAATATGTGAAAAGTGTGACATACATTTGTATTCAGCCCCCCCCCCCCTCTGGTCATCTGGGAGGCTCACGATCCTTTTATGAAGGCCTCTACAACTTGGACTGGATGTTATTCTAATTTTTTCTGATAATTTGGAGGAACATCTCAAGCATGCCGGCATTGTCTTCACAAGACTAAAGCCTCGTACACACGACCAGGTTTCCCGACGGGAAAACTGCGAGGAAAGCTTTGGGCCGGGAATCCCGGACGTGTGTATGACGCTCCCTTGCAGTTTTTCCGACGGAAAAACTGCCGGCAAAAAAAAAAGAACCAGCTCTCTTTTTTCCCACCGGGATTCCCCACGGACTTTTTCCCGTCGGAAAACCCGGCCGTGTGTAGCAGAAAACAGCCATTTTTGCCAGTTTTCCTGTGCGAAAAAACTGAGATGGAGTAATATACACGGTCGGTATTCCCGAGGAAAAGCTCTTATCTGAGCGTCTGTACAGGGGAAAAGTAGAGAGCAGGCTCTCGGTTTTCCCCTCGGGATTTCCGACGGATCTTTTCCTGTCGGGAATCCGAGTCGTGTGTACATGGCATAAGAAATAATTACCTTGACAATGTTACATTACCCCCTGTTTTGTGCTGTTTGAGCCCAGGCCCTTTCGGAGGAAGCCTTACCCCCCATATCCAGACAGTCCTGTTTTTTTTTCTTGTTTTTTTTCTGATGATCCTGCAGGAACACTTGACTGTTTTTCCTTCCTGATGGAGGGCATGCACCAGTACTATTTCATTGCTCTGTCATTCCTTAAGGCGGTACGTCTCCCCTCGCTCAATGTCCCCCCCCTGCTAGCTCTCGGACCCAGGCCGTTGTGAGGTTCAGGGTGATGTGCATTTTATGGTCACCCTGTTCGTCGCTGCGACCCCATGGGGGTCCTCCGGTTAGTATAGGACGGTATAGTCCATTGGAAGTATTTTTTTGGTCATTAGGAAAGTTTTCCTCTGACCCCCATGCTCTTACGTGGTTTTTGAGCTTTTTTGTGTTAAGTTATTTTTGTTTTTTTCATACCCTTGAAATGTCATTTTTATTGGTTATATCTCTTGCTTGTATTCAGACATTTATTTCCACTATCCAGAGACATGTGTGTTATGTTAGAATCAAGAATGTGCTATTCCACACGGTATCCTTACCCGCATAATCTCCTCCCATCCCCCTGCCCCCTCCCTGTTAATTTATGATGGCCCTTAAAGTCATTTCTCACAATGTCCAGGGCTTCAACCTGCCCCAAAAGCGGAGGAAGGCCTTTAGGCACTATAAAAGTCTGGGATCGGACATACTCCTGCTGCAGGAGACTCACTTCTCTAACTCAAACCACCCACAATATTTTGATAGATCTTTCAAGCAATTTTATTGTACCTCCCACCTCAACAAAACCCGTGGAGTAGCCATATTTGTTAGGAACTCAGTTTTTTTTTAAGTTGGACATGTTTATAAAGATCCGGGTAGCAGGTTTATAATCTTGCAAGGCAAGATCCAGGGCCGAGCTGTTACTATTGCTTCTATACAGTATATGCCCCTAATGAGGCACACGCCTCCTTCTTTAGACATTTTTTTTCAATACTGGAACGATATCTATCGCCACACTTGATAATTGGCGGGGATTTTAATCTCACAGCTAATCCAGGCCTAGATAGGAGTAGGAGCACCCCCGCTACTAAAGCATTTCCCAAAACCCTGATGGGTAGCCTGAACTCCCTGCAGCTTATTGACACGTGGCTAGCACACAACGTTGGATGTAGATCCTTTACGTTCTACTCGAATCCTCATGACAGCTATGCCCGCTTGGACTATATCTTTAGCTCCCCAACAGTCTTAGCCAACTCCTCCGGGGCAGATATTC
This sequence comes from Rana muscosa, assembly GCA_029206835.1. Lineage (NCBI taxonomy): Eukaryota > Metazoa > Chordata > Amphibia > Anura > Ranidae > Rana > Rana muscosa. Next base: position 399,758,221 of record CM055123.1, on the reverse strand, counting down.
ATGTTTGCCCCTGGTCTGACCACCACACGGTTGAGTTCACAGTCCATGGGATGGGCCTCAAACCCGCAACCTATTCCTGGAGACTGAATGATTCGCTGCTCATTGACTCCTCCACGGTCGGGGTGCCTAACACCAAGCTCCAGGAGTACTTTGTGGATAATCACCTCCCAAACACCTCACCGTGCACTTTGTGGACTGCCCATAAGGCAGTCATGAGGGGTAACCTTATTGATATAGCCTCCAAAAAAAAACAGAGCCAAACTATCTGAACTTTGTTCTCTCACAAGGGCCCTAGATAGACTATATAATCGCTACAATCAGGATCCCTCCCCGGTCCTTCTTTAACAAATTCATAGCAAAAAACAGGCGTTAGACCTCCTGCTCTCTGACGGTACAGAAAAGGCCCTGAGATGGGCTAAAGCAAAATTTTTACTGCATAGTAATGCATCATCTACTATGTTCGCACGAAAATTAAACCAGGCCACAAGACCCTCGCATAACTATAGACTTCGTAATTCTGCTGGTGTTCTGGTCTCCCACCCTAATGACGTCATGGATATTTTTGTAGATTATTATAAGAACCTGTTTAAAATGTCTTGTCCAACCTCTGACCCTTCGAGGCAATCCTGGTTCTCAGACCTAACTCTACCCACTCTAACTGACCAGCAATTAGAGGCCCTGAATGCTCTATGTACTGAATTGGAAATACAGGCTATCATCAAATCTCTCAAATCTTCGACTGCCCCTGGCCCAGATGGCTACTCCACTTCCTACTACAAGAAATTTTCCCACGTATTATCCCCTCATTTGACCTCCCTTTATAACTATATCTTGAAAGGAAACGACTTTCCGGCCGAGATGCTACTAGCCAACATGTCCCTCATCCCCAAACCCCACAAAGATCATTCATTACCCCAAAACTTCCGCCCGATCTCGGTAATCAACAATGATCTGAAAATCTTTGGTAGATTACTAGCAGATAGATTAGCCTCCGTGATCACCAGTTTGATCTCCCCTGACCAGACGGGATTTATTCCTGGTAGGCAGATCACTGATAACATCCGCCTGGTCACCAATATAATACAAGACGCCAACTTACATTCTAAACAAACTCTCCTTCTCAGCCTGGATATACACAAGGCATTCAACAGCGTTAGCTGGTCCTACCTTGATTGCTTGTTGCCCAAATTTGGCATCACTGGAGAATTCATACAGGGATTCCATGCCTTGTATGGAAACCCCCAAACGCGCATTAAATTGCCAGGCAACAATTCTCAATTTTTTCCCCCTTCAGAAGGGCACTAGGCAGGGGTGCCCGCTATCCCCTCTCCTTTTTGCTCTAGCCATTGAACCCCTGTCCTGTGCTATAACCAACAATGTAAATATAAAAGGATATTGTAAGGGCCCGGATGAATTTAAGCTCAGCTTATATGCAGATGATGTGCTCCTGTTTCTGACCAACCCACTTATAGCACTACCGAATCTCCCCTCCTTATTAGATTAATTTCACCAAATTTCAGGATTGGGAGTTAATTTTTCTAAATGCTCGGCCATGCCAATCAATATACCAAATGATCTTGCATCCTCATTGAGGCAACACTTTGATTTCGCTTGGTGTACAGACACCTTTTGCTACTTAGGGATACAGCTTACCCCTACCTTTCAATCCTTGTTCCATGTAAACTATCATCCCATAGTCTCTCATGTCAGATCCCTGCTTAAAACCTGGGATAAATATCACATCTCATTTCTGGGCAGAGTCACAGCTATAAAAATGGCCATTATGCCTAAGTTGCTATTTTTCTTCAGGGCCCTCCCTATATACGTCTCGAAGTCCTACATTGAATCAATTCAAAAGGATGTCAATAAATTTGTTTGGCATAATAAGAAACCAAGATTTCACAAATCCCTACTGCATAGACCTCAGCCCCTGGGAGGTCTGGGCCTTCCAGACCTTTGGCGCTATTATTTAGCTTCCAGGTTTGCACAATGGCACGCCTCCTCAGACGGTATTCCCTGGTTAACTTTTGAAACTCAGTATATCCTTCCCTTCCACCTGCTAGGGTTATTGTGGTCCAGGTCCATCAAGTCAGGCCAACTTGCTCCACTGAACTCGGTCGTTAGCCAGTCGGTACACCTTTGGTTGCTGTACGGCCATAAATTCCACTTATCCTCCCCTCTATCCCCGTTATACTCCTTTATAGGAGACCCTGATTTCCCCCCGGCCTTTCAGGATAGGGCTACATTTTCCCGGTGGTTAACTTCAGCTGTTATAACGTTCCAATCCTTGAAGGAGGGTCGTCATTTTAGACACTTCCAACAACTACAAGCAGAGTGGGACTTCCCCCCCTCAGAGTTGTACAGGTATATACAGGTCAGGCATTTCTACCAGAATAGGGGCCCCCTGGAATCCCAAATCCAGAATACCCCTTATGAACGTATATGTACTCACTCTTCCAGAGATAGGGGGGTTAAATCTAGAATATACATTATACTTAACGAATTTGCTATGCCAGCAAAAACCAAACCAATGCTGAAGTGGGAGGGGGAGTTGGGCATGACTTTCGACCCTCCAGACTGGGAGGAGATGCTGACGAATATGTACAAAAACACCAGAGCCTACTCCATTCGGGAAACAGCTCTCAAACTACATCTAAGGTGGTACCTGACCCCCGCACACCTACACTCCATCTACCCTGCGGTTTCCCTGCTCTGTTTTCGGGGCTGCTCTGAGGTAGGCACGTTATTACACACTTTCTGGAGTTGTAGGTATCTTAGGCCCATTTGGCAAACGGCAGCCTCAAAGGTATCAGCCATCGCTGGCCACATCATTACCCTCACTGCCCAAATGTGCCTATGTTTTACGTCCATACCTGACGTCCCTTTGCCCTGTGCAAAACTAATCCACTCACTTTTCTTGGCCATCCATTGGGTAACTGCGCTCAACTGGCGTTCCTCTTCCCTTCCGTGGTCACAGGTATTGGCACGTATGGATGCCATCAAACTGGCGGAACGCATTCACCACACTTTATATGACGCTATGCTAGTATTTGAAAATAAATGGAAACACTGGACCAATGTGCTTTCATAAAGTTGCATAACTCTCTCTGCTAACACCTTATATAACCTCTTTACTTATACCTGATTACTCTACTAGATTTTTGTCTTCACATGTATTGATTCTCCTTATGTTTACCATTATCTTCTACCCATGTCCTGAGCTTGTCTACATTATCTGATTTGAATATGATGTCTGACATTTTCTTTGTATGATGTTGATCCTTAAATAAAATCGTTTGTAATCAAAAAAAGAAATAATGCTGATGCGGCTGGAAGAGGGAGGGGCTTTTTGATGAGGGCGTCTGTGAGGAGCAGCTGCTAGATCCCATGCCTGAAACTCCTTCAGCTGAGCGGATTACCGCAATAGCATTAGAACGGACTGAAGCTAAGTTATGCTGGCGAAGCTTGCCTTAGACCCCTGACACCTGCGGCCCGCCTGATGTCCCGCTGAAGTCCAGTTCCCCGTTCCTCGTACCCGCTGCATATGTTATTTTTCGTCACGCTCACGCTCACCTGAGTCGGGATCTCTCTGTACAGCGTTTGCAGCGCTGTCAGCACAGGATCACAGGGCAGCCGTCTTCCTCCCCAGTACGCTCCCTCGAACGGAGGGTCCGCTCCTCTGCTATCCTCCGCTATCCCTGTACCTTCCTGTACCTCCTCGTACCTCCTTCGACCCTGCCGCGCTCTCCTGCAACCCACTACACTTTCCACTCGGCATCGTGAGAGATTGCAGTGTAGCTGTTAACGCTCCCGGGACTCGGGACTCGAAAAAAAAAAAACCCTATACCTATATCTTGAATACACCCCTCCTCAGGCTCCGGGATAGGGTCACGTGGACTACAAAATAGGAGATAGAAGGTGGAAAGGGTATGGGTTGGTGGAAATTACCGGAGGATCGATAGAACTATAATTGGACGAGTTTCTGCAGGGAAGAGCTGACGGGAGTGCCAGGGGTAAGTCTCTTATACACATGTATTGATCATACACGGGACTGCATAAAAAAAAAATGTGTGTATGTATAAGTTTGTACAAGTAAGAATTGGAACTGTGAAATCTATTTGAGATCATCTGAGAGAACGCTGAGACCCCCTTGACTCCCCTGACCTGAGAACAACAAAACCTAAACCTAAACCTATAACCCAGGATTTACAAAAATGCAGAATGACCAGGAATAGGTCAGTGGGAAATTATTATGAGAAACTAATTAACTCTCAAATATATGAGTTATGAAGGCAGAATCAGAGGTTTTGCGCTGGAATCTCTGATCAAGGGAGTGTTAAAGGAGTGTCTTAAAGGAGTGTCTTTTTACTTTCCTTTTTTTTTTGTCTGATCATCCCCCGTAAGGGGTACAAGAGCTTGAGTAACCAGGAGCTAGTCGGCTGAGACTAGATCTTTTATGTGAACGTGTTATATTGCTGCCTGATCTATCAGTACGTTCTGCTTACCTGGACTGATACACTGTCACGGTGGACCACCTTTAAAAAAAAAAAAAGGGGGCAGGCAGGGCGGAGGCTTGAATTATCTAGGATTACCCGGACTACCTGAAGGGTGAGCGAATCACTCAGATATGAGAGGCAGACCAGTAAGGGGAGCAGGGGCCAACACCCCAAAAATGAGTGCCAGCCTGGGCACCATTAAAAAATATATGATACAGAATGGAGCAAAAGACAGCCCCAGTAAACAGTTAGGAGCCAAAAGTAAAACAACAGAGGCCCAGCTGAAAGACGATCAGAAGAGAAAATCAGGGAAGGCAGGGAGCGGACCACAGGTCATGGAGGAGACAGTAGAGGAAGCAGAGGAAGAAGAAATAATTGAGAATAAACAAGAAGATCAACTCCCAACTAAAGGGGAAATAGCAGAAATGTTTTCTAGATTGGAAACTTCATTTACTAGAATGGAGAGATCATTAAAAGGGGAAATGTCTATATTACATGAGGATTTGAATCATATATTAAGAAGAGTTGAGGAAACAGAAGAAAAGTTAGACTCCCAAGTGGCTGAGGTAACAGACTTAAAAGCTCAGATGAAAGAGATACAAAGAGAACAAATGTACATGAGATACAGAATAGAAGATCAGGAAAATCGGAACAGGAGGAAAAACCTGAGAATTAGAGGCTTACCGGATCAACAAGTAGAAGATTTACAAGAAAAGATAGATAAAGTGTTCGGACACATGCTAGGGAAAACAGAACCTGATAAAATAAAATTAGAAAGAATCCATAGGATCAGGAAACCTGTAGGAATACCAGAGGAAACCCCGAGAGACGTGATTGTACGATTTCACAATTTTCAGGATAAAGAACGGATTCGACTTGCCCTAAAAGCTAGTAATTCGGCCACATATGAAGATAATAACCTACAGATTTTCCCAGACCTGGCAGCGGAGACTCTAAATAGGAGAAGAACATTGAAACCTCTGCTGGAACATTTGAAATCGCATAATGTTCAATACTCATGGGGCTTCCCAGCCTGCCTAATTGGCCGTAAAGATGGGCGATCTGCGACATTGAGATTCCCGGAAGACACGCGGACATTTTTCAACAGACTAGATATCCCAGAATTGGAGATCCCGGGATGGTGGGAGCCACAAGAAAAGAATACTAATAAAGAAGATCAGCATACATGGCAGCTGAAGCCAAAGAAAAATAGAGGGAAGTAAAAGAGAAGAGGGATGGAATTCTGGACTGGGGAGGGGCGGGGCATCGGGCGGGTGGGAAACAGTAGGGAAAGGGTGAAGGATTGGGCGGGTAAGTTAAGTCAAAGAAGAAGCTGAGGGAGCAGTAGGGGCATGGGAGCCCCTCCAATATAGAGGGGTGGTAGAGGCTCCGGCAGAGGTCCAAGTTAAAGTTCAACCTTGAGGGGGGAGTACCGTAGGGCCAGATGGAGAGGGTAGGCCACGGATCTCTAGGCCACTGGGAGGCCAAATGTCCCCATTTAGGGAGGAGAGGGTGGGATGGGAGGGGGAGGGATAGGGGAGGGGAGGGGGGAGAGGGTAGGAGGGATCTCTGGGAAAACCACGAAAGATATTGCTCTGTTTGTTTGTGGGGGTTTTTGTTTTTATTTGAAAAATAACAAACATAAAAATTATCTCATATAATGTCCGTGGGTTAGGTGCCCCTATAAAAAGTGCAAATATAATCCGAGAAATGAGTTCCATGAAGGCTGAAGTGGTATTACTGCAGGAGACTCACTTTTTTCAGGGCTCAAACCGGAGAATTATCTCAAATGATTATCCCCTATGGTACTACGGGGACTCTCTGATAAGACGTGCTAAAGGAGTGGCCATTGGGTTTGCCAAGGGATCCCAATTCATACTGGAGGAGAGGAAAACAGACCCGGAAGGGCGCTACCTATTTTTAAGGGGCAAATTGAATGAAGAGGAGATCTCGTTGGCAAATGTTTATGGCCCAAATAAAAAATCAATTAAATTCTTAATGGGGGTTATGGATGATTTCATGGATTTCAAGAAAGGGGGGGGCTATCATGGCAGGAGACTTTAACCTATGTCTAGATCCCAGGATGGACTGTACGTCGCATGTGCCGGAGACTGGAATAGCCTAGAGAAACAAATTAAAAAAGAGAATGCAGCAACATCAACTAGTGGAGGTGTGGAGATCCCAACATCCAAAACAGAAAAATTTTACATTCTACTCCTCGGTACATGGGACGTACTCAAGATTAGATTTTTTTTGGTTAAACATAAGTTATTAGAATTAGTGGAAGATACAGATATAGGAATAACAACATTCTCTGACCATGCACCAATAATACTCCAACTGAAGATAGGAGAGTCCCCAAAGAGAAATAATATCTGGAAACTAAACGAAGAACTTTTACAAGATAAAAAATTGTCCAAAGAATAAAAAACGAATTAGTACTATTTTTTAGAGAGAATGCCATAGAAGATATGTCCGAGGCAGTGATCTGGGAAGCCCATAAGGCCTACATTAGGGGTATCCTGATAAGGGAGGGGGCGGAAAAAAGAAAAAAACTAAGGAGAAAAAAATTATATTAATAAAAGACATAGCCAATTTAGAACAGCTACACAAGAATACTAGGAAAAAAGAAACTATACTGATGCTGAATGCGAAAAGAGAAGAGTTGAGAGAAGTAATAGAGCAAGATACTAGAACAGTCTTTAATCAAATCAAGAAAGAGAGATACCAACACGGGAATAAAGCTGGGAAATATCTAGCAAAATTACTAAAAAAGAAAAAATCTGTCAATTTCATAGAAAAAATACAAACAAGTTCGGGGGAATTAAGATATAAAACAACAGAAATAGCAAAAAATTTCCAGGAATTTTATGGAAAACTTTATTCAATTAATGCAAGAGAGACAAAAGAAGAACTAAAACAAAAGAAGGAAAAAATAAAAGCCTTTCTAAACAAGATAAAATTAGAGAAAATCTCGGAAGATAAAATTAGTCTCTTAGAGGCCCCAATAACAGAGCAGGAAATAATAAAAATAATACAAGATCTACCCAATGGGAAAAGCCCAGGACCAGATGGCTTTACGATTCTTTATTATAAGAAATTCCTGGAAATTTTGACCCCGAAACTGTGTTCCTACTTGAATGGGGTAGGTAGGAAATGGGAGCTGAGGAAAGAAGCATTAGAAGCTATTATAACTATTATATTAAAAAGAAGGTAAAGACAATACACTCTGTTCTAGTTACAGACCAATCTCTCTCTTGAACATAGATACCAAGATATTCTCCAAGACACTTGCTTCTAGGATGAAAACAATTATGACAGAAATGGTCCACGCAGATCAAGTTGGTTTCATCCCAGGAAGAGAGAGTAGGGACAACGGTATCAGAACCCTTTTGGCTATACAGCAAATAAAAGAGAGCGGGGCCCCAGGTCTACTCCTGTCAATAGACGCCGAAAAGGCTTTTGACAGGGTAGACTGGGGCTTCATGCAGAGTACCTTAAAGGCTATAGGTCTGGGACCCAGAATGATTTCTTGGATAAAATCGTTATAAAATACACCAACAGCAAGAATTAAAGTAAATGGGTTTGTCTCAACCCCTTTTGAGATGAAAAATGGCACTCGACAGGGGTGCCCATTGTCACCGCTGCTTTTCGTCCTTACCTTAGAGCCTTTGTTAAAAGGAATTAGAAAGAACGTGGACATAAGGGGGATAAAAGTAGGGGAAGAAGAGCATAAACTTGCAGCGTACGCCGACGGCATTATATTCTACGTAACACAGCCTAGAATAACTCTACCTAACATAATGAAAGTTTTAAAAGATTATGGAAAAATTTCTAACTTTAAAATAAACCCGGCAAAATCAGAAATTCTGAGTCTTAATATCCCTAAAGCAGAAAGGATTACTTACCAAAAAGATTTCCCATTTCGATGGGGTTAAGATAACAACTACAATCGAGACAGTATATAAAGCCAATTATATCCCACTATTAAATGACATCAAAGCTGAACTGAGTAGAATAACTCCAGGACAATTATCCTGGAGTGGCAGAATAAATATTTACAAAATGGTAATTTTGCCTAAAATAATGTATAAATGGCAAATGTTGCCAATCCCAATACCACAAGCATTTTTTAATAAATTGCAGTCAATGTTTCTAAAATTTATATGGTGTGGGAGAAAACCACGAATTAAACTTGCACTTTTAATTAAGGAAAAGGCACAAGGAGGATTAGGGGCTCCTGATTTGAGAAATTATTATTTTGCAACAGTTTTATCACGAATTATAGAATGGGCTAAAAATAATTTAGAAAAAAGATGGGTGAATATGGAAGTCACTATAAGTAAAGCACCACTGGGAAAGGTGATTTGGATACCAGAGCAATATCGGGAACTCAGTACGGATATACACAAAATCACCAGAAATGCACTTAAAATTTGGGATAAAATTCACAGAAAAGAGAAATGGGAGTTCAATTCACCTTTAATGCCATTAACTAACACAAAATACTTTATACCGGGTGTCGAAATTTTTTTTGGAAAATGGATTATGCAAGATAATTTACAACTGAAAGATGTAATGGAGAAAGATAAACTGCTAGGGTATCAGGAATTAAAAAACAAACGAGAATCACTGATGTTGGATGAATGGCGGTATGCTCAGTTAAAAAAAAATTTGGAAAAATTACCACGGCCAAATAGATCTATAGAAAGTTTACGGCCTTTAGAGAGATTGTGTGAGGAGAAGGTGAAGAAGGGAGTAATCTCTAAGATTTATAAAATATTAATCGATACAAAAAAGCTGGGTACACCGCCATTTATCAAGAAATGGGAGGAGGAGTTGGGTTCGCAGGTCAACGACCTGGAGATTAAGCAAATTATAGAGAGAGTACATGTTACATCAGTAAACCAAAATGAAAGGGAATTAAATTATAAATGTCTAGCTCGTTGGTACTTAACCCCTGACAAGGTACATAAATGCTCAAATGAAAGTTCAAAGTTCTGCTGGAGGGGGTGCAAGGAAATTGGGACTATGGCTCATATCTGGTGGAAGTGCCCTAAAATTAAAATTTACTGGGGAGAGATCAGAAAAACAATCAAAGACATAACCAAGATAGAAGTCCCCGATGAGCCTTGGGGCTGTATACTACACGGGATTCGAACCCCAACCAAACAGTATCTGAGAACTTTGCTTCCACAACTCCTAAATGCTGCAAAGTACCAAATAGCTACACATTGGCAAGAAATGGAACGACCTAGTTTGAAACAGAAAAAACACATATACACAATAAATAATATATATATATATATATATATATATATATATATATATATATATATATATATATATATATAGCAGCGCTAATTAAGTGCAAGCTGTGGGGGAGGGGAAACAGTTTCAGACAGGAGTGAATCTTAAGGTAAAAAACACACAGTATCTCATGGATAAGTCTGTAATAGGAGGTGATGAGAAAAAGCAATCTTCTTAACCACCTCCCTACTGTGCACGAAAACCCCCTTCCTGCCCAAGCCATTTTTCAGCTTTCAGCGCTGTCACACTTTGAATGACAATTGCGCGGTCATGCGACGTGGCTCCCAAACGAAATTTGCGTCCTTTTTTTCCCACAAATAGAGCTTTCTTTTGGTGGTATTTGATCACCTCTGCGGTTTTTATTTTTTGCGCTATAAACAAAAGAAGAGCGTCCAGTTTGGGAAAAAAACACTATTTTTTAATTTTTGCTATAATAAATACCCATTTTTTTTTTTTGTAATAAAATTTTCCTCAGTTTAGGCCGATACGTATTCTTCTACATATTTTTGGTAAAAAAAAAAATCGCAATAAGCGCGTATTGATTGGTTTGCGCAAAAGTTATAGCGTGTACAAAATAGGGGATAGATTTATAGCATTTTAATTTTTTTTTTTTTTATTAGTAATGGCGGCGATCTGCGATTTTTTATTGTGACTGCGATATTGCGGCGGACACATCGGACACTTTTGACACATTTTTGGGACCATTCACGTTTATACAGCGATCCCTGCTATAAAAATGCATTGATTACTGTATAAATGTGATTGGCAGGGAAGGGGTTAACCACTAGGGAGCGGGAAGGGGTTAAATATGTTCCCTCAATGTGTTCTTACTGTGGGGGGAGGGGACTGACTGGGGGAGGTGACCGATGGTTGTCCCTATGTACAAGGGACACACCATCAGCCTCCTCTCCCTCACAGGACGTGGATCTCTGTGTTTACACACAGAGACCCACTTTCCTGCTCGTTTCCCGGGCAATCGCGGGTGCCCGGCGGCAATCGCGGCCGTCGGGCACGCGCACCGGGGCCTCGTGAACGCGGCGGGCGCGCGCGCGCGCCCTTGGCTTCAAGCGCGCGCCTCCTAGCTCGTTTTAAAGGGAGGACGTCATATGACGTCCTCCCAGAACGAGAGTGTCCTCCGCCCGCCGTCAATTGACAGTGGGCGGTGGACAAGTGGTTAATAGAGCCGCAATGCTCTCATTCTGCCACCAACACCACCACTCATGAAGAGAGGAAAACTGGGGGGCCGTGAGACCTCCCCTATGATAGAACTCTTACCAGACGGCGCTGGATCAAAGGCAAAAACAAAGTGGCTACAGATCTCCTCCTCTCTCAGATAGCGGATATCATCAGACGGGATGCTCACATGTGTGTAAGAAAGAAGATCCACAATAGTGTAACTCCACAAAAACACAAGTTTATTGGTCCCCAATAACTCCCATAAAATCCGCACTTACAATATATAAAAAATCATAATACATTACTCGATCATGGACGTTGCTGGAACCGCGAGATGTCAGAGCTGTGTCTCCGTCCCAACTTCCCTGCGTTCCCTGCTCCGTTCAGCTGACGTACGTGTGCGACGACCAGCGTCGTGACGTCACTATGATATGCAGTCACTGTATCTAGTTTGAAAGGTTGGTGCCACAAAATTGATGACATCTACAGACTGGAATATCTAAAGTCTAGCGAGGGGGAGGAAATGGTGCAGTTTGAAAAAAAAATGGCGGGATTGGGTAATATTTAAACATACTATGGGATATGTAGAGTTGCTGGGTTTGTAATGGGCATACATGAGGGTGTGTACGTTTGTGAATATGCGTACGGGGTGGGTACATACGCGTGTATAGATTAGTGCGGGTATGTGTATATATGTGTATAGGTATATATATGTATGTGTATATATATATATATATATATTTAGAGATACGGGGGCATATAGACATGAATGTAAATGCACACGGACATAGATAGATAGATAGATAGATAGAGATAGATATAAATATAAATATATATAAGCTCTATAAAACAAATCTGATTAACCACTTAAGCCCCGGACCATTTCGGGCCATTAGGACCAGGCCTGTTTTTGGGATTCGGCACTGCGCTGCTTTAACTGTAAATTGTGCGGACATGCAATGTTGTACCCAAATGCAATTTGCGTCCTTTTCTTCCCACAAATAGAGCTTTCTTTTAATGGTATTTGATTGCCTCTGCGATTTTTATTTTTTGCGATATAAACAGAAAAAGACCGAAAATTTTGAAAAAAAATGATATTTTCTACTTTTTGTTATAAGAAAAATCGAATAAACTCAATTTTAGTCATACATTTAGGCCAAAATGTATTAAGCCACATGTCTTTAGTAAAAAAAATGTCAATAAGCGTATATTTATTGGTTTGCGCAAAAGTTATAGCGTTTACAAACTAGGGTACATTTTCTGGAATTTACACAGCTTTAAATTTATGACTGCCTATCTCATTTCTTGAGGTGCTAAAATGGCAGGGCAGTACAAAACCCCCCCAAATGACCCCATTTTGGAAAGTAGACACCCCAAGGAAATTGCTGAGAGGCATGTTGAGCTCATTGAATATTTTTTTTTTTGTCCCAAGTGATTGAATAATGACAAAAAAAAAAAAAATTACAAAAAGTTGTCACTAAATGATATATTGCTCACACATGCCATGGTTATATGTGGAATTGCACCCCAAAATACATTCTGCTGCTTCTCCTGAGTACGGGGATACCACATGTGTGGGACTTTTTAGGAGCCTAGCCACGTACGGGACCCCGGAAACCAAGCACCGCCTTCAGGATTTCTAAGGGCGCAAATTTTTGATTTCACTCCTCACTACCTATCACAGTTTCGAAGGCCATAAAATGCCAAAATAGCACAAAACCCCCCCAAATGACCCCATTTTGGAAAGTAGACACCCCAAGCTATTTACTGAGAGGCATGTTCAGTCCATGGAATATTTTATATTTTGCCACAAGTTGCGGGAATATGACAAACTTTTTTTTTTTTGCACAAAGTTGTCACTAAATGATATATTGCTCACACATGCCATGGGCATATGTGAAATTACACCCCAAAATACATTCTGCTGCTTCTCCTGAGTACGGGGATACCACATGTGTGGGACTTTTTGGGAGCCTAGCCGCGTACGGGACCCCAAAAACCAAGCACCGCCTTCAAGGTTTCTAAGGGCATAAATTTTTGATTTCACTCCTCACTACCTATCACAGTTTTGAAGGCCATAAAATGCCAAGATGGCACAAAACCCCCCCAAATGACCCCATTTTGGAAAGTAGACACCCCAAGCTATTTGCTGAGAGGCATGTTGACCCCATTGAATATTTATTTTTTTTGTCCCAAATGATTGAATAATGACAAAAAGAAAAAAAAAATGTACAAAAAGTTGTCACTAAATGATATATTGCTCACACATGCCATGGTTATATGTGGAATTGCACCCCAAAATACATTCTGCTGCTTTTCCTGAGTACGGGGATACCACATGTGTGGGACTTTTTGGGAGCCTAGCCGCGTACAGGGCCCCAAAAACCAAGCACTGCGAACGCTGCAGTTATGTGTGTTGTGTTTGGTAAGTGACAGTGATCGATCGATACTGCACTTGGGTGGGCTGGGCTGGGCTGGGCGGAGGGGCTAAACGCAGGCGCTAGCAGGTATCTGGGCTGATCCCGCTAACACTGCATTTTTGGGAACCCTAAACCGCTGGGGACGCTAGTATAGATCTGATCAGATACTATACCACTAAGGGGGGTGTATGCTTTGCGCGTGGGTGTTAGCGTTACTGTCACTAACCTAACACTGCCTGGGGCGACGCAGACCCTCTCTGGCGCTAAAACCTAATTGATCTCACCCGCCGGGCGATCAGGGGGGTTAAACCTTTATTGGGTTATATACGGCGGGTGCCCTGATGCTATAAAAAGCAAACTAATCAACCAGCGTCACCCGTAACCTTTATATGGTGATCACTGGTGAAAGGGTTAACTAGGGGCAATCAGGGGGTTAAAACCTTTATTAGGTTAAATATGGGGGTACCTGACACTATATAAAAACATGACGGGTAACCTAAATAACTAAATAACTTACTGGCTAACCAGTGACACCAGTGACGCTTATACGGCGATCACTGGTGAAAGGGTTAACTCTAGGGGCAATCAGGGGGTTAAAATAATATATGGGGGTACCTGACACTAATAAAAACCTGCGGCGAACCTAAAAAAAAATAACTGCCTATCTAAAACACCAGCGACACGAATACAGCGATCGGAAAAACAATCGCTTAGTGACGCTGAAGTTAGGGGGTGAAAGGGTTACCTGGGGGGTGATCAAGGGGTTAAACCTTTATTAGGGGGGGTTAGGGGGCTACCCTGGACCTAATCCTAACTGCCCTGCAACTTTTTACAATCACAGATGACACTAAATGCAGTGATCAGTAAAATAAATGATCACTGCAATCAGTGACACTGTGATTGGGGGCTTTGGGGTGACCTGGGGGGTGATCTGGGGGTGACTGGGGGGTAATTTGTGTGCCTATGTGTACCTACGTGTCAGTGGACTGTTGGTGCACTAACCTGCTTCTTCTGTGCTCGGTGCCGGGAACGAAAAGACCGCGGCGAGGGAGATGACATCACTTCCTCCTGCCTGTGTTTACATCACATGGCGGAGGAAGCATTTTCATTGGCCGGGAGCGATCGCGAGGGGGGGGGGGGGGCGGAATCGAGCGGCCGCCCCCTCATGCCTGATCGCTCCCGAACACTTAACGGCCGCTCACTGCAGTGAAGGGGGGTCCGGATGGACCCCCCAACTGCACAAAGGCGATCACGTAGATCTACGTGATTCTGCCTGTCGGTGCCATTCTGCCGACGTAAATCGGCGGTGGGCGGTCGTTAAGTGGTTAAGAAATTACATAGATTTTATATGAGAAAGAGGTATGATTAAGAGAAGGAAATTAAAAGGTTAAAGAGGGAGCAATAGAACGGTGGGAAACCAAAGGGGGGAGATCCGGGGAGGGGGGTGAGGGGGGAGGGGTAGGGGGCATTGTTTATTATCTCTTTGTGAAATATTAAGTCTTTGTACATTTGGATTTTATGTTATGAGATATGAAAACCTAATAAAGATTATATTAAAAAAAAAAAAGATACGTACTAAATTCCTCACATAGGCTCAAAACCTTCTGTATTTTAAATTGAGAGAGAATTTTTAATGTACAACGCTGTATTTTGAATAAAATTGTATTTTTGGTTTGGTATATATTTAAGTATAAAAAATACATATAAATACAAATACAAATAAATTTTCAGATTTGCAAAAAAAATAAAAAAATAATTACCTTTACATCCAACTGGAGAAATGTGAGTTTGAACGAATTCAGGTCTTGTTTTTAGGATAAATAGTTTCTCCAGGACTGAGCGTGGATCCCAATAAGATCAAAGCAGTGGTGGACTGGCCTGCCCCTAAGAATGTTAAGGAAATACAACGATTTCTGGGATTTGCCAACTTTTACAGAAGTTGGCAAACTTTCTCCAAGGTAATTGCTCCAACTTTGCAGCTGACGAAGACGCCCTTTTTAAGGTCACCTGAGACAAATGTTTTCTTCAGTAAACTAAAGACCCTTTTTACTTCTGCGCCAATACTGGTACATCCGGATCCCAAACTACCTTTCATTGTGGAAGTTGATACTTCAGGTTCTGCTGTGGGAGCTATTCTTTCTCAATGAACTGGAAAAAGATGCAGATTCCATGTATTTTTTTCTCTCGTCTTTAATAGGAAATAAGAGATTGCTAGCAATTAGGGAAGCATTTCCTGAGTGGAGGTATCTACTGGAAAGGGGCTAAGCATCCTGTAGTCCTGCAAACTGTCCTCACTGATCATAAAACATTTAGAATGTATTTATTATGTCAAGAGATTGTCTTCTAGACCAGTGTTTCTCAACTCCAGTCCTCAAGGCGCCCCAACAGGTCATGTTTTCAGGCTTTCCATTATTTTGCACAGGGGATTTGATCAGTTTGACTGCCTTAGTAATTACCACAGCTGAGGGAAATCCTGAAAACATGACCTGTTGGGGCGCCTTGAGGACTGGAGTTGAGAAACACTGTTCTAGACAAGCACGTTGGACCCTATTCTTCTCCAGGTTCAGTGTTGTTATTTTGTATCGCCCTCAGTCAAGAAATGGCAAGGCCTTCTCATAAATGTTCTCGAGGCCTCTCCCGGAAAGCCACTCTGAATGTACGATCTTGCCTCAAAAGAACTTTCTAGGGGCCACAAGTTCTAAGATCTTTTTGAATCTTTTAAAGAAGAGGTATAAATGACCCACTTCCTAATCATCCACCTAAGGACATTAACCTTGATTATAAGAATGGCTTTTGGACTCAAGGGCATCATCTTTATGAACCTGAATCTGCTTGGGTTAGAAGCCTTCAGGTTGGTTCATGACCTGCTGGGCATTTTGGAGTTTCTAAGACAGAAGAACTTTTATCATGTTCCTTTTGGTGGTCCAGTTACAAGAAAGATGCTAAAAGCTATGTGGCCTCGTTCCTGACTTGTGCAGCAAAATACCACCCCGATCTTCTACATTGGGGTTGCTTCAACCACTCCCTGTTCCATCAAGACCATGGGGGTCAATTTCTTTGAACTTTGAGGTCGATCTTCCTCCCTCAAAAAAATTACCTCTATCTTGGTAGTTGTTGACTCTCTCACTAAGATAGCTCTTTTTTTTACCAGTTAAGGGGAACCCACTGCTGAACCAACTGCGGAAGTGATGTCTTGGGAAATTTTTAAACTCCATGGAATGCCTGGTGGTGTAGTGTCTGACAGAGGAGAACAGTTTATTTCAAAATTCTGGAAATGTTTTTGCTCAACTTAAGGTGTAAAAATGAATCTGTCCTCTGCTTTTCATCCTCAGTCTAATGGTCAGATTGAGAAGACCAATCAAACTACAGAGCAGTACATTCAATGTTTTGTCAGTTAATTTCAGGATGATTGGGTGGACTACCTTCCTACAGCAGAACTTGCTTATAACAATTTTTTTTTTTTTATTTTATTGGAAAACCAACTTTATTGAAAAGTATATGCATGGTACATAAATTGATACAAACCATCATGACGAACAAAGTAATACATACATAAACACATCGAAGTATCTGAGTGACATAAAATTAAACACCCAACGGAAGTGGAGCCAGCACACACTAAAGAAACAAAGAAAAAAGGAGGAGGGGGGAGTGAGGGATAAACATATCAAGAACACGTTTCACCATCCGCCAACCATCTGTTCCAGACCTTCTCATACTTAAGCGGACACCCTCCATGTACATAAATCAGTTTCTTATATGGAAGAGTGTCGTTAACCTTTTTTTTCCAGCACTGAATTGTGGGGGGCAGGGCCTGCATCCAATTACGGGCCATCACCTTTCTCGCTAAGAAGAGCATCTCATGTAAAAAGGTACGCTGGGGTTTGTCAGAGTCTAATTCCGGCATCAGACCAAGCAGCCACATCTTTGGGTCTAGAGTAGCAGGAGAGACCATCTGGTCGTGCAGGAAACGTATCACCTGCATCCAGTATGCTTGGATAGTTGGGCAGGACCAGATAAGATGGTAGAAGGAGGCTGGGGTGTGGTGGCATAGGCGGCACCCTGGATTGTACATGGGTTTGAAACGCACTATCCTCTGAGGAGTCAGGTACGTCTTATGTATAATGTACAACTGCGTGAGGCGGTCTGACAGTTTGGGGGAGACTTTTTTCACGTCCTCCAAAATTTCATCCCAATCCTCATCCTCAATTCGTCCAACGTCCACCTCCCATCTAGTCTTGGCAGCATAGGCCAAGGCTGTGGTACTAGGGAGACGGATGGCGGAGTATAGGGTGGAGATTAGTTTGGCTGGTTCAGTACCTGTGACTGTGTCTACTATGGAGGGGACCGCCAGGGACGGGTGAACTGGGTTTGTATAGCGTGGCCAGTGAACAGGGTTTGTATAGCGTGGCGGAGTTGTAAATACCTAAAGAGAAGGCAATTGGGGAGGGAAAATGCATCCTTTAGCGTTTGGAATGTTTTAAGTCCCGTAGTGGTCATGATCTGGTGTATGTACAAGATCCCATGGCATATCCACACCGCAGGGTCTGGAATGGTCAATAATTCAGGTAAGCGTGTGTTGAACCAGAGAGGGGTGTGGGAGTGGACCTGTGGGGTCCCGAGTTTTTGTATTGCTGTCCGACATATCCTCCGGTGGTGTGTCAGCATGTCTGCTTTGTGTTGGGGGGGACGTCTTGTCAATGGGGCTCTGAGGACTGACTGAAGTGGAGTATGGGCTGGGTCATCAGGGTGCTCACAGAGTAGTAGCTGGTATCTAGGTAGCTCTGTCTTGTCAAAATTATAGAAATGGGACAGTTGGGAGGCAAGGTAATAATCCTGAAAATCTGGGAGAGCGGCTCCTCCCAATGTCACTGGGTTCTTCACAATGCTCCAAGATAATTTGTGGTATATACAGGGGGGCATGCCAGACCAAATAGAGTATCTTTGGGAGGAGTATCATTTTGACTAAACTGACGCATCCCATAACACCCAGGGGTAGTCTGGCCCAAGTCTGTGTCTTGGTCTTGATCAGGGTATACAGGGGTTCAATGTTCAATAGTGTGTAGTCTGTGAGGGATCTGGTGACTTGCACACCAAGGTACTTGATCAAGGAGACCCTTGGGAGAGCCAAAGGGGGGGGGGACGTGAATGAGGGGGGGAAATGGACGATCGGAAGGATCTGGGATTTAGACCAATTAATACTCAGACCCGAGTGGCCACCCATACGTTCTATGGATTGGAGGGCTGCAATAAGAGAGGGACCCGAGTCCACCAAGTACAGGTGATTCTAACAATTCTAAACATAGATCCACTTCTTAAAGTCCTTTTTTCTTTAACACTGGGTACCAAACAGTTTTTATTCCTGATCTCCCCATCTTAAAGTGGCAGTAAACGTAGAACAAAGAGAGAAAAAATAAACTCTCCCTGCAAGGTAAAGGCATAATGTGCTAGCATGCATTGCATACTAGCACATTATGAAAGACTTACTTTGAAACAAAGCCCTCCAGCGACGAACTGTCACTGCTGCAGAGGCTTCCAGCTTCACCTGCTCTTTCTTCCAGGTTTGCAGGCTGTGCCCAGAAGGTCTTAACCAGGGGTCAGAGCCCCAGCCAGCAAGTCTCATTCCAGGAGACAGGTCGGCTCCTATCGGGGTATCAGGAGAACCCCTATCCAGAGGCCAGGAGAGGGCTGTGCAGCAGGGCGCTGCGACTAAAGGCTAAGTGAGCCGAATGAACCAGGAGAGTTGGACAGTACAGTCAGAGGGACTGGTAAGAAGAGCAACAGTGCTGCTGACAAAGGAGCCAGATAGCTCGGTGTTTTCAGTTGATGTTGGATATCCCTGCGTGGGCAACTGATGTCCATATGAACTTTCTATTTTATGTAATAAAAATGGACCGATATGCCTTAAAATAGAGTTTGCTCTGGCACAACTCATTGGAAAAGCACCTACCACATGAGCGTAATCACCCCAATATCACAAAGGGGATACACAGGTGACATGACCCTGACATACTCTCTCAGCCACTGATGGGTATGACCTCTGTATCACTGATGAAGATAATAAATGGGAAATAATGGAGCTGATCACTGTGAGCATGAGGAGCATAACCAAGATGGCAGCGATGGAAATATTCTATGTGGCATTTGTAGTGGCTCCATGTATCCTTAGAATATTAGCTGACACACATTTGGAACTGGAACTTCTGGGTCCTCTGAAACTGGACCCTCTAGTTCCTCGGGAACTGGACCTTCTGGTTCCTCTGGAACTGGACCTTCTGGTTCCTCTGGAACTGGACCTTCTGGTTCCTCTGGAACTGGACCTTCTGGTTCCTCTGGAACTGGACCTTCTGGTTCCTCTGGAACTGGACATCCTGGATCTTCTAGATTCTCTGGAAGTGGACCTTCTGGATCCTCTGGAACTGGACCTTTTGGATCCTCTGGAATGGGACCTTCTGGACTCTCTGGAATGGGACCTTCTGGACTCTCTGGAAATATATCTCCAGGGTTATCTGGAACAGGACCTTCTGAATCCTCTGGAATGGGACCTTCTAGATCCTCTAGAACGGGACCTTCTGGAACCTCTGGAACGGGACCTTCTGGATCCTTTGGAACTGAGTCTTCTGGACTCTGAAACTGGACATCCTGGTTCTTCTAGATCCTCTGGAACTGGACCTTCTGGATCCTCTGGAACTGGACCTTTTGGATCCTCTGAAACTGGACCTTCTGGATCTTCTGGAACTGGACCTTTTGGATCTGGACCTTCTGGACTCTCTGGAACTAGACTTTCTGGACTCTCTGAAACTGGACTTTCTGGACTCTCTGGAATGGGACCTTCTGGGCTCTCTGGAACTGGATCTTCTGGGCTCTCTATGACTGGACCTTCTGGATCCTCTGGAACGGGACCTTCTAGAGCCTCTGGAACTGGACCATCTGGATCCTCTGGAACTGAACCTTCTGGATCCTTTGGAACTGGATCTTCTGGGCTCTCTATGACTGGACCTTCTAGATCCTCTGGAACTGGACCCCCTGGGCTCTCTGGAACTGGAGCTTCTAGACTCTCACATCTTACTAATAAAACACCAATGCAAGACTCTATGAACTGCGCACATTCTAATCATCTAAAAATGATGTTCATTTGTAGAAAATGACTCAGAACAGAATATTGTAGAGTAGAGCTTTCTTCTTTATTCTAGAAAATCGGATTACATTATTAACACACAATAAATAATCTAAATGAAATCTTGCATAGCTGAAGTAAAAGAAAAATCTAATTTAAAAAGAATTATACTTTAGTCGGTCCAATAAAAAGTTTGTTCCTTCAGTAAAGCAAAAAAGATGTACAGTATATTGGCCAATAGCAACCAATAAAAAGTATGGTCAATGGGTTGTCGTACTCTATGGTGGGGCCTGTGTGGGAGTGCGGAACCAAGTCAGCATTGTTTAGAGGACTGCATTACTATAATTCAATCCCTGCAGACCTATAACTATGACATCATAGTACATTGTACTTTGGCCACGCCTCCAAATAAGCCAATATGAACACAAAAACTTTATTAGCATTTGTGAATATTCTGGGGTCCAAGAAGTGATTTTCTTTAACAAAACATTTGATACATTCTGACTATAAGGAAGGACACACGATCTCTGGAGTTTATTCTTGCCACACTCCCCATTGGTTGGACTGAACATAAAAAAGGTGGTTAGTCCATGTGAATTCCCCGGTGTTGATCAAGGGCACTTTTTTGACTGAAGCATTTCCCACACTTTGAACACGAATAAGGACGCTCCCCCGTGTGACTTCTCTGGTGTATAAGAAGTTTCTCTCTCTGAGGGAAAGATTTCCTGCATTCTACACAATAATGACACTCACCTGTGTGAATTTTCAAGTGTTGGAGAAGGTTTCCTTTGTCCTTTAAACTTTTCCCGCACTCTGAGCATGAATAGGGACATTCATCCGTGTGAACTCTCTGGTGTAAAAGAAGTCCTTCTTTCTGAATGAAAGATTTCCCGCACTCGGAACATGAATGAGGATACTCGCCTGTATGAATTCTTTCCGAACAAAACATTTCCCTCACTTTGAACATGAAAAAGGACGCTCGCCAGTGTGAATTCTCTGGTGATTATTAAGTACGTCTTTCTGAACAAACGTTTTCCCGCACTCTGAACGCGAATATGGATGCTTGCCCATGTGAATTCTCTGGTGTTTAAGAAGGTTTCCATTTTTGTGGAAACATTTCCCGCACTCTGAACATGAAAAAGGACGCTCGCCGGTGTGAATTCTCTGGTGATTATTAAGTACGTCTTTCCGAACAAAAGTTTTCCCGCACTCTGAACACGAATATGGACGTATGCCCGTGTGAATTCTCTGGTGTTTAACAAGGCTTCCTTTTTCGTGGAAACATTTCCCGCACTCTGAACATGAAAAAGGACGCTCGCCGGTGTGAATTCTCTGGTGATTATTAAGTACGTCTTTCCGAACAAAAGTTTTCCCGCACTCTGAACACGAATATGGACGCTTGCCCATGTGAATTCTCTGGTGTTTAAGAAGGCTTCCATTTTTGTGGAAACATTTTCCGCACTCTGAACAAGAATAATGACATTCTCCCGTGTGACTTCTTTGGTGAACAACAAGGTCTCTTTTCCGAATGAAACTTTTCCCGCACTCTGAACATGAAAAAGTACGCTCCCCTGTGTGAGTTTTCTGATGTATAAGAAGTTTTCCTTTCTGAGTGAAACCTTTACCACAGTGCAAACACGAGAACGGACACTCACCAGTGTGAATTCTTTGGTGAGTAACAAGTTCTACTTTCTGAATAAAACATCTCCCGCACACTGAACATGAAAAGGGACGCTCGTCAGTGTGAGTTCTGTGGTGATTGAGAAGGCTTCCTTTGTAAGTAAAACGTTTGCCGCACTCTGAACATGAGAAAGGACGTTCTCCTGTGTGAACTTTCTGGTGACGGATTAAGTTGCTTTTCTGATTGAAATATTTCCCACACTCTGGACATGAGTAAGTCTTATAACGTTTCTGTTGTATAGGAGGCTCTCCAGTTTCTTTCAAATCTTTCCCAGACACTGTAGATGACAAGGTATGTTCTCCTGTGTGAGATCCTTCATGGTTCAAGGAAGATTCCTCGGGATTAGATGGATCTGTTGGTTTATCTGTACTGTGAGATTCAAAAATAATAGTATGTGGATCATCAGAAGTATCCTCGGGATCAGAGAAATCCCATGATCTCTCTATATGATAAGTTCTATGATGTATTATTTGTGTAATGCGTTTTACTCTGGGAGAACTTTGTGATGTGGCTTTATATTCTGAAGATATATTTTTCGAGACATAGTGTCCACCTGTAGGAAATCAATGGTCAAATGTTATCAGAATTCTTCATTCCTTTCATTCAGAAGTCATATACAGTATGTTGGTCTAACACTCTACAGTATCTCAGAGCTCTGGCATGGAATTGGGTGCAATCAGAACATAAAATATCAATACAAACCAGATAAAGATCCATACAAACCAGATAAAGACACAGAATCTCCTCCTCATTTGTTGGGAACATGACATTATATTGAGGAATGGAGATGGACCTTTCATATGGTGTACAGTATCTCCCCCTCATTTGTTGGGAACATGACATTATATTGAGGAATGGAGATGGACCTTTCATATGTGTCAGGAAAGGGTTCACCCGTTGGTGGCGCTGTCGGTTCTTTGGATCGTAATACCAGTGTCCACCAGCAGGTGTCTTTTAACAGCCAGGACCTGCAGTAAAGGGTTTCACCTGCTGGTGGCACTGTTGGATCCGTGGGGCGTAGTACCAGTGGCCACCAGCGGGTGCTTTTCGGCAGTGTGGAGACGACATTATCTCCTGCGGTCAGGCGTCACCTGAGCCTGATTGCAAAAGATATGTATAAATACCCGGCAACCCACACACACAAGTTGCCTTGGTCTCTCTCCTTGCGCCCTGACCTTGCTTGCCTGTTACTTGATCCTGAGCTTGCATCCAATCCTGATCCTGAGCCTATCCTGATCCTGTCCCTCCTGTGTTGCTGTTACCTTAACTTTACCCTGTAGCCTGATCCATCCTCTCCCTGTCCTGTTTGTTCCCTGTCCCCATCTACTGATCTCCCATTGATGACCCTGACCTGGCTACATTTAAGATTGCGGTACTTGCCTTCCATTTGTATATAGTTATTTGTGGGTCACTGTTTGGTTGATTGTTCGCTGATTGTATTGGAGGTGTTTATATATTGTTATCACTTATCTTAATAAAACTTTTATATTCACTTACATGCGTTTTTGGTTCTCTCTGTGCAGTCCACACAGTCTGGTCTTACCAATTCCTGACAATATGGTGTACAGTATCTCCTCCTCATTTGTTGGGAACATGACGTTATATTGAGGAATGGTGATGGACCTTTTATATGGTGTACAGTATCTCCTCCTCATTTGTTGGGAACATGACATTATATTGAGGAATGGAGATGGATCTTTCATATGGTGTACAGTATCCTAGCGTTGCAATTATTTAAATTTATCTTTTATATTCACAGAAGAAAAGGGAAATTGTGAACATTTCTGCATTCAGTGATTATTACTTACTTCTGTTGATATAAAGAGAAGATTCCTCCTGTTCACTTTTCATGGTAATCTCCTGATCTCCACTCACCAACGTCTCTTCTTCTTCCTCTTTCACCTCAAGTTTGATGTCTTTTCCTAATTTATCCTGAACCCCAAAATGAAAAAAGAAAATATCTGGAAAATTAAGTTGAATATTAAACCAAAATATCTATAAGAAAGTTAACTCATAGTTTAGAATAACTTTTAAGTTCTATAGCTCAGTTCTTTCTACCTGATGATGGTGAGGGATGCTTTGATCTTCCTGTGTGGAATCCCGGGAATACTGAAGACTACCCGCCTCCATAGACTGCTGATCTCCACTCACCAGCGTCTTTTCTTCTTCCTTTTTAATCTCAGCTTTGATGTCTTTCAATTCTTCACCCTAAACCCCAAAGATGACAGAATACATTTATAAAAAGGAACAAGAAGTTACTTTGAAGAATGTGGTCTCATAGTTTAAAAATAATTTTTACATTTTAGTTGCCACCTACCTGATGATGGTGAGGGATGGTGTGAATCTCCTGTGTGAAATCCCGGGAATACAGAGGAAGGGGACATCTCTCTGGTGGGTTCCCATTACTGGATCCATCTGTAGGAAACACACACACTGACTCAATACATTGTTTCTATGTGTTTATCAGATGATGGGGGATCTAGGTGGACCCTCCGTACTGCTCTCTCCTTTACAATAAAGTCTCCTCTTACCCGGTGATGTGAGGGGCGGCTGATTCTCCATCATGATGTCCTTGTAGAGATCCTTGTGTCCTTCTAAATACTCCCACTCCTCCATGGAGAAATAGACAGTGACATCCTGACACCTTATAGGAACCTGACACACACAATGATACAGTCACCATCCAGACACATCCCTTGTCTGTTACTGGATAATATCCCAGAATTCCCGGCACCGCTCACCTCTCATGCCAGCAGATCAATGATCTTCTTGGTGACTTCTAGAACCTTCTTGGCACTGGTTACCTCTGTTGTCAGGTAGTGAGGTGGAGGCGCTGTGATGGGTGATGTCCTGTGAAGACGGCTGCTGGGTGTTCATGGATCTCCAGATGTTTCCTTCACTATTTTACAATTCTGTGTATAGAGAGAAAGTGATTATCAGTGAAGACGTTGTAGAATCCTTTTCTCCTCTCTAGATAGAACAATGTTTTAATTATAGAGATAAGAATGAAGTCACGTGACTCTCCCAGAATCCTCCTCACCTCCTACTGATCTAAATAGGACACTCTTCTCTGTCGAGAATTATCTGGACTATACCAGGATGTGTAATGTCTATACTAGGGATGACCTCAAGATTCAGTCCAAAAAAAGTTTGTCCCAAACCTTGACTGTTCTGATGAACAACCGAACATTTACCCTTTCAGTGGGAGAAGAACATACTGTAGAATAATAGTGGCATTACTTCTGTTATTATACATGAAAACTTCCTGTTGTGAATGGTTGTTAAGAACGCCAGTGGATGCAAACATCACTGAGTCCTTAACCAATGACATCACCACCCTATTCACTCACATGGCAGAGAATCCCCAGTCATGTAAACAAAGGGGCGGGGAAAGCTTAAAGAAATAGCATGGGGTTCCCCTCCTTATTCATCCCAGGCCCATTAGGATCACATTTCGACATGTGACTGTGTCTGGCTGTGCCCATGCAGCCACTGTGTCTGCGTTTACCTTTATAGGCTGCCTGTGTACAGTTTGAGGTGGATGCAGGTTCAGTAACAAACACAGCCTGCCAGTACGGGGACAGGGTCGCCCAGTTCCCAGGGAAAGGATTCAGAATTGTGCCCCCCTCCCGCATTGTTAATACATACACCTATTCTATAGTAACACCCTGCATCCATTCTTTGCCCCCTTGCTTCACTGCACCTGGGGCAGCTGCCCCTCGTGACCACCCCTTGTTCCGGCTCTGCTGCCTGCATGTAGAATGGGGGTCAATGCCCATCTGAATGAAGCCTTAAAAAAACTGTGTGATGTCCTGACAAAATTAATTCCAGACCACTCAGGTCTGGTATATATTTTAAGAGGGAACCCCACACAAAAAAGAGCAAGGCCCCATGAAAAAAAAAACATACTGGACCCTTATCTGATCATACAGCCTGGCTGGCCAGGAAAGGAGGAGGACGAGCGTGCACCCCCCCCCCCTCCTGAATCATACCAGGCCACATGCCCCTTGACATGAGTAACTGAAGGACCCTCCAGCAAAGCACCTTATCCCCATGTTCATCAGGACTAGGGCCTCTTCCCTACAACCCTGGCCTGGTGGTTGTGGGGGTCTGTAGGCAGGGGGGCTTTATGGACTCTTGAAGTCCCCTTTAACAATAAGGGGGAACCCAGATACCAGCTCCCTCATGTGAACAATTAAAGGGTACAGGATCACATTTTGACATGTGACTGTGTTTAATTCACAAAGAAAGTAAGGCGTAAACAAGCCACAGTTTTTACCAGTTCTTTCGTTAAAAAGAAAAAAAATGCCCCATGATGTCCATCCGCCATCGATCACATCACCCAGTGATATAGATCAGTGCTTTTCAACCTTTTTGTAGTCAAGGCACCCTTTAGATGTGCGCACACCAGTCTGAGGGCTGGTTGATACAAGGAGGTGCTTCCGAGCCCCATGTCCGAGGCTGCTCTATGCTCGTGAAACATGCGAAAAAGGTGCTGGCATGATTTTTAAATTGAGCCCCACCAAAATACATGGTCCTAGAACAAAACCCCCCTGCTAGACACAAACCCCTCTTCTTAAATCCCCCCCCCCCCACGACACAAACCCTCCTTCCTGACACAAACCCCCCTCCTAGCACAAATCCTCCCTTCCTAAATCCCCCCCTTCTAGCACAGCACATACACTCCTTCCTGACACAACCCCCCAGCACAAAACCCCCCTGCTAGACACAAACCCCCTTCCTAAATTCCCCCTCCTGACACAAACCCTCCTTCCTGCCACAACCCCCCAGCACAAAACCCCCCTGCTAGACACAAACCCCCTTCCTAAATTCCCCCTCCTGACACAAACCCTCCTTCCTGCCACAACCCCCCAGCACAAAACCCCCCTGCTAGACACAAACCCCCCTTCCTAAATTCCCCCTCCTGACACAAACCCTCCTTCCTGCCACAAACCCCCCTTCTAGCACAAACCCAACCCCCCCCCCCCCAAATACCCCCTCTTTGCCCTTGCTACAGAAAAATGACAGGCTGACTAAGGATGGGCTCAGGCATGTTCGCAAGTCCACGTGCTCGTGCCCGCCAGGAAACTGACACTCTGCAGCACTATCACAGGTAGTGACACATTTCCCGATCTGTGCAGCTGCGGATCAGATGTCTCACTGCCTGTGATTAGCGCTGTGGCAGTGGACCTTCCTGGAGAAGCTTTTCGCACACTCGTTACAGGAATAGGGCTTCCTGGTGGGCGCGGGCACGTGGACTTGCGAACACGCCTGAGCTCATCCTTGAGGCTGACCATGAAAGGGTTACTGTATTAGCTTCTGTGTACAGGTAGGAGAGAGAGCACATCCCGTTTCTCCTCCGGGCTCTATCCTCCCTCTATGCTGTTATCTGTACTTTTTCCAGCAAATCTGAAAGCTTTGCGGCCGCCCGACCTGCCCTTAGCAACCGATGACTTCATTGGTTGGTAGGATGCAGGCGGGTGTCTTTGACAGCTTTCACTTTTGCCGAAAAAGTACAGATAACAATACAAAGGGGGGAGAGAGCCCAGTGGAGGAACAGGATGTGCTCTCCCTCCTCTCTGTACTCCACTTTCCTCCAACACTCCAACGATATGCTGGTAGGTTATCGGCTCCAATGTAAACTATCCCCAGTATGTGTGTGTATGAATGTGAGTTTGGGGGGCTTTGGATTGTAAGCTCCTTGAGGGCAGGGACTGATGTATATTAGGCAGTGCTTTACAATTATATATATATATATATATATATATATATATATATATATATGTAGCGGGTACCCCAAATTCAGGGGGCGACCCGAGCAATAATTGGCTCAGGTCTTCTAATTGTTTGGACCCTGCCTTGCTGCTGTGTCATCTGTTGTGCAGTTCCCCTTTGTGGTGTATAGGTGGTGCTGTCACTTATGCCCGGGGTTGAACCACAGGTGATGGAGTAGCTATTGGATGTCCTCTCTCAGCTGCCGTGTGGTGGGTGGTTCCGGCCTGCTGTGCATGCCGGGAGAGGGTATATAAGGGGCGGACGCCATTGTTCAGAGTGAGAACCGGGGACCTGTACCCGGAGGAGTGTGCCCCTCTAAGGGGGGGGGGGCGCCCATTTTGACTGAGGAGTCTCGGGCACCTTCAGCCCGAGGCTGCGGAGTTTCCAGGTAGGCCCAGTACCTTTAACTGGGTCTACAACCGAAGAGGAAACCCAGGGAGCTCAGGTGAGGGCGACCGCTCTAAGAGGAAGATCGGTCCCATAACAGGAGGCGAGTAATACAAGATTGCTGTCTCGGGAAAGGCCTGGTGACCTGTCAGAGGGAAGGATTCCTTGCTTCGCAGACTGCCTCTGCGGAGTGTTGCTAGTTCAGGAGGGATCTCCTTGACTTTGTCCTTGGAGGGGACTAAGTCATTGTTCGAGCTTCATGCCGGCTGCTAGTGCTATTAAGTGACTATCCGGGTGAGTTGTACCCACTCGGGATCGAGTGGCGACTAAGCCAAGAGTGCGCCTGAATCTACTCTATCCTGCTAACCTCTTCTCACTTCAACTTTCTGGTTACTGAAGCAAGACAATAATAAACTCTCGTTGGAGTTGAAGTGTTGTGTGGACATTGGCCATCTTTGGGAAAGGTAAAGACTTGCCTCTATAATCTAGAGGGGAGAACCAGTGGAAGGAAGCAACTCGCTGCGGGACCCAAATACATAACACCGTCCGACCTCTAATCCAGAGGACGCGGGCATGTGGCATGGTGTGTCTAATCCCCCTGCAAGGAAGGTAAGAGGGGGAAAATGGTCTGTGTGCTACATATATATATATATATATATATATATATATATATATATATATATATATATATATGTGTAAAGCACTGCCTAAATTGACATTGCTATACAAGTGCCTGTAATAAATAAATAATAAAATAAATGTACCTCAAGATCCAGTAATGGTCGTACGCTATTTTCTAGCAAGTCACCTCTCCTCTGGAACTTCCTGTCTTTACCCTACATCACTTCCTGTCCGTACATGACATCACTTCATTGTTTGCGTTCCACGCTCAGGAGTGAGATCGCCATCTTGTGGAGAATTTAAATACTACAGCCTAAGTTCTTCATTCATACATTAAAATCAGCACATTTACATTTTCGGTACATTTACAGCGATACCTCGGTTTACGAACTTAATTTGTTCCACAAACTGCATTGGCCACGTTCCGAGGCAAATTTTTATGCATTGCATACTAGCACATTATGAAAGACTAACTTTCAAACAAAGCCCTCCAGCGGAAAATTGTCAGTGCTGCAGAGGCTTCCATCTTCACCTGATCTTTCTTCCAAGTTTGCAGGCTGAGGCCAGAAGGTCTCAACCAGGGGTCAGAGCCCCAGCCAGCAGGTCTCATTCCAGGAGACAGGTCGGCTCCTATCGGGGTATCAGGAGAACCCCTATCCAGAGGCCAGGAGAGAGCTGGGCAGCTGGGCACTGTGACTAAAGGCTAAGTGAGCCGAATGAACCAGGAGAGTTGGACAGTACAGTCAGAGGGACTGGTAAGAAGAGCAGCAGTGCTGCTGACAAAGGAGCCAGATGGCTCGGTATTTTCAGTTGATGTTGGATATCCCTGCGTGGGCAACTGATGTCCGTATGAACTTTCTGTTTTATGTAATAAAAACGGGCCGATACGCCTTTAAATACAGTTTGCTCTGGCACAACTCATTGGAAAAGCACCTACCACATGAGCGTTATCACTCCAATATCACAAAGGGGATACACAGATGACATGACACTGACATACACTCTGAGCCACTGATGGGTATGACCTCTAGGATGAAGATAATATGACCTCTAGGATGAAGATAATAACTGGGAATGTGAAGCTGATCACTGTGAGCATGAGGAGCATAACCAAGATGGCAGCAAAGAGAAATATTCTATGTGGCATTTGTAGTGGCTCCATGTATCCTTAGAATATTAGCTGACACACATTTGGAACTGGAATTTATGGATCATCTGGAACTGGACCTTCTGGACTCTCTGGAGCTGGACCTTCTAGATCCTCTGGAATTGGACCTCCTGGATCCTCTGGAACTGGACCTCATGGATCCTCTGGAACTGGACCTCATGGATCCTCTGGAACTGGACCTCATGGATGCTCTGGAACTGGACCTCATGGATGCTCTGGAACTGGACCCCATGGATGCTCTGGAACTGGACCTCATGGATGCTCTGGAACTATACTTTATGTCAGGGCTCGACAAACCTCGGGCGCCAGGTCGCCATTGCGACTAGAATTAGCGACCTGGCGCCTGGGGCAGCACAGCTGGGGTATCCTGTGTTTCCGTGCCCCCCCCCCTCCGCGCCGCGGGATCGCGTCGGGCCGCGCCGGCCAGTAATTGAGGCCGCGGCTTTGCGGCCTTCTGCAGGCCTATGCTTCCTTCTGTGGTCTAGCGCCATCTTGTGGTGGCCGTTGGTATTGCAACCAGCAATGCTAATGGAGTTTCCCTGTCTGTTTTCCCTGCCATCTCCTTCCCTCTAATTAGAACCCCCAAACATTATATATATTTTTTATTCTAACACCCTAGAGAATAAAATGGCGGTCGTTGCAATACTTTCTGTCACACCGTATTTGCGCAGCGGTCTTACAACCGCACTTTTTTTTAAATAAAAAAATAAGACAACAGTAAAGTTAGCCCAGTTTTTTTTATACTGTGAAAGATAATGTTACGCCGAGTAAATTGATACCCAATATGTCACGCTTAAAAATTGCGTCCGCTCGTGGAATGGCGACTAACTTTTACCCTTTAAAATCTCCATAGGCGACGTTTAAAAAATTCTACAGGTTGCATGTTTTGAGTTACAGAGGAGGTCTAGGGCTAGAATTATTGCTCTCGCTCTACCGATCGCGGCGATACCTCACGTGTGGTTTGAACACCGCTTTCATATGCGGGCGCTACTCACGTATGCGTTCGCTTCTGCGCGCAAGCTCGGCGGGACAGGGCGCGTTCCTGGCTCCTAACTTTTTTAGCTGGCTCCTAGATTCCAAGCAAATTTGTCAAGCCCTGCTTTATGTAACTGGACCTTCTAGATCCTCTGGAACTGGACCTTCTGCCTTTAATAGCCATTCAAACCCCTTGTGTCAACTTGTGTGCATGTTATCAGGCCAAAATCACCAGGGTATGTAAACTTTTGATCAGGGTCATTTAGGTAGTTTGTGTTGTGATTCTGATTTAAAAAGAGTAAACACAGTTGATTGATAATAAATGGCTTCAGCCAAACACTAACCATGAGTGAAAGAAAAGTTGTGTTATCATTCATATTCTCTGAAAAATGGCCAAGAAATCATAAATTCTGCCAGGGGGTGTAACGCATGAGCACAACTCTATATACTATAAAACTGCAGGCAGGGCACTGGACAAACCACTAGGGACAAAAGGGATGTGAAATGATTTAATACAGTAATGTAATCTGTAAGGTTACAGTGTACTGTATGTGTTATGAATTTATCACTTTTTTAATTTGCCGCCAGGCTCAGCCCCGTGTGTCGCGGTGCTCGCAGGGAACGGACCCGAGCACACAGAGGCATCGGGCGGAGGACACAGTCCGCAGACACAGCGGGGGGGGGGGGACATTGCAGGATCCTGGGGACGAGGTAAGTAACCTGCACCAGGATCCTGCAATGCAATCCCGAGTGTGGCTCTGGATTACCGCTAATAGTACCCGACAGCTATTACCCTTTTGTATTACTTGACCCTCCCTCCTAGATTGTAAACTCTAACGAGCAGGGCTCTCTGATTCCCCCCCTGTATTGAATTTTATTGTAATTGTACCGTCTACCCTAATGTTGTAAAGCGCTGCGCAAACTGTCGGTGTTATATAAATCCTGTATAATAATAATAATAATAGTACTAAAATCTAACCCCGAGCCACGCTCGGGATTACCGCCAGGGAGGTTAATATATGCTATAGATTGGGTGTACCATCCTGCATCTATTCTTTGCCCCCTTGCTTCACTGCACCTGGGGCAGCTGCCCCTCGTGCCCACCCCTTGTCCTGGCTCTGCTGCCTGCATGCAGAATGGGGGTCAACGCCCATCTGAATGAAGCCTTAAGGGGGACCCCGTGCAAAAAACTGTGTGAAATCCTGACAAAATTTATACCAGACCACTTAGGTCTGGTATAGTTTTTAAGAGGGAACCCCACACAAAAATCATAAAAAAGAGCAAGGCCCCTAAAAAAATAAAAACAAGAGGGGAAAATAACAGTGGGATTGAGGGTCACGAAAAGCATCTTAACTAGTTTTATGTTCTATTGCCGCTTCGTCAGGAGAATATCTATAATTTGATTAACAGTTTATCAGTAACTATACAATTTGCCAAAAACAATAGTACAGTCACACATAACAATATATACATGGGGAAAAGAGGGCTAAGCTGCTTACCTAGGTACCCTTGCCAGTGATATAGATCAGTGCTTTCCAACATTTCTGTAGTCAATTTGTAAAAAAATGTTTTGTTTACAAATGGTTTATTGAAAAATAAGTCTCAATACAATTTTAACTGTACATTGGTAAGAAGTACATACACAAAGAAGGGTGCAAAAAATATCAGCATATTTTATAAGTAGCAGTGATATAAGAGGGAGGGATACAAACATTGGGATGTATAATTAAATCATCGACAAGGTCTTTATACCTCTATAATGTCTTATGGATTGGTTTAATGAGAAAAAAATATTTATAAAAAAAGATATTCAACAGTATCATCATATAGTACCATTAATTAATAGAGATAGATCCCAAGGTTTCCATTTTTTATCATATGTGTCCATAGTATCGAATAAAGTGTGATGGATATGTTCTGATAGCTTGATGGCCAGCATGCGATTCATAATTTGAGACCATGGCACAGTAGAGGAACGCCAGTTAAGAGCTATAGCCCAGTGTATTGAGCTGAACAATGTGTGTATTATTAGCCTGGTATGTGCTATAGAAATATCCGGAATGGGATAGAAAAGGAGGCACATTTTAGATGTCAGTTCAATTCTTCTACCTGTTATTTGTTCTATTTTGTTTTTAGCTTGTTGCCATGTAGTTTTAAGGTGCGTACAATCCCAGAATGTGTGTATAAGGGAACCCTGTGCTGGGCAACCTCTAAAGCATAGGGGAGAGGTCGTTGGATAAAATGAGTTGATTCTGTCTGGGGTGAGGTACCACCTATGTCAATTTGTAAATTGACAACGCTATACAAGTACCTGTGGTGAATAAATAATTAAATAAATGCACCTCAAGATTCAGTCATGTCTGTACGCCATTTCCTAAAAATCACCTCTCTGGAACTTCCTGTCTTTACCCTACATCACTTCCTGTTTTTACCCTACATCACTTCCTGTCTTTACCCTCCATCACTTCCTGTCTTTACCCTCCATCACTTCCTGTCTTTACCCTCCATCACTTCCTGTCTTTACCCTACATCACTTCCTGTCTTTACCCTACATCACTTCCTGTCTTTACCCTACATCACTTCCTGTCTTTATCCTCCATCACTTCCTGTCTTTACCCTCCATCACTTCCTGTCTTTACCCTCCATCACTTCCTGTCTTTACCCTACATCACTTCCTGTCTTTACCCTACATCACTTCCTGTCTTTACCCTCCATCACTTCCTGTCTTTACCCTCCATCACTTCCTGTCTTTACCCTCCATCACTTCCTGTCTTTACCCTACATCACTTCCTGTCTTTACCCTACATCACTTCCTGTCTTTACCCTCCATCACTTCCTGTCCGTACATGACATCACTTCCTTTTTTGTGTTTCACGCTCAGGAGTGAGATTACCATCTTGTGGAGAATTTAAATACTGCAGTCTTCATTCATACATTAAAACATTTACATTTTCGGTACATTTATAGTTTTTTGTTGCTTATCTTTATCCTCATGTACAAACCAAATAACAATAATAAAAAATAATCATTTTAATTTTAGCGCTGTTAAACACGCACACATTATATATAATTGTATATATACGGTGCCTTGAAAAAGTATTCATACCCCTTGAAATTTTCCACATTTTGTTATGTTACAACCAAAAACGTAAATGTATTTTATTGGGATTTTATGTGATAGACCAACACAAAGTGACACATAATTGTGAAGTGGAAGGAAAATTATAAATGGTTTTATTTATTTTTTACAAATAAATATGAAAAGTGTGGCGTGCATTTGTATGGCGCCCCCCTGAGTCAATACTTTGTAGAACCCCCTTTCTCTGTAATTACAGCTGTAAGTCTTTTTGGGGATGTCTCTACCAGCTTTGCACATCTAGAGAGTGACATTTTTGCCCATTCTTCTTTGTAAAATAGCTCAAGCTCTGTCAGATTGGATGGAGAGCGTCTGTGAACAGCAATTTTCAAGTCTTGTCACAGATTCTCAATTGGATTTATGTCTGGACTTTGACTGGGCCATTCTAACACATGAATATGCTTTGATCTAAACCATTCCATTGTAGCTCTGGCTGTATGCTTAGGGTCGTTGTCCTGCTGGAAGGTGAACCTCCATCCCAGTCTCAAGTATTTTGCAGACTCTAATGCTGCGTACACACGAGCAGAAATTCCGACAGCAAAAGTCTGATGTGAGCTTTTGGTCGGAAATTCCGAGCGTGTGTAGGCTCCATCGGACTTTTTCTGTCTGAATTTCCGCCAACAAAAGATTGAGAGCAGGTTCTCTATTTTTCTGATGGAAAAAGTTCCTATCGTAAATTCTGATCGTCTGTATGCAATTACGACTGGAAAAAAAAAACACGCATGCTCAGAATCAAGCAGAAGAGCCGAACTGCCTATTGAACTTCATTGATCTCGGCTCGTCGTACGTGTTCTACATCACCGCGTTCTTGGCGATCGGAATTTCAGACAAGATTTGTGTGACCGTGTGTATGCAACACAAGTTTGAGCCAACATTCCGTCGGAAAAAAATCCACGGAATTTCCAATCGTGTGTATGCGGCATAACATGTGTAGCGGGTATATACTTTTAAATTCTGGTGAAGACACCAGTGATGTATAGTTCCCTGTGGCCCAGCAGGTGGCGCTGTCACTTTGGGCCAGGGTTGGACCATTGCTGGAGTGCCGTACCCTTTGTGGCCTCTCGCAGCGATTTTACGGCGGGGCGGGGAACCCGCCGTGCATCCTGGGGGAGGGTATAAAGGGGGCGGACATCTTCGCCATGAGGTTCGAGTCCCAGGCACCTTCAGCCTGAGGGCTGCTGTTCGCGGTCGGGGTCCAGGCGGCCTAGGCCTGGAGTTCGTGTTCTATCCCAGACACCTTCAGTCTGGGGTGAGGTACTCAGCCGGAGGCCTGGGGCCCAGTACCTTCCACTGGGTCCCGCGAGGGAGGGATTGTCCTAGGGGGCCCCGGGAGTGGGGCACCCGAATCCAGTGGCGTAAGGGACCGGAGGAGGGACTCATCCGAAGACCTGGTGCAGCAGATTGCCAGTGCCGGATGATCCTCTGGAGACCGCCCGGAGGGATATCTTCCCAAACAGAGGCCAAGTTCAAAGAGGAAGGTGGTTCATGTTCTATGACCGGTGGCAGCGGTCCAGCTATTCAACTCAGGTCAGTGGCAGAGGCCTGCTATTAGGCCTGTGGCAGGGGCCTCAACGGTTCATCCGGTCGGTGGCAGCGTCCAAAACTCATGGTCGGTGGCAGAGACCGTGCGTCAGGCCTATTCGCTAGCAAAGGAATAGGAGAGTTCAGTTGTGCCTGGGCCTACTCGTATCCACACCCCTGTTTGTTCATAACTGAAAGTTCAACTGATTGTGTTCACCCTGCAAGAAAAGAAATAAAGGAGTGTTGGACTTTCGATTGGTGTGGGGCTCTATGTTATGGGCAGACACATCTCCACAGAACTAAGGCTTCGTATGAAGTGAACAGACCCGGAGGTAATTCAAGTGACTCTGTCCAACCCTCATACACATACGAGGGGAGAGCTTGGCGTAGTGTTCCTGCACTCTCCTCTCTCAGGTACCCCTAGACACAAACCATTCACAATAGGCGAGAGGGGGAGTGAGGCTCCGCTACACATGTTTTCTTCTATGACTGCCCTGTATTTGGCTCCATCCATCTCCTCATCAACTCTGACCAGCTTCCCTGTCCCTGCTGAAGAAAAGCATCCCCACAACATGATGCTGCCACCACCATGTTTCACGGTGGGGATGGTGTGTTCAGGGTAATGTGCAGTGTTAGTTTTCCACCACACATAGCGTTTTGCTTTTAGGCCAAAAAGTTCAATTTTGGTCTCATCTGACCAGAGCACCTTCTTCCACATGTTTGCTGTGTCCCCCACATGGCTTCTCGCAAACTGCAAATGAGACTTCTTATGGCTTTCTTTCAACAATGGCTTTCTTCTTGCCACTCTTCCACAAAGGCCAGATTTGTGGAGTGCACGACTAATAGTTGACCTGTGGACAGATTCTCCCACCAGAGCTGTGGATCTCTGCAGCTCCTCCAGAGTTCAAGGCACTGTATAGACTCGCTGGCCACTTTATTAGGTACACCCTGTGCTAGTACCGGGTTGGACCTTCTTTTTGCCTTCAGAACTGGCATAATTCTTTGTGGCATAGATTCAGCAAGGTGTTGGAAAGGTTCCTCAGAGATTTTGGTCCATAGTGACATGATAGCATCACACAGTTGTGCAGATTTGTCGGCTGCACATCCATGATGCCAATCTCTCGTTCCACCACATTCCAAAGGTGTTCTATTGGATGAGATCTGGTGATAGTGGAGGCCATTGGAGTAAAATTACCTGATTTGCGCTTTGTGACATGGTGCATTATCCTGCTGGAAGGAGCCATCAGAAGATGTGTACACTGTAGTCATAAAGGGATGGACATGGTCAGCAACAATACTCAGGTAGGCAGTGGCGTTTAACCACTTGCTTACTGGGAACATATACCCCCTTCCTGCCCAGGCGAAATTTCAGCTTTCGGCACTGTCACGCTTTGAATGAAAATTGTGCATTCGTGCGACGTGGCTCCCAAACAAAATTGACGTCCTTTTTTTTTCCACAAATAGAGCTTTCTTTTGGCGGTATTTGATCACCTCTGCGGTTTTTATTTTTTGC
The DNA here is from genome assembly GCA_029206835.1 of Rana muscosa. Classification (NCBI taxonomy): domain Eukaryota; kingdom Metazoa; phylum Chordata; class Amphibia; order Anura; family Ranidae; genus Rana; species Rana muscosa. The sequence goes on along the minus strand of CM055123.1, from coordinate 399,720,925 downwards.
GCTATAAACAGAAAAAGAGCGACAATTTTGAAAAAAACTAAATTTTTTACTTTTTGCTATAATATCATCCCAATTTTTAAAAAAAATAAAACATTTTTTTCTCAGTTTAGGCCAGTACATATTCTTCTACATATTTTTGGTAAAAAAAAAATCGCAATAAGCGTATAGTGATTGGTTTGCGCAAAAGTTATAGCGGCTACAAAATAGGGGATAGAATTATGACTTTTTTTTAATTATTTTTTTTTTTTTACTAGTAATGGCAGTTAGCTGCGATTTTTGTCAGGACTGCGATATTATGGCGGACACATCGGACACTTTTGACACATTTTTGGGACCATTCACATTTATACAGCGAACAGTGCTATAAATATGCACTGATTACTGTATAAATGTGACTGGCAGGGAAGGGGTTAACACTAGGGGCGAGGAAGGGGTTAAATGTGTTCCCTGGGAGTGATTCTGACTGTGGGGGGAGGGGACTGACTGGGGGAGGTGACCGATCTGTGTCCCTATGCATCGGTCTCCTCTCCCTGACAGGACGTGGATCTCTGTGTGGATCTCGCGCACCCCCCAGTGGCCGGAGGAGCCGAGGCCTAAAAAGACGGTCTCCCGGACCTGTAGAGCCACCTTGTGGCCGTCATTTGTCAATGGCCCGGGTCTCAAGAAGTTAAACAATGCTTAATTGGTACTAAGGGGCCCAAAGTGTGCCAAGAAAATATCCCCCACACCATTACACCACCAACCTGAACTGTTGATACAAGGCAGGATGGATCCATGCTCTCATGTTGTTTAAGCCAAATTTTGACCCTAACGTCGGAATGTCCCGAGCAGTGGCGGTGCGTCCATTAAGGGCGCACGGGCGCCACCCCCTCCATCAAAGCCAACCCCCCACTATGACTAATGGATAGATTCATGCATTGCATGAATCTATCCATGGCCACCGCTGCGACCCCCTATTCTGGAGTCCGGCCCCTTTTTGGACGCTGGGCGCCTGAATTACACTGGCAGGGGTGTATTTTTGAAGCACCTGATTAAAGCCATAGGCTCTAATAGGCTTAAAAAAATGTGAACTTAGAGCGCAAAGTATTGCGCTCTGAGTCAACCCAAGTGTGTTAGAAAAGCGAATGAATATTCGCTTTTCTAACACTAAACCGCCTCTCCACCAATCAGGTAGCGCGGGTCTGATACCCGTCACCTGATTGGCTGAAAGGACAGGTGCTGCGATTGAACACCTATCAGGAGGAGGGGAGTAGACGCATGGAGAACACAGCTCGCCGCTGCAAGGTCCCACAGCTGGCCGCCGTCACCCGCTGCCTGACCCGCCACCGTGATAGGGTAAGTGCCGGGCAGACAGGGAGCGGGCGGGGGGTCACAGTGGCAGCATTTTATGGGGCACAGTGGTATTTTATGGGCACAGTGGTAGCAGCTACATCCCCCATATCATGGGCTCCTCAGGGCAGAAGCTTCATACTTCTTCGGATATGGCAGCGGAGTTCAGATCCTTTTATGAAGGCCTCTACAACTTGGACTGGATGTTATTCTCATTTTTTCTGATAATTTGGAGGAACAACTCAACCATGCCGGCATTGTCTTCACAAGACTAAGAAAAAATTAACTTTACATCCAATTGGAGAAATGTGAGTTAGAACGAATTCAGGTCTCGTTTTTAGGATACATCATTTCTCCAGAAGGACTGAGCGTGGATCCCAATAAGATCAAAACAGTGGTGGGTTGGCCTGCCCCTAGGTTAAGGAAATTCAACGATTTCTGGGATTTGCCAACTTTTACAGAAGTTGGCAAACTTTCTCCAAGGTAATTGCTCCAAATTTGCAGCTGACAAAGACGCCCTTTTTAAGGTCACCCAAGACAAAGGTTTTCTTTAGTAAACTAAAGACCCTTTTTACTTCTTCGCCAATACTGGTAAATCCGGATCCCAAACTACCTTTCATTGTGGAAGTTGATGCTTCAGGTTCTGCTGTGGGAGCTATTCTTTCTCAATGAATTGGAAAAAGATGCAGATTCCATGTCCTTTTTTCTCTCGTCTCTTATAGGAAATAAGAGATTGCTAGCAATTAGGGAAGCATTTCCTGAGTGGAGGTATCTACTGGAAATGGGCTAAGCATCCTTTAGTCCTGTAACTGTCCTCACTGATCATAAAAAATGTAGAAAGTATTTATTATATCAAGAGATTGTCTTCTAGACCAGTTTTTCTCAACTCCAGTCCTCAAGGCTCCCCAGCAGGTCATGTTTTCAGGCTTTCCATTATTTTGCACAGGGGATTTAAACAGTTTGACTGCCTTAGTAATTACCACAGCTGAGGAAAATCCTGAAAACATGACCTGTTGGGGCGCCATGAGGACTGGAGTTGAGAAACACTGTTCTAGACAAGCACGTTGGTCCCTATTCTTCTCCAGGTTCAGTGTTGTTATTTCGTATCGCCCTCAGTCAAGGCCTTATCATGGATTATAGCACCACATCCCTGATTTTAATAGATGAGAAGAAGAAAGATTGGGATTTTTTAGGTGCAGAGTAAGTTACGATAATATCAAATATAATATATGAAAGATTTTTTATTTTTAAAGGCAAAATAAAAAATATTAAAACATAACAGTTGGCAGTTACAGCTTAAAGCGGAGTTCCCCTGAAAAAATAAATATTAAAAGCCAGCAGATAGAAATACTGCAGCTACTGACTTTTAATATTAGAACACTTACCTTTCCTGGAGTCCAGCGACATCGGCAGCAGAGGACGAGCGATTGCTCGTCACTCTACTGCCCCCACCGCCATCCTCGGTGAGGGAACCGGGAAGTCTTAGACAGGTATCTGCACCCCCCTCCCCCCTGAAAGGTGCCAAATGTGACACCGGAAGCGGGGAGGGTTCCGATTAACGGAAGTTCCACTTTAGGGTGGAGCTCCGCTTTAATACAGTTTTATCAAAACAGCACTACAAGATGGACTTCCCAACATGTTTCTCCCATATGTCAGGTTTCTTCGGGGGATGCTTCGGGGGGAAGGTACAAGCCTTCTATCAAGAAACCAGAAACATATACATATCATATTAAGTCAGTTAATTTGAAGTTTGTATATCATAATATATAACATTACATTTTAATCTTATTATGCCTTATCATGGATGTTCTCGGGGCCTCTTCCAGAAAGCCACTATGATCTTGCCTCATAAGAACTTTCTAGGGGCCACAAGTTCTAATGAGGGGTATAAATTACCCACTTCTCAATCATCCACCTAAGGACATTAACCTTGATCATAAGGATGGCTTTTGGACTCAAGGGCATCATCTTTATGAACCTGAATCTGCTTGGGTTAGAAGCCTTCAGGTTGGTTCATGGCCTGCTGGGCATTTTGGGGTTTTTAAGACAGAAGAACTTTTATCATGTTCCTTTTGGTGGTCCAGTTACAAGAAAGATGCTAAAAGCTATGTGGCCTCGTTCCTGACTTGTGCAGCAAAATACCACCCCGATCTTCTACACTGGGTTTGCTTCAACCACTCCCTGTTCCATCAAGACCATGGGGGTAAATTTCTATGAACTTTGTGGTCGATCTTCCTCCCTCAAAAGAAATTACCTCTATCTTGGTAGTTGTTGACCCTCTCACTAAGATAAGAAAAGGGGGGGGGGGGGGGAATGGCAAATGTATGCTTGTGCCACATCCAGTATATATGAGAAAAGAAAAAGGGGGTTCCCCTGGGTGTATTTTTATGCTTAGATGAACTAATTGTCCTTCTCTACACACCCCTGAAGAAGGCTACCCTGAAACGCATCGGGTGTAAAGAAGGTTTTCATGTATTTACCTATATGGTGACAATCTTTGGAACTGTATATTTTAATTTAATATTTAATTTTTTGATAAATATGTATAATTGTGAATAAAAACTATTTTTTACTTCAATATCCCGTATATTTGGAATTAATACTATCAGTGCCTTAAAAGTCCACCCAGGGGAACCCCCTTTTTCTTCTCTCACTAAGATAGCTCTTTTTTTTACCAGTTAAGGGGTACCCACTGCTGAACCAACTGCAGAAGTGATGTCTTGGGAAATTTTTAAACTCCATGGAATGCCTGGTGGTGTAGTGTCTGTTATAAAGATTTTCTTTAATCTAATATCTAATATTCATCTATTAACAATATTAACAAATGAATGAATGGAGTTGGGTCTTTGAGAATACATTTAAAATATTTATATTTGTGTCTGGATATGGAAAAGTGAAATATATAAACTTTTAGAAATATGTAAGAATATAATTAATTTAAGCTTCAAATGCATTTCTATGGTAAGAACTAGCATATGGATTTAATTAGTCTAAATTGGCTTCCTTTTGAAATTCTCACCTTCCCCATCGTAAGAGAAGAAAGATCTCATATCACTTTAGATGTAAAAGTATTTTAGCTAAGATTACAAGTTCTTAAATATTGCTATATTTCTTGATTAGGATATTAATAAGAATGTTTGGTTTTTAACCTCTTTAGATCCGGACCATAGACTATTGACGGCCTCAATGTGGATCTAAAAATCCGGGAGGACGTCAATAGACGTCCTCGGCTATTTCGGCCACTGGGGGGCGCGCATCACTGAGATGCCGATGCGCGTGCCTGGCGGCCGCGATGTCCACCAGGTACCCGCGATCGGCATGTACACAGAGCAGGGACGTGGATCTCTGTGTGTAAACGCAGAGATCCACGTCCTGTCAGGGAGAGGAGACCGATGCTGTGTCCCTTGTACATAGGGACACAGATCGGTCACCTCCCCCAGTCAGTCCCCTCCCCCACACAGTAGTAATCACTCCCAGGGCACACATTTACCCCTTCCTCGCCCCCTAGTGTTAACCCCTTCCCTGCCAGTGTCATTTTTTACAGTAACCAATGCATTTTTATAGCACTGGTCGCTGTAAAAATGACAATGGTCCCAAAATGGTGTCAAAAGTGTCCGATGTGTCCGCCATAATGTCGCAGTCACAATAAAAAAATCGCTGATCGCCGCCATTACTAGTAAAAAAAAATTATTAATAAAAATGCAATAAAACTATGCCCTATTTTGTAGACGCTATAACTTTTGCGCAAACCAATCAATAAACGCTTATTGCGATTTTTTTTTACCAAAAATATGTAGAAGAATACGTTTCGGACTAAACTAAGGAAAAAAATTATTTAAAAAAAAAAAAATGGGATATTTATTATAGCAAAAAATAAAAAATAGTGTTTTTTTCAAAATCGTCGCTCTTTTTTTGTTTATAGCGCAAAAAATAAAAACCGCAGAGGTGATCAAATACCACCAAAAGAAAGCTCTATTTGTGGGAAAAAAAGGACGTCAATTTTGTTTGGGAGTCATGTCGCACGACTGCGCAATTGTCATTCAAAGCGTGACTGCGGAGTGCGCATGCGCGGGGACTCGGAGAAGGACGTGTGCTGACCGAGCTCCCGGCACCCCGGCCCACCAGAGCTAACGATAGCGCAGGCACTGAGGTCCGTGAGCCAGGACCGATCCCACACCAGCCCCGAAGTGGCGATGAACCGTAGGGCACAGGGGCAGCCGCGGAAAGGACACGATACGCAAACTACAGCCCAGAAGAGAGCAGGGCCTTCCCCTACAGCACAGCCGCGATCCAAGATGGCGCCGGGTAAGCCAGACACACGAGGCAGCACGGCAGCAGCCAGATCCGACGGCGCTACACAGAGAGGAGACAGGCAGCTAAATCTGGAGCCAACTAGGGATCCATTCTCCTCACAATCCTCGGGAGAGGTGGAGACCGGACAGCGGGGTGAGTCACTATCACATCCCCCATCCCCAGCCATATACGCTGATAGACATGACTCTCCAAACTCCCCTGCCTCCTCCATGGATAGGAACATGGCAGACTTAGCCGAAGTCCTCATTAGCCAATCCAGCCAATCCAGCCAGGATATGCCAATTCCCCAGCTCTCACACTATTCCCCTGATGCTGTACTGTTGGGCAGATTCTCCACCATGCTGCAGCAGGAGCTCTCTAAGGCCTGCACATTAATCACCACTGACCTGAAAAAAGACATCCATAGCTTGGGAGAGCGTTTTGAGCTAATTGAAACCAAAGTGGATGGAGCCATCAAAAGGGTCAACCAGAACTCAGCCATGGTGACAGACCTCCAGGATAGATTAGAAGAGGCATTCACAAAAATTGAAGATTTGGAGAATCGTTCTCGTAGGTACAATGTCCGCGTGCGTGGCCTCCCTGAAACTCACACAGATCTAGAGGGGGCTGTAAAAGACCTGATGAAAACCCTTATCCCTGATATAGCCAACCACCACATGGAAGTTGATCGCGTTCACCGAGCACTGACAGCCCCAAGGGCCGACGGCCTACCACGAGACATTATTGTTAAGCCACATCACTACCGCATTAAGGATAAGATGATGCTTGCGGCTCGCAACAGGCCGGACCTGTCGCTATTTGGAACACCAATACAGCTCTTTACAGATTTGGCGCCATCAACGGTCCAGAAACGCAGAAACCTACGGCCATTACTCCAGCAACTTATGGCCAAACAGATTAAGTATCGATGGTCGTTCCCTTTTAAGTTATCATTCACTTACAACGGAAAGTCCCACTCCTTTTCCACGTTCCAAGCAGGCGAAGACCTACTGCTTAGTCTCGGCATCATTGCACGGGACTCTCCGACTCCGATTTCATCTCCCCCTCGTCTGGATCATCGTCCCCTCTCCCCGATATGGCAGGATCGCACACGCTCACAGGCCAGAAATGCTCGCCGGAATACCTGAGTATTATTGCTCTTCTCTCTTTTTGCTTTTTTGCCCCCTTTTGGGAACTGTTAGTGCTTGATTGCACGGATATGGCCTGGGCCCATGGTGGACTATGGGCCTGATGGGGCCATCGTTACCGTTCACAGTTCACAGGTTACAAAGTCACGGGTTACAAAGTTACTGGAGTTCCTGGTTCTTCGGACTGGCTGCCAGCCGAATATTTTACAACCCCGACGGGCCCAACCTGGTCGAAGAAATTTTGCTTTTTGCTTTTTAGCAGTCTGGGGGCCTTAGTCGGACCGCAATGTGTTCCCCTGTTGGGCTGTGGCTCGGGGGCCGGAACGACTGATGGGGACCCTTCCGGCCCCGGCGCCACTGGCCTTGGGAATGCATGTTCCTATAGACAGCCTGTTATGTTAAAACTGTATTGATTGATTTTGTCATTTCCGATATGACCTCGAATAGCCTGCTCGTACAGAGTGTAATCATATTTGGGTCGGGGTGGTCATGCTTGCCACCCAACTGCAAGACTACCTGTCCTACGACAAGGATGGTACCCTTGCACCTAATTTGCCGGATGTTGTCTCCGGCAGGGGTTATTCCCCATTCCTTCATTCATCAGCTAGGATTGAGTTATATTGGTTGTTTGGGCCTAAGGCCTATGTATATGTTTTTTTGCTTTTATTTTTGTTTCTCTTCTTCTCTAATGCCTTTTCCTTCTCTCCCTTCCCCCTCTTTCTTCGGAGCCTCGGTTCAGCGCCCTTCCCTTATGTCATGGTCTGAGAGGTCACATAGCCAAACAGTCATCATCATCGGGACCCTTCTCGCTTCATTCATTATGCAAGGTAAGAGTGCTCTGCCCTACCACGATGGCCACCACATATAACACAGACTATTCGATAGTTAGCCACAATGTACATGGATTTAACTCCCCTACTAAAAGAACTAAGGCTTTCCAGTTTTATCATAAACAGAAGGCTGAAGTCCTGCTATTGCAGGAAACTCATTTCTCCAATGTCTCAGTGCCCCGTTACCTCAATGGGAAGTATCCACAGTTTTACTTGGCAGGGGGTCGGGAAAAGAAGGGCGGTGTAGCCATCTGCTTTTCGAAACGGACCCCCTTTACCCCCATCGCTATCGTTAAGGACAAGAGAGGTAGATATATTATGGCAGTGGGGCGGCTCCATGACCAGGAGGTGTCCTTTATATCATACTATGCCCCGAATACTGGACAGCCGGAATTCTTTAGCAAAATGCTGAAGATTCTTATGCCCAAAGTCCAGGGTCAGGTCATTATGGGAGGCGATAGTAATATTCCCTTGGACAGAATTATGGATAAATCGGACTCCTCTAGACCAACATTGAAACGCCCACCGACTGGAAGCAGCAAGGTTGCACGTCTGTTTCATTTCTATGACCTCATCGACGCCTGGCGAGAAAATAACCCTACGGTCAGAGACTTTACACACTTTTCACAAGCCCATCATACTTACTCGAGGATAGACCACGTTCTAGTACGTACGCCTTTGCTACCATTTATTAAGTCGGTTAAGATTTTATCTACCCCTTGGTCTGATCATTCCCCGATAAAACTCTCTACTTCAGGGCTATGGACTAAATCTAGACCCTCCCCGTGGAGACTTAATGTGAGCTTGCTGAATGACCCTACAATCTTTTTAGAGATTCAAAAGGAAATACAGGAATACTTTAGACTTAATAAGGCATCGGACACATCCCCCGCAATTAACTGGGTAGCTCATAAAGCAGCGATTAGGGGCATATTGTTACAAGTGGCAGCCAGGATTCAACGCAATAGGGAACAGGCAAATAAGATTCTGGAAACTAACTTAGATAACTTACTTAGTGAACAGCACAGAAATCCCCTGGTAGATATAAGGCATAAAATTGACGAGGCTCGACTAGCATTAAATCTTAGCTTGACTACTCAAGCGGAGAAACATATTAGTTGGTCTAAGCACAGGTTCTATACGATGGGTGATAAACCTACCACAATGTTAGCTAGAAAACTGGTTCCTCGACCGTACACACCGACTTTGCCTAAACTACGACTATCCACGGGCCTAACCTCCCAGAACCCCGAACGGATAATTGGAGAATTTCACAAATTTTATGCTAAGCTGTATGGAGTGCAGGACAAGTTCGATTCATCTGAAGCGAGCACATTCTTTCACGACTTACAGCTGCCTAAATTGACACAAGCCCATGCGGAACTGATGGACGGTGCTCTTACAGAGCCTGAAGTCAGGGCCGCAATCAAAACCCTACACCCTACCAAGGCCCCTGGGCCAGATGGATTCCCGGGTCACTACTATAGGAAATATCACGATCTTCTGGCCCCACATCTCTGTACTTACTTTAATGACCTGAGAAGCGGCAGCAAGCTCCCCAGCCATGAAAATGTAGCCTATATAAGTGTTATCCCGAAACCAGGAAAGGACCATACAGACTGTTCCAATTATCGCCCAATTTCTCTGATCAATACGGATCTTAAGATTCTAACCAAAATACTGGCCCGGAGACTTAATACTTTTCTTCAGTGTTATATCCATCCTGACCAAGCAGGTTTTGTCCCGACAAGACAGGCATCGGACCAAACCCGCCGGATAATTAACCTTATCTCGGCAGTTCGGTCTGATTGGGATGGAAAGGGGACTAGGAGGGGAATGTTACTTTCATTGGATATCCAGAAGGCGTTCGATTCTATCTCCTGGGACTATCTTTTTGATGTTCTCACACGCTTTGGATTTGGGAGACGCTTTCTGGATCTCCTTCACGTATTATATGATTCCCCCAGTGCCTCGCTAATGCTCAGAGGATATACATCCCAAACATTTCCTATCAGGAGAGGAACTAGACAGGGCTGCCCGTTGTCGCCACTATTATTCGCCCTGGCGATTGAACCACTAGCGCTCAAAATTCGCGCCTGCAGAGATATACAGGGCATTTATTGCGGAGACTATGAACACAAATGTTTACTCTTTGCGGACGACTTGTTGCTGACCTTGACCTCACCGATCACATCCCTACCTAACTTGTATGCTATTTTGCAGCCTTTCTCCAACATTTCCGGGTTGGCAATTAATCATAGTAAGTCAAGAGCACTGAACTTATCTTTGCTAAGCTCCACTCAGGCTACGCTTGAAAAATCATTTCAATTCCGATGGGAATCCACAGCTCTCCCTTATTTAGGCATACAGCTGACCTCATCTATTGGTGAGTTGTACAAAGAGAATTATCCAGCCCTTTTCAAACGGCTAACAGCTGACATGGCTAAGTGGCAGGTTCACCCGCCATCGTGGTTTGGCAGACTTCACTCAATTAAAATGAATGTTCTACCTCGATTATTGTATTTCTTCCGTACCTTGCCAGTTTCATTGGCCCGTGATGACCTTAAACGATTCCAGAATAAAGTACTACAGTTTATTTGGGGTGATAAGAGACCCAGGGTGAATAGGAGCACTCTATACACGTTGAAGCGGAGAGGAGGACTTGGTCTTCCAGACTTATTAAAATATTTTTATGCTGCCCAGATAGCACAACTTACAAGGTTTCACTCCCAACAGGCACAGGCCATTTGGATGGCTATGGAATCTTATTCCTGCCGTCCCAAACCTATTTCTTATATTTTATGGCTCCCTATCAAGGAGCGACCTCCTATACTTTGCCCTACTTTATCCATGTCACTGGAACTATGGGACAGACTCTCCAGATCTCACAAATTCAAATCTCCTCATTCTCCACTGACACCTCTGCTTCAAAATAAAGCATTCACCCCGGGTCTCACTCCACTAGCGTTCGAATGGTGGACTAATAAGGGTTTTAAGTGTATTGCTGACTTGTGCGATCATAGAGGTATGCTGACCGAACGGACTATGGCTGACAGACATCAAATGCCTCCAGCGGAGGGTTATAGGTTCGCCCAAATCTCACATTATGTACAAACCCTGGCTCGCAAGAGCAACCTAGCAACCCAAACTCCCATGGAACATCTATGCAAAAATTATGATAAAATTAAAGGACATTTATCTGCTATATATTCGATATTGCTGAGTGTATCGACAAAGCTGACTTATATGGTCCAATGGGAGACCGACTTGCAGGAAACCCTGGATCTGGACGAATGGCATAGGATAGCCGAGACAGCATCTCGTTCGCTCGTCAATACTTCAATAATTGAGGCCAATTATAAGGTTCTACTGAGGTGGTATATGGTGCCGATCAGACTGGCAACCTTTGTCTCAGGAGCTACCCCGTTGTGCTTTAGAGGATGTGGCCAGATGGGCACCACCTATCATATTTGGTGGACATGCCCAAAGGTCCGGAGGTTTTGGATCAGGGTGTATAATCTAGTTTACTCCCTTACCCAACTAAACCTAACTAAATCAGCTAAGCAAGCACTACTGGGGGGAGGAGATGTGGAAGCCTCCAAGTCCTGCAAGAGGCTCTTGACATTTATTTTTATTTCAGCCAAAATCACTATTGCTAGGAACTGGAAATCGGCAGCTCTACCATTCGATCAGCTTAAAGGCAAATTGTCTTGGTTGATGCTAAACGAACGCTTGACCGCTCTGGCCCAAGATAAAATGAAACTGTTTCATGGAGTTTGGGACCCATGGCTTCGTTACCTAACTAATGACCCAGGGATGTTTACAGCATAGCCTAGGGGATTAGGTTGAGATGTCTGGATGCTGAATCGGGGCTCCTCCCCCCCTCCCTCCCCCCATTCCCCCCTCCTCAACTGTCCTTTCCTTACTCTGTCTCCTTCCTTCTATTCTTTGTCACTGTCCTCTTTCCTCTCTTTTGAAATTTGTTTATTGTTTATTTTTGGAGTCAGATCCAGACCTTAGAGGTTTGTGCTGCTCCCTGTTTTCTCAGCTCCTACGGGACCATTGTCAGTCTGATCAGACCTCTGGGCTGCCCACACGGCCGGCTGGGTTGCGCCCCCCCGATAGATGGATGGGGGGGCGGCTCATCTGGGTGGACGGTTCAGATATGATCTGCGATGCTAATAGGGGTTAACGGCTCTACGGAGCTTCGGACTACTCCAAGGACCCCTACACTTGGTGATCTTCATTGTGTTACCCCAAATGTTGATTGTGACTGTACAATGTTATGTGGCGACTTTTATACATTTTGTATGACAAAACTTGAATAAAAAGATTGAAACACAAAGCGTGACTGCGCTGAAAGCTGAAAATTGGCCTGGGCACGAAGGGGGTTTAAGTGCCCAGTAAGCAAGTAGTTAATGTATTCATAGTGTAATATTTAGTATTTGATCCAGATATTTAGTAATATTATATTACATTACAAGTTGAATAATGCTTATTTTAGCTACTCACATCGTTCACATCCCCACCCTTAGGAATTTTAGACACTGAACAACTCCCTTCTGAAGGATATATTTGAAGTTTGCGGGCTTTAAGAAACGTTAAATGAGCCTCTTTTAGAAGGGTGGGGGCGGGTTATATAAGCAGAGAGGAGCAGACATGCGGTCTCTTGAATGCTACACACACTTCTGCTCACACTTGCAGAAATGAGCTGACATGCTGGAACGCTAGGACCTCACACACAAAGATATATTTATACAATTTTCATTTCAAGAATAAGAAACTTATTGATGACATATTGATATTATTTTTATGTGACATTTTACGATTTTATAATTAAATCAATTTTGAGTTTTTACACGAGAACTGGACGGATTTTCTTGGAACTTTTCTCATCAATATGAATTATTGAATATCGATTACTAATAGTAATATTACCGATTTATTGATATTTATTTCAGTGTCTGACAGAGAACAGTTTATTTCAAAATTCTGGAAATGTTTTTGCTCAACTTAAGGTGTAAAAATGAATCTGTCCTCTGCTTTTCATCCTCAGTCTAATGGTCAGATTGAGAGGACCAATCAAACTATAGAGCAGTACATTCAATGTTTTGTCAGTTAATTTCAGGATGATTGGGTGGACTAACTCCCTGCAGCAGAACTTGCTTATAACAATTCTAAACATAGCTCCACTTCTTAAAGTCCTTTTTTCTTTAACACTGGGTACCAAACAGTTTTTATTCCTGATCTCCCAATCTTAAAGTGGCAGTAAACGTAGAACAAAGAGAAAAAATAAACTCTCCCTGCAAGGTAAAGCCATAATGTGCTAGTATGCATTGCATACTAGCACATTATGAAAGACTTACTTTGAAACAAAGCCCTCCAGCAGCGAACTGTCACTGCTGCAGAGACTTCCATCTTCATCTGCTCCGTCTTCCAGGTTTGCAGGCTGCGGCCAGAATGTCTCAACCAGGGGTCAGAGCCCCAGTCAGCAGGTCTCATTCCAGGAGTCAGGTCGGCTCCTATCGGGGTATCAGGAGAACCCCTATCCAGAGGCCAGGAGAGGGCTGGGCACTGTGACTAAAGGCTAAGTGAGCCGAATGAACCAGGAGAGTTGGACAGCACAGTCAGAGGGACTGGTAAAGAGAGCAGCAGTGCTGCTGACAAAGGAGCCAGATGTATTTTAAGTTAATGTTGGATACTACTGCGTGGGCAACTGATGTCTACAGGAAAAAATGCAAATTGGACATAATGTCACACAAAACTCCAAAAATGGGCTGGTCAATATTCTTGGCACCCTTTCAAAATTGTGGATAAATAAGATTGTTTCAAGCATGTGATGCTCCTTTAAACTCACCTGGGGCAAGTAACAGGTGTGGGCAATATAAAAATCACACCTGAAAGCAGATAAAAAGGAGAGAAGTTCATTTAGTCTTTGCATTGTGTGTCTGTGTGTGCCACACTAAGCATGGACAACAGAAAGAGGAGAAGAGAACTGTCTGAGGACTTGAGAACCACAATTGTGGAAAAAGATCAACAATCTCAAGGTTACAAGTCCATCTCCAGAGATCTAGATTTGCCTTTGTCCACAGTGCGCAACATTATCAAGAAGTTTTCAACCCATGGCACTGTAGCTAATCTCTCTGGCCGTGGACGGAAGAGAAAAATTGATGAAAGGTTGCAACGCAGGATAGTCCGGATGGTGGATAAGGAGCCCCAAACAAGTTCCAAAGAAAGTCAAGCTGTCCTGCAGGCTCAGGTAGGATCAGTGTCAGCGCCAACTATCCGTCGACATTTAAATGAAATGAAACGCTATGGCAGGAGACCCAGGAGGACCCCACTGCTGACACAGAGACATAAAAAAGCAAGACTACAGTTTGTCAAAATGTACTTCAGTAAGCCAAAATCCTTCTGGGAAAACGTCTTGTGGACAGATGAGACCAAGATAGAGATTTTTGGTAAAGCACATCATTCTACTGTTTACCGAAAACGGAATGAGGCCTACAAAGAATAGAACACAGTATCTACAGTGAAATATGGTGGAGGTTCAATGATGTTTTGGGGTTGTTTTGCTGCCTCTGGCACTGGGTGCCTTGAATGTGTGCAAGGCATCATGAAATCTGAGGATTACCAAAGGATTTTGGGTCGTACTGTAGAGCCCAGTGTCAGAAAGCTGGGTTTGTGTCCGAGATCTTGGGTCTTCCAGCAGGACAATGACCCCAAACATACGTCAAAAAGCACCCAGAAATGGATGGCAACTAAGTGCTGGAGAGTTCTAAAGTGGCCAGCAATGAGTCCAGATCTAAATCCCATTGGACATCTGTGGAGAGATCTTAAAATTGCTGTTGGGAAAAGGCGCCCCTCCAATAAGAGAGACCTGGAGCAGTTTGCAAAGGAAGAGTGGTCCAAAATTCCGGGTGAGAGGTGTAAGAAGCTTATTGATGGTTATAGGAAGCGACTGATTTCAGTTATTTTTTCCAAAGGATGTGCAACCAAATATTAAGTTTAGGGTGCCAAGAATTTTGACTAGCCCAGTTTTGGAGTTTTGTGTGACATTATGTCCAATTTGCTTTTTTCCTCCCTTTTTTTTTTGTTTTGTTCCAATACACACAAAGGGAATAAACGTGTGTGTATAGCAAAACATGTGTTACTGCAATACTTTTCTGTGAGAAATACTTGATTTTCTGGAAAAATTTCTGGGGTGCCAACAATTTCAGCCATGACTGTATATGAACTTTCTATTTTATGTAATAAAAATGGACCGATACGCCCTAAAATACAGTTTTCTCCGGTACAACTCATGGGAGTTGTGCCACAAGAGTGTAATCACCCCAATATCACAAAGGTGATACACAGATGACATGACACTGACATACTCTCTGAGCCACTGATGGGTATGACCTCTGTATCACTGATGAAGATAATAACTGGGAAATAATGGAGCTGATCACTGTGAGCATGAGGAGCATAACCAAGATGGCAGCAATGGAAATATTCTATGTGGCATTTGTAGTGGCTCCATGTATCCTTAGAATATTAGCTGACACACATTTGGAACTGGACCTTCTGGACTCTCTGGAACTGGACCTTCTGGACTCTCTGGAACTGGACCTTCTGGACTCTCTGGAACTGGACCTTCTGGACTCTCTGGAACTGGACCTTCTGGACTCTCTGGAACTGGACCTTCTGGACTCTCTGGAACTGGACCTTCTGGACTCTGGAAATGGATCTCCTGGGTTCACTGGAACTGGAACTTCTGGATCCTCTGGACCTGGACCTTCAGGATCCTCTGGAACTGGACCTTCTAGACTCTCACATCTCACTAATATAACACCAATGGAAGACTCTCTATGATGAACTGAGCACATTCCAATCACCCATAATATAAAAATGATGTTCATTTGTAGAAAATGACTCAGAACAGAATATTGTAGAGTAGAGCTTTCTTCTTTATTATAGAAAATCGGATTACATTATTAACACACAATAAATAATCTAAATGAAATCTTTCATAGCTGAAGTAAAAGAAAAATCTAATTTAAAAAGAATTATACTTTAGTCGGTCCAATAAAAAGTTAGTCACTTCAGTAAAGCAAAAAAGATGTACAGTGTATTGGATAATAGCAACCAATAAAAAGTATGGTCCATGGGTTGTCGTACTCTATGGTGGGGCCTGTGTGAGTGCGGGACCAAGTCAGCATTGTTTAGAGGACCGTATTACTATAATTCAATTCCTGCAGACCTATAACTATGACATCATAGTACATTGTACTTTGGTCACGCCTCCAAATAAGCCAATATGAACACAAAAACTTTATTAGTCTTTGTGAATATTCCGCACTTTGAACATGAATAAGGACGCTCCCCCGTGTGACTTCTCTGGTTTATCAGAAGTTTCTCTCTCTGAGGGAAAGATTTCCTGCATTCTACACAATAATAAAGACGCTCACCCGTGTGAATTTTCAAGTGCTGGAGAAGGTTTCCTTTGTTCATCCGTGTGAACTCTCTGGTGTAGAAGAAGTCCTTCTTTCTGAATGAAAGATTTCCCGCACTCGGAACATGAATAAGGATACTCGCCTGTATGAATTCTCTGGTGTGGAATAAGGGCATTTTTTTGACTGAAGCATTTCCCGCACTTTGAACACGAATAAGGACGTTCCCCCGTGTGAACTCTCTGGTGTCTAAGAAGTTTATCTTTCTGGATGAAACATTTTCCGCACACTGAACATGAATAAGGACGCTCCCCTGTGTGACTTCTCTGGTGTATAAGAAGGTTTCCTTTTTCGTGGAAACATTTCCCGCACTCTGAACAAGAATAAGGACGCTCGCCCGTGTGACTTCTCTGGTGGATAACAAGTTGTCTTTTCTGAGGGAAAGATTTCCCGCACTCTGAACATGAAAAAGGACATTCTCCCGTGTGACTTCTTTGGTGAACAACAAGGTCTCTTTTCTGAATGAAACCTTTCCCGCACTCTGAACATGACAAAGGACGTTCACCTGTGTGAACTTTCTGGTGACTGATTAAGTTTCTTTTATAATTAAAACATTTCCCGCACTCTGAACACGAATATGGACGTTTGCCCGTGTGAATTCTCTGGTGTTTCAGAAGGCTTCCTTTTTTGTGGAAACATTTCCTGCACTCTGAACACGAAAAAAGACGCTCACCTGTGTGACTTCTCTGGTGACTATTAAGTATGTCTTTCCGAACAAAAGTTTTCCCGCACTCTGAGCACGAATATGGACGCTTGCCCATGTGAATTATCTGGTGTTTAAGAAGTTTTCCTTTTTCGTGGAAACATTTCCCGCACTCTGAACAAGTATAAGGACGCTCGCCTATGTGACTTCTCTGGTGGATAACAAGTTGTCTTTTCTGAGGGAAAGATTTCCCGCACTCTGAACATGAAAAAGGACGTTCCCCCGTGTGACTTCTTTGGTGAACAACAAGGTCTCTTTTCCGAGTGAAACCTTTCCCGCACTCTGAACATGAAAAAAGACGCTCACCTGTGTGAGTTCTCTGATGTATTAGAAGGTTTCCTTTCTGAATGAAACCTTTACCACAGTGCGAACACGAGAACGGACGCTCACCAGTGTGAATTCTTTGGTGAGTAACAAGTTCTACTTTCCGAATAAAACATCTCCCGCACTCTGAACATGAAAAGGGACGCTCGCCTGTGTGAATTTTGTGGTGTTTAAGAAAGTTCACTTTGTCATTAAAACGTTTGCCGCACTCTGAACATGGGAAAGGACGTTCTCCTGTGTGAACTTTCTGGTGACTGATTAAGTTGCTTTTCTGATTGAAACATTTCCCACACTCTGGACATGAGTAAGTCTTATAACGTTTCTGTTGTATAGGAGGCTCTCCAGTTTCTTTCAAATCTTTCCCAGACACTGTAGAGGACAAGGAATGTTCTCCTGTGTGAGATCCTTCATGGTTCAAGGAAGATTCCTCGGGATTAGATGGATCTGTTGATTTATCTGTACTGTGAGATTCAAAAATAATAGTATGTGGATCATCAGAAGATTCCTCAGGATCAGAGAAATCCCATGATCTCTCCATATGATAAGTTCTATGATGTATTATTTGTGTAATGCGTTTTACTCCTGGAGAACGTTGTGTGGTGGGATTTTCTTCTGCTTTATATTCTGAAGATACGTTATTCAGGACATAGTGTCCACCTGTAGGATATCAATGTTCAAATGTTATTAGAATTCTTCATTCCTTTCATTCAGAAGTCATATACAGTATGTTGGTCTAACACTCTACAGTATCTCAGAGCTCTGGCATGGAATTGGGGGCAATCATAACATAAAGTATCAATACAAACCAGATAAAGACACAGAATCTCCTCCTCATTTGTTGGGAACATGACGTTATATTGAGGAATGGAGATGGACCTTTCATATGTGTCAGGAAAGGGTTCACCTGTAGGTGGCGCTGTCGGTTCTATGGATCGTAATACCGGTGTCCACCAGCAGGTGTCTTCTAACAGCCTGGACCTGCAGTAAAGGGTTTCACCTGCTGGTGGCACTGTTGGATCCATGGGTCGTAGTACCGGTGGCCACCAGCAGGTGCCTTCCGGCAGTGTGGAGCCGACATTATCTCCTGTGGTCAGACGTCACCTGAGCCTGATTGCAAAAGATATGTATAAATACCCGGCAACACACACACACAAGTTGTCTTGGTATCTCTCCTTGCGCCCTGACCTTGCTTGCCTGTTACCTGATCCTGAGCTTGCATCCAATCCTGATCCTGAGCCTATCCTGATCCTGTCCCTTCTGTGTTGCTGTTATCTTTATCTTTACCCTGTAGCCTGATCCATCCTTTCCCTGTCCTGTTTGTTCCCTGCCCCCATCTACTGATCTCCCGTTGATGACCCTGGCCTGGCTACGTTTAAGATTGCGGTACTTACCTTCCATTTGTATATAGTTATTTGTTGTTTGTGGGTCACTGGTTGGTTGTTCACTGTTTGTATTGGAGGTGTTTATATACAGTGGGTCAAAAAAGTATTTAGTCAGCCACCAATTGTGCAAGTTCTCCCACTTAAAAAGATGAGAGGCCTGTAATTGTCATCATAGGTATACCTCAACTATGAGAGACAAAATGTGGAAACAAATCCAGACAATCACATTGTCTGATTTGGAAATATTTTTTTTGCAAATTATGGTGGAAAATAAGTATTTGGTGAATATCAAAAGTTCATCTCAATACTTTGTTATATATCCTTTGTTGGCAATGACAGAGGTCAAACGTTTTCTGTAAGTCTTCACAAGGTTGTCACACACTGTTACTGGTATGTTGGCCCATTCCTCCATGCAAATCTCCTCTAGAGCAGTGATGTTTTAGGGCTGTCTCTGGGCAACACAGACTTTTAACTCCCTCCAAAAGGTTTTCTATGGGGTTGAGATCTGGAGACTGGCTAGGCCACTCCAGGACCTTGAAATGCTTCTTACGAAGCCCCTCCTTCATTGCCCGGGCGGTGTGTTTGGGATCATTGTCATGCTGAAAGACCCAGCCACGTTGCATCTTCAATGCCCTTGCTGATGGGAGGAGGTTTGCACTCAAAATTTCACGATACATGGCCCCATTCGTTTTTTCATGTACATGGATCAGTCGCCCTGTTCCCTTTGCAGAGAAACAGCCCCAAAGCATGATGTTGCCACCCCCATGCTTCACAGTAGGTATGGTGTTCTTTGGTCGCAACTCAGCATTCTCTCTCCTCCAAACACGACGAGTTGTGTTTCTACCAAACAGTTATACTTTGGTTTCATCTGACCATATGACATTCTCCCAATCCTCTTCAAATGCTCTCTAGCAAACCTCAGACGGGCCCGGTCATGTACTGGCATAAGCAGGGGGACACGTCTGGCACTGCAGGATCTGAGTCCCTGGCGGCGTAGTGTGTTACTGATGGTAGTCTTTGTTACGTTGGTCCCAGCTCTCTGCAGGTCATTCACTAGGTCCCCCCGTGTGGTTCTGGGATTTTTGCTCACCGTTCTTGTGATCATTTTGACCCCACAGGGTGAGATCTTGCGTGGAGCCCCAGATCGAGGGAGATTATCAGTGGTCTTGTATGTCTTCCATTTTCTAATTATTGCTCCCACAGTTGATTTCTTCACACCAAGCTGCTTGCCTATTGCAGATTCAGTCTTCCCAGCCTGGTGCAGGTCTACAATTTTGTCTCTGGTCTTCTTCGACAGCTCTTTGGTCTTCACCATAGTGGAGTTTGGAGTGTGACTGTTTGAGGTTGTGGACAGGTGTCTTTTATACTGATAACAAGTTCAAACAGGTGCCATTAATACAGGTAATGATTGGAGGACAGAGGAGCCTCTTAAAGAGGAAGATACAGGTATGTGAGAGACAGAAATCTTGCTTGTTTGTAGGTGACCAAATACTTATTTTCCACCATAATTTGCAAAAAAAATTATTTCCAAATCAGACAATGTGATTGTCTGTCTGGATTTGTTTCCACATTTTGTCTCTCATAGTTGGGCTATACCTATGATGACAATTACAGGCCTCTCTCATCTTTTTAAGTGGGAGAACTTGCACAATTGGTGGCTGACTAAATACTTTTTTGCCCCACTGTATTGTTATCACTTATCTTAATAAAACGTTTATATTCACTTACATGCGTTTTTGGTTCTCTCTGTGCGGTCCACACAGTCTGGTCTTACCAAATCCTGACAATATGGTGTACAGTATCTCCTCCTCATTTGTTGGGAACATGACGTTATATTGAGGAATGGAGATGTACCTTTCATATGGTGTACAGTATCTCCTCCTCATTTGTTGGGAACATGACGTTATATTGAGGAATGGAGATGGACCTTTCATATGGTGTACAGTATCTCCCCCTCATTTGTTGGGAACATGATGTTATATTGAGGAATGGAGACGGACCTTTCATATGGTGTACAGTATCTCCTCCTCATTTGTTGGGAACATGACATTATATTGAGGAATGGAGATGGACCTTCCACACAGTTTACATTATCTCCATCTTGTAAATAATTAAATACATATTTATAATGAAATAAAAATAAAAATGTGACTTTGTTCTGCAGTTATTGTTAATTATTTACTTGTGCCAATATATAGGGAGGATCCCTCCTGTTTACTTTTCATTGTCCTCTCCCCCTTCTCCATAGACTGCTGATCTCCACTCACCAACCTCTCTTCTTCCTCTTTAACTTCAACTTTGATGTCTTTCGGTTCTTCATCCTAAACCCCAAAGAGGATAGTACAGATTTGTAAAAAAGAACAAGAAATTATATACAAGACTTATCTTGTTTAGAATACATTGTTGGATCTACATGCTCAGTCCCACCTACCTGATGATGGTGAGGGATGGTGTCATCTTCCCATGTGGAATCCCGAGAATACAGACGATGGGGACATCTCTCTGGTGGGTTTACGTTACTGGATAGAATAAACATCTGTTCTTCCTCTTTCATTTCAACTTTGAGCTCTTTCAGTTCTTCAACCTAAACACCAAAGATGAACGAACAGATTTGTAAAGAAGAACAAAAGATTATATAGAAGAAAGTCACATCATAGAGTTTAGAATCATTTAAAGGTCTACAAGCCGAGTCCCATCTACCTGGTCATGGTGAGGGATGGTGTGATCTTCCTCAATAGACTGCTGAGCTCCACCCACCAATGTCTCGTCTTTTTCCTCTTTAATCTTAACATCGGTCTCTTTCATTTCTTCATCCTAAACCCCAAAGATGATAGAAGACATTTGTAAAAAGAAGCAAGAAGTTATGTAGAAGAATTTACACTTTTAGGTTTACATCCTCAGTCCCACCTACCTGATGATGGTGAGGGATGGTGTGATCCTCCTGTGTGGAATCCCGGGAATACAGAGGACGGGGACATCTCTCTGGTGGGTTCCCATTACTGGATCCATCTGTAGGAAACACACACACTGACTGAATACATTGTTTCTATGTGTTTATCAGATGATGGGGGATCTAGGTGGAGCCTCCGTACTGCTCTCTCCTTTACAATAAAGTCTCCTCTTACCCGGTGATGTGAGAGGCGGCTGATTCTCCATCATGATGTCCTTGTAGAGATCCTTGTGTCCTTCTAAATACTCCCACTCCTCCATGGAGAAATAGACAGTGACATCCTGACACCTTATAGGAACCTGACACACTCAATGATACAGTCACCATCCAGACACATCCCTTGTCTGTTACTGGATAATGTCCCAGAATTCCCGGCACCGCTCACCTCTCCTGTCAGCAGATTAATGATCCGGTTGGTGATTTCCAGAATCTTCTTGGCACTGGTTACCTCTGTTGTCAGGCAGTGAGGTGGAGGCGCTGTGATGGGTGATGTCCTGTGAAGACGGCTGCTGGGTGTTCATGGATCTCCAGATGCTTCCTTCACTATTTTATAATTCTGTGTATAGAGAGAAAGTGATCATCAGTGAAGACATTGTAGATTCCTTCTTTCCTCTCTAGATAGAAAAATGTTTTCATTATAGAGATAAGGATGAAGTCACGTGACCCTCCCAGAATCCTCCTCACCTCCTACTGATCTAAATGGGACACTCTTCTCTGTCGATATAATGAGAATTATTTGGACGTATATGTGTAATATGTGTAATGTCTATACTGGGGTTGACCTCAAGATTCAGTCCAAAAAAAGTCTGGACCAAACCTTGTCTGATCAGATGAAAAACCGAACATTTACCCTTTCGGCGGGAGAAGAACATCACGTTGAACAGGGTTAAGCCTTAAGAACACTGATTTTTGTTCTTTCTATTTCTTTGCACATATGAGGATTTGAAGATGAACAGACAGTGATTTTTTTTTTGTTTCTCGTTGCTGTCTTTCTCCTTTCATCCCCTCTTTCGCTGAGGAGGGGCAGGGTCTAATGCTAGGGGGGTTTCTGTGTTTTTTTTTCTTTGCATAGTTTTATTTTATTTGTTAATTGTGTAGCATTACCCCCGCAGGAGCTGCTGGTTAGTTTTGGGCCTGTACTCTGCCTGTCAACCCCCTGTAAGTTTGGCTCAATTCCCCTTGGCACAACTGGACAATGCACGGATTGTGGCAGTTGGGAACCACAATGACACCATGTAACAATGTAAATACAGTTAAACTTTGTTACCTTGTATTGACCGCCTTTCCAATGGCACCAGATAAGACTCCACACCAAATGCAGTTTAGCCAAGAAGTGAATATTTACTTGGTGGATGAGAAAAATAGACACAGTCTAACATTAAAGCCCTGTACACACGATCGGATAACCTATGGATTTTCGTCCGATGGATTTGTCCATCGGAAATCCGATGAAACTGTTTTTCATCAGTCTTGGCCACACACCATCAGTCAAAAAACCGACCGTTTCAAATGCGGTGACGTAAAACACTCAGATGAGCCGAGAGAAATGAAGTTTAATGCTTTTGAGCATGCGTCGACTTGATTCTGAGCATGCGTGGGTTTTTGATCCGATGGACTTGCCCATAGACGATCGGAAATTACCATCGGTTTTTGATCCATCGGAAAATTTTAAACCAAGTTCTATTTTTTAAAACTGATGGAAAAAAGACCGATGGGTACCATACACGATCGGTTGGTCTGATGAAAACCATCCATCGGACGGTTTTCATCAGTCAAACCGATCGTGTGTACGGGGCTTATCAGTTGACTTCACACAGGGCCCTGTGAGAGTCAATGGTATATATTCTATAACAATCAGGTTGAACAATGCAAAATTTGAGGCCTGACCTGGGTAAGTACACAGCGGATGGATTCCCCCAGTGCAATACGTTAACACTGAAGCACCTCTCCACCAGGCCTCACTCAGCTCTTGGAAATATAGTAACTGTACAACAAGTTATATATGATGGTATGAGTCTAATGCCCCATACACACGATCGTTTTTCTTGTCATTTTTTTTCTTGCCGTTTTTCACGTCGTTTTTTTTCATGTTTCCTCTCAAGCCTGTCTTGCGTACACACGATCATTTAAAAAAACAATCAAGCAAAGCGCAGTGACGTACGACGGCACTATAAAGGGGAAGTTCCGTTCGAATGGCGCCACCCTTCATGTTAGTAAAGTTTGTTGAGCGACGATTCGCTCTTTTCAGTCTCGTGCTTTTCAGTCCGTGACTGCGTGACGAATGTGCTATCTCCATTACGAACGCTAGTTTTACCAGAACGAGCGCTCCTGTCTCATACTTGATTCTGAGCATGCGTGTTTTTTTTCACGTCGTTAAAGCATACACACTATCGTTTTTCACGTCGTTAAAAAAAACGACATGAAAAACGACGTGAAAAAAGAGAGCATGTTCGAAATTTTTAATGGCCGTTTTTCACGTCGTTAAAAATGCTCTGGAGCCTACACACGATCATTTTTAATGGCCATTTTTTTTAATGGCATTTTTAACGGCATGAAAAACGATCGTGTGTATGGGGCATTATGCTCTTGGTTCCCCCTAGCGGGTAATTCCCTCACACGTGTC
Source organism: Rana muscosa (assembly GCA_029206835.1). NCBI lineage: Eukaryota > Metazoa > Chordata > Amphibia > Anura > Ranidae > Rana > Rana muscosa. The sequence goes on along the minus strand of CM055123.1, from coordinate 399,696,851 downwards.
CTTCTATACCAGTTCAAATGGACAAGCTGAATCCTGTAATAGTTCCTTCTGGTTAACAGTAATCTTTGCTAGCCTTGGTTGGTGCACGTTAATAATTTGTAATCCAGAGGGAAATAGAATAAATATTGAACAGTTAAAGTGTATGATGAGAAGGAACAGATGAATGCTGGTCCTTATCAAAGCACTAACTTAATCCTGGATGCAAAGTGACTTGGCTTGCGGTACTGCAGTTACCAGCAAGCCTACAAATAAAGTTGTGGAAGTCACCTTCCTGTTACACAGTTAGTTGTATTTGTGGGCGGGAAGCCCTCTCACCACATGAGGCCTTGTCTCGCTGGGATCCTTCGACGGGGCCCTCTTGGATCGCGGCCTCTGGACGAGTCGTTGTCCCCAGTCCTCCGCTTAGCCAGATGCAAGGCGTTGGTGGAAAGGTGACTCCGGAGGCTCAGAAGCGCTGAGTTGTCCTTTTCCCCGGTCCAATCAGCAGGGATATAGCTGGGATCCCTCCGACAGACGGTCCGGCCTCCGTCACTTTAGGCCCAGGCTTTTCCAGCCTAGCACCCTCGCTGCAGGCCTCGCTGCAGACATCTTTTCATGTGACAACACTGAAGAAATGACACTTTGCTACAATGTAAAGTAGTGAGTGTACAGCTTGTATAACAGTGTAAATTTGCTGCCCCCTCAAAATAATTGAACACACAGCCATTAATGTCTAAACCGCTGGCAACAAAAGCGAGTACACCCCTAAGTGAAAATGTCCAAATTGGGCCCAATTAGCCATTTTCCCTCCCCGGTGTCATGTGACTCGTTAGTGTTACAAGGTCTCAGGTGGGAATGGGGAGCAGGTGTGTTAAATTTGGTTTTATCACTCTCACTCTCTCATACTGGTCACTGGAAGTTCAACATGGCCCCTCATGGCAAAGAACTCTCTGTGGATCTGAAAAAAAGAATTGTTGCTCTACATAAAGATGGCCTAGGCTATAAGAAGATGGCCAAGATCTTGAAACTGAGCTGCAGCACCATCTCCCTCATGTGAACAATTAAATGGTACATAGTATCCCTACTCATTCACAAAAAAAAAAGTAAGGCTTAAACAAATGTAGCACCCCCTACCATAGGTAGGTGCTAGAGTGAGGATTTTTGTGAGGTAATCTGTCAGCGCAGGTAAACTTAGGCAGGCCTATGCTTCAGGCTAGGCCTGTTTTTTTTTATCTGGGGGGCAGAGAGCGGTTAGTGTAGCAGTGGGTGTGACCACCTGTGCCTCAGTTCTTGGGTGCCTCCCCTGCTTCTATGGAGAATGTTCTGGAAGAGGGGCAGGCCCTGGAGTGAAAGGGAGCTCATGCAAGGAGCCCTGACCAATCCCCACTTGGAATTGGCAGGGGGCAGGCCTCCCATATAAGCTCAGGTCCAGCCCACTGGAGGGGAGTTGTCGGCCGGTAGACGTGGAGAATGGAGTGCTAGATAGCAGCAGGGGTCCCATCCCCATCTGGGGGGGGTGTAAGGCCCAGCGGAGGAGCCCAGGAGAGCTAGGAGGGAGCCTCATCCTTACACGGTCATGGAGGAGGTGTCCTGGAACAGTGGGGCTGAAGAAGCTATTGGAACACATGTCCAGTTAAAGTTCTCCATCATGGACACGGGGCAGAAGGTGTGACACAGTGGATTTCTGGAAAAGGCATGCCATGGGATCTGGGTGCGAGGCCAGAGGAGAGACTGTGGGGTTCGTATCAAATCGATGCTGCCCGCGGGCGCAGGATTTGCAAGTTGGGCTAGCTGGGATCAGTAGTCCACCAACCAATACAAGCTGCTAAATTACTAGGCCGCTGGGGAGAGGTTCTGCCGACCTCTGGCCTTGTAACCACACAGAAAATTACAGCCAGCATCTGTGATTATTCAGAGTGATCTCTTTTGTCAAGTGAAGATGATGGGACAGGAAGACTAATGCCCTGTACACACGATCGGATTTCTGATGGGATAAAATCCGATGGAATTTTCCGTCGGAATTCCGATGAAGCTGACTTCCATCAGTCTTGCCTACACACCATCAGACAAAATTCAGACCGTCCAAAACGCGGTGACGTAAAACACTCAGACGAGCCGAGAAATATGAAGTTCAATGCTTCTGAGCATGCGTCGACTTGATTCTGAGCATGCGTGGGTTTTTTCTCCGTTGGAGTTCCACACAGACGATCGGAATTTCCTATAGTTTTTTTTTCCATCGGAAAAATTTAAAACATGTTCTATTTTTTTACACCAATGGAAAAAAGTCTGATGGGGCCCACACACGATCGTTTTTTCCGATGAAAAAAGTCCATCCAAAACTGATCGTGTGTACAGGGCATAATAGTTTACAGTGGAAGTTTTGTGCAGGAGGCAAGGAGACAAGTCCTGGGAGCAACAGTCTGCAGGAGTTGATGCAGAGGAGTAATAGTCTGCATAGGATATGCAGGGGAAGTGACTGTAAATATTAGAGTTCATCAGTTCTTCGAGGCTCAATCTATTCTACTAAGTTCTTTAAAAATGATGTCAAAGCAACATGTTCTATGGGCATCCCATATTTCCTTTACCCCAACTAAGTTATATCTCCCAGTAAACAAAAAAAACGCAAAATGACTGTTCATTGTCTTTGAAGTGATATATGAAGGTCTGGCAGCAGGGTGATATGGTGGATGTTAGTAACTAGTAGCAACCATCCGCTACAGAAGTCACAGTTTTCACCTTTACTTAAAAAAAAAAATGTCCCATGATGTCCATCCGCCATCATTCTCTTCACCCAGTGATATAGATCAGTGCTTTTCAACATTTTGGTAGTCAAGGAACCCTTTAGAATTGCGCACAATCTCCGGGATACACCAGTCTGAGGGCTCGTTGACACAAGGAGGTGCGTCCGAACCCGAGCGCATTTTTGCATGTTCTGCTTTTCATTAGGCTGCTCTATGCTCGTGAAACACGGAAAAAACGCGCTGGCATGATTTTTGGATTGAGCCCCACCAAAATACAGGGTACTACGTTATCATGCGTTTAAGTGATCGCAAACAAACATGCATCGGATGGATGAGTGGGGGTGCCTTTAGGAATTAATGGCGTCTGTGCAACGCATTTTTGTGAGGTGCGGAAAAATACGTGAATTCACAAATTGTACCGCACTGGCCCGGTGTGAAAAAGCCCTAAAATGTAGTTTGTAAGATAGAGTTAAGTGGTCAGTAGTTTGTAACTCCCCCCACCCCCCCCCCCTCCCCGCTAGCACAACCCCTCCCCCCCAAAAATGCCCCATCTAGTATAAATAAACCCCTGCAAAATCCCCCATCCTAGCACAAATCCCCCCTGCTAAACACAAACGCCCCTTCCTAAATCCCCCCCTCTAGCATAGCCCAACCCCCCAAATACCCCCCCTTTGCCCTTGCTACAGCAAAATGACACAAAGCTCTGTGCACAGTCTGACTACGAAAGGGTTACTGTATTAGCTTCTGTGTACAGAGTGTAGGGAGAGCACATCCCGTTCCTCCTCCGGGCTCTCACCTCCCTCTATGCTGTTATCTGTACTTTTGCCGGTGTTCTATCAGATAGTGCCCGCTATCGAGAAGTGCCCGGGACAAACTGCGCATGCGCTGTACGGAACAGCACAACAGCTGTTGTGACGGCGACACTGCGCACAATAGGCGGCGGAAGAAATTTTTGTGTCACATTGTGCCTCACGCTGCCGAGGGGTGTTGATGTCGGTGAGGAGCGGATTTGTACATGTTGGGGGCAGATTTTTAAAAGATGGCCAATGCTGCAAGACAAACCAACTAAGCCCTGCAAACCCGCCCTTCAGTTGACTAAACTCGCCCTGCAAGCGTCCAGGAAAAATAACATAAAAAGATTTGTTTTGCAGCACTGCCCATTGTTTACAAATCCGTCCCTCACCGACATGAACACGCCTCGGCAGCGCGAGGCACAATCTGACACAAAAATTTGTTTCGTCAGGCGCCGTCTCACCGTCACAACGGCTGATCGTAAAATCAGCTGTTGTGCTGTTCCGTGCGGCGCATGCGCAGTTTGTCCCGGCACTTCTCGTAAGCGGGGACAATATCCGACAGAACACTGGCAAATCTGAAAGTTTTGCAGCTGCCCGACCTGCCCTTAGAAACCGATGACTTCATTGGTTGGTAGGATGCAGGCGGGTGTCTTAGACAGCTTTCACTTTTGCCGAAAAAGTACAGATAACAACACAGAGGGGAGAGAGACCGGAGGAGGAACGAGATTTGCTCTCCCTCCTCTCTGTATTTCGCTTTCCTCCAACACTCCAATGATATGCTGGTAGGTTATTGGCTCCGATCTAAATTGTCCCCAGTATGTGTGTGTATGAATGTGAGTTAGGGGACCTTAGATTGTAAGCTCCTTTGGGGCAGAGACTGATGTGAATGTACAATATAAATATTTATATATGTAAAGCACTGCGTAAATTGAAAACGTTATACAAGTACCTGTAATAAATAAATAATAAAATAAATGTACCTTAAGATCCAGTAATGTCTGTACGCTATTTCCTAACGAGTCACCTCTCCTCTGGAACTTCCTTTCTTTTACCCTACATCACTTCCTGTCCATACATGACATCACTTCCTTCTTTGCGTTCCACGCTCAGGAGTGAGATTGCCATCTTGTGGCGAATTTAAATACTGCAGCCTTTATTCAAAAATACTGCAGTCTTCATTCATACATTAAAACTCGGCACATTTACATTTTCGGTACATTTATTATTTTTTGTTGTTTATCTTTATCCTCATGTACAAACCAAATAATAATAATAAAAAAATAATTATTTTCATAGTATTTTCAAAAGTATTCATACCCCTTGAAATTTTCCACATTTTGTCATGTTACAGCCAAAAACGGAAATGTATTTTATTGGGATTTTATGTGATAGACCAACACAAAGTGGCACATAATTGTGAAGTTGAAGGAAAATGATAAACGATTTTCCAAAATTCTTACAAATAAATATGTGAAAAGTGTGACATACATTTTGTGACAGGGTCACTCTGGGCACAGGGTGAATGAGAACCCCACTATGATCTGTGCTAATAAGATTCAATGCTGTATATACATTGTATATGTTGTGTGTGTATATTGGGTGTTGGCTGTTGTGTAATATTTGCTGTGATGGGGTGTGATTGCATTCTATTGTCTATTGTGGCTTGTGGTAATTAAGTCTGCTACTGTGATGATGTGGATTGGAGCTGGTAGACCGTCTGGCTGCCTATTATGGGATGTTTAAGTGTCTTTCTGTGAGGATGGGGGGGGGAATCACCCCTCCTGCTAAGACTGTTTACTGAAAGAGAAGTTTGAACACACCTGACCTGGATGACCATTGTCATTCGACAGTTTAACCCGCCCTGTTCCCCAAGGATGGGAGGGAAGGGTTTTGGAGAGAAATGTGTTATCATGTGTTTGTAATAAAGTCAGACCTGCTGGAAACTTCATACAGAGTGTTTGTCTCGTATGTTTGGAAGGATTAATCCTATGGGAAGCGGTCGCCTGACTGTGGAGGATCGGCAGTGGATGTGTGTCTATAGAGGGAATATCCTAAACGGCGTTAACTACTTTCATACTTGGGGTGCCGTTACACATTTGTATTCAGCCCCCCCTCTGGTCATCTGGGAGGCTCACAATACAGTGGTCCGGGGTGCATTGATCAGAATAGGAGCCCATCTTAAGAGGGAGAGAACTTTTTGCTTGGCTGCATAGTCTGGAGTGCTGCCATAAGGCCAGCCCTGCTCGTGCCACGTATCAAGATCTTCTTAAGGTTCGTAAAGAGCTCTTTACGCTCCTATTTCACAAAACAAAGCAAAAACTGGCATGGGCAATGTATGAATTCTCTAACAAACCGGGTACGTTGTTGGCGCGGGCGCTGCGAGGTCCATGTACAAAAACCTACATCCCCCATATCATGGTCTCCTCAGGGCAGGAGCTTCATACTTCTTTGGATATGGCGGCGGAGTTCAGATTCTTTTATGAAGGCCTTCTACAACTTGGACTGGATGTTATTCAAATTTTTTCTGATAATTTGGAGGAACATCTCAAGCATGCCGGCATTGTCTTCACAAGACTAAAGTCTCGTACACACGGCCGGGTTTTCTGACGGGAAAACTGCGAGGAAAGCTTTGGGCCGGGAATCCCGGCCGTGTGTATGCTTCCCTTGCAGTTTTTCCGATGGGAAAACTGCCGGCAATAAAAAGAGAACCAGCTCTCTTTTTTCCCGCCGGGATTCCCCACAGACTTTTTCCCGTCGGAAAACACATCCCAACACCACTAAAAACATCATTAGAAGTCCTTGAGACAGCACATCACCAAATGACATAATTTCCACAAAACTCCTGAAAGAATGTACCGACATCTTGGCACCCACCATAACAGATCTCGTAAATAAATCGTTCAAAGAAGGCATTGTTCCGATCTCCCTTAAGCAAGGCATAATCAAACCCCTCCTAAAGAAACCCAACCTCGACCCCAAAGACCCAAACTACCGCAGACTGGTAACAAGTCTCAACACCATCTCAAAGATCATGGAGAAAGCAGTAGTACAACAGCTACAACTCCATTTGGACTCCCACAAACTCCTGGATCCACTACAATCAGGCTTCCGACCAGGCCATGGCACAGAAACAGCCCTTCTCAAAATATGGGATGACGCCCTTGAAGCTGCAGATGACGGAGAATCATGTCTTCTGGTGCTGCTGGATCTCAGTGCAGCGTTCGACACAGTAGACCACAAAACTCTACTCATCCGCCTTAAAGAAGTAGCAGGAGTTGCAGACCCTGACCTACCCTGGTTCGCATGCTTCCTAGAAAATCGCTCCCAGACAATAAAACTTGGAGCCTTCACCTCTGAAACTCGCGCAATTTCTTGCGGATTCCCTCAAGGATCACCCCTGTCACCTGTGCTCTTTAACATCTACCTCCGCCCACTCCTCAAAATCATCAGCAAACAGGACTTGTGCTACCACTCATATGCTGACGACACCCAACTCTACTTTCGTATCACCGGAAAAAAAGACCAATATCACGGACTGGAAAATTGCCTCACATTGATCGATGATTGGATGACTGAGAGTTCCCTCAAACTCAATGGATCCAAAACAGAACTTCTTCTCCTCCACGCAAACCGAAAAACAAAAACAAAGACTCCTTGGACACCACCCACCATTCTTGGACAGACCATTACTCCGAGCACCAAAGTCAAAAGTCTCGGAGTCATCTTTGACTCGGAGATGTCGATGGATGCACAAATAGGATCAGTAGTCAGCGGATCACACCACCTCCTCCGCCTGCTGCGTAGACTCATCCCCTTTATCCCGGAAGAGGACATAGCAGTAGTAGTTGGAACAATCATCAACTCCCGACTCGACTACGCAAACTCCCTCTACATAGGACTACCTAAATATCAGATTTTGCGCCTACAAGTCGTCCAGAACACGGCAGCCAGACTGGTAACAGGGAAAAAACCTTGGGAATCCATCACCCCTTCACTGAGGACCCTGCATTGGCGAACTGTAAAGGATCGGGTCACATTCAAGACCCTCTGCCTCACCCACAAGTGCACACAAGGAAACGCTCCTCAATATTTATGCAAGAAGATAAAACACTACACCCCCAATCGTATTCTCCGATCAACCAACCAAAACCTCCTCCACATCCCCAAGTCCCGCTACAAATCGAAGGGAAAATGAATATTTGCAGTCCAAGGACTACGGCTATGGAACGCTCTACCCACGGACATCCGTATGGAAGAAAACCATCGGGCCTTCAGGAAAAAATGTAAGACCCACCTATTGTGAAGTATTAGGACGTCACTGAAAGCAATGCGCCTTGAGGCGATTTAGTTTGCATTTGTAGCGCTTTATAAGTTATTCACTCACTCACTCACTTAAAACCCGACCGTGTGTAGCAGAAAACGGCAATTTTTGGCCGTTTTCCTGTGCGGAAAAACTCAGATGGAGCAATATACACAGTCGGGATTCCCGAGGAAAAGCTCTCATCTGAGTTTTCCTGACGGGTAAACCGAGCGTCTGTACGGGGAAAAGTAGAGCGCAGGCTCTCGGTTTTCCCTTCGGGATTTCTGACGGATCTTTTCCTGTCGGGAATCAGAGTCGTGTGCACATGGCATAAGACCTTTACATCCAACTGGAGAAATGTGAGTTTGAATGAATTCAGGTCTCGTTTTTAGGATAAATAATTTCTCAATAAGATCAAAGCAGTGGTGGATTGGCCTGCTCCTAGGAACGTTCAGGAAATACAAAGATTTCTGGGATTTGCCAACTTTTACAGAAGTTGGCAAACTTTCTTCAAGGTAAACTAAACTAAAGACCCTTTTTACTTCTGCACCAATACTGGTACATCCGGATCCCAAACTACCTTTCATTGTGGACGTTGATGCTTCAGATTGTGCTGTGGGAGCTATCCTTTCTTAATGAACTGGAAAAAGATGCAGCTTCCATGTACTTTTTTCGCTCGTCTCTTATAGGAAATAAAAGTTGCTAACAATTAGGGAAGCATTTCCTGAGTTGAGGTATCTACTGGAAAGGGGTTAAGCATCCTGTAATCCTGCAACTGTCCTTGCTGATCATAAAAATTTCAAATGTATTTATTATGTCAAGAGATTGTCTTCTAGACCCATGTTTCTCAACTCCAGTCCTCAAGGTGCCCCAACAGGTCATGTTTTCAGGCTTTCCATTATTTTGCTAGTACTAGAAATCCCTGCTGAGAATGGTATTACTCATACCACGTTTAGACTTAAATCATCTTTTTTTTCCCCACTGGGCTAAAGGCCGGTTTATCTCCACCTTCTATGACGTGGTCTTTGAATCTTTCAAAACTAAGTTTCACCAAGGTAAAACTAACAACAAAAATCAGCATGGTGAACATTCTGACAACCTGGTGACGACCATTGATAGTCTTAAACAGAACCAGGATGTCATTATTAGAAAGGCCGACAAGGGTGGGAGCCTAGTCATTCAGAACAGGGTCGAATATATTGCAGAAGCAATGAGGCTACTGGGAGATACGGACACCTATACCAGACTTAAAACAGATCCGGTCATTGAATATACCAAGGAACTCAAGCTGCTTCTTGATCGTGCTCTCCTGGATACAGTCCTAACAAAGGACGAGTATTATTTTCTTTTTAATAGGCACGCTGCTACTCCGCATTTCTATCACATCCCCAAAGTGCACAAGAGTATGACCAATCCCCCAGGTAGGCCTATCATCGCGGGTATTGACAGCATCTCTAGCAATTTAGGGTGCTACATTGACCACTTCTTGCAAGACCTCGTGGCATGCCTTTTGTCATTTGTCAGAGACTCTGGCCATATACTGGAGGTGTTATCACACTATGCTTGGCAGCCCAACTATAGATGGCTTTCACTTGACGTGGCATCGCTGTATACATCAATCGACCATGAACATGGCTTAAGAGCACTAAATCAATATCTGTCAGAAGCCAGCAATTTGAATTCTGTACAGGCAAAGTTCTTGCTAGATTGTGTCACATTTGCCCTTACGCATAATCACTTCTCCTTCCTGAGGTAAAATTTTTTGCAAATTAGGGGCAGGGCGATGGGGGCCAGGTTCGCCCCGAGCTACGCTAACCTATTTATGGGTTTTTGGGAGAATGTCTCTATCTGGAACAACAATCCGTTCGGGGCCAACCTGATTCTCTTCGCTCGTTATATTGACGATATTTTGATCATTTGGGACGGAACAGACCTTGAATTGGATAATTTTCTCGAGTACTGTAGAGCCAACCCCTTTCGCACTGATTTTACTCATGTCATTAGCAATGATACTCTTGTTTTTTTCGATCTAGAACTTGGGAGTGACACTGATGGAAATATTGTCTCTAGGACTCATTTTAAGCCTAGCGGGGGCAATTCTTTCCTACATGCTAAAAGCAATCACCATCCTAGATGGATTAGAAATATTCCCTATGGACAGTTCTGCCGCTTAAAACGGACGTGCACTAAGAAAGAAGATTATTTAGTACAAAGTCAGCTGCTTATTAAGAAATTCCAGGAGAAGGACTATGACCTGGCACTTATTGAAACAGCTTGCAAAAAATATGCAGATTTATATGATAATCCATCTGAGAGTACCGTACGATCGACTACCTTCGACAATCCCGTCCTTGCCCAAGCCCGGTTTTCCACCCAATATACCAACAAGGCCTTTGAGATACAAAACATCCTGAAGAAGAATTGGAGTATCCTTAAACATGATCCAGTGCTGAAAGAGCACCTTCCGGATATACTCAATATAGTCTTCAGAAGGCCCCGTGACCTGAGAAGTATGGTTGCCCCTAGCAGGGTCAAAAAGCCCACTAACAAAACTACTAATGTTTGGTCAACCATCTTCGATCAGAAGGGGAGCTACAAATGTAGCGTTAAAAACTGCGGCACCTGTAGATTCATGTGGCATAGAAAGAAGTCAGTAATAGGCAGAGATGGTAAGGTTCACCAGTTGAAGCAGTTCATTAACTGTGGGACCGAATTTGTGGTCTATGGTATCATTTGCCCATGTGGACGCCTCTATGTAGGTCGCACCTCTCGTCCCATGAGAGTGCGCATAGGCGAACACAAGTGCGATATCACCAATACCAGGGTTAAATACCCAGTCCCTAGACACTTCCAGGAAATGCATCTGGGCGACCCATCTGGGATGAGAGTGTTTGGAATTGAGTCCATCGGAAGTGATCTAGATAGAGGTAGGAGACACCAGAGGCTATGCAAACGTGAGGCCTACTGGATCTTCACCCTTGGCAGCCTTACCCCTGGTGGGTTAAATGAAGACCCTGAAATTCATAAAATTAGTTAAACCAGCTTATATCCATTTACCAATATTTCAGCATGATCTATTATTATTACTATCCTTTTTTAATTTACCATCCCCTCACCTTGTTCCCTCCCTTCCTTGATGGGGCCATCACGTAGTTTCATTCCATGTCCAAGTTAGGGGCTCTCCAGACCTATTTCTCCTGACCCCCCCCCTTTACCTAGTCCATCCAAGACCTCACCCCCCCCTATTCCTCCCCCTTTCCCTCTATTCCTGTGGCAAGTAAATCTCCTTTTATTCCTTCCATTTCCCTATTGGCATTTTTGAGGCCTTGTTTCAAGATTATCGTTCAATGGGGGGGGGTTCTATGACAATATATGTCTTTTATTATTATAAATACCTTGGTCTACATATACCTTATACCGATAAGTACGTGTGGCGGTCTGGTTTATACATACCCATGAGGGTCTAAATGTGGTTTATTTATTTACAACACGCTCTGTATTAGTACGTTTAGTAATTTTTTATACCATCGTTTTATCGTACTGTATCATACCTCCCAACTTTTATAATGTCCACTGCGGGACGTTCACTCATATTTTTTTCCCCTCCCGTTAAAGTTGTTGAGCGGGGGAGGCTAGCGGGACAGTGACTTATTTTTATTATTTTTTTATAGGGACTTTTTTTTTTTGAACGGGGGGGGGGTGGTTTGTAGCGGGACGGTGACTTGTTTTAATGGGGACTTTTTTGGGGGTTTTGTTGAGAAGGGGGGCTAGTCAGAGGGTAGTTCGTCAGCCCCCTCCCGCCGGGCCGCCCAACATACCTGCTCATCGCAGCTCTAGGTCCCGCCTCACCTCCCTGCCTGTCGCGCTGGTGCGCTCCTCCTCTCTCATCCTCCCTCTGTGCGGGAATACAGTGTCCCTGTCCCTGCGGGCAACACCCGCACAATCCGTGCAGGTTGGGAGGTATGCTGTATTGTGTTTTTATATTACCACACTCCATTGGATTATTTATTCATATAAGTGTGGCATATACATGGTTAACTTTTTATATGGGTATATATGGTTTAGCCATCCAGGATTTTTCCTGTACACATGTGTTCTAGCTGTAGATGCTTATTTAGGCTTTATACACCTTCTTTACTTTACTTTACTATATCATTCCAGTATATTTGTGTTGTATTTTATATTCTTCCTTTATGTGTAATCCATTAGCGCCATCTCAGTTATATAGTACCCTTACCTCTATTCTTTCCCTTGGGTACAGCTTTTTTCACAGTGGCTTTGAAATGCACAAGTCTTTTTCATTTTTATATTCTATATTTAATTTTTTTTACTACTGTGGTATTGTGAGCAATTGTGGCAGCATTGCACTTTAATTCAGTTGGCAGCTTTGCCACGTTGCTCTTCTGTGCCCCTGTGGGGACATGTGCATATGTGTACACTTTCTGGGATGCGGGGTGGACCCTCCTGGCCTAGCGACCCACTCCCTTTGGGGGGAGTTCCGTATGGCTTTCAGGTTTGTTGTATAGCCTGCAGGGCGATTTGGCTTTTATTGGTATGTCCCGTCTGTGCCTCTTTTGATAGTGGCCTACTCCAATATGGCGGCCGCACTCTCCCCCTGGAGCGTCATCATCGAGTGATGATGGACGCCCTGGCAGTGACTTCTCACAAGTACTTCCGGTCCTGTGGAGCGCGGATGTGACTATCTGCGCTCCACGTACGTCCCATTTGTGCGTCGCTATGGGGCGATTGCTGACGTCCTGGCGAAGACGCTGGTGTTCCACTTCCGGTTGCGTGGAGCGCAGATGAATCTGTTTGTGCTCCACGCATGGCCAGCATATTCTACCTCTACCTTCACCGCTGCGAGTTCTAGCAGCCAGTGACGAGCCCCGCCGGCCATGGACAGTCTCCTCTCCACTGCCAACCCACAAGTAACTGCACTCCTCTCACCACGGGGTCATTTCACAACCGTGTCACTTCTAGCCGCCAGCTTCCCCATTGAGATCTTAAAATATATATATGTGTATATATCGATATGTTTATTCATATGCTTATGCGTTTTTTACATATATTTATATATTTTTACTTCCCTTTTTGAATATCTATTTTTAAATTTTTATCTATGGGAAGATTCGGCCTGCTATAATTCTGTTTACCACAAACCATACTACGTGTGTCGCTTGTGTCTAGTTCACGGTACGACTCCTCCTAATTTGTGTCTATGTCTTCGCTAGGTGGGATGCGCCCCTGGTGGCTCCTCCTCCCCTCCATCTGGTTGGTGTACCGCATGCACATGGCCCTATATGAAGGGCAGAGTGGTGGTTTGTACACTGCTTGGCTCTGATGAAGAAGCTGTGCACTTTGAAACGCGTCAGCCGGCAGTGCGTCCCACTACGTCCTCTATGATCTGTTGGAGTGTGTTGTAGATTCTACCTGTTTCAGCCTCCATGGCATTATCTGTACAATGGAATATAAAACAGTAATAAAAGACTTATATAAAAAGTTCAGAATAAAACTGTAGCAGCGCTACGAACAAAAATTCAAATGTGCGTCTTCTATATATTTTTCAATCATATAGGTAGTGTAGATAGTGAACGATGAGTCTGGTAGTGATTGATTCAAATTCTAGTTCCAGTGCTCCTTTCACCAAGTGTGTTTTCACCGCGTGGGGGGATTTGAAAGTCCCCTAATGGGGATGCACTCACCAGATGTTAAATCAGTATAGGCATACATAAGACATCATCCTCTATTCTGTTCTGTCTTCTTTAACCTCAATACTACTTCAATGATACCGCTGGTATATGTGAGGAACAAGAACAAATCCACATAGGGTAGTACTGTTTTGAAAATTTATTATAAAGTAATCCCCAAGTACCCCCTTTACATAAATGCGTACCACAAAGTTGAAATAAACAGGTATATTGAAAAATGAGCGCTTCAGCGCTTGAAACTTGCCCCTGATGAGCGCTGTAGTGTAGTTCCTTTGGCGCTTCCTGGTTCGGCAGGCTCAGACGCCCTCAGAAGAAGTCAGGAAGTGACGAAACGTCAGGGCGTGACCAGCAAACCAAGCATACCGGAAGTGACGCATATGCGCTTCAACCACTCCCTGTTCCATCAAGACCATGGGGGTCAATTTCTATGAACTTTGTGGTCGATCTTCCTCCCTCAAAATAAATGACCTCTATCTTGGTAGTTGTTGACTCTCCCACTAAGATAGCTCTTTTTTTTTTTACCAGTTAAGGGTTACCCACTGCTGAACCAACTGCGGAAGTGATGTCTTGGGAAATTTTTAAACTCCATGGAATGCCTGGTGGTGTAGTGTCTGACAGAGGAGAACAGTTCATTTCAAAATTCTGGAAAAGTTTTTGCTCAACTTAAGGTGTAAAAATGAATCTGTCCTCTGCTTTTCATCCTCAGTCTAATGGTCAGATTGAGAAGACCAATCAAACTATAGAGCAGTACATTGAATGTTTTGTCAGTTAATTTCAGGATGATTGGGTGGACTACCTTCCTATAGCAGAACTTGCTTACAAAAATTTATTTTTTTTTTTTTATTGGAAAACCAACTTTATTGAAAAGTATATGCATGGTACATAAATTGATATAAAAGATCATGACTAAAAAAGTAATACAGACATAAACACATTGAAGTATCTGAGTGACATAAAATTAAATACCCAACGGAAGTGGAGCCAGCACACACTAAAGAAACAAATAAAAAAAGTAAAAGGGAGGGGGGAAATGAGGGATAAACATATCAAGTACACGTTTCACCATCCGTCAACCATCTGTTCCAGACCTTCTCATACCTAAGCGGACACCCTCCATGTACATAATTCAGTTTCTTATATGGAAGAGTGTCCATATAACCTCTTTTTTCCAGCACTGAATTGTGGGGGGCAGGGCCTGCATCCAATTATGGGCCACCACCTTTCTCGCTAAGAAAAGCGTCTCATGTAAAAAGGTACGCAGGGGTTTGTCAGCATCTAATTCCTGTTGGAGATACAACAAACTTTCAGCTTAGCCTATTGCATTGAATGCAGTTCAGAAAAAGGACACAAGATGTCGCTAATGCTCAGTGATATGCTATGTTATGTATTTCTCTATGATGTGTTGTATTTCCTGTATATAGTGATGTACTTGTTGGTTGCTTTTTTCTGTCTGTGTTCTTCTCACCATGTGAAGTGACATCTTTGCTAGTGTGGTTATGTTCCAATAAAGAAGCCAGTTCCTGTTACTACACAACATCTGATCTGAATTGACTCCGCTGCACCTATCAATCGTACTTTGCAACAGGTTATGGGCCCAGTATCCGGATAAAGTCTTATGACCATGTGCGGCCCAGGCAGAACAAAGCCTCTAACGGGAGACAGTGTGGCTGATGCGGAGATCGACATAAGGAAGTTTTCCAGTGACATCTCCTATAGACAAGTAAGACTGTTCATATATAAAGGAGGGATAAAATGGCCGGAAACTCAGAGCTTAAACTCTCAGTGGCCAAGCTGAACAATGACAATTATCAGCTATGGAAGTTTAAAGTGGAAATGCTATTATCCAAAGATGACTTGTGGGAGGTTACCACTACAGAGAGGCCACAGGATAATAATAAGGACTGGGACAAGAAAAACAGACAGGCACGGGCCACCATAAGCCTACTAGTGGAGGATGATCAGCTCATTCATATCCGCCATGAGGACACAGCGAAAGGTATGTGGGACGTACTGAAAAGACTGCATGAAAGATCCAGTTTAAACAGTAAGCTGTTTCTGCTGCGGAAACTTTACAAAGTGAGACTTGGCAGAGAACAGGACATGCAGGAGCATATAAACACAATGCTGGAAGTGATTGCGCAAATCAGATCAATTGGGGAGAATATAACAGACAGTCACATTGCAGCCATGTTGTTATGCAGTTTGCCCGATACATACACTGCACTAATCAATGCACTGGAGACACGACCTGAGACAGATCTGACGCTAGCATTTGTAAAAACCAGGCTCATAGATGAGTATCAGAGAAGAAAGGAATTAGTGCATGACTCCACAGAAACTGACACCAGCACCGCTCTTAAAGCTACAGACGCAAGATTACACATGAAAGAGACCAGAGTGTGTTTCAGATGCCACAAACAGGGACACATAAAGAAAGACTGTACTATATGGAAAGCAGAGCAAATGAGACAGTGTCCCTCTTATGCTAAACAAAAGGTCAAAACCACAATCAATGATCAAAGGGAAGGTAACTGGAATGCCACATTTAAAGCAACAGGCAACAATAAATGCCAAGGCTGGTGCATCGATTCAGGGGCAACCAGTCACATGACGAGTGTAACGGCACCCCAAGTATGAAAGGGGTTAACGCCGTCTAGGATATTCCCTGTCTGAACACACATCCGCTACCGATCCTCCACAGTCAGGCGACCACTTCCCATAGGATTAATCCTTCCAAACATACGAGACGAACGCTCTTGTATCTTTCCAACTAGACTGACTCTATTGCAAAATACTACAACTTTTATACACACAGAGAGAAGCTTCTGATTTTCCCCTCAATATACACCTTTGACCAGACCCAATTTACAATTGGCTACAGCTGATGATTCGGACACAGGACATTTAGGCTAGCCATAATGTCTTCTACTATGCACATTATTTGGACATCTCTTAAGAGACAATAGGTGAGTTCGTTAGCTAATCCCTTTTCAGTGTAAATGATTATGCATGACCCTTTGTGTTCCCCAGCCAGTCTGTCTGCTAGAGTACAATACCTATAATTACAGACCTAATTACCACAAGCCACACTAGACAGTAGAATGTAATCACCCCCCACCTCATCACAGCAATTAAGACACAACAGCCCACCCCCAATATACACCCAATATATACCATGTATATACAGCATTGAATATGACTATCACAGATCATGGTGGGGTTCTCATTCCCCCTGTGCCCCAAGTGACCCCTGTCACAACGAGTGATAGAAGTTTCTTCACAGAACTTGATCTGGACAACAAAGAAACTATTTACCTAGCAGATGGAAGCAAAATACATGCATAAGGATATGGGCATGGAACCCTTGTATGCCCTGATGATGCGGGACACAATTTAGCTATACCAGTGAAAGATGTGCTTTATGTTCCTAATTTAGAAGGAGGACTCTTATCTGTGAAGCGTCTAACAGCCAGAGGACTCACTGTAAAATTCCAAGGTGACTAGTGTTCTATTTTAAACGGCAAACAGACAATAGCAAGTGCCAAGCTGGATGATCATCTATATCACCTCGACACAGTGAAGGAAAAGGTGTGACTATGTACACACAAGCACAACGACTGTATACATATATGGCACAGACGTCTAGGTCACAGACACCCAGAATGCATACAGGAACTACAGAGGAGGAATCTGACAAGGGATCTGATAGTATCCCCTTGTCCAGTCACTGTTAAGTGTGAATGTTGCATTAAATCCAAAGCTACAAGAGCAACACTTCCCAAAGTCAGTAAGAAGAGAGCTGCAAGACCAATTGACTTAGTTCACAGTGACGTGTGTGGTCCCCTAAACCCACAAACACCTGGAGGCAACAGGTACATAGTGACTTTCATAGACGACTATTCAAGATACACAGTCACCTACCTAATGCAACACAAGAGTGAAGCTTTCGAAAAATTACAAGACTATATAATAAAGACAAGTAACAAGTTTCAGAGGAAGCCTCTCATACTTCAACAGCGATAATGGAGGTGAATTCACAGGAGGTAAGATCCAAGAGTACTTAAAACAGAATGGAATAGAACATCAAAAGACAGTCCCGTATACACCAGAACAAAATTGAATAGCTGAAATAAAGAATAGAACTCTGACTGAAATGATCAGATGTATGCTGACAGACTCTGGACTACCACAAAAATACTGGGGTGAGGCAGCCATGACAGCTACATATTTGCAGAACAGACTTCTTTCCAGAACAGTGGAGAAAACCCCATATGAACTAATGGCACAATGAGAAGCCAAGTGTAAAACACCTAAGAGTTTTTGGATGCAAAGCGAAGTGAGTGTAGACTCAACCAGTACCAAAGAGCAGACACAAGAAGGCTCAGACACAAAAACGAGACGTTCAACAAGAGAAAACAAAGGTAAACCACCTATACGTCTCTCATACAAAGCAAGTACTGCCAGTATCAACGAACCTGCAAACTGGGAAGACATATCTCAACTTTCAGAACATGAAGTAACTAAATGGATAAAGGCTGCTGAGGAAGAGATAAAATCCATGCATGACGCTAAAACATGGACACTTACAGAACTACCACCCGGAAGGAAAGCCATAGGCTGTAAATGGACTTTTAAAGTGAAATACAATGCAGATGGCACAATTGAACGGTACAAAGCAAGACTAGTAGCCAAGGGTTATTCTCAAAAATTTGGAGAGGACTATGATGAGACGTTTGCACCAATAGTCAAGCACACTACAATACGGACTTTACTGACAGTAGCTGTCACAAGGAAAATGCAAGTGAAACATTTTGATGTAAAAACCGCGTTTCTACATGGCGATTTAACAGAAGAAATTTACATGGAACAGCCGCCAGGATTCAAAGATGAACAAAGGTCCGACCTAGTGTGCAAACTTCATAGGAGTATATATGGCCTAGAGCAAGCAGCCAGAGCGTGGAATATAAAAATAAATGAAGTGCTTACAAATCAAAACTTTCAAAGGAGTAAAGCAGTCCCCTGCTTATACACAAAGAAATTGGCAAACAGATGGGTCTATATGCTTTTTTATGTGGATGGTATCCTGATTTGCTTTGAGCAAGACGGGGATGAAGCGGAAATACTGGAAAAACAAAATCAGCACTTTGACACCAAAGACCTTGGCAACATAAAGAATTACCTTGGCATCCAGATCAAGAGAGAGGAAGATGGCAGCTTCCTTCTGACACAAAGACACAAAATACAAGAGATAATTGAAACTTTTGGAATGGAAGACGCCAAACCAGTGAAATCTCCCATGGAAACCAACTACCTAAAGGGGATAAATTGTCAAGATAACCCGTTACCTACTAATACTCAATACAGGAAAGCAATAGGGAAATAGCTGTACCTCACCACTGCTACAAGGCCGGACATTGCAGCAACTGTTGGAATCCTATGCAGAAAGGTTTCAATGACAAGTCAAAAGGACTGGAATGCTGTAAAGCGAATCATTCGCTATCTTAAAGGGACTTCACACTACAAGTTAAAGTTACCAGCAAGTGATGAAAGCACCTTAACAGGATATGTGGATGCTGACTGGGCAGGAGACACCAGTAACAGAAAATCCACCAGTGGCTACTTATTTTTCCTGTCAGGAGGTGCCATCAGTTGGACTAGTAAAAAGCAACTCTGTTACACTGTCGTCTACTGAAGCAGAATACGTTGCTGCAGTGCAGGCAAGCCAAGAAGTTATATGGCTGAGACAGCTATTAACAGACTTAGGTCAATCACAGTTGGGACCAACAGAAATCTATGAGGACAATCAAGGATGCATTGTACTTGCACAAATGGAAGGAGTTAATTCAAGAACCAAGCACATTGATGTGACGTTCCACTTTCTTAGGGATCTTCAAGAGCAAGGTCTTCTTGAGTTACTTTATTGCCCAACCGAGGATATGACAGCAGACATCCTTACAAAACCCCTGACCACTGAAAGACATTCAAGGCTTACAAAGAAGATGGGTTTAACAGACTAAGCCTTAGTTGTTGAGAAGGGGTGTTGGAGATACAACAAACTTTCAGCTTAGCCTATTGTATTGAATGCAGTTCAGAAAAATGACACAAGATGTCGCTAATGCTCAGTGATATGCTATGCTATGTATTTCTCTATGATGTGTTGTATTTCCTGTATATAGTGATGTACTTTTTGGTTTCCTTTAGCCCGTCTGTGTTCTTCTCACCATGTGAAGTGACATCTTTGCTAGTGTGGTTATGTTCCAATAAAGAAGCCAGTTCCTGTTACTACACAACATCTGATCTGAATTGACTCCGCTGCACCTATCAATCGTACTTTGCAACAATTCCGGCAGCAGACCAAGCAGGCACATCTTTGGGTCTAGAGTAGCAGGAGAGCCCATCTCGTCGTGCAGGAAACGTATCACCTGCATCCAGTATTCTTGTGTAGCGCCCTGCCCCTATTGGGTAGGCGCTAGTGTAAATTTAGTTGTCTGAGTTATAGTTCAGCTCAGAATAATTGTACCAAATTTTGGGTCTCTGTTTTAGTTCAGCTGAGTTGCACATTTCCCACCTTCCTCTGGGTGTCGTTGTCACCACAGGTCAAGGTCGAAATTGCAGCTGGCTGGATGTATTGGGTACCTCTTGCCCAGAAGCAGGTTAGTGGGATTTGTCACCCCGCTGTGCATTCTGGGAGAGGGTACTTAAGGGGCAGACACCATTTTTTGGGGTCTTTCGATCCTGACCTGACGGCCCTCCTGGCCTCAGGGATGTGTTAGCAGTTTTTCTGCCTCGGTGCCTGCAGACCCCAGAGGCTCCGTTACTGAGAGTGGACCCAGGAGTTGCTGGGGCCTACTGATCCAGAGATGGTCCTGTGTCGCCTTGCCTGCGGTAAGGGACCGAGCAATTGAGGACTCAATTGGAGGACGCATCCGGATCAAATCTACCTCACAGTGCTGCCGTCCTGGCTGAAAGATTCTGGCACTGTGTGTTGTGTTTCGGAACTGTACGTTACACAAGTCTGTGGCAGAGACATTTCTTTTGAACGAGCTCGCACCGGCTGCTAGGTCAGTGAGAGAGACCTATCCGGTGGATGCTAGATTCAGTGTGGAAGCTGTTGGGCCTCTGTATTAAGGAAAGTACCCGTGATTTGCAAAATCTGGATCCTCTGGAACAGGACCTTCTGGACTCTCTGTGACTGGATCTTCTGGATCCTCTGGAACAGGACCTTCTGGATCCTCTGGAACGGGACCTTCTGGATCCTTTGGAACTGGACCTTCTGGACTCTCTGTGACTGGACCTTCTGGATCCTCTGGAACGGGACCTTCTGGATCCTTTGGAACTGGATCTTCTGGACTCTCTGTGACTGGACCTTCTGGATCCTCTGGAACCGGACATTCTGGACTCTCTGTGACTGGACCTTACGGATGCTCTGGAACTGGACCTTCTGGATCCTTTGTATCCTCTGGAACTGGACCTTTTGTATCCTCTGGAACTGGACCTTTTGGATCCTCTGGAACTGGACCTTTTGGATCCTCTGGAACTGGACCTTCTGGATCCTCTGGAACTGGACCTTCTGGATCCTCTGGAACTGGACCTTCTGGATCCTCTGGAACTGGACCTTTTGGATCCTCTGGAACTGGACCTTTTGGATCCTCTGGAACTGGACCTTTTGGATCCTCTGGAACTGGACCTTTTGGATCCTCTGGAACTGGGCCTTCTGGATCCTTTGGAACGGGACCTTCTGGACTCTCTGGAACTAGACATCCTGGATCTTCAGATCCTCTGGAACAGGACCTTCTGGATCCTCTGAAACAGGACCTTCTGGATCCTCTGAAACAGGACCTTCTGGATCCTCTGAAACAGGACCTTCTGGATCCTCTGAAACAGGACCTTCTGGATCCTCTGAAACAGGACCTTCTGGATCCTCTGAAACAGGACCTTCTGGATCCTCTGGAACAGGACCTTCTGGATCCTTTGGAACAGGACCATCTGGACTCTCTGAAACTGGACATCCTAGATCTTCAATATCCTCTTGAACTGGACCTTTTGGATCCTCTGGAACTGGACCTTCTGGACTCTCTGTGACTGGACCTTCTGGATCCTTTGGAACTGGAGCTTCTGGACTCTCTGTGACTGAACCTTCTGGATCCTCTGGAACGGGACCTTCTGGATCCTTTGGAACTGGACCTTCTGGACTCTCTGTGACTGGACCTTCTGGATCCTCTGGAACGGGACCTTCTGGATCCTTTGGAACTGGACCTTCTGGACTCTCTGTGACTGGAACTTCTGGATCATTTGGAACTGAACCTTCTGAATCCTCTGAAATGGGACCTTCTGGATCCTCTGGAATGGGACCTTCTGGATCCTCTGAAATGGGACCTTCTGGATCCTTTGGAACTAGACCTTCTGGACTCTCTGAAACTGGACATCCTGGATCTTCTAGATCCTCTGGAACAGGACCTTCTGGATCCTCTGGAACAGGACATTCTGGACTCTCTGTGACTGGACCTTCTGGACTCTCTGTGGCTGGACTTTCTGGATCCTCTGGAACGGGACCTTCTGGATCTTTTGGAAATGGATCTTCTGGACTCTCTGTGACTGGCCCTTCTGGATCCTCTGGAATAGGACCTTCTGGACTCTCTGTGACTAGACATTCTGGATGCTCTGGAACTGGACCTTCTGGACTCTCTGAAACTGGACATCCTAGATCTTCTAGATCCTCTGGAACTGGACCTTTTGGATCCTTTGGATCCTCTGGAACTGGACCTTTTGGATCCTCTGGAACTGGACCTTTTGGATCCTCTGGAACTGGACATTTTGGATCCTCTGGAACTGGACATTTTGGATCCTCTGGAACTGGACATTTTGGATCCTCTGGAACTGGACATTTTGGATCCTCTGGAACTGGACATTTTGGATCCTCTGGAACTGGACATTTTGGATCCTCTGGAACTGGACATTTTGGATCCTCTGGAACTGGACATTTTGGATCCTCTGGAACTGGACATTTTGGATCCTCTGGAACTGGACATTTTGGATCCTCTGGAACTGGACCTTTTGGGTCCTCTGGAACAGGACCTTCTGGATCTTCTGGAACAGGACCTTCTGGACTCTCTGTGACTGGACCATCTGGATCCTCTGGAACAGGACCTTCTGGATCCTCTGGAACAGGACCTTCTGGATCCTCTGGAACAGGACCATTCTGGATGCTCTGGAACTGGACCTTTTGAAATCTCTGAAACTGGACATCCTAG
Source organism: Rana muscosa (assembly GCA_029206835.1). Taxonomy (NCBI): domain Eukaryota; kingdom Metazoa; phylum Chordata; class Amphibia; order Anura; family Ranidae; genus Rana; species Rana muscosa. The sequence continues at coordinate 399,674,078 of CM055123.1, read as the reverse complement.
ATCTTCTAGATCCTCTGGAACTGGATCTTTTGGGTCCTCTGGATCCTCTGGAACTGGACCTTTATGATCCTCTGGAACTGGACCTTTTGGATCCTCTGGAACTGGACCTTTTGGATCCTCTGGAACTGGACCTTTTGGATCCTCTGGAACAGGACCTTTTGGATCCTCTGGAACAGGACCTTTTGGATCCTCTGGAACAGGACCTTCTGGATCCTCTGGAACTGGACCTTCTGGATCCTCTGGAACTGGACCTTCTGGATCCTCTGGAACTGGACCTTCTGGATCCTCTGGAACTGGACCTTCTGGACTCCCTGTGACTAGACCTTCTGGATCCTCTGGAACGGGACCTTCTGGATCCTTTGGAACTGGACCTTCTGGACTCTGTGACTGGACCTTCTGGATCCTCTGGAACAGGGCCTTCTGGATCCTTTGGAACTGGACCTTCTGGACTCTCTGAAACTGGACATCCTGGATCTTCTAGATCCTCTGGAACTGGACCTGCTGGATCCTCTGGAACTGGACCTCCTGGATCCTCTGGAACAGGACCCCCTGGGCTCTTTGGAACTGGACCTTATAGACCATTGTTTCTCAACTTCAGTCCTCAAGGCGCCCCAACAGGTCATGTTTTCAGGATTTCCCTCAGATAAAACAGCTGTGGTAATTACAAGGCAGTGAAACTGATCAAATCACCTGTGCAAAAAAATGGAAAGCCTGAAAACATGACCTGTTGGGGCGCCTTGAGGACTGGAGTTGAGAAACCCTGTTCTAGACTCTCACATCTCACTAATCTAACACCAAGACTCTCTATGAACTGAGCACATTCCAATCACCAATCATCTAAAAAATGCTGTTCATTTGTAGAAAATGACTCAGAACAGAATATTGTAGAGTAGAGCTTTCTTCTTTATTATAGAAAATCGGATTACATTATTAACACACAATAGATAATCTAAATGAAATCTTTCATAGCTGAAGTAAAAGAAAAGTCTAATTTAAAAATAATTATACTTTAGTCGGTCCAATAAAAAGTTAGTTCCTTCAGTAAAGCCAAAAAGATTGTATAATAGCAACCAATAAAAAGTATGGTCCATGGGTTGTCGTATTCTATGGTGGGGCCTGTGTGAGTGCGGAACCAAGTCAGCATTGTTTAGAGGACCGTATTACTATAATTCAATCCCTGCAGACCTATGACATCATAGTACATTGTACTTTGGCCACGCCTCCAAATAAGCCAATATGAACACAAAAACTTTATTAGCATTTGTGAATATTCTGGGGTCCAAGAAGTGATTTTCTTTAACAAAACATTTGATACATTCTGACTATAAGGAAGGACACACGATCTCTGGAGTTTATTCTTGCCACACTCCCCATTGGTTGGACTGAACATAAAAAAGGTGGTTAGTCCATGTGAATTCCCCGGTGTCGATCAAGGGCACTTTTTTGACTGAAGCATTTCCCACACTTTGAACACAAATAAGGACGCTCCCATGTGTGAATTCTCTGGTGTTTACGAAGGTTTCCAATTTCGTGGAAACATTTCCCGCATCCTGAACACGAATATGGACGTATGCCGTGTGACTTCTCTGGTGGATAACAAGTTCACCCGTGGGAGTTCACTGGTGTATGAGAAGGTTTCCTTTTTCATTGAAACATTTCCCACACTCTGAATACGAATATGGACGTATGCCTGTGTGAATTCTCTGGTGTTTAAGAAGACTTCGTTTTTCGTGGAAACATTTCCCGCACTCTGAACACAAAAAAGGACGCTCGTCGGTGTGAATTCTCTGGTGATTATTAAGTACGTCTTTCCGAACAAAAGTTTTCCCGCACTCTGAACACGAATATGGACGCTTGCCCATGTGAATTCTCTGGTGTTTAAAAAGTTTTCCTTTTTTGTGGAAACATTTCCCACACTCTGAACATGAAAAAGGACTCTCACCTGTGTGAGTTCTCTGATGTATTAGAAGGCTTCCTTTCTGAGTAAAACCTTTTCCGCAAACTGAACATGAAAAAGAACATTCTCCCGTGTGACTTCTTTGGTGAACAACAAGGTCTCTTTTCCGAATGAAGCCTTTCCCGCACTCTGAACATGAAAAAGGACGCTCACCTGTGTGAGTTCTCTGATGTATAAGAAGGTTTCCTTTCTGAATGAAACTTTTCCCGCACACTGAACATGAAAAAGGACATTCCCCCGTGTGACTTCTTTGGTGAACAACAAGATTTTTTTTCTGAATGAAGCCTTTCCCGCACTCTGAACATGAAAAAGGACGCTCACCTGTGTGAGTTCTCTGATGTATAAGAAGTTTTCCTTTCTGAATGAAACCTTTACCACAGTGTGAACACGAGAACGGACGCTCACCAGTGTGAATTCTTTGGTGAGTAACAAGTTCTACTTTCTGAATAAAACTTCTCCCGCACTCTGAACATGAAAAGGGACGCTCGCCCGTGTGAATTCTGTGGTGATTAAGAAGCCTTCCTTTGTCGGTAAAACGTTTGCCGCACTCTGAACATGGGAAAGGACGTTCTCCTGTGTGAACTTTCTGGTGACTGATTAAGTTGCTTTTCTGATTGAAATATTTCCCACACTCTAGACATGAGTAAGTCTTATAACGTTTCTGTTGTATAGGAGGCTCTCCAGTTTCTTTCAAAGCTTTCCCAGACACTGTAGATGACAAGGAATGTTCTCCTGTGTGAGATCCTTCATGGTTCAAGGAAGATTCTTCGGAATTAGATGGATCTGTTGATTTATCTGTACTGTGAGATTCAAAAATAATAGTATGTGGATCATCAGAAGATTCCTCAGGATCAGAGAAATCCCATGATCTCTCCATATGATAAGTTCTATGATGTATTATTTGTGTAATGCGTTTTACTCCTGGAGAACGTTGTGTGGTGGGATTTTCTTCTGCTTTATATTCTGAAGATACGTTATTCAGGACATAGTGTCCACCTGTAAGATATCAATGTTCAAATGTTATTAGAATTCTTCATTCCTTTCATTCAGAAGTCATATACAGTATGTTGGTCTAACACTCTACAGTATCTCAGAGCTCTGGCATGGAATTGGGGGCAATCATAACATCAGATATCAATACAAACCAGATAAAGATCAATACAAACCAGATAAAGATACAGAATCTCCTCCTCATTTGTTGGGAACATGACGTTATATTGAGGAATGGAGATGGACCTTTCATATGTGTCAGGAAAGGGTTCACCTGTAGGTGGCGCTGTCAGTTCTATGGATCATAATTCCGGTGTCCACCAGCAGGTGTCTTCTAACAGCCAGGACCTGCAGTAAAGGGTTTCACCTGCTGGTGGCACTGTTGGATCCGTGGGTCGTAGTACCGGTGGCCACCAGCGGGTGCTTTCCGGCAGTGTGGAGCCGACATTATGTCCTGCGTTCAGGCGTCACCTGAGCCTGATTGCAAAAGATATGTATAAATACCCGGCAACTCACACACACAAGTTGCCTTGGTATCTCTCCGTGGGCCCTGACCTTGCTTGCCTGTTACCTGATCCTGAGCTTGCATCCAATCCTGATCCTGAGCCTATCCTGATCCTGTCCCTCCTGTGTTGCTGTTATCTTTATCTTTACCCTGCAGCCTGATCCATCCTCTCCCTGTCCAGTTTGTTCCCTGCCCCCATCTACTGATCTCCCGTTGATGACCCTGGCCTGGCTAAGTTTAAGATTGCGGTACTTACCTTCTATTTGTATATAGTTATTTGTTTGTGGGTCACTGTTTGGTTGGTTGTTCACCGTTTGTATTGGAGGTGTTTATATATTGTTATCACTTATCTTAATAAAACGTTTATATTAGGGTGACCAGACATCCCCGGTTTCCGGGGACAGTCCCCGGATTGAGGACTCTGTCCCCGGACCAAGTCTGCCCCCCGTTTTGTCCCCGGATTGGATTTGAACAGGGGCTAGGGCAATTTTAAAGACAGTCAGTGCAGAATAAAAAAAAAAATCTGAAATACACACGCTCTGCCGCTCCTACTAGCTTAGGGGGGTGTATTTTTTTCCATTATCTGTGCCCCTTTCTGATGATCATGTGCTGGTCGGAGCGGAGGGAATATTTCTTCAGTTTCGGGTGTATGCCTATTCAGCTCCGCTCGCATGTTCTTCTGCCTTGGCTAAAGTCCCGGCCAGCCGCCTGCCTATCTCCTTGCCTTCCCTGGTGGAGTGATCTTCCTCCGCACTCCACCCAGTAGTAGCCAGGGCCCGAAGAGTGAGACTTGACAGGCTGCGAGGCGGGCGGCGGCGACGGGCAGATAGCCGCTGATTGCCGCCATTACTAATAAAAAAAAAAAGTCCCCGGATTTCATTTTAAAAATCTGGACACCTTAGTTTATATTCACTTACATGCGTTTTTGGTTCTCTCTGTGCAGTCCACACAGTCTGGTCTTACCAATTCCTGACAATATGGTGTACAGTATCTTCTCCTCATTTGTTGGGAACATGACGTTATATTGAGGAATGGAGATGGACCTTTCATATGGTGTACAGTATCCCCCCCTCATTTGTTGGGAACATGACATTATATTGAGGAATGGAGATGGACTTTTCATATGGTGTACAGTATCTCCTCCTCATTTGTTGGGAATATGACGTTATATTGAGGAATGGAGATGGACTTTTCATATGGCCTTCTCTGTGTCTGTCTGTCCACCTGCAAGGTGATTAATGTGGCCAGTCTCTGGGAGGAGACCAAACCTGATTTAAGCCAGCCAAGCCTACAATCTCAGTATCTCCTCATTTGTTGGGAACATGACATTATATTGAGGAATGGAGATGGACCTTTCATATGGTGTACAGTATCTCCTCCTCATTTGTTTGGAACATGACATTATATTGAGGAATGGAGATGGACCTTTCATATGGTGTACAGTATCTCCTCCTCATTTGTTGGGAATATGACGTTATATTGAGGAATGGAGATGGACTTTTCATATGGCCTTCTCTGTGTCTGTCTGTCCACCTGCAAGGTGATTAATGTGGCCAGTCTCTGGGAGGAGACCAAACCTGATTTAAGCCAGCCAAGCCTACAATCTCAGTATCTCCTCATTTGTTGGGAACATGACATTATATTGAGGAATGGAGATGGACCTTTCATATGGTGTACAGTATCCCCCCCTCATTTGTTGGAAACATGACATTATATTGAGGAATGGAGATGGACCTTCCATACAGTTTACATTATCTCCATCTTGTAAATAATTAAATACATATTTATAATGAAATAAAAATAAAAATGTGAATTTTTTCTGCAGTTAATGTTAATTACTTACTTGTGTCTATATGTAGAGAAGATTCCTCCTGTTTACTTTTTATAATCATCTCCCCCTCCTCCATAGACTGCTGATCTCCACTCACCAACCTCTCTTCTTCTTCCTCTTTAACGTCAACTTTGATGTCTTTCGGTTCTTCACCCTAAACTCCAAAGGTGATAGTACAGATTTGTAAAAAATAACAAGAAATTATATACAAGACTTATCTTTTTTTTTTTTTATAATCACCTTTTTCCTTTAATGCAACAAATTTCAATATACAACAAAAAACAGAAGACATACCATACAGCAGGGATGGACTGGCCATCGGGACTATCTGGAGTTTCCCGGAGGGCCGATGACTCAGTGGGCCGTTTAAAAAAAAAAAAAAAATTTTTTGTGGGCCGTTTTTTTATGCAGAGTTTGGTGGCAGCGGGACCGTGGCAGCAAACAGCTGGGGTGAATTCGGGGAAGGTGGCCAGCGAGGAGGGCAGTTGGATGTAAAAGCTGAGGAGGGAGAAGAACTCCACCCCCTCCCTGACCACCGAAGAGGCGAACAGGAGCTAGTGCGGCCACCCCGGCGCTCCCAGAACCTCGATTCTTCCACCTCCTCTCTGCTCCAGGAACCATGCGGCCTGGGACGGAGGGCAGGCTGACTGGGAGCCCAGAGGAAGATAACATGCGCCGCTGTAAGGAGCAGTGCAACGAGAGCACCCTCTGGATCAAGAGGGAGACTCGGCACTGCCGCTGCTGGCCATCAGGTACCCGGCATCCTACAAAAACATCCCAGAACACTGAGACAGCAGGGGGGTGAGCAGAGGAGGGACTGCAGAAAGGGACAGTGCTATGTGGTCTGTCTCAGCCCTCCCCTCTATCTCTCTGCCCCCTCTGTCTCTCAGTCCCCCCTCTGTTTCTCAGTCCCCATGTCTCTCAGTCCCCCCTCTTTCAGCCCCCTCCTCTGTTTCTCAGCCCCCCCCCACTATCTCTCAGACCCCCCTCTGTCTCTCAGACCCCTCCTCTGTCTCTCAGACCCCTCCTCTGTCTCTCAGACCCCTCCTCTGTCTCTCAGACCCCCCCTCTGTCTCTCAGCCCCCCTTTTAGCCCCCTCCTCTGTCTCTCAGCTCCCCCTCTGTCTCTCAGCTCCCCTCTGTCTCTCAGCCCCCTCCTCTGTCTCTCAGCTCTCCTCCTCTGTCTCTCAGCCCCCCTCTGTCTCTCAGCTCCCCTTTTTCTCTGCCCCTGTCTCTCATACCCCTCCTCTGTCTCTCAGCCCCCTCCTCTATCTCTCATCTCTCCCCCTCTCTGTCTCTTAGACCCCCCTATGTCTCTTTTTGTTGTAGTTTTCTCAACCAACATAATTATTTTTGGTTTTATGGTCGCTTTTATTTGCAGCATAAGGGAGTTGCGATGGGAGCAAAGTTTGTTCCCAGTCTAGCAAACCTTTTTATGGCCAAGTGGTAGGAGGATGCCGTTTATGCCCTGGAGCACCCGCAGTTAATCATGTGGGCCAGGTACATAGATGACATCCTCCTCCTATGGGCTGGCACCCCTGAATCTCTTGAAAATTTATTTTTAGAGCTCAATGAGAATGACAGGGATTTCACTTACATACGAATTTAGCCAGTCTAAAATCCATTTTTTGGATCTTGACATAGAAAGGTCTGAGTATCAATTTAAGTTCAGTATGTATTTCAAACCTACGGATAGGAACGGATACATACCCACAGACAGTTGCCACCATAAGTCTTGGCTAAAGTCCGTTCCTAAAAGTCAATTCCTGCGACTTTGCAGGAATTGTACTGATACAGAAACTTTCAGGAAACAAGCAGACATTCTGAGAGGCCGGTTTATTGTAAAAGGACATGACAATCGAGAGGTCGCAAACGAGATGACTAAGGTTCTGAATATCGACCGATCTCTATTGTTAACAGATAGACCCCAAAGATAAAGGGAAGACAATTTCAGATGGTCTTTTCTTACAGCCTTTTCTACCCAATATAAGCAAATCAAGGCCATTTTTGAACAACATTGGGGTATCTTGAGGAATGATTGAATCCTCGGTACACTTTTACCAGAAAGACCTAAAGTGATATACCGAGGAGTGCCCTCACTTAAAAGTAAAATTGCACCAACCATCATTAATCCTCCGATTAGGCCAACATTTTTTCATAACTGGACAGGCTACCACCCCTGCAAAAAATGCCTTGTATGCCAGTATACCACCTGTGGGAGGAAGGCTAGTAGGGAATTTAGGTCCACAGCGACTAATCGGGTCTATCCAATCAAACCATTCTGTACATGCGCAACCATTAATGTCGTGTATTTACTGACATGTCCATGTGGTAAACAATATGTTGGGCGAACCATTAGGTCATTCACGACCAGGGTAACTGAACATATTAACTTAATGAAGTTTGGGAGTGTCAAACACACGGTTACTCTGCATTATCGGCAACACCATGCCCGTGATCCAACAGGGACCCAATTCTTGATTATTGACCGTTATGTTGCTCCATGGAGGGATGGGGCTAATACTAGAGGAGTTTCCAGACTCAAAACTTTCTGGATTTACGAGTTACAGACTCACCACCCACAGGGGTTAAATGTGGAGTGGGATATTAACGCTTTTATTAATAGATCTTGACTCCAAGGATGATTTTTCACATATATCTTGTAGTATTTTATCCTTTTATACCTTTTTATATCTTTTTTATTATCATATATTTTTTAGTACTCATTTTTATTACTTATTTATTTAAGTAATTTGCATCCGTCAACCATTTAGCTACCATTTATATGGCGAGTTTGTGTTTGACGGTTAAATTTATGTTGGATTCGAATAATTAACCAATATTAGCATCCTAGATTGTTAGGGATGACCCCAGTTCAATTAGACCTATATTATGACTATAGCATCTGTGATTATATGGACTTGGGGAATTTATATTTAATTTGAATTATTTATTTAATATATATGTCCTGTCCATTTTAATGATGTGGCCTGGCTGAACTTTCTTATCTCACTGCTGATTTGATCGGTACCAATATCCTCCAGCTTATAGCTGAATGTTAGGTGACCAGGCCTCGCTTTGATAGCGAGGTTTGGTTGCTATTATGACCCTAGTGCGTGCCAGGCCTCGCTTTCATGGAGAGGTTTGGGCGGCGCATTGTGATCTCCGGGCCCCGCTTTGAGAGCGAGGCTTGGGGTTAATTTCAATGTTCTTCTGTCCATAGCGAGGCTTGGTGCAGTGATTTCACCATGCCTCGCTTTGATAGTGAGGCTTGGGGATCCCTTTCAATGTTCCTGTTTAAAGCGAAAGTGATGTCAGCCAGCCTCGTCTTCATAGAGAGGCTTGGAAGGCGCTTCTCGTTCTATATGGCTGATATAGAATTTCTGGCCATGTTTATACTGCCTATTCATCTAATATTTGTTGGCAATATTATTCTATTCTATTGGTAAGACTTTTTTAATCAAAATGGGACGTTTTAAAATAGCGTCCGCCACTTCCTGTCTACCAACAGGAAGTGATGTAATTTCCAGAGTCATGGTCACTCCAGCTGGGGTCATTCCATCTATAAATATCGGTGTTGTTGTGGGGGTCCACACCCCAGATGATGACTGTTTAGTTGAAATGCGTCGGGTGGACCCATTCACACACATCGCTCTTGCACTTTGTGATATGCCTATGAGGTTCTTCCAAATGTGAGTGTTCATTCTTAATCTTTTTAATAAATACTACCTTGTACGGTATCACACTATGTGAGTTTTTTTCCCATTACGCATGTTATGTGGTTACCGTATCTCTGGCTCCAACAAGGCTACATGTATTTTACACTTCCTGGTGTTTATTGGAATTTGCGGTGCCAGGGGAAGCACAGTGGTGTAGTGGTTAGCATAGAAGAAAGGAAACAAGGGTGCACCAGCCTAGTGTATTATCGTTTAGGATAGATTTTATTAAAAAAGCATAGATACTACTTACAAGTGTAGCAGGAAAAAACTAGCAGTGCAATGATATTCCAAATAGATGGCAGCTGAGACATGAGCTCGAAACCATACTCCACAGACGCACCGCGCATATGAATGGAGCCACTGCCGGCTTACGCGTTTCGAAGTCATACACTTCTTCCTCAGAGCCCAGCAGTGCTTACACCTCATGTAGCACTCCATTTATAGACACATGGATATGAGAGCTCCAGCACAATCAGAGGGCGGGCCCACCCGGGGCCAGGGAATCAAACCCCTCCCACCCCACTACAGATAACCAACACAGCTGATAGACTAGACCCACAAGATGGTAGCAGAGGGGCTGTCCAAACACGGTACTCATACACTGGGTATTAATGACCCCATCAAAATACATCGGGTGCTGACACAGGGTGCTCGTGAGTCATATACTTAGACTAGAACTGCTATACAGGCCATACTTCCATTTATCAGCACAGCTCTAATCGATATTAGGGACCACTAAATGGCAACCACATAAAGGGCATGGGCACAGACTGCGGGCACAGGGTGTAGTCCGGATGTCACCAGCAGGCGATGCGGCCAAGTGACAAAAGGTCACCTCCAGGCACTTACTATTTGATGGGGCTGGCGGCGCTGTAGTACTTACCGCTCGCTCGCACGATCGTACCCCCCCCGGCTGACAAGCCGCGCGTGGAGCGCAAACAGACCTGTCTGCGTTCCACGAAAACCGGAAGTAGACGGACTCAGTCACTTCCTGTGCGTCGGCCGTCACTCTGCTATTGGCTCAATGGCCAAAACGTGACGCCGACATTGAGGGGGAGTCCCAACGAAGAGGCCGTTTGATAACCCCGGCCATCATTGTACAAAAGAGAGCAAAGCAATAGTACCATCAATGATAATAATAAAAAAGTGAAAGTAACGGGTAGTAAAGGGGACAGTCAGCCATCAGACCAGTAGGAACCAGTGATGTAGTTAGTAAGAATGAAAATAATTATGTTATCAGTAAAAATAAAAATAAAAAATGGAAAGAAAAAAAAAAATAAAGAGAAGAAATAAAAAAAAAAAAATAATAAATAAATAATAAAAAAAAAAATAATAATAATAAATAATAATAATAATAATAATAATAATAATAAAAAGAAAGAAAGGAAAATAGAGAAAAAAAAAAAGGGAAAAATAAAAATAATAATAAATTAGAATAAATTGAAATAAATTAAAATAAAATAAAATAAAACACAATAAAATAAAATAAAGTAAAATAGAAAGTGAAATAAAAAGTGAACTAAACATACACACACCAAACTACTTGGGGCCCTCATCCTAAATCAAAATAACCATTAAAACAACCATTAAAAAGGGGGCCCGCCACTAACAGCGCTGAAGCTACTCACATCCCTGCACCCAGAAGTTCGCATGTGGACCCTGGAGGGAGGACTGATGTAGCCGCGGGGCTTACGGCGTGTGCATAAGCGTACTAAACGCATTGCTATCACAATGGATTCAAAGCAGTATATAAGAATGATGCCAAATAAATAAATTAAAGCATAAACCCATATAAACATATGGTATATAAACATATACATACATAAATATATATATATAAAATATGTATATGCATAAAAGCAAACTGCATAAAGAAAATCACATACAAGAGTATATAGAAAATGTGACACAAATTGGTCATATTGGCAGACCCCCGCGGTACCATCATGGCCTCCCTTACACATATCCACACACAAGCTAACCTGCTGGTGCAGAATCCAGTGTCCACACCTAAGTGCTACAGAATAAAATCACCAACCCGTTCTACCTAGGCCATTGCAAAGGACGTAATTGCAATGGAACTAAATATTAAAAGAACATATTATACAAGACAGCATACATGTAGCCAAACTATATAAAAGGAAATACTTAACATAGTCAAACATGTAAAACATGTAAAACGGGAGGATTATAACAGACATCAATTGTCACATATATCGCTTTGATGCATAATAGATTAAAAACAATATTAAAATTAAATAGACTTAGATGGACGGATATCATGAACCATGTTAAATATGGACTAAGGACATGGACTAAGAAGGGCCAGAAGGGCCTAAAGGCATACTGAATCACTGCCATTACGCTAAAACTAAGGACTGGAGAGGGTACAAAATGCAAAGGGATGGGGGAGGGGGGGATGGGCCCGGGATTGCCTACAGAAATGGAATAGTAAGAAGATTTTACGGGGGGTTGCTGACCGAATTGACAGTTTTAGAACAATGACCAAACCAGTCTATTAATTAATTTTATGTATCTCAGGGTCCTCATTCAACCCCCCAGGGGTGAGACTTCCAAGAGTGAAGATCCAGTAGGCCTCACGTTTACAGAGCCTCTGGTGTCTCCTCCCCCTATCAAGATCTCCTCCAATGGACTCAATCCCAAAGACTTTCATCCCAGATGGATCACCCTGGTGAGATTCTTCAAAGTGCCTAGGGACCAGATATTTCGTTCTAGTCTTAATAATGTCGCACTTATGTTCGCCTATCCGTACTCTCATAGGACGAGAAGTGCGGCCTACATAGAGACGCCCACAAGGGCACATGATCCCATAGACAACAAATTCTGTCCCACAGTTGATGAATTGCTTGAGCTTGTGCACCTTACCATCTATACCGACCACTGTTTTCTTCCTATGACACATGAATACACAAGTGCCACAGTTCTTAACACTGCATTTATAGCTTCCTTTTTGATCAAAAATTGTTGACCAAGCATTGGTAGTGACACTAGTGGGCTTCTTAACCCTGCTTGGAGCAACTATACTTCTCAGGTCCCGTGGCCTCCTGAACACTATATTGGGTCTGTCAGGAAGATGATCACACAGCACGGGATCCTGTTTCAGAATACTCCAATTCTTCTTAAGGATATTCTGCATCTCAAAAGCCTTGTTAGTATATTGTGTGGAGAAGCGAGCATGGGGAGTGTCAGGACTTAGAGCCAGGGCTGACTGTCGAGTACCCTCTGATGGATTGTCATAGAGATCTGCATATTTTTTATATGCAGTCTCTATGAGTAAGGGGTCATAATCTTTTTCCTGAAATTTCTTTATAAGGAGCTTACTCTGAGCAAGATAATCCTCCTTCCTGGTACATGTACGTTTTAATCTGCAGAACTGCCCATATGGGATGTTTTTTATCCATCTGGGATGGTGGTTGCTCTTAGCGTGGAGGAAAGAGTTACCCCCACTAGGCTTAAAATGTGTCCTAGAGAAGATATTGCCATTCATGTCGCTCCTGAGTTCAAGATCCAAAAAGACCAAGGAATCATCACTGACGACATGGGTGAATCTGATGCCAAAAGGATTGGACCCGCAGTACTCTAGAAAGTTGTTCAATTCAGAATCCGTGCCTTCCCAGATGATAAGTATATCATCTATATAGCGTGAGAACAGGACCAGGTTTGCCCCAAATGGATTGTTGTTCCAAATGAAGTCATTCTCCCAGAACCCCATAAAGAGGTTTGCATAGCTTGGGGCAAACCTGGCTCCCATAGCTGTACCCTTGATCTGCAGGTAATGTTCCCCTAAAAAGGAGAAATGATTATGTGTAAGGGCAAACTCTACACTGTCCAGTATGAACTTAGCCTGTAGGGGGTTCAGTTCATTAGCCTCCAGGAAATAGTAGCCTAACGCCCTCAGACCAAAAGTGTGTTCAATAGATGTATACAACGAAGCTACATCGAGCGAGAGCCATCTGTAACTGGGCTGCCACTCATAGTGTGACAGAGTCTCCAGCATATGGCCGGAGTCTCTGACGAAAGATGGAAGTCTCGTCACCAAATCTTGTAAGAAATGATCAATATAGCAACCCAAATTACTAGTAATACTATCGATGCCAGCAATAATGGGTCTGCCAGGCGGGTTCACTTCGCTCTTGTGCACTTTTGGAATATGGTAGAAATGTGGAGTGGCTGCATGCCTATTGTAAAGGAAATAGTATTCATTCTTAGTGAGCACTGCATCTAGAAGGGCCTGATCCAAGAGCACCTTAAGATCTTTAGTGTACTCAATAACAGGATCTTTTTTCAGTCTCCTATAAGTATCCACATCCCCCAGTAGTCTCATAGCCTCTGCGATGTAATACACCCTATTCTGAATGACAAGACTTCCACCCTTGTCAGCTTTTCTGATAATAACATCTTGGTTCTGTTTTAACCTGTCAACGGTCTTCCCTAGATTATCAGAATGCTTGGCAAACTGATTCTTACCCATCACATCGTGGCGAAACCTGGTCTTAAAAGATTCAAACACCACGTCATAGAAGGTGGAAATAAATCTATCCTTAGCCCAGTGGGGGAAGAAGGACGACCTAGGTCTAAGCGAGGTGTGGCACATGGCGTTCTCAGTGAGGATGCCTGATTCGACCCCTAGCGTCTCAGCAGACTGGGCCTCTAAAAAGAGGTCCTCAAGCAAATTGAGGGCCAAATCTTCCTCCACACTAGCATCAATGGAGACTGGATGGATCAATTCAACCTCACTATTGGCCACGGCATCTCTACCCCTTTCTTTAAGAATATAGTACCGCTGGATAGTGAGCTTCCTTATATACTTATTGAGATCTATAAACAGCTCAAATAAATTGGGTGTACTGGGTGGAGCAAAGTTCAAACCCTTTCGTAGAAGATCAAGCTCCGTATCGGTAAACACGGAGCATGATAAATTATAGATCTTAATAGTGGAGTGAGAAGTCTCTAAAGCCTGCCTCTTTTTGTGTCCCTTTCCTCCTCTCTTTCCTCATCTGGTTCTTCTCCTCTCTTCCTCGCTTTTTTGGATAATGGAGTGGCCAGCTGGGGATTCACCATCGCATTTTCCGCTGCTTCCACCCCTACGGCCGCAACTTCCATCCCTAAAAAAATGTTGTTTGAAGACGTATCATTGACTACACTGATACTAATTGAATCAGTGATTGGGTTTTCTAGGATGCTAAAGGGATTGTGGATCAAAATCTCACCTCCGGACTCAAGACTGAGTTGGGTGTCAATACTGGCATGTGTGTCGGTCACCTCCTTCCTAGGGGGGGCTGATTGAGCTGGGGGGAGAGCCAGTCTGGCTCTTATAGGTGACTGATGTTGATTTTTATTTTTAGACTTATTCTGCCAAACTTTATGCTTCCCTTTATGCCTAACTTGGTTTTTGTACCAATGGTTGGAGTTGTTGTAGTTGTTGGTGGGATGACCGGAATTATCAGTCCGGATATTTGAGTGGGGCTTAGAAGGGCGGGGAGCTTGTGATAGGGCAATGAGACGTGACGCCACAGTAGTAGCAGCAGCAGATGAATTACTAGCATCAGGCTTACATTTAAAATTGGAATTGATGGCACCTCTTGCAGTTGTTTTAGGTTTTTTCCAATTGAACTCCTGATTGTTCAGGTAGTCCAAACGGTCCCTTTCAAACTTCCCTGATTTTTTACTAATGAGGTCTGTCTCATACTTCATCATTTGTTCATTGATTTTCAAATCCCAACTTTCAAATGATGTAACATCGGAAAGCAGAGATAATTCATCCTGCAACAAGATAATGTCAGCACGAATCTTAATGAGGTTGCGTTCCCTTTGAGTGATGATGAACTGCAGCCACATTTGATTGCAATCGTGCAGGCAGGATATCCATTTCTCATTGAGGTCTCCATCAAGAAATGAGCATAGCTTAGTAATCCTTAAACCTCTAGGTATTCTTTTAAATTCTAAATACTTCTGCAGCAATAAAATGTCCCACCACTGTAGCATCTCTTTTTCTAGTGCATCCTGACACTCCGCATGCTCGCTTCTCCACGCAATATACTAACAAGGCTTTTGAGATACAGAATATCCTTAAGAAGAATTGGAGTATTCTGAAACAGGATCCCGTGCTGTGTGATCATCTTCCTGACAGACCCAATATAGTGTTCAGGAGGCCACGGGACCTGAGAAGTATAGTTGCTCCAAGCAGGGTTAAGAAGCCCACTAGTGTCACTACCAATGCTTGGTCAACAATTTTTGATCAAAAAGGAAGCTATAAATGCAGTGTTAAGAACTGTGGCACTTGTGTATTCATGTGTCATAGGAAGAAAACAGTGGTCGGTATAGATGGTAAGGTGCACAAGCTCAAGCAATTCATCAACTGTGGGACAGAATTTGTTGTCTATGGGATCATGTGCCCTTGTGGGCGTCTCTATGTAGGCCGCACTTCTCGTCCTATGAGAGTACGGATAGGCGAACATAAGTGCGACATTATTAAGACTAGAACGAAATATCCAGTCCCTAGGCACTTTGAAGAATCTCACCAGGGTGATCCATCTGGGATGAAAGTCTTTGGGATTGAGTCCATTGGAGGAGATCTTGATAGGGGGAGGAGACACCAGAGGCTCTGTAAACGTGAGGCCTACTGGATCTTCACTCTTGGAAGTCTCACCCCTGGGGGGTTGAATGAGGACCCTGAGATACATAAAATTAATTAATAGACTGGTTTGGTCATTGTTCTAAAACTGTCAATTCGGTCAGCAACCCCCCGTAAAATCTTCTTACTATTCCATTTCTGTAGGCAATCCCGGGCCCATCCCCCCCTCCCCCATCCCTTTGCATTTTGTACCCTCTCCAGTCCTTAGTTTTAGCGTAATGGCAGTGATTCAGTATGCCTTTAGGCCCTTCTGGCCCTTCTTAGTCCATGTCCTTAGTCCATATTTAACATGGTTCATGATATCCGTCCATCTAAGTCTATTTAATTTTAATATTGTTTTTAATCTATTATGCATCAAAGCGATATATGTGACAATTGATGTCTGTTATAATCCTCCCGTTTTACATGTTTTACATGTTTGACTATGTTAAGTATTTCCTTTTATATAGTTTGGCTACATGTATGCTGTCTTGTATAATATGTTCTTTTAATATTTAGTTCCATTGCGATTACGTCCTTTGCAATGGCCTAGGTAGAACGGGTTGGTGATTTTATTCTGTAGCACTTAGGTGTGGACACTGGATTCTGCACCAGCATGTTAGCTTGTGTGTGGATATGTGTAAGGGAGGCCATGATGGTACCGCGGGGGTCTGCCAATATGACCAATTTGTGTCACATTTTCTATATACTCTTGTATGTGATTTTCTTTATGCAGTTTGCTTTTATGCATATACATATTTTATATATATTTATGTATGTATATGTTTATATACCATATGTTTATATGGGTTTATGCTTTTATTTATTTATTTGGCATCATTCTTATATACTGCTTTGAATCCATTGTGATAGCAATGCGTTTAGTACGCTTATGCACACGCCGTAAGCCCCGCGGCTACATCAGTCCTCCCTCCAGGGTCCACATGCGAACTTTTGGGTGCAGGGATGTGAGTAGCTTCAGCGCTGTTAGTGGCGGGCCCCCTTTTTAATGGTTGTTTTAATGGTTATTTTGATTTAGGATGAGGGCCCCAAGTAGTTTGGTGTGTGTATGTTTAGTTCACTTTTTATTTCACTTTCTATTTTACTTTATTTTATTTTATTGTGTTTTATTTTATTTTATTTTAATTTATTTCAATTTATTCTAATTTATTATTATTTTTATTTTTCCCCTTTTTTTTTTTTCTCTATTTTCCTTTCTTTCTTTTTATTATTATTATTATTATTTATTATTATTATTATTTTTTTTATTATTTATTTATTATTTTTTATTTCTTCTCTTTATTTTATTTTTTCTTTCCATTTTTTATTTTTATTTTTACTGATAACATAATTATTTTCATTCTTACTAACTACATCACTGGTTCCTACTGGTCTGATGGCTGACTGTCCCCTTTACTACCCGTTACTTTCACTTTTTTATTATTATCATTGATGGTACTATTGCTTTGCTCTCTTTTGTACAATGATGGCCGGGGTTATCAAACGGCCTCTTCGTTGGGACTCCCCCTCAATGTCGGCGTCACGTTTTGGCCATTGAGCCAATAGCAGAGTGACGGCCGACGCACAGGAAGTGACTGAGTCCGTCTACTTCCGGTTTTCGTGGAACGCAGACAGGTCTGTTTGCGCTCCACGCGCGGCTTGTCAGCCGGGGGGGGGGGGTACGATCGTGCGAGCGAGCGGTAAGTACTACAGCGCCGCCAGCCCCATCAAATAGTAAGTGCCTGGAGGTGACCTTTTGTCACTTGGCCGCATCGCCTGCTGGTGACATCCGGACTACACCCTGTGCCCGCAGTCTGTGCCCATGCCCTTTATGTGGTTGCCATTTAGTGGTCCCTAATATCGATTAGAGCTGTGCTGATAAATGGAAGTATGGCCTGTATAGCAGTTCTAGTCTAAGTATATGACTCACGAGCACCCTGTGTCAGCACCCGATGTATTTTGATGGGGTCATTAATACCCAGTGTATGAGTACCGTGTTTGGACAGCCCCTCTGCTACCATCTTGTGGGTCTAGTCTATCAGCTGTGTTGGTTATCTGTAGTGGGGTGGGAGGGGTTTGATTCCCTGGCCCCGGGTGGGCCCGCCCTCTGATTGTGCTGGAGCTCTCATATCCATGTGTCTATAAATGGAGTGCTACATGAGGTGTAAGCACTGCTGGGCTCTGAGGAAGAAGTGTATGACTTCGAAACGCGTAAGCCGGCAGTGGCTCCATTCATATGCGCGGTGC
The DNA here is from genome assembly GCA_029206835.1 of Rana muscosa. NCBI lineage: Eukaryota > Metazoa > Chordata > Amphibia > Anura > Ranidae > Rana > Rana muscosa. The sequence continues at coordinate 399,656,196 of CM055123.1, read as the reverse complement.
GTCTGTGGAGTATGGTTTCGAGCTCATGTCTCAGCTGCCATCTATTTGGAATATCATTGCACTGCTAGTTTTTTCCTGCTACACTTGTAAGTAGTAGCTATGCTTTTTTAATAAAATCTATCCTAAACGATCATACACTAGGCTGGTGCACCCTTGTTTCCTTTCTTCTATTCTGCACTAGGACACCCCTGTCCATGAAGGGCTGCAAAGCCGGTGTTAGCATCGTGCAAGATTGACTGCTAGAGGATCCACTTGTGCGCAGGAGTTTTTGTGTGCTGTTTTCAAAAATACTTAGTGTAGTGGTTAGCACTTTCACCTAGCAGCAAAAGGGTTGCTGGTTCAAATCCTGACCACAACACCATCTGCCTGGAGTTTGCATGTTCTCCCTGTGTCTGCGTGGGTTTCCTCCGGGTACTCCGGTTTCCTCCCACACTCCAAAGACATTCTGGTAGGGTAATTGGATCCTGTCCAAATTGGCCCAGTATATATGTGTACAAATGTGTCTCCCAAGCGTGTCGAGATCTTACGGGGTAAATGACCGCACCAGCCAGCAAGACACTGGCTGCAAAAAGCGCCTTGAGGAGATTCTGTTTGCAATTGTAGCGCCATTCATTCATTCATTCATTCATTCAACTGATATGTGGATTCAGGACCAGCTGGATACATCTTGCTGACTGATTATACAAGCCTGTTTTGACTTGGGTGGTATAAACCTCACCAAGTCAACACCATCTGGTAAGTCTCCTCCTTATATCGGTGGTGGTGTCTCTATCCTTTCACAGTGGGTCATATCCATGTGGAATTCTTCATTTCAACCTTGCAGTTTTTTCTACACTTTTGGACTGTTATTTGTGTTTGGTCACAATAGAGGACTGAAAAAATTGCTGTGGGGTGTGGTGCTGCTCACTCTTCAGGTGTGACCCAGAAGATAAAGATAGGCTAATCTTATTCAAAGATAAAAAGGAGGTGGAAATATCGGGACTAGTTGCTTGTCACCCAAAAAGGTTACTGGGTTCCAATCATTGAACCAAAGTCCCCTGCGGTGGGGAGATAACAGTATAAGTGGGTGCAAAAATATAATAAATGACAAAACCTTCCAATCACATACCCACACCTCCCAAAGCCAATAGAGGCAGAATAACACAATGAGAGGCTGGGATTGCCCCTATGTAAGGTACGATAATAGTGTATTAAACAAAAATAGTGCCAGAAAATATTCAATAATATAAATAATACTAGATGTATCTGTGAGTTAGCTAAATTGCATAAGGGTCATATACCACAATAGATATGCATGTGACCAAAAAAGGGGGAATTGATTCCTCAAATATTGTGAACCAAATGGTTATAAAATGTCCAAAAAAATCAATTTATAGTCCACACAATGTATGGTGATTTCAAAGTGTCCACAGTGAAACTAATAAATGACAAAAAATCTTCCAGTGACTTTGACAGATGCTCCCCCTCAAGGGTCCCTACTCACCAGCTCCTCGCACCCCTACATGGGTAGACAGCATATACGGCTGGATCCAGGTGGGGTCCCGATTTCCCGATCTGTTACTTCCGGGATAGGGTATGTAGCCATAGCGGGTCTCTAAAAAATCCTTGGTTTCTCACATCCAGAGATGATTTGGTTGAGGCGTCTCAGAAAACGTTCAATACGAAACGTGCGTAAGGCGGAACCACGCACATCACGCTGTGTCCATCCGGGTACCTGAGACTGGTGTGCAGCTGAGGCGCACGCTGCGATCCTAGTCATACGGATACCGTGGAGCTGTATTTTCGAAATTACCATGCCTTTGGAGGCAGCCTTTTATGTTTTGATTTTAACTTTATTTTAATAAACTATCTGAATTTTACTGCACTATGGGAGCCTATCACTTTCTTTACTGAGGGCACTGGACAATCGCTGTTTGTCAACCAAATCATCTCTGGATGTGAGAAACCGAGGATTTTTTGGAGACCCGCTATGGCTACATACCCTATCCCAGAAGTAACAGATCGGGAAATTGGGACCCCCACCTGGATCCAGCCGTATATGCTGTCTACCCCTGTAGGGGTGCGAGGAGCTGGTGAGTAGGGACCCTTGAGGGGGAGCATCTGTCAAAGTCACTGGAAGATTTTTTGTCATTTAATTAGTTTCACTGTGGACACTTTGAAATCACCATACACTGTGTGGACTATAAATTGATTTATTTGGACATTTTATAACCATTTGGTTCGCAATATTTGAGGAATCAATTCCCCCTTTTTTGGTCACATGCATATCTATTGTGGTATATGACCCTTATGCAATTTAGCTAACTCACAGATACATCTAGTATTATTTATATTATTGAATATTTTCTGGCACTATTTTTGTTTAATACACTATTATCGTACCTTACATAGGGGCAATCCCAGCCTCTCATTGTGTTATCAGGCCTCTATTGGCTTTGGGAGGTGTGGGTATGTGATTGTAAGGTTTTGTCATTTATTATATTTTTTCACCCACTTATACTGTTATCTCCCCACCGCAGGGGACTTTGGTTCAATGATTGGAACCCAGTAACCTTTTGGGGTGACAAGCAACTAGTCCCGATATTTCCATCTCCTTTTTATTTTTGAATAAGATTAGCCTATCTTTATCTTCTGTGTCACACCTGAAGAGTGAGCAGCGCCACGCCCCACAGCAATTTTTTAATTTATCTAGGATCCTCTTGTAGGATCTTAATAGGGAGGCTGCAGCTCTACACACACATATATATAAACTTTCCTAAGCGCAGGAATACTACTTTTTCCACAATAGAGGACTGCTTCGTTCTGATTTATTTGTTACAATTTTTTTTTTTTTCACGGATCACACTTAGTCACTTGGTGTCACTGAAATTAAGATTTCATGTATATGTATGTTTGCAACATTTTTTTTTCTTTTTTTTTTTGCAACATTTGACATGTGTTGTCAACTGACTTATGCACAAAAATAAGCGCTACACTTCTTTCATATTCATTATCATGTTTAGAATAAATTTTTGGATCTACATGCTCAGTCCCATCTACCTGATGATGGTGAGGGACGGTGTGATCTTCCTGTGTGGAATCCCGGGAATACAGAGGATGGGGACATCTCTCTGGTGGGTTTCCGTTACTGGATAGAATAAACATCTGTTCTTCCTCTTTCATTTCAACTTTGAGCTCTTTCAGTTCTTCAACCTAAATACCAAAGATGAACGAACAGATTTGTAAAGAAGAACAAAAGATTATATAGAAGAAAGTCACATCATAGAGTTTAGAATAATTTAAAGGTCTACAAGCCGAGTCCCATCTACCTGGTCATGGTGAGGGATGGTGTGATCTTCCTCAATAGACTGCTGAGCTCCACCCACCAACGTCTCTTTATTTTCCTCTTTAATCTTAACATCGATGTCTTTCATTTCTTCATCCTAAACCCCAAAGATGATAGAAGACATTTGTAAAAAGAAGCAAGAAGTTACGTAGAAGAATTTACTCTTTTAGGTTTATATCCTTAATCCCATCTACCTGATGATAGTGAGGGATGGTGTGATCTTCCTGTGTGGAATCCCGGGAATACAGAGGACGAGGGTATCTCTCTGGTGGGTTCCCATTACTGGATCCATCTGTAGGAAACACACACACTGACTGAATACATTGTTTCTATGTGTTTATCAGATGATGGGGGATCTAGGTGGAGCCTCCGTACTGCTCTCTCCTTTACAATAAAGTCTCCTCTTACCCGGTGATGTGAGGGGCGGCTGATTCTCCATTATGACGTCCTTGTAGAGATCCTTGTGTCCTTCTAAATACTCCCACTCCTCCATGGAGAAATAGACAGTGACATCCTGACACCTTATAGGAACCTGACACACACAATGATACAGTCACCATCCAGACACATCCCTTGTCTGTTACTGGATAATGTCCCAGAATTCCCGGCACCGCTCACCACTCCTGTCAGCAGATCAGTGATCTTGTTGGTGACTTCTAGAATCTTCTTGGCACTGGTTACCTCTGTTGTCAGGCAGGGAGGTGGAGGCGCTGTGATGGGTGATGTCCTGTGAAGATAACTGCTGGGTGTTCATGGATCTCCAGATGTTTCCTTCACTATTTTATAATTCTGTATATAGAGAGAAAGTAATTATCAGTGAAGACGTTGTAGAATCCTTCTCTCCTCTCTAGATAGAAAAATGTTTTCATTATAGAGATAAGGATGAAGTCACGTGACCCTCCCAGAATCCTCCTCACCTCCCACTGATCTAAATAGGACACTCTTCTCTGTCGATATACTGAGAATTATTTGGACGTATATGTGTAATATGTGTAATGTCTATACTGGGGATGACCTCAAGATTCAGCCAAAAAAAAGTTTGGACCAAACCTTGACTGATCAGATGAACAACCGAACATTTACCCTTTCGGTGGGAGAAGAACATCATGTTGAACAGGGTTCAGCCTTAAGTATAACACAGATTATTTCCTTTCTCTTGTTCTTTCTATTTCTTTGCACATATGAGGATTTGAAGATGAGCAGACAGTGTTCATCCTTAAAGAGGAAGTAAACCCTCCTCTAGAAAAAAAAAAGAGCCTGCAAGACAAAGGCATAATGAGCTAGTATGCATAGCATACTAGCTCATTATGTAGTACTTACCTGAGATCGAAGCCCCCGCAGTGGCCCTCATTCCTCTCCTCCACCGCCGCCATCTCACTTCCTTGTATCGCAGCTCCGGCGCTGTGACTGGCCAGAGCTGCGATGATCGCCTTCACTTATGGCATGCTCAGTGCGCCTGCACCGTAGACATCGGTGCCCGTTTTTTGGGAAAATATATCCTTAGCCGTGTAGGTTAAGGAGATATTTCTTGCACCTACATGTAAGCCTTACTCTAGGCTTACCTGTAGGTCTAAGTGGTTTGTAAGGGTCTACAACCACTTTAAGTATAACACGGGGAATTTTTTAATTTTTTCTCATTGCTATCTTTCTCCTTTCAACCCCTCTTTCACTGAGGAGGGGCAGGATGCTAGGGGCGATTCTGTTTTATTTTTATTTTTTCGTAGTTTTATTTTTAAATTTGTTATTTGTATATAAATGTAGTAGAAAATACAAGGTATTTATAAACATAAAAATTTGTACTATGTGTAAGTAAAGAAGGAATATACATTGATATATGTTAATGTTCTCCCAATTGGAGATGTTTATTATGGTAATTTGATTCAATAAAGATATTTAAAAAAAAGAACATCATGTACAGTATCTCACAAAAGTAAGTACACCCCTCACATTTTTGTAAATATTTTCTTCTATCTTTTCATGTGACAACCCTGAGGAAATGACACTTTTCTACAATGTAAAGTAGTGAGTGTACAGCTTGTATAACGGTGTCAATTTTCTGTCCCCTCAAAATAACTCAACACATTAATGTCTATACTGCTGGTAACAAAAGTGAGTACACCCCTTAGTGAAAATGTCCAAATTGGGCCCAATTAGCCATTTTCCCTCCATGGTGTCATGTGACTCATTAGTGTTACAAGGTCTCAGGTGTGAATGGGGAGCAGGTGTGTTAAATTTGGTGTTATCGCTCTCACTCTCTCATACTGGTCACTGGAAGTTCAACATGGCACCTCATGGCAAAGAACTCTCTGAGGATCTGAATAAAATAATTGTTGTTCTACATAAAGAGGGCCTAGGCTATAGGAAGATGGCCAAGATCCCGAAACTGAGTTGCAGCACCAGCTCCCTCATGTGAACAATTAAAGGGTACATAGTATCCCTACTCATTCACAAAAAAAGTAAGGCGTAAACAAGTCACAGTTTTTACCTTTACTTAAAGAAAAAATGTCCCATGAAATCCATCCACTATCATTCTCTTCACCCAGTGATATAGATCAGTGCTCTTCAACCTTTTGGTAGTCAAGGCACCATTTAGAATTACACACAATCTCCAGGATACTCCAGTCTGAGGGCTGGTTGACACAAAGAGGTGCGCCCGAGCGCTTTTTTGCGCGTTCTGTTTTTTTTATTAGTCTGCTCTATGCTCGTGATACATGTGAAAAATGTGCTGGCATGATTTTTGGATTGAGCCCCACCAAAATACACGGTACTGCGGTATCATGCGTTTAATTGATCGCAAACAAACATGCAATGGGTGGAGGAGCGGGAGTGCCATTAGGAATTAATTGTGTCTGTGTGCAACTGCAAAAGGCAATGCATTTTTGTGAGGTGTGAAAAAAATCGTGAATTCACAAATTGTATCCCCCCCCCCCCCCCCGTGTGTGAAAAAGCCCAAATATGTGGTTTGGAAGATAGAGTTAAGGTTAAGTGGTCAGTAGCTTGTAACTCCCCCCATCCCCCCTGCTAGCACAACCCCCCCCAAAAAAAATGTTGCATCTAGTATAAACCCCTCCCCTCTTAAAGTACCCCCCTCCCAGCACAAATCTCCCTTCCTGATACAAACCCCCCCTTCCTAAATCCCTCATTCTAACACAAATTTCCCCTCCTGACACAAACCCTCCTTCCTGATAAACCCCCCCGCTAGACACAAACCCCCTTCCTAAATCCCCCTCCTAACACAAACCCTCCTTGCATGGAACAGCACAACAGCTGACTTTACGATTAGCTGTTATGATGTCGACACGGCGCCTGCACACAATAGGCGGTGGAAGAAATTTTTGTGTCACATTGTGCCTCGCACTACCGAGGGGTGTTGATGTCGCTGAGGGGCGGATTTGTACATGTTGGGGGCAGATTTCTAAAAGATGGCCAATGCTGCCAGACAAACCAACTACGCCCTGCAAACCCGCCCTTCAGTTGACTAAACTCGCCCTGCAAGCGTCCAGGAAAAATAGCATGAAAAGATTTGTTTTGTAGCACTGCCCATTCTTTACAAATCCATCCCTCACCGACATGAACACGCCTCGGTAGCGAGAGGCACAATCTGACACAAAAATTTGTTTCGTCGGCTATTGTGCGCAGGCGCCATCTCTCCATCACAACAGCTAATCATAAAATCCACTGTTGTGCTGTTCCATTCTTCCCGGCACTTCTTGATAGCGGGGACAATATCAGACAGAACACCGGCAAATCTGAAAGTTTTGCAGCCACCGACCTGCCCTTAGCAACCGATGACTTAATTGGTTGGTAGGATGCAGGCGGGTGTCTTAGACGGCTTTCACTTTTTCCAAAAAAGTACAGATAACAACACAAAGCGGACAGAGAGCCCGGAGGAGGAACGGGATGTGCTCTCCCTCCTCTCTGTACTTCGCTTTCCTCCAACACTCCAATGATATGCTGGAAGGTTATTGGCTCCGATCTAAATTGTCCCCAGTATGTGTGTGTATGAATGTGAGTTAGGGGACCTTGGATTGTAAGCTCCTTTGGGGCAGAGACTGATGTGAATGTACAATATAAATATTTATTTATGTAAAGCACTGCGTAACTTGAAAACGTTATACAAGTACCTGTAATAAATAAATAATAAAATACATGTACCTTAAGATCCAGTAATGTCTGTACGCTATTTCCTAACGAGTCACCTCTCCTCTGGAACTTCCTTTCTTTTACCCTACATCACTTCCTGTCCATACATGACATCACTTCCTTCTTTGCGTTCCACGCTCAGGAGTGAGATCGCCATCTTGTGAAGAATTTAATTACTGCAGTCTTCATTCATACATTAAAACTCGGCACATTTACATTTTCGGTACATTTGTTATTTTTTGTTGTTTATCTTTATCCTCATGTACAAACCAAATAACAATAATAAAAAAAATATTATTTTCATAGTATTTTCAAAAGTATTCATACCCCTTGAAATTTTCCACATTTTGTCATGTTACAGCCAAAAACGGAAATGTATTTTATTAAGATTTTATGTGATAGACCAACACAAAGTAACACATAATTGTGAAGTTGAAGGAAAATGATAAAAGGTTTTCCAAAATTCTTACAAATAAATATGTGAAAAGTGTGACATACATTTGTATTCAGCCCCCCTCTGGTCTTCTGGGAGGCTCACAATACAGTGGTCCGGGGTGCATTGATCAGAATAGGAGCCCATCTTAAGAGGGAGAGAACTTTTTGCTTGGCTGCATAGTCTGGAGTGCTCCCATAAGGCCAACCTTGCTCGTACCACGTATCAAGATCTTAAGGTTCGTAAAAAGCTCTTATTTCACAAAACAAAACAAAAACTGGCATGGGCAATGTACGAATTCTCTAACAAACCGGGTACGATGTTGGCGCGGGCGCTGCGAGGTCCGCGTACAAAAACCTACATCCCCCATATTATGGTCTCCTCAGGGCAGGAGCTTCATACTTCTTCGGATATGGCAGCGGAGTTCAGATACTTTTATGAAGGCCTCTACAACTTGGACTGGATGTTTTTTCTGATAATTTGGAGGAACATCTCAAGCATGCCGGCATTATCTTCACAAGACTAATGGTCAGGACGACATGATCCGCAGCCACCTCCTCCCATCCACATACAAGTCCATGGGTGTCTTGGGACTGTAATTGATCCCTTGAAGACTGCTGCTGATGATGAGTGCTAGGCTCCACCTCCATGCTGACACAATCCTCCTCCTCCTCCTCCGTGATAGGCAGGCCAGCAGGAATACTGTCTGGATAAAGGGGGCCTTGAGAGGTAAGGAAGTCCTCCTCTTCCTCCCTCTGTTCTGCCTCAAGTGCCCTGTCCATTATTCCACACAGCGTGTGCTCCAACAGGTGGACAAGAGGGATAGTGTCACTGATGCATGCACTGTCACTGCTCACCATCCTCGTGGCCTCCTCAAATGGTGCCAGGACAGTGCATGCATCCCTGATCATGGCCCACTGGTGTGGGGAAAAGAATCCAAGCTCCCCTGACCCTGTCCTGGTGCCATATTGCAACAAATACTCATTGATGGCCCTCTGCTGCGTGTGCAGCCACTGCAGCATGGCAAACGTAGAGTTCCACCTGGTGGGCATGTCACAGATTAGGCAGTTCTTGGGCAGGTTGTATTCCTTTTGCAGGTCAGCCAGCCAAGCACTGGCATTATATGACCGGCGGAAATGCCCATAGAGTTTCCTGGCCTGTTTCAGGACCTCCTGTAAGCCTGGGTACCTGCCCAAGAACCGCTGCACCACCCAGTTAAGGACGTGAGCCAAACAGGGCATATGGGGCAGTTGTCCCTGTCGGAGGGCGGAGAGGAGGTTGGTGCCATTGTTGGAAACCACCTTTCCTGGCTTAAGCTGGCGTGGCGTCAACCACCTCTGAGCCTGCCCCTGCAGAGATGACAGAATCTCTGCCCCAGTGTGGCTTCTGTCCCCCAAGCACACCAGCTCAATCACCGCATGGCATCTTTTTGCCTGCGTACTTGCGTAGCCCCTTGAATGCCTACGGAGCACCGCTGGTTCCAAGGACAAAGCACAGGAAGAGGCCATGGAGGAAGAAGATGAGGGGGTTGAGGAGAGAGGTGTGTCAGAATCACCAGTAGTATCATTTTGGAGGCATGGTGGCAGAACAACCTCCAACACTACTGCACCTTGTCCTGCATCCTTCCCAGCTGCCAGCAGAGTCACCCAATGCGCCGTGAAAGAAAGGTAATGTCCCTGTCCATGCCTGCTGGACCATGAGTCAGCGGTAATATGCACCTTACCGCTGACCGCCCTGTCCAGCGAGGCCAAGACATTGCCTTCCACATGCCGGTAGAGAGCCGGAATCTCCTTCCGTGAGAAAAAGTGGCGTTTGGGAACCTGCCACTGAGGAACCGCACATTCCACAAACTCACGGAAGAAGGCAGAGTCTACCAACTGAAAAGGCAGCAGTTGAAGTGCTAGCAATTTAGCCAAGCTAGCATTTAACCGCTGGGAGTGAACTTCTTTCGGCGGTGCTGCAGCTGAGGCAGGGAAATTTGCCTTGTACAATCGGACGTCGGTGTACTGCTAGCAGAGTGCCCGCAAGTACTTGGCTGTGACACACCTAATTCTACACCTTCATTCCTCTCGGTGCAGGTTTAATAGAGGACTGAAGGTATAGTGGGGTTGGAGATCCCAGCTGATGAGGAGCAAGGAGAGGTCCGCTTTGTTCTTTGGTGTGGGTCTTTTTTGTATGCCTGCCAACGGACTGCATGGCAGGTCGACATATGTCTGGTCAAGCACGTGGTGCCCAAGCGGCTCATGTTTTGGCCACGCGAGATACGCCTCAAACATATGTTGCAAATAGCAACGGTGCGATCTGCTGCACACGTCTCAAGAAAGGCCCACACCAAAGAACTTTTGGAATAACATGCAGAGACAGCAGCGCCCTGAACATGCGGAACACTGCAGTGTGATGCAGCTGGTTGGCTGCCCATAAGCTGGCCACTGGAGGGCATCCTGCCTTGTTGGAGATGTGCCTCCTCCTCCTCCTCCTCTTTCCTATCAAGCACCCACGTGGGGTCAGTGACCTCATCATCCCCTCCCTCCTCATCACTGGAGCAAATCTGGCAGTATGCTGCAGCTGGGGGAACATGACTGCCAGATTGCTGTCCTTGTTGGGCACCCACTCTCTCTGGGCTCACATTACTGCCTTCCTCTAGCTGGGTACCATCATCGGAGCCTTCAAAACGCTGGGCATCCTCCTGGAGCATATACCCAACACTGTGGTCAAACCGTTCGGGGGACTCCTCAGGAGGACATGGTGGGGCTAGGGGGGAAGGAGTGACTGATGCCATTGAGCTGAGGGAAGAGGCCGCTTTGGCAGCTGCTTTGCCAGACAAAGTACCCTGAGCCTGCGTGAGAGAGCATGAGAAGGATGAGGACGGCTTGGCTATCCACTCTACCAAGTCTTCGGCATGTTGCGGCTCAACATGGCCAGCTGCCAAAAAGAAGGACAAGCATGTACCATGGCCACGTGCTGATGAGGATGTACCGTGTCCATGACCAGCATTGTTGCCTCTAGACACAGAGCCTGCTTGCCCTCTTTTATTGGCTCGTGACTGTCTGCCTCTCCTTGTTTGCCTTCCAGACATACTAATGGCCTGCAGTAAAATTTAGCTGCACAAAGTACTTGCAACTCCCTGCCTGTGGTATTTGTATGAGAACACCAGCAATTGTATTGAGGTAAGCTTTAGGTTCACACTGTGCAAAGGACACTAAAGCAAAATACTGCAGCTCCCTGCCTGTATTTGTATCAGAACACCAGCAATTGTATTCAGGTAAGCTTTTGGTGCACACTGTGCAAAGGACACAGTACACTAAGTGAAACACTGCAGCTAGCACAATCACCTGCCTGTCTGTCAGTATAGAGAATAACAGGAACGGATCTAGCTAAACTGAATACAGTGTGTAAATATATATACAACACCTAGGATGCATATATATCCTCTACACACTGTAACTGCAGCTAACTGACTCGCCTGCCTGCTCTAACTCAAATCAAATTTCACTGTCTCTCTCTCTCTGTCTTTTAAAAAACGCTGCAACACACTACACAAGGCCGCCAAGCCGGTGGCCTTATATAGTGTGGGGTGTGTACCTACTCCTCTGAGCCATGATTGGCCAAAGCCACCCTGGCTTTGGCCAATTACGGCTCTCTGTACCTACGGCACTTTGATTGGCCAAGCATGCGGATCATAGTGCATGCTTGGTCAATCATCAGCCAGCAATGCACTGTGATATCGCAGTGACTTATGGGCCGTGACGCGCCACTCGAATTTGACGCGCCACTCGAATAATGTTCGAAATTCGGCGAACAGCCGATGTTCGAGTCGAACATGGGTTTGATTCGAACTCGAAGCTCATCCCTATATCTGAGTGACATAAAATTAAATACCCAATGGAAGTGGTGCCAGCACACACTAAAGAAACAAAGAAAAAATGTAAAAAAGGAGGGGGGGGGGAATGAGGGATATAAACATATCAAGCACACGTTTCACCATCCGCAGACCGTCTGTTCCAGACCTTCTCATACCTAAGAGGACACCCTCCATGTACATAAATCAATTTCTTATATGGAAGAGTGTCGTTAACCTCTTTTTTCCAGCACTGAATTGTGGGGGGCAGGGCCTGCATCCAATTACGGGCCATTACCTTTCTCGCTAAGAAGAGCATCTCATGTAAAAAGGTACGCTGGGGTTTGTCAGAGTCTAATTCCGGCATCAGACCAAGCAGCCACATCTTTGGGTCTAGAGTAGCAGGAGAGCCCATCTGGTCATGCAGGAAACGTATCACCTGCATCCAGTATGCTTGGATAGTTGGGCAGGACCAGATAAGATGGTAGGAGGCTGGGGTGTGATCGCATAGGCGGCACCCTGGATTGTACATGGGTTTGAAACGCGCTATCCTCTGAGGAGTCAGGTCGTGAGGCGGTCTGACAGTTTGGGGGAGACTTTTTTAACGTCCTCCAAAATTTCATCGCAATCCTCATCCTCGATTAGTCCACCTCCCATCTAGTCTTGGCAGCATAGGTCAAGGCTGTGGTACTAGGGAGATGGATGGCGGAGTATAGGTTTGAGATTAGTTTGACTGGTTCAGTACCTGTGACTGTGTCTACTATGGAGGGGACCGCCAGAGACGGGTTGGAGCCAGTGAACTGGGTTTGTATAGCATGGCGGAGTTGTAAATACCTAAAGAGAAGGCAATTGGGGAGGGAAAGTTCATCCTTTAGCGTTTGTAATGTTTTAAGTCCCATAGTGGTCATGATCTGGTGTATGTACAAGATCCCATGGCGTATCCACACCGCAGGGTCTGGAATGGTCAATAATTCAGGTAAGCGTGTGTTGAACCAGAGAGGGGTGTGGTAGTGGACCTCTGGGGTCCTGAGTTTTTGTAGTGCTGTCCGCCATATCCTCCGGTGGTGTGTCAGCATGTCTGCTTTGTGTTGGGGGGGGGGGACGTCTTGTCAATGGGGCTCTGAGGACTGACTGAAGAGGAGTATGGGCTGGGTCATCAGGGTGCTCACAGAGTAGTAGCTGGTATCTAGGTAGCTCTGTTTTGTCAAAATGATAGAAATGGGACAGTTGGGAGGCAAGGTAATAATCCTGAAAATCTGGGAGAGCGGCTCCTCCCAATGTCACTGGGTTCTTCACAATGCTCCAAGATAATTTGTGTCTGTTGTGACCTCATATAAATGAATTAAGAATGGATTCAATTATTTAGAATTTATTTTGTGGTATATACAGGGGGGCATGCCACACCAAATAGAGTATCTTTGGGAGGAGTATCATTTTGACTAAACTGACGCGTCCCATAACACCCAGGGGTAGTCTGGCCCAAGTCTGTGTCTTGGTCTTGATCAGGGTATACAGGGGTTCAATGGTCAATAGTGTGTAGTCTGTGAGGGATCTGGTGACTTGCACACCAAGGTACCTGATCAAGGAGACCCTCGGGAGAGTCAAAGGGGGGGGAGTGAATGAGGGGGGAAATGGTCGATCGGAAGGATCTGGGACTTAGACCAATTAATACTCAGATCCGAGTGGCCACCCATACGTTCTATGGATTGGAGGGCTAAAATAAGAGAGGGACCCGAGTCCGCCAAGTACAGGTGCTTATAACAATTCTAAACATAGCTCCACTTCTTAAAGTCCTTTTTTTCTTTAACACTGGGTACCAAACAGTTTTTATTCCTGATCTCCCTATCTTAAAGTGGCAGTAAACGTAGAACAAAGAAAGAAAAAATAAACTCTCCCTGCAAGGTAAAGGCATAATATGCTAGCATGCATTGCATACTAGCACATTATGAAATACTTACTTTGAAACAAAGCCCTCCAGCGGCAAATTGTCAGTGCTGCAGAGGCTTCCATCTTCACCTGATCTTTCTTCCAGGTTTGCAGGCTGTGGCCAGAAGGTCTCAACCAGGGTTCAGAGCCCCAGCCAGCAGGTCTCATTCCAGAAGACAGGTCGGCTCCTATTGGGGTATCAGGAGAACCCCTATCCAGAGGCCAGGAGAGGGCTGGGCACTGTGACTAAAGGCTAAGTGAGCCGAATGAACCAGGAGAGTTGGACAGTACAGTCAGAGGGACTGGTAAGAAGAGCAGCAGTGCTGCTGACAAAGGAGCCAGATGGCTCGGTATTTTCAGTTGATGTTGGATATCCCCTGAGTGGGCAACTGATCTCCATATGAACTTTCTATTTTATGTAATAAAAATGGACCAATACGCCTTAAAATACAGTTTGCTCTGGCACAACTCAATTGGAAAAGCACCTCCCACATGAGCGTAATCACCCCAATACCACAAAGGTGATACACAGATGACATGACACTGACATACTCTCTCAGCCACTGATGGGTATGACCTCTGTATCACTGATGATGATGATAATAACTGGGAAATAATGGAACTGATCACTGTGAATATGAGGAGCATAACCAAGATGGCAGCGATGGAAATATTCTATGTGGCATTTGTAGTGGCTCCATGTATCCTTAGAATATAAGCTGACACACATTTGGAACTGGACATTCTGGACTCTCTGGAACTGGACCTTCTGGACTCTCTGGAACTGAACCTTCTGGACTCTCTGGAACTGGACCTTCTGGACTCTCTGGAACCTCTGCAACGGGACCTTCTGAGTCCTCTGCAACGGGACCTTCTGGATCCTCTGCAACGGGACCTTCTGGATCCTCTGCAACAGGACCTTCTGGATCCTCTGCAACGGGACCTTCTGGATCCTCTGCAACGGGACCTTCTGGATCCAAGGTCCTCTGCAACGGGACCTTCTGGATCCTCTGCAACGGGACCTTCTGGATCCTCTGGAACTGGACCTTCTGGAACGGGACCTTCTGGATCCTCTGGAACGGGACCTTCTGGATCCTCTGGAACGGGACCTTCTGGATCCTCTGGAACGGGACCTTCTGGATCCTCTGGAACGGGACCTTCTGGATCCTCTGGAGCGGGACCTTCTGGATCCTCTGGAGTGGGACCTTCTGGATCCTCTGGAGCGGGACCTTCTGGATCCTCTGCAACGGGACCTTCTGGATCCTCTGCAACAGGACCTTCTGGATCCTCTGCAACGGGACCTTCTGGATCCTCTGCAACGGGACCTTCTGGATCCTCTAGAACGGGACCTTCTGGAATGGGACCTTCTGGAACGGGACCTTCTGGGTCCTCTGGAACGGGACCTTCTGGATCCTCTGGAACGGGACCTTCTGGATCCTCTGGAACGAGACCTTCTGGATCCTTTGGAACGGGACCTTCTGGATCCTCTGGAACGGGACCTCCTGGATCCTCTGGAACGGGACCTCCTGGATCCTCTGGAAATTGACCCCCTGGGCTCTCTGGAACTGGAGCTTCTAGACTCTCACATCTCACTACTATAACACCAATGGAAGACTCTCTATGAACTGAGGACATTCCAATCACCAATCATCTAAAAATAATGTTCATTTGTAGAAAATGACTCAGAACAGAATATTGTAGAGTAGAGCTTTCTTCTTTATTCTAGAAAATCGGATTACATTATTAATACACAATAAATAATCTAAATGAAATCTTGCATAGTTGAAGTAAAAGAAAAATCTAATTTAAAAAGAATTATACTTTAGTCGGTCCAATAAAAAGTTAGTTTCTTCAGTAAAGAAAAAAGATGTACAGTATATTGGCCAATAGCAACCAATAAAAAGTATGGTCCATGGGTTGTCGTACTCTATGGTGGGGCCTGTGTGAGTGCGGGACCAAGTCAGCATTGTTTAGAGGACCGTATTACTATAATTCAATCCCTGCAGACCTATAACTATGACATCATAGTACATTGTACTTTGGCCACGCCTCCAAATAAGCCAATATGAACACAAAAACTTTATTAGTCTTTGTGAATATTCTGGGGTCCAAGAAGTGATTTTCTTTAACAGAAACATTTTATACATTCTGACTATAATGAAGGACACACGTTCTCTGGAGGTTATTCTTGCCACACTCCCCATTGGTCCATCTGAACATAAAAAAGGTGTTTAGTCCATGTGAATTCCCTGGTGTCGATCAAGGGCACTTTTTTGACTGAAGCATTTCCCACACTTTGAACACGAATAAGGACGCTCCCTGTGTGACTTCTCTGGTGTAATAGAAGTTTCTCTCTCTGAGGAAAGATTTCCTGCATTCTACACAATAATAAGGACACTCACCCGTGTGAATTTTCAGGTATTGGAGAAGGTTTCCTTTGTCCTTGAAACATTTCCCGCAATCTGAGCATGAATAGGGACATTCATCCTTGTGAACTCTCTGGTGTAGAAGAAGTCCTTCTTTCTGAATGAAAGATTTCCCGCACTTGGAACATGAATAAGGATACTCGCCTGTATGAATTCTTTGGTGTTTAAGAAGGTGTTCTTTCCGAACGAAACATTTCCCTCACTCTGAACATGAAAAAGGACGCTCGCCGGTGTGAATTCTCTGGTGATTATTAAGTACACCTTTCTGAACAAACGTTTTCCCACACTCTGAACACGAATAGGGACGCTTGCCCATGTGAATTCTCTGGTGTTTAAGAAGGTTTCCATTTTCGTGGAAACATTTCCCGCACTCTGAACATGAATAGGGACGCTCGCCTGTGTGACTTCTCTGGTGGATAACAAGTTGTCTTTTCTGAGTGAAAGATTTCCCGCACTCTGAACATGAAAAAGGACGTTCACCTGTGTGAGTTCTCTGGTGTATGAGAAGGTTTCCTTTCTGAATGAAACTTTTCCCACACTCTGAACAAGAATAAGGACGCTCGCTCTTGTGACTTCTCTGGTGGATAACAAGTTGTCTTTTCTGAGTGAAAGATTTCCCACACTCTATACATGAAAAAGGACGTTCCCCCGTGTGACTTCTCTGGTGAGCAACAAAATCGCATTTCTGAATGAAACCTTTCCCACACACTGAACATGAAAAAGGACGCTCACCTGTGTGAGTTCTCTGGTGTATGAGAAGGCTTCCTTTCTGAGTGAAACCTTTACCACAGTGTGAACACGAGAACGGACGCTCGCCAGTGTGAATTCTTTGGTGATTAACAAGTTCTACTTTCTGAATAAAACATTTCCCGCACTCTGAACATGAAAAGGGACGCTCGCCAGTGTGAATTCTTTGGTGATTATTAAGTTCACCTTTCTGAAAAAAAGTTTTCCCGCACTCTGAACATGAAAAGGGACGCTCACCCTTGTGAATTCTGTGGTGTTTAAAAAGGATTCCTTTGTCAGTAAAACGTTTCCCACACTCTGAACATGGGAAAGAACACTCACCTGTGTGACTTCTCTGGTGACTGAGAAGGTTTCCTTTCTGAATGAAGCCTTTACCACAGTGCGAACACGAGAATGGACGCTCGCCAGTGTGAATTCTCTGGTGATTGAGAAAGTTTATTTTCACATTAAAACATCTCCCGCACTCTGAACATGAGAAAATACGCAAACTTTTATGACTTTTCTGGTGTGTAAGAGGCTCTCTGGTTTCTTTGGAAGAATTCCCAGACACTGTAGATGACAAGGAATGTTCTCCTGTGTGAGATCCTTCATGGTTCAAGGAAGATTCCTCGGGATTAGATGGATCTGTTGATTTATCTGTACTGTGAGATTCAAAAATAATAGTATGTGGATCATCAGAAGATTCCTCAGGATCAGAGAAATCCCATGATCTCTCCATATGATAAGTTCTATGATGTATTATTTGTGTAATGCGATTCACTCCTGGAGAACGTTGTGTGGTGGGATTTTCTTCTGCTTTATATTCTGAAGATACGTTATTCAGGACATAGTGTCCACCTGTAGGATATCAATGTTCAAATGTTATTAGAATTCTTCATTCCTTTCATTCAGAAGTCATATACAGTATGTTGGTCTAACACTCTACAGTATCTCAGAGCTCTGGCATGGAATTGGGGGCAATCATAACATAAAATATCAATACAAACCAGATAAAGATCCATACAAACCAGATAAAGACACAGAATCTCCTCCTCATTTGTTGGGAACATGACATTATATTGAGGAATGGAGATGGACCTTTCATATGATGTACAGTATCTCCTCCTCATTTGTTGGGAACATGACGTTATATTGAGGAATGGAGATGGACCTTTCATATGGTGTACAGTATCTCCTCCTCATTTGTTGGGAACATGACATTATATTGAGGAATGGAGATGGACCTTTCATATGGTGTACAGTATCTCCTCCTCATTTGTTGGGAACATGACATTATATTGAGGAATGGAGATGGACCTTTCATATGGTGTACAGTATCTCCTCCTCGTTTGTTGGGAACATGACATTATATTGAGGAATGGAGATGGGCCTTTATATAGTGTACAGAATCTCCTTCTCATTTGTTAGGAACATGACGTTATATTGAGGAATGGAGTTGGACCTATCATATGTGTCAGTAAAGGGTTCACCTGTTGGTGGCGCTGTCGGTTCTATGGATCGTAATACCGGTGCCCACCAGCGAGTGTCTTCTGACAGCCAGGACCTGCAGTAAAGGGTTTCACCTGCTGGTGGCACTGTTGGATCCGTGGGTCGTAGTACCGGTGGCCACCAGCGGGTGCTTTCCGGCAGTGTGGAGCTGACATTATCTCCTGCAGTCAGGCGTCACCTGAGCCTGATTGCAAAAGATATGTATAAATACCCGGCAACTCACACACACAAGTTGCCTTGGTATCTCTCCTTGCGCCCTGACCTTGCTTGCCTGTTACCTGATCCTGATGAGGATTGCAATCCTCAGGCTGTTGTGTTGCTGTTACCTTTATCTTTACCCTGCAGCCTGATCCATCCTCTCCCTGTCCTGTTTGTTCCCTGTCCCCATCTACTGATCTCCTATTGATGACCCTGGCCTGGCTACGTTTAAGATTGTGGTACTTACCTTCCATTTGTATATAGTTATTTGTTGTTTGTGGGTCACTGTTTGGTTGGTTATTCACCGTTTGTATTGGAAGTGTTTATATATTGCTAACACTTACCTTAATAAAACGTTTATATTCACTTACATGCATTTTTGGTTCTCTCTGTGCAGTCCACACAGTCTGGTCTTACCAATTCCTGACAATATGGTGTACAGTATCTCCTCCTCATTTGTTGGGAACATGACGTTATATAGAGTAATGGAGATGGACCTTTCATATGGTGTACAGTATCTCCTCCTCATTTGTTGGGAACATGACGTTATATTGAGGAATGGAGATGGACCTTTCATATGGTGTACAGTATCTCCTCCTCATTTGTTGGGAACATGACGTTATATTGAGGAATGGAGATGGACCTTTCATATGGTGTACAGTATCTCCTCCTCATTTATTGGGAACATGACGTTATATTGAGGAATGGAGATGGACCTTCCACACAGTTTACATTATCTCCATCTTGTAAATAATTAAATACATATTTATAATGAAATAAAAATAAAAATGTGATTTTGTTCTGCAGTTATTGTTAATTACTTACTGGTGTCAATATATAGGGAGGATCCCTCCTGTTTACTTTTCATATTCATCTCCCCCTCCTCCATAGACTGCTGATCTCCACTCACCAACTTCTCTTCTTCCTCATTAACTTCAACTTTGATGTCTTTCGGTTCTTCATCCTAAACCCCAAAGGAGCATAGCACAGATTTGTAAAAAAGAACAAGAAATTATATACAAAAGACTTATCATGTTTAGAATACATTTTTGGATCTACATGCTCAGTCCCACCTACCTGATGAGGGTGAGGGATGGTGTCATCTTCCCGTGTGGAATTCCGAGAATACAGACGATGGGGACATCTCTCTGGTGGGTTTCCGTTACTGGATAGAATAAACATCTGTTCTTCCTCTTTCATTTCAACTTTGAGCTCTTTCAGTTCTTCAACATAACACCAAAGATGAACGAACAGATTTGTAAAGAAGAACAAAAGATTATATAGAAGAAAGTCACATCATAGAGTTTAGAATAATTTAAAGGTCTACAAGCCGAGTCCCACCTACCTGGTTATGGTGAGGGATGGTGTGATCTTCCTCAATAGACTGCTGAGCTCCACCCACCAACGTCTCTTCTTTTTCCTCTTTAATCTTAACATCGATGTCTTTCATTTCTTCATCCTAAACCCCAAAGATGATAGAAGACATTTGTAAAAAGAAGCAAGAAGTTACGTAGAAGAATTTACTCTTTTAGGTTTACATCCTCAGTCCCACCTACCTGATGATGGTGAGGGATGGTGTGATCTTCCTGTGTGGAATCCCGGGAATACAGAGGACGGGGACATCTCTCTGGTGGGTTCCCATTACTGGATCCATCTGTAGGAAATACACACACTGACTGAATACATTGTTTCTATGTGTTTATCAGATGATGGGGGATCTAGGTGGACCCTCCGTACTGCTCTCTCCTTTACAATAAAGTCTCCTCTTACCCGGTGATGTGAGGGGCGGCTGATTCTCCATCATGACGTCCTTGTAGAGATCCTTGTGTCCTTCTAAATACTCCCACTCCTCCATGAAGAAATAGACAGTGACATCCTGACACCTTATAGGAACCTGACACACACAATGATACAGTCACCATCCAGACACATCCCTTGTCTGTTACTGGATAATGTCCCAGAATTCCCGGCACCGCTCACCTCTCCTGTCAGCAGATCAATGATCTT
This sequence comes from Rana muscosa, assembly GCA_029206835.1. NCBI lineage: Eukaryota > Metazoa > Chordata > Amphibia > Anura > Ranidae > Rana > Rana muscosa. The sequence goes on along the minus strand of CM055123.1, from coordinate 399,635,665 downwards.
CTTGGTGACTTCTAGAATCTTCTTGGCACTGGTTACCTCTGTTGTCAGGCAGTGAGGTGGAGGCACTGCGATGGGTGATGTCCTGTGAAGACGGCTGCTGGGTGTTCATGGATCTCCAGATGCTCCCTTCACTATTTTATAATTCTGTGTATAGAGAGAAAGTGATTATCAATGAAGACGTTGTAGAATCCTTCTCTCCTCTCTAGATAGAACAATCTTTTCATTATAGAGATAAGGATGAAGTCACGTGACCCTCCCAGAACCCTCCTCACCTCCTACTGATCTAAATTGGACACTCTTCTCTGTCGATATACTGAGAATTATTTGGACGTATATGTGTAATATGTGTAATGTCTATACTGGGGATGACCTCAAGATTCAGTCCAAAAAAAGTTTGGACCAAACCTTGACTGATCAGATGAACAACCGAACATTTACCCTTTCGGTGGGAGAAGAACATCATGTTGAACAGGGTTCAGCCTTAAGTATAACACAGATTATTTCCTTTCTCTTGTTCTTTCTATTTCTTTGCACATATGAGGATTTAAAGATGAACAGACAGTGTTCATCCTTAAAGAGGAAGTAAACCCTCCTCTAGAAAAAAAAAAGAGCCTGCAAGACAAAGGCATAATGAGCTAGTATGCATAGCATACTAGCTCATTATGTAGTACTTACCTGAGATCAAAGCCCCCGCAGCGGCCCGCCTTCCCCTCCACCGCCGCCATCTCACTACCTTGTATCATGGCTCCGGAGCTGTGACTGGCCGGAGCTACGATGACGTCACTCCCACTTATGCGCACGGGAGCCCGGCAGTGACAGCAAAATGGGAAAATTTCTCCTTAACCGTGTAGGTTAAGGAGATATTTCTTGCACCTACAGGTAAGCATTAATCTAGGCTTAAGCCTCGAACACACAACCGTTTTTTTCGGCAAGAAACCTGCTGGGAGAGCTTTCTTGCCGAGAAAACCGTTCGTGTGTATGGTTTCTCGTCGACAAAACTGCCGGGAATCTCAACGAGAAAAATAGAGAACCTGCTCTCTATTTTCTCGTCAGGATTCTCGTTGGGAAAACCGGTCGTGTATATGCTTTTCCGAGTCATAAAAAATGCGCATGCTCAGAATCAAGTATGAGACGAGAGCGCTCCTTCTGGTAAAACTAGCGTTTGTAATGGAGATAGCACATTCGTCACGCTGTAACGGACTGAAAGCACGAAGACTGAAAAGTGCGAATCGTCTCTCCCCAAACTTTTACTAAGACGCGGTAACATGAAATCAGCAAAAGCAGCCCAAGGGGTGGCGCCATGAGAATCGGACTTCCCCTTTATACTGCCGTCGTACGTGTTGTACGTCACCGCGCTTTACAACAACGAGATTTTTAATTGACAGTGTGTATGCAAGGAAAGCTTGACAAGAATCTCATTGAAAAAAACAACTTTTTTTTTTTTTACGATGGGATTGTCGGCCGTGTGTACGAGGCTTTACCTGTAGGTCTAAGTGGTTTGTAAGGGTTTACAACCACTTTATGTATAACACAGGGAATTTTTTTATTTTTTCTCGTTGCTATCTTTCTCCTTTCAACCCCTCTTTCACTGAGGAGGAGCAGGATGCTAGGGGTGTTTCTGTTTTATTTATTTTTTTCGTAGTTTTGTTTTTTAATTTGTATATACAGTCAGGTCCATAAATATTGGGACATCGACACAATTCTAATCTTCTTCGCTCTATACACCACCACAATGGATTTGAAATGAAACAAACAAGATGTGCTTTAACTGCAGAATTTCAGCTTTATTTGAGGGTATTTACATCCAAATCAGGTGAACAGTGTAGGAATTACAACAGTTTTTATATGTGCCTCCCACTTTTTAGGGACCAAAAGTAATTGGACAGATTAACAATCATCAATCAAACTTTCACTTTTTAATACTTGGTTGCAAATCCTATGCAGTCAATTACAGCCTGAAGTCTGGAACGCATAGACATCACCAGACGCTGGGTTTCATCCCTGGTGATGCTCTGCCAGGCCTCTACTGCAACTGTCTTCAGTTCCTGCTTGTTCTTGGGGCATTTTCCCTTCAGTTTTGTCTTCAGCAAGTGAAATGCATGCTCAAATCGGATTCAGGTCAGGTGACTGACTTGGCCATTGCATAACATTCCACTTCTTTCCCTTAAAAAACTCTTTGGTTGCTTTCGCAGTATGCTTCGGATCATTGTCCATCTGCACTGTGAAGTGCCGTCCAATGAGTTCTGAAGCATTTGGCTGAATATGAGCCGATAATAATATTGCCCGAAACACTTCAGAATTCATCCTGCTGCTTTTGTCAGCAGTCACATCATCAATGAATACAAGAGAACCAGTTCCATTGGCAGCCATACATGCCCACGCCATGACACTACCACCACCATGCTTCACTGATGAGGTGGTATGCTTTGGATCATGAGCAGTTCCTTTCCTTCTCCATACTCTTCTCTTCCCATCACTCTGGTACAAGTTGATCTTGGTCTCATCTGTCCATAGGATGTTGTTCCAGAACTGTGAAGGCTTTTTTAGATGTTGTTTGGCAAACTCTAATCTGGCCTTCCTGTTTTTGAGGCTCCCCAATGGTTTACATCTTGTGGTGAACCCTCTATATTCACTTTGGTGAAGTCTTCTCTTGATTGTTGACTTTGACACACATACACCTACCTCCTGGAGGGTGTTCTTGATCTGGCCAACTGTTGTGAAGGGTGTTTTCTTCACCAGGGAAAGAATTCTTCGGTCATCCACCACAGTTGTTTTCCGTGGTCTTCCGGGTCTTTTGGTGTTGCTGAGCTCACCGGAGCATTCTTTCTTTTTAAGGATGTTCCGAACAGTTGATTTGGCCACACCTAATGTTTTTGCTATCTCTCTGATGGGTTTGTTGTGTTTTTTCAGCCTAATCGTGGCTTGCCTCACTGATAGTGACAGTTCTTTGGATCTCATATTGGTCCCTTAAAAAGTGGGAGGCACATATACAAACTGTTGTAATTCCTACACCGTTCACCTGATTTGGATGTAAATACCCTCAAATTAAAGCTGAAAGTCTGCAGTTAAACCACATCTTGTTTGTTTCATTTCAAATCCAATGTGGTGGTGTATAGAGCCAAAAAGATTAGAATTGTGTCTGTCCCAATATTTATGGACCTTACTGTAAATATAGTAGAAAATACGAGGTATTTATAAACATTAAAATGTCTAATTAAAGGAGGAATATACATTGATATATGTTAATGTTCTCCCAATTGGAGATGTTTATTGTGGTACTTTGATTCAATAAAGATATTTAAAAAAAAGAACATCATGTACAGTATCTCACAAAAGTAAGTACACCCCTCACATTTTTGTAAATATTTTATTCTATCTTTTCATGTGACAACACTGAATAAATGACACTTTGCTACAATGTAAAGTAGTGAGTGTACAGCTTGTGTAACAGTGTAAATTTTCTGTCCCATCAAAATAACTCAACACACAGCCATTAATGTCTAAACTGCTGGCAACAAAAGTGAGTACACCCCTTAGTGAAAATGTCCAAATTGATCCCAATTAGCCATTTTCCCTCCCTGGTGTCATGTGACTCATTAGTGTTACAAGGTCTCAGGTGTGAATGGGGAGCAGGTGTGTTAAATTTGGTGTTATCGCTCTCACTCTCTCATACTGGTCACTGGAAGTTCAACATGGCACCTTATGGCAAAGAACTCTCTGAGGATCTGAATAAAATAATTGTTGCTCTACATAAAGAGGGCCTAGGCTATAGGAAGATTGCCAAGATCCCGAAACTGAGTTGCAGCACCAGCTCCCTCATGTGAACAATTAAAGGGTACATAGTATCCCTACTCATTCACAAAAAAAAGTAAGGCGTAAACAAGTCATAGTTTTTACCTTTACGTAAAAAAAAAATGTCCCATGATATCCATCCACTATCATTCTCTTCACCCAGTGATATAGATCAGTGCTCTTCAACCTTTTGATAGTCAAGGCACCATTTAGAATTACACACAATCTCCAGGATACTCCAGTCTGAGTGCTCATTGACACAAGGAGGTGCGCCCGAGCCCGAGCGCTTTTTTGCGCGTTCTGATTTTTCTATTAGTCTGCTCTATGCTCGTGATACATGTGAAAAATGTGCTGCCATGATTTCTGGATTGCGCCCGACCAAAATACACGGTACTGCGGTATCATGCGTTTAAGTGATCGCAAACAAACATGCAATGGGTGGAGGAGCGGGAGTGCCATTAGGAATCAATGGTGTCTGTGTGCAACTACAAAAGGCAACGCATTTTTGTGAGGTGCGGAAAAATATGTGAATTCACAAACTGTACCGCACTGCCCCCCCTTGGGAGTGAAAAAGCCTGAAAATGTAGTTTGTAAGATAGAGTTAAGTGGTCAGTAGTTTGTAACTCCCCCCATCCCCCCTGCTAGCACAACCCCCCCCCCCCAAAATGCTGCATCTAGTATAAACCCCTCCCCTCCCAAAAATTCCCCCTCCCAGCTAGGGATGAGTTTCGAGTTTGAGTCAAACTCATGTTCGACTCGAATATTGCCTGTTCGCCCGTTCAGCGAACAATTTGGGGTGTTCGCGGCAAATTCGATGGGGGGAATCTAAAGTGCTAATTTTAAAGGCTTATATGCAAGTTATTGTCATAAAAAGTGTTTGGGGACCCGGGTCCTGCCCCAGGGGACATGTATCAATGCAAAAAAAAGTTTTAAAAATGGCCGTTTTTTCGGGAGCAGTGATTTTATAAATGCTTAAAGTAAAACAATAAAAGTGAAATATTCCTTTAAATTTTGTACCTAGGGAGTGTGTAAAAATTCATTTAAAAGCACTCTCTGCTATAATGAATTGTCGGGTCCCGGCAATACAGAGAAAAGTCATTGATAAAAAAAAAAAAAATGCGTGGGGGTTCCCCCAAATTGAATTACCAGGCCCTTCAGGTCTGGTATGGATTTTAAAGGGAACTCCACGGCAAATAAAAAAAATTGCGTGGAGTTCCCCCCAAAAATCCATACCAGACCCTTTATCCGAGCACGCAACCTGGCAGGCCGCAGGAAAAGAGGGGGGACGAGAGAGCGCCCCCCCTCCTGAACTGTACCAGGCCACATGCCCTCAACATGGGGAGGATGCTTTGGGGGTCTGTGACCCCTCAAAGCACCATGTCCCCGTGGTTGTGGGGGTCTAAAGGGTCGGATAAAGGGTCTGGTATGGATTTTTGGGGGGAACCCCACACCATTTATTTATTTTTGATGCAGGGTTCCCCTTAATATTGATACCAGACCTGAAGGACCTGGTAATGGAATTTGGGGGGACCCCCACGCATATATATTTTTTTTATCAATGACTTTTCTCTGTATTGCCGGGAGCCGACAATTCATTAATAGCCGCGAGTGCTTTTAAATGACTTTTTTTCCTTCAGAAATGACACTTTGTGCAGGGACAGTTCTAAGCAAGGGAAACGAGCGCTGCTTTACAGGCATACTATACACACCCCCCCCACCCCCCCCCCCCCCCCCAGGTACGAAATTTAAAGGAATATTTCAGTTTTATTGCTTCACTTTAAGCATTATTAAAATCACTGCTCCCGAAAAAACTGCCATTTTTAAAACATTTTTTTGCATTGATACATGTCCCCTGGGGCAGGACCCCGGTCCCCAAACACTTTTTATGACAATAACTTGCATATAAGCCTTTAAAATTAGCACTTTTGATTTTGAACGTTCAAGTCCATTGTATTTAATAGGGTTCTAACGTTCACGCAAACTTTAGGTCTGTTCGCAGGTTGTGGTGCGAACCGAACGGGGGGGGGGGGTGTTTGGCTCATTCCTACTCCCAGCACAAATCCCCCTTCCTGATATAAACCCCCCTTCCTAAATCCCTCATTCTAACATAGATTTTCCCTCCTGACACAAACCCTCCTTCCTGATACAACCCCCTGCTAGACACAAACCCCCTTCCTAAATCCCCCTCCTAACACAAACCCTCCTTCCTGACACAAAACCCCCCTCCTAGCACCAATACCCCCTTCTAGCACAAATCCCCCCTGCTAAACACAAACCCCCTTTCTAAATCCTCCTTCTAGCATAGCACAAACCCAACCCCCCAAATACCCCCTCTTTGCCCTTGTTACAGCAAAATGACACAAAGCTCTGTGCACAGTCTGACCATGAAAGGGTTACTGTATTAGCTTCTGTGTACAGAGAGGAGGGAGAGCACATCCTGTTCCTCCTCCGGGCTCTCTCCTCCCTCTGTGCTGTTATCTGTATGTAGCGGCCTCACCCCTCTCTCCCCTTCTCATACTCGGCTTGTCTTTCTTCGTCTAGGGGTCTCAGTGCTGGGGGAAGGGATGAGATACACCACGGCCCATGTCCTCCATAGCTAAGAGGTGAAGGCCAGAAATTTGGGTTTTGTGTAGGTGTCCTAGCGAGGCCTCTCTGTCACCAGCGATGCTGCGCCAGACTCTTCAGAGAAGTTACCGCACACCAGTCCTCACAAACTCAGACACGGGCACCCAAGGAGTTAGGGCCCCCTCGTATTCCTCCACCCTCGCGGAACTCAGTCGAATGTACTGAGCCCCAGGCATCCGCCATAGTACCTCACCCCAGGCTAAAGGTGCCTGAGATGGACTCCATCTCCGCTCCGGCTAGGTAAGGGGCACCTAGGCCTGGAACACCGGAACACCAGCACCCAAGCTGAGGGTGCCTGGGTGCGGCTGAGTCCTCCGACTCCACTCCGAACTCTAACACCGTGATAAGGGCGTCCGCCCCTTTTATGCCCTCTCCCTTCGTGCCACAGCGGGTTCCCCGCCCCGCTGTACCAGCTCCAGGGGAGGACAAAAAGGCACAGTCTTGCGGTGCGAGCCCAGCCCCGGGCGACAACGCCACCTGTAGGCCAGCAGGAACCCCACACCACCAGAGTCCCCAAAGACTCACAAAGGGAACCCTGAACTTCCCAACAATCAGGGCATCTGGGTTACACTACCACCCAGACGCCCTCCCAAACCCAAGTACCCGCTACATGTACTTTTGCCGGCGTTCTATCAGATAGGGCCCGCTATCGAGAAGTGCCCGGGACAAACTGCACATGTGCCGTACGAAACAGCACAACAGCTGACTTTACGATTAGCTGTTGTGACAGCGACACGGCGCCTGCGCACAATAGGCGGTGGAAGAAATTTTTGTGTCACATTGTGCCTCGCACTGCCGAGGGGTGTTGATGTCAGTGAGGGGCGGATTTGTACATGTTGGGGGCATATTTTTAAATGATGACCAATGCTGCAAGACAAACCAACTACGCCCTGCAAACCCGCCCTTCAGTTGACTAAACTCGCCCCGGAAAGCGTCCAGGAAAAATAGCATGAAAAGATTTGTTTTTTGAGCACTGCCCATCATTTAAAAATCCGCCCCCAACAAGTACAAATCCGTCCCTCACCGACATGAACACGCCTCGGCAGCGCGAGGCACAATCTGACACAAAAATTTGTTCCGTCGGCTATTGTGCACAGGCGCCCTCTCAACAGCTAATCATAAAATCCGCTGTTGTGCTGTTCCATGCAACGCATGTGCAGTTCGTCCCGGCACTTCTTGATAGCGGGGACAATATCCTACAGAACTCTGGCAAATCTGAAAGTTTTGCAGCAGCTCGACCTGCCCTTAGCAACCGATGACTTAATTGGTTGGTAGGATGCAGGCGGGTGTCTTAGACGGCTTTCACTTTTTCAGAAAAAGTACAGATAACAACACAAAGGGGGGAGAGAGCCCGGTGGAGGAACGGGATGTGCTCTCCCTCCTCTCTGTACTTCGCTTTCCTCCAACACTCCAATGATATGCTGGTAGGTTATTGGCTCCGATCTAAATTATCCCCAGTATGTGTGTGTATGAATGTGAGTTAGGGGACCTTGGATTGTAAGCTCCTTTGGGACAGAGACTGATTTGAATGTACAATATAAATATTTATTTATGTAAAGCACTGCGTAAATTGAAAACGTTATACAAGTACCTGTAATAAATAAATAATAAAATAAATGTACCTTAAAGCGGAGGTTCCGCGGCAAATCTTTTTTTTTTTTTAGCTTGCATGCAAAGTATTTGTAGATCACCAATTAGTACTCACGTGTTTGGTGATTTTTAACCTCCCCTGTCTTTTTTCTGGCAAAAAATGCACTTTTAAAATCAGCCGTCAGAATTTTCCATTTTGCTTGTGGGCATTGTGAAGCCCACAAGCACTGACTTCCTGGTAGAGGTGGACGGTGTTCTGCAGAAAAAGTTCCCCGGCGGATAAGGTTCCCCCCCCTGTACTGCGCATGCGCGGCACGAACCTCAACGGAGTTTCCGAAAGTAGCCGAACATGTAGAGCTGCGAGTTAGCTCTACACGGCGCCTGCGCAATGACTAGGCGCCGTGTAGAGCCGACTCGCAGCTCTACATGTTCGGCTACTTTCGGAAACTCCGCTGAGGTTCGTGCCGCGCATGCGCAGTACAGGGGGGGGAACCTTATCCGCCGGGGAACTTTTTCTGCAGGACATCTCACATCTGGGCGAACTCCCAGATTACATTGCGGGAGAACAGAAACGCCTACTCCCGCGGGAGTGAGTACCCGGAAGGCGGAATTTAGATGACAATATTACGGTATGTACAGAAAAAAATAAATAAATAAGTGGCTACTGTACATGTTTGTAGTGTAAGGAGTGTGGTCATATATGGATGTTATTTTGGGTGGAACTCCGCTTTAAGATCCAGTAATGCCTGTACGCTATTTCCTAACAAGTCACCTCTCCTCTGGAACTTCCTTTCTTTTACCCTGCATCACTTCCTGTCCATACATGACATCACTTCCTTCTTTGCGTTCCACGCTCAGGAGTGAGATTACCATCTTGTGGAGAATTTAAGTACTGCAGTCTTCATTCATAAATACTGCAGTTTTCATTCATACATTAAAACTCGGCACATTTAGATTTTCTGTACATTTATTATTTTTTGTTGTTTATCTTTATCCTCATGTACAAACCAAATAACAATAATAAAAAAATATTATTTTAATTTTAGTGCTATTAAACACACATACACTATATATAATTGTATATATACACAGTGCCTTGAAAAAGTATTCATACCCCTTGACATTTTCCATATTTTGTCATGTTACAGCCAAAAACGGAAATGTATTTTATTGGGATTTTATGTGATAGACCAACACAAAGTGGCACATAATTGTGAAGTGGAAGGAAAATGATAAATGGTTTTCCAAAATTTTTACAAATAAATTTGTGAAAAGTGTGGCATGCATTTGTATTCAGCCCCCCCTCTGGTCGTCTGGGAGGCTCTCAAGACAGTGGTCCGGGTTGCATTGATCACAATAGGAGCCCATCTTAAAGTGGTTGTAAACCCTTATAACACACTTTTTGCTACAGGCAAGCCTATAAGGCTTACCTCTAGTTAACCTGGATAGCTCCTAAACCTTAGCGGTTTAGGAGATATCCCCTGTATTTGCATGTGCCATTGTTTTCAGTGTGTGCCATTACGTTGTGTGACGTCATCGCAGCTCCGGCCAATCACATCTCCGGAGCAGCGATACCCGAATGTAACTCCGGGACAACATGTTGCCGGCCGGTGCTGTGTCGGGCACGTGCTGTGTCGGGCACTGCAGCATGGGCTTCGATCCCAGGTGAGTATTACATAATGAGCTAGTATGCTATGCATACTAGCTCATTATGCCTTTGTCTTGCAGGTGTTATTTTTTTTCCGAAGTGGGTTTACAGCCACTTTAAGAGGGAGAGAACTTTTTGCTCAGCTGCATAGTCTGGAGTGCTCCCATAAGGCCAGCCTTGCTCGTACCACGTATCAGGATCTTCTTTGAAGAAGAGCGTTCGTGAAGAGCTCTGCCCGGTCCTATTTCACAAAACAAAGCAATAGCTGGAATGGGTAATGTATTCGTACAGAATTCTCTTAACAAACCAGGTACGTTGTTGGCGCGGGCACTGCGAGGTCCACGTACAAAAACCTACATCCCTCATATCATGGGCTCTTCAGGGCAGGAGCTTGATACTTCTTCGGATATGGCAGCGGAGTTCAGATCCTTTTATGAAGGTCTCTACAACTTGGACTGGATGTTATTCTCATTTTTTCTGATAACTTTGAGGAACATCTCAAGCATGTCGGGATTGTCTTCACAAGACTAAGAAATAATTACCTTTACATCCAACTGGAGAAATGTGAGTTTAAACGAATTCAGGTCTTGCTTTTAGGATACATAATTTCTCCAGAAGGAGTGAGCGTGGATCCCAATAAGATCAAAACAGTATTGGATTGGCATGCCCCTAGGAACGTTAAGGAAATACAAAGATTTCTGGGATTTCTGAACTTTTACAGAAGTTGGCAAACTTTCTCCAAGGTAATTGCTCCAATTATGCAGTTGACGAAGACGCCCCTTTTAAGGTCACCCGAGACAAAGGTTTTCCTTAGTAAACTAAAGACCCTTTTTACGTCTGCGCCAATACTGGTACATCCGGATCCCAAACTACCTTTCATTGTAGAAGTTGATGCTTCAGGTTCTGCGGTGGAAGCTATTCTTTCTCAATGAACTGGAAAAGATGCACCTTCTATGTCCTTTTTTCTCTCGTCTCTTTCGCCTTGTACACACGACTGGAATTTCCGATGGAAAAAGTCAGACAGACTTTTTACATTGGATATTCCGACCATGTGTATGCCCCATCGTACTTTTTCCATCGAAAAGTCAGAGGAATTCCGTCGGAGTTTAGATAGAGAACATGTTCTCTTTTACTCCGATGGAATTCCGTCAGAATTCGGTTGTGATTTTGGCCGGGAAAAAGTCTGACCGTATGTACGGGGCTTTATAGGAAATAAGAGATTGCTAGCAATTAGGGAAGCATTTTCCAAATGGAGGTATCTACTGGAAAGGGGCTAATCCTTTAACTGTCCTCACTGATCATAAAAAATTTAGAAAGTATTTAATATGTCATGTCTTCTAGACCAGTGTTTCTCAACTGCAGTCCTCAAAGCTCCCCAGCAGGTCATTTTTCCAGGCTTTCCATTATATTGCACCACCTGTTGATTTGATCAGTTTGACTGCCTTAGTAATTACCACAGCTGAGGGAAATCCTGAAAACATGACCTGCTGGGGTGCCTTGAGGACTGGAGTTGAGAAACACTGTTCTAGACAAGCACGTTGGACCCTATACTTCTCCGGGTTCAGTGTTGTTATTTCGTATCGCCCTCAGTAAAGGAATGGCAAGGCCTGTTCTCGGGGCCTCTCCCGAAAAGCAACTCTGAATGTACGATCTTGCCTCAAAAGAACTTTCTAGGGGCCACAATGTCTAAGATCTTTTTAAATCTTCTAAAAGAGGGGTATAAATGACCCACTTCTCAATCATCCACCTAAGGACATTAACCTTGATTATAAGGATGGCTTTTGGACTCAAGGGCATCATCTTTTTGAACCTGAATCTGCTTGGGTTAGAAGACTTCAGGTTGGTTCATGACCTGCTGGGCATTTTGGGGTTTCTAAGGCTCCATGTACACGGGACGTTTTTCCAACTGCTGCTAAATGATTAAACTTGACAGATAGTAACCCACTTTAAAACGTTCGTTTTGCCACGTTTAGAAGCGTTTCAAAAGAAAAAATGAAAAACGCCTATAAACGAAACGCTGCTAAACACGGGTTACCGCATTTAGCTGCGTTTGGTGTCTGAAATGTGAAAATCTTCTGCATCTGAACCCATTTTTTTGCTTTAAAAAAAACGCTGTTAAATGCAACTGCTTAAAAACGGCAATAAACAAGACTGTGTACATGGTCACATAGGATAACATTAAATGAGTTCAGGGGCAGTTGTAAAAAGCATCCAACTGCCTCTGAATGTACGTTTAGCAGCGTCCCGTGTACATGGGGCCTTAGACAGAAGAACTTTTATCATGTTCCTTTTGGTGGTCCAGTTACAAGAAAGATGCTAAAAGCTATGTGGCCTCGTTGCTGACTTGTGCACGCAAAATGCCACCCGATCTTCTACATTGGGGTTGCTTCAACCACTCCCTGTTTAATCAAGACCATGGGGGTCAATTTCTATGAACTTTGTGGTCGATCTTCCTCCCTCAAAAGAAATGACCTCTGTAACGACACCCTGTGTATGAAAGGGGTTAAAGTCATTTGGGATATTCCATTCCCAAACACAAGGCAGCTACCAGACACTCCAACCAGCCGAATAAGACCCCATATGAATAATTCTCCCCCAAATACGAGACGACGCTCTGTATGGGGTTCAAGCAGGAATGACATTCTTTATTGAAAAGACTGCACGTTTTATACACAGTCAAAAGAGGAGGTGCATCATATTACTCTGGAAATACACCTGTGACCAGAAGCCTAATTAACACGAGCTAATTAACTAATCCCTTTAAGCAGCCAAAATGACTCAGAGACATGACCTTTGCGTTTCTCTGAGCATTGCATACTAGCACATTATGAAAGACTTACTTTGAAATGAAACCCTCCAGCAGCGAACTGTCACTGCTGCAGAGGCTTCCATCTTCACCTACTCTTTCTTCCAGGTTTGCAGGCTGCGGTCATAAGGTCTCAACCAGGGGTCAGAGCCCCAGCCAGCAGGTCTCATTCCAGGAGTCAGGTCGGTCCCTATCGGGGTATCAGAACCCCTTATCAGAGGCCAGGAGAGAGCTGGGCACTGTGACTAAAGGCTTAAGTGAGCCAAATGAACCAGGAGATTTGGGCAGTACAGTCAGAGGGACTGGTAAGAAGAGCAGCAGTGCTGCTGACCAAGGAGCCAGATAGCTTGGTATTTTCAGTTGATGTTGGATACCCCTGCGTGGGCAACTGATGTCTATATAAACGTTTCCATTTTATGTAATAAAAATGGACCGATACGCCTTTAAATACAGTTTGCTCTGGCACAACTAATTGGAAATGCACCTACCACATGAGCGTAATCACCCCAATACCACAAAGGTGATACACAGATGACATGACACTGACATACTCTCTCAGCCACTGATGGGTATGACCTCTGTATCACTGATGATGATGATAATAACTGGGAAATAATGGAACTGATCACTGTGAATATGAGGAGCATAACCAAGATGGCAGCGATGGAAATATTCTATGTGGCATTTGTAGTGGCTCCATGTATCCTTAGAATATAAGCTGACACACATTTGGAACTGGACATTCTGGACTCTCTGGAACTGGACCTTCTGGACTCTCTGGAACTGAACTACATATACTGGTTTTTGTAATAGGTTGTTTTGGCCAATAAGCACTACACCAAATACTGAAAAGTTCTTCCATATTGACATGAATAGATGTTCTCCCCAATCCATTAAGAAATATGATGTATCATATAAGTATAACTGCTTGTTTTGATACACGTCCTTGAAGATTAGCATTTATAGCACTATATATGTCAGGTAGGGCGCTGATCTCGTGTCAGGCATTGTGTCTGATGCTGCGTGAGGGCAAGGATGACGGGAGATAGTCTGTGATCATGATGGCTAGACTCACAGTACACTACACGCCCCAGGTTGCTTTGCGGCTGGTCGCGCCGCCATGACGTCATGACGTAGTGACGTAGCGGCGGTGATAGGGGAGTGTGGTACGGCCTCGGGGTGAGACTACATTTCCCAGACTGCCGTATGAGTGACGCTCACGCTGGGACGGAGCGTCACGGGATGCTGACATACCTCTGCACACCGACGATCATGGTCACATGACGGATGACGTGGCGAGGTCCTTTTTAGCAATCTCTTCCCTATTGGCTCACCATTTAGGTGATAATATCTAATACCCTCTATGATTGGACAGAGGGATCCCGGAGATTTGGGATACAAATTAGATCACAACTGTTTCAAATTTATGATTACTCTTCTTATATATAAGCGTGGAGGTCAGTGGGCTTGTTGTATTTCCCAGTAGATGTCTGTTAAGACGAAACCGGTCGGACAATACACCAGCTCCAGCTGACTTGACCACGCTGTCTTCGTTTTTGTACTGCTGTGCTTTGGAGTGTCGTGGCTTTTCTTATATTTTGCTTTTTATATTTGCTTTTTAAGAATTTTTATCGAGTGTTGACATTGCTTGAACTTTAAAACGGATGTTTTAATAAATCATTTTTGGATTTACACCATGTGGAGAATCTTTTCCCTGTTTTTCATGGCTATGACCTATTGAGGTGCTTTTCGATTTGGGATTGGATCGTTCTCGATAAAATAGAAGTGCTGCCAGCTCTAAGAGGAGGCGTTTTACAGACTCCGGTTGTCGCTCCCTTGTCTCTGGAAGAGACAAAGCCTGAAAGATCCATCCGCCGTACGGCGCATTGGATCCATCATAGCTGGTAAGAGTATCCCTTTCTCCTTTATGGATCCATGGTGAAGGCACTCCCGGGTGAAAGTATATATACCTAGTGGTCTACTACATCCAACATACTTCCCGGTATACGGATAAGGTTATCCCAAGTTCTTCGGGAGATTCTTTGCTGGAACTTTCCTTTAGTGTATGACCATTACATTGGCAGACACTCATCAAAGTTACCCCATATGAACTTGACACCCATTATATAAAAGTTTTGTTTGTTTTGTTGGTATATGCACGATATAGCTATTGGTTCACCACCTGCTGACTGTCAGTAGAGACAGGTGGATGAGGCATCGTTTTATGCTATATGGTATTTTCATGTAAATTGTATATTATGCACATGTCACAGGGTATATTTATCACTACATTGTGTTCAATTTAAAATTTACATATACTTATTTCAGTATATTGCACGGTTGAGGTTCTTCCTCATCATTCATAGGCGCCACACTTTTTAAATATTTATTTAACCTTTTCCTGTCTGATTTTGAGTGGTTGGCTGCACATAACTAGTTTTCTATTATAGGATTGGCGCAGTACTACACATTTTTATATACGGTATGTATACAGTTGACTATGCAGGGCCCTGCAAGAGTCAATATGAAAAAAAGGTAAAAGGTTATCAAAACAAAGTTAGGTTTACTTGCAATCTAGGACAACAGTCTATGCTCGCGAGCTCCCCCTAATGGGCCATACCACCCCGTGTCCCGTAAGTGTTGATTCCCATCAGGCCTGACAAAGATCACTATACAAGTTCTGTGACGGATCTCAGATACCCCAGGTGGGCACATCCACCAACCCTGTGTCTCCTGTCCTGAAAACTCACCCGCAGCCTGCAGATTCGCCATAACCAGCCCTTAACCCCTCAATCACGAGACAATCCACACAGGTGTTGAGGGTTAAACATGCAGAGCATCAACAGTTTATTAAATACAAAACAAACATACACTTTTACACACAGTTAGGGACACTCCCCTTAGCCTTGTCATAGAGGGGGGTAGGGGACAAGGAAGAACCAATGGGAACTGAACACTTGTACATTGAAACAGAGACTACAGTTAAACATAAAGGGATTATGGTAAGCAGGCAGCCCCTCAATACACATCCCCTGCGGAGAGATGTCTGCAGTCCAGACCATTGTCTACGTGTCATGAACCAACACAGTTAAACACAGCAACAAGAGGGGGGGGGGGTGGGGGAGAAGGGATGTAGCATTACATTACAGCTCAATGCCAGCTTGTCCCCAAGTCTCTCAGTCTCTTCTGGGCCATAATCTGTGGGTAGGAGGCCAGCCCACAGTCCCTTCCAAAACACACAGTGACAGTGGGTTCTGTCACAAGTTCCTCTGAGGTGGGAGTCTTCGCTAGCAAACGTTGGTGCACTTTAATTTGTAATCCAAGGGCAACTTAAAGATGCAACTAAACTTCCGCAGATTCAATGTTTGTGGAAGAGAACTCTCAGTTAGTATAACGCCACTTAAACTGCGTAGTTATCACGTGCTGCACTATGTGCTTGGTGCGTGTGAGATGCACTACTCTGGTGAAGGTGAGCCCTGAAAAGTCACAGGCCTATAACAGTTGCAGAACCTGGGCAGGTGCCCGCTCACCTGAACAGGCCTAGTCCACCTGAGTTTCCTCGCTGCTGGCACCTCGATCCATGGTCTCTCCGCAACATGCAGTCTCCGGTCCTTCTATCGGCAGCAGTAGATGTCAGCCGACGGACGACTCCCGTCTCTGGGAAACGCAAGCTGGACACACAGAAAGGGATAAATCTCCAGGCTTGGTGATCCTCTGCAAGGTTGAAGGCCCAGGCTTCAGGCCTAGTCCCTCTGGCAGCAGGCCTTTCACACACGTCTGGCAGGGAGGAGGTAAAGATCCCAAGAGAACGAACAAAGCTCCTCCCCTCCTTTAAGTAGCCTCCCCATAAAGCAGTGCGGGGATGCAATGCACTTTGGGAGGGCAGTTGCACTGTGGGTACCATAGTCTTATTATCTACTTATGTCAATGGAGTCCCATTCTCCAGATACCGCAAATTCCACAATGCATTGCTTCACAAGGTTAATGACAGTCTTATATTACACCACAAACCGCCACCCCGCTACACACTCCCCCACTTTAACTCTTTGGTCCCCAAAGACATCTAAAATCTTAGTTCTGTAACACAGTTTAGACTCTAGGCGGTTGCATAAAACTGACAGAGGAGCCTCCCACCAATTGTCATATGATGGGGAGCTGTCCTGTCCACAGGCTACCTCAACTGGAGTAGCCTGATCAGTTGTGCCAGGGAGTGAGCTGGGGCTGCCTTCCACCAAACATGCATTGGAAGGACCAGGCACATTAGCAGTGGAAAAGACTTCTTCAGAACATTCACCCATTTGATTATACGTCAGTCTCTTGGGAGGGTGAATGACTCTTTTCTGCCTCTGCTTCCGAGGTGTCGGCACATCTGGGTCATTAAGCACCCCTGTTTCTTTGAATTCTTCTTCTGGTTCAGGCGTGTTTAACCCTCCTTCTACAGAAGTGTCCAGTTCAGTTTCAGAAAACAAGGGAGTCTCATCGGGATCCCTCGATGGTGAAGAATATACTTTAGATCATCCCATGCATTCTCGGTAGGCACACTGTGTGGCACAAATTCAAGAGAATCTGGACGAAGAACTTCACTACTGACTGCTTCAGGAGGTGATGATGAACCAGCCATAGACTCCGGCTCTTGAGAGGGCCATAACCATTCAGATTCCATATCTTCCTCCGCAGAGTCCTCTCCTTCCAGGTCTTGGTCTTCTGTATCAGTAAGAGTCGACAGACCTGGTGACTGGTCTAGATACTCTCAAGGATGTAGAGGGTTCCTGTGTTTCTGACATGGGAGGGAGGCGAACAGCTTCCGAAAGGGGCAACAGGTGGTTTCTATGCCAAGTCTTCAAAGGGCCTACACTCCCTTCTGGCCTGATCTGGTATACCGGGAGATCTGGGAGTTTCTTGCAGACTACATACGGCTGGGATCTCCAACGGTCAGCCAACTTGTGCTTTCCAGGGATTCCTAAGTTCCTCAGAAGTACCCTGTCACCTGGCTGTAGATCCTGTATCTGGACCTTGAGGTCGAAGCTCCTCTTGTTCCTCAGTCCTCTTTGGTCAGAAGTGGCCTGGGCCTGCTCATAGGCCAACATCAAACTCTTCCTCAATCTGTCCACATACCCCTTGTGGGATGTTGCCGAGGTGTGATCCACTGAAGTGCCGAAAGCCAAATCCACAGGTAGCCGAGCTTCCCCCCCAAACATCAGCTGATATTGGGAGTATCCAGTTGTATCACTAGTAGTGCTGTTGAAAGCATGTACTATAGCTGCCACATGCTTGCTCCAGTGTGGCTTCTTTTCTGAGCTCAAAGTTCCCAACATGTCTAAAAGGGTCCGGTTGAACCGCTCAGGCTGGGCATTCCCTTGTGGGTGGTATGGGGTTGTTCTAGTCTTTTTAATGCCCAGAAGATCTAACAACTTCTTTATGAGCCTTCTCTCAAAGTCTCTTCCCTGATGTGAGTGGAGGCGTTGGGGTAGGCCATAATGCTTGAAGAATTTTTCCACTAACACTTTGGCTACTGTTGAGGCCTTCTGATCCTTGGTAGGAAAAGCTTGAGCATATCTGGTGAAAAGGTCTGTCACCACTAGGACATTCCCTTTTCCAGTCAAATCAGGCTCTAGGCAAAGGAGATCAATGCACACCAAATCCATGGGTCCTTGACTTTGTAGGTGGCCCATCAAGGCGGCTTGACGTGGCAAAGTCTTCTGCTGGATACATCGGGCACAGGAGCGGCAGTATTCTTCAACTTCAGCCCGCATGCAGGGCCAGTAGAACCTGCCTCTCACAAGTTGAAAAGTTTTTTTGGGTCCCAAATGTCCATGGTTGTCGTGGAGGGCAGCTAGAACCGCTTCCCTGTGCTTGGTGGGTAGAAACAGCTGCCACTTTTCTTCCAGATCACCAGAGGGGCCCCTTCAGTAGACCACCCCTTGGCGTATCTGAAACCAGTCCCATTCCTTATGCAGCAGCCGAGAATCTCTTAGAAGTAGCTCAGGGTGTTGGTCTTCCAAAGCCCCCAGTAATAGCTTCCCCAAAGGGTCTTCCATCTGGTCCCTCCTCAGGTCCTTCTTGGACAACTTGGGCAAACCCTCTTCTGCAACTGTGGTCACATTACAGTAACTCCTGGGTACTCCAACTAGTGAGACCTCAATTTCTTCAGCTCTGGATCCCCTTTAAGTTGAAGTTCTGTTCCCTGATACAGGGCTTGTACTCCCTCTGAGGACAGGTGGGTCCACTCTCCGGCAGGATGGGTAGAAGCATGGGATCTCCTGGACAGGGCATCCGCATCCCTGTTCCCCTCTCCCGGTCGGTACTTCAGGCTGAATGTGAAGCTTGAGAGAGAAGCCAGCCACCTATGTCCCATAGCACCCAGCTTGGCGGTGGTCAAGAGGTAGGTGAGTGGATTGTTACCCGTCTTCACCACAAACTCAGCCCCATATAAGTAGTCCTTCAACTTATCCACCACTGCCCACTTTAAGGCCAAGAATTCCAACTTGTGTGTGGGGTAATTCTTCTCAGCAAGTGTCAGGCTCCTACTCACATAGGCTATGGGCTGTAGGTGACCGCCATGTTCCTGGTATAGCACCCCTCCAAGCCCGTCTCGGCTGGTGTCCACATGCAGCTCATAGGGTTTGGTGGTGTCCGCATAGGCTAATACAGGGGCAGTGGTCAGACTCTCTTTTAGTTGGTTAAAAGTTTCTTCACACTTGAAGGTCCACTGGTCCTGTATGGACTCTCTGGGTTTCCTGGGGCCCAAGGAAGGTTTTGCTGGCTGTTCTGGTTCTATTCCATCTTCTTCTCCCTCATTCTTCAGAAGCTCGTTTAAGGGCCTGGTTATTTTGGCAAACCCCTCCACGAACCTCCTATAATAGGAGCAGAATCCCAGGAACGACCGGAGCTCGGTCACGTTGGTAGGCCTTGGCCAGGAAGTGACAGCATTCAGCTTCTCCGGATATGTTGCTACTCTTTCCGCGGATACTATGTGACCCAGGTAATGAACTGAGGGCTGGTAGAACTGGCACTTCTCAGGGGAAAGTTTCAGGCCTTCTTCATGTAGTCTCTTCAAGACCTTTTCCAGCCTCTCTTCATGTTCCTCTAGAGTCTTCCCGAACACGATGACATTGTCCAAATACACCAGCACTTCTATTAGGTTCATATCTCCCACTGTTCTCTCCATCAACCTCTGGAAAGTGGCAGGGGCTCCTGACAACCCTTGAGGCATCCAGTTGAACTCAACGAATCCCACTGGGGTGATGAAGGCTGTCTTTTCCTTGTCCTCAGGGTGCATGGGGATTTGGTAGTAGCCACTCTTCAAATCCATCACGCTAAACCACTTGGCTCCAGACAGGCTCTGCAACGCATCTTCTATGCGGGGGGTGGTGTACTGATCTGGTATAGTTCTCCCATTCAATGTACGGTAATCTATACACAGCCCCAGAGAGACATTTTTCTTTCGAAACCACCACAATGGGGGAAGCGTAGGGACTTCGAGACTCCCGGATTATGCCTGTTCTTTTCAACTCAGACAGCTGCTCACGCAGGTCTTCCAGATCTCCTAGAGCAGGGGTCTCCAAACTTTTCAATACGGGGGCCACATTGTAGATTTTACAAGTATTCGGGGGCCGAAAAAAATCAGTTATGTACAAATGAATGAATCGTCATTCCCATCATCAGTGTCCCCAGCAGAGTTTTCCCCATTATCAGTGTCCCCAGCAGAGTTTTCCCCATTATCAGTGTCCCCGGCAGAGTTTTCGCCATCGGTGTCCCCAGCAGAGTTTTCGCCATCGGTGTCCCCAGCAGAATTTTCCCCATCGGTGTCCCCAGCAGAATTTTCCCCATCGGTGTCCCCAGCAGAATTTTCCCCATCAGTGTCCCCAGCAGAATTTTCCCCCCCATCGGTGTCCCCAGCAGAATTTTCCCCATCGGTGTCCCCAGCAGAATTTTCCCCATCGGTGTCCCCAGCAAATTTTTCCTTATCGGTGTCCCCAGCAAAGTTTTTCCCATCGGTGTCCCCAGGGTTCAGGGGTGAGCTATGTACAGGGTTCAGGGGTGAGCTATGTACAGAGTGCAGGGTTAAGGGGTGCGCTACATGCAGAGGGTGAGGTGGGTGCAGAGGGTGAGGTGGGTGCAGGGTGCGGAGGGTGAGGTGGTGCAGGGTGCAGAGGGTGAGGTTGGTGCAGGGTGCAGAGGGTGGATGCAGGGTGCAGAGGGTGAGGTGGGCGCAGGGTGCAGAGGGAGGGTGCAGTAGCAGAGGGTGAGGTAGAGGGAGGGTGCAGAGGGTGGGTACAGGGTGCAGAGGGTGAGGTGGGCGCAGGGTGCAGAGGGAGGGTGGGTGCAGAGGGTGAGGTGGGTACAGGGTGCAGAGGGTGAGGTGGGCGAAGGGAGCAGAGGGAGGGTGCAGAGGGTGGGCGCAGGGTGCAGAGGGAGGGTGCAGAGGGTGAGGTGGGTGCAGGGTGCAGAGGGAGGGTGCAGAGGGTGAGGTGGGCGCAGGGTGCAGAGGGAGGGTGCAGAAGGTGTGTGCAGGGTGCAGAGGGTGAGGTGGGTACAGGCAGGGTGCAGAGGGTGGGTGCAGGGTGCAGAGGGTGAGGTGGGCGCAGGGTGCAGAGGGTGAGGTGGGCGCAGGGTGCAGAGGGTGAGGTGGGCGCAGGGTGCAGAGGGTGGGAGCAGGGTGCAGAGGGTGAGGTGGGAGCAGGGTGCAGAGGGAGGGTGCAAAGGGTGGGTGCAGAGGGTGAGGTGGGTACAGGGTGCAGAGGGTGAGGTGGGCACAGGGTGCAGAGGGAGGGTGCAGGGTGCAGAGGGTGAGATGGGTGCAGCGTGCACGGCTCCCCCCCCCCCCAGCCCCCATTCCAGTACAGTCAGAGCTCCACACTCCACTCCACTCCAAGGCAAGATTCTCCTCCCACAAAGCTTCCCCCCCCCCCCCATTCCAGCCAAAGTTTTCCTTATTTTACTCACAGCATTTTGTCCTCCGATCTCCGTGCAGCAGTTCCACAGGCAGCTTCCTGTTTGCAGATTCCCCGCCCCCTTCCTCCTCTGCTCTGACTCCGAGGGCTCTCATAGAGCGTGTGTACACAAGGATGATCAGAGCGGCTGCGGGGAGAGGAGCGCACTGTCACTTGGAAATACACAAGCAGAGCTTGTGTATTTCCAAGTGACAGTAGCACGCAGCCAGCATGCGACCAGCACCGGAGGTGGCCGAACTCCAGCGGTCAGCACGGGGCGGGCAGCGCAGGGCCAAAGACGGCAATGTGGCAGAGCCTGGGAAAGCTGCGGGCTGGACAAATCAAACCCGCGGGCCGGATGTGGCCCGCGGGCCGGGGTTTGGAGACCCCTGTCCTAGAGGAACTCGTCGGACCCTCTCCCTGAACGGCTTATCCTCTTGCAAGCGAATCTTGTGGGTGGCACTTTTTGTGCATCCCACATCGAATTCGTCCCTCGAGAAGATTTTCTGCCATCGACTCAGTAGGTCCCTGGCCTTTTTCTTCCAGGCCGGTGGGAGACTGGTGTCTTCATCACAGAGCTTCTCCACTATGTCCCCTCCTCCAGCCTTCTCCCGGTCAGATGGACTCACTAGGGTGGCTTGGCTCACTTGGCCCAACAGCATCCTGGCTGGCATTCTCACTGGGGTGTTGATAGTTTTTCTGATACTCACTGACACCTTCCCATGGTTCCTCTGTAGGACCTTCAACGAGACCACTTCGGGAATCACTTCTATTCCCCTTTCCTTCTCCTTCAGGCCCGGATCAAGGACGACGAAGGGGCCTGGTTGTTCCAAGGTGAGCTTCACAGCAACTCTCAAGCAGGTCACCTCTCCGGGCTGTAACACTTTTCCCTTCTTGTCCAGCTTCCAGATCTTCCCAACCCCCTCTTCTGGGGCCTTCTGCTCCAGCACCAGGCGCTGGTAGACTTGCTCTAACAAAGGGTGGACTCTGGTTGTCCAAGTATTCTGCTCTTCAACCAGGGGGGTCAATAGTCTTCCCACTAAGTCTGTGTTTGTCCCTATGATTAGAGAGCTCTTGTTGGCCCCAGGTGGTCGAGGGCAGACCACAGCCAGAGTGTCAAACGTCTGTTTCTCCTGCCATCGAGGGATCAAAAGGTGAGTCTAATCGGGATATATCCATCATAGGGGAAGTTCTGTGTTCCAATACCCTATATCTCCAGGTCCTCCAGCTTCTGTAGAGGCAGGTGCCTAAGATGCTTATTATAGAAGTCCCGATATAAGAGAGTCACTTGAGCTCCTGTGTCAAGGAGGGCCTTCGTGTTGATTCCCTCTACTTGGATGGAGATTATGGGAGAGGGTCCCACTAGTTTGTCAGGTACCTTCTTGGGAGAGGCCTTCTTGTTGGGCTTAGTAACTTGCACTTTTATTTCTGTCTTTTTCCGGCTTCTCTTGGACCTCAACCCTGGTGAGGTCTGATGTGCATTGATCTCCCGTTCCTGAGTATTCTTGAATTTTGGGTGCGAAATGTCATGGCATTCAAAAGGTGGTATCAGAGGTGTGTGGCAACGGCCCAGATCCCTCGCCTTTCCTCTTCTTTTTGTTGGTTTTGGAGTGAGCTACAACTGATGGGCATCCGGTTGACTCCTACACCGGGGCCCTCTGAAGTTTTCCGCCGGCTTGCGGGGTGATGTAGTAAACCTCCTTGGGCTGGGGCACATTTTTAGATGGTGTCCAGTTCCTCCGCAGTTGAAGCAGACTTCCTCACTCCGTGTGGCCTTAGGTGTAGAAACGGGTACCTCTTGGGCCATCTCAGCCTTGGCCCTTTCTTCTTTCTTTATCTCTAAGATGCTGGTCATCATAGAGGACATCATCTCCATCATCTGTGCCATCTGTGACTTCAAAGTGTCAACCTCCAAGTCCCGTTCTTGAGCCATGGCTGACCTAACCCCAACACACGGAGTGGAGTTGGGGGGGGGGTTCCTGACAGCTGGTCACTCAGCAAGGCTTTTTCAACCCTCACCACTTTAATGAGGTCAGGATAGCTTAGTGACATAACACCCCCTGTGGTCTTCAAGTGGAGCCAAATGGGATCAGAGCGTAGGGCACCTCTTAGGATCTGTTTCATCCTAGCTTGATCTGCAGCAGAGGGTTCCATTCCCTTCCCCAACACGATTTGGCATAACATCTTGTTCAGCCTCCTTATGTATTCAGAGAAACGTTCACCCGGTTGTTGAGAAGTGTGCTTGAATTGATATATGAGGTCAGCTACCTTTTCCAGTTGTCCAAATTCCTCTTGCAGCATAACCAGGTAGTCATATGCTGTGCAGGTGGTTTTACTGAATCTCAAGTTCTTAACAGCTTCTGCAGCGGCTCCTCGCAGACTCTCACATATACGCTGCTTCTTCTGGGCCTCCGGCAGTTCCCATCCTTCAAGAGCTTGCATGGCTTGCTCTATGCAAATGTCAAACTCCTCCTCGCCGAGGGGCACAGGCTGTTTCCCTGAAAAGAACCTCAGCTTCTGATATCCAGCTTCCACGCACACCGAGTTACTTTTCTGGCACTTCGACACAAAGTCTCCCAGGGCGTTAAGAAGCTTTGGCCCAATCATAGATAAGGCTCACAGGTCCCTTGGCTTCCTCCTCCTGATCAGGAGTGGGAGGGTCCACCTCTGTAGCTTTCAGGTGCACTAGGTGGAGTTCTGACTTGCCTCCTTTCAGTGGAAAACTCTTTTTAAAGTTCTCAGGTACTTCCCCTCTCCACTCCAACCGGGCATGAGTGTTGTAAGCCCCTTGATCTAATCTGAGAGCAACCACCCGGGCTTTCCTGTGAGGGGATAATTTTTGTATAACATTATCCACTTCCTTCCTGTCTCAATAGTCACCGGGAAGCTCCATGACTACACTTGAGCTTGAAATGGTGCCCTCTCTTGCACACCATTGGACAACGACCGAAGGGTCCATCTTGAGGTTGGTTGATTGCAGAGTACTGGATCCTGGACGAGCCCCCACGTGTAGCACTACCCCCGAAAGAGGCTGCTGGTTTAGTTTGGGTCAGTACTCTGTTTTGCAACCCCATCTAACTGGCTCAGACCCTCCCTTGGCACAACTGGTGTAAATGGTAATTGTGAGTCCCACTGAATGCTGGGAACACAATTTGGCATGTATAACACAATAACATGTATGAGTAGAGTTACCTTTCTCTGGTAGCAATCCCTCTGGAAACAAAGATACTTCAACAAAATGTTTCACTTAACCAAGGCAACTTTACTTTGTGTGAGAAGCAAACACAGTAATACACTTATGTATACAGTTGACTATGCAGGGCCCTGCAAGAGTCAATATGAAAAAAGGTAAAAGGTTATAAAAACAAAGTTAGGTTTACTTGCACTCTAGGACAACAGTCTATGCTCGCGAGTTCCCCCTAATGGGCCATACCACCCCGTGTCCCGTAAGTGTTGATTCCCGTCAGGCCTGACAAAGATCACTATACAAGTTCCTCTGAGGTGGGAGTCTTCGCTAGCAAACGTTGGTGCACTTTAATTTGTAATCCAAGGGCAACTTAAAGATGCAACTAAACTTCCGCAGATTCAATGTTTGTGGAAGGGAACTCTCAGTTAGTATAACGCCACTTAAACTGCGTAGTTATCACGCGCTGCATGGAAACGCGAGCTGGACACACAGAAAGGGATCACCCTCCAGGCTTGGTGATCCTCTGCAAGGTTGAAGGCCCAGGCTTCAGGCCTAGTCCCTCTGGCAGCAGGCCTTTCACACACGTCTGGCAGGGAGGAGGTGGAGATCCCAAGAGAACGAACAAAGCTCCTCCCCTCCTTTAAGTAGCCTCCCCATAAAGCAGTGCACTTTGGGAGGACAGTTGCACTGTGGGTACCATAGTCTTATTATCTACTTATGTCAATGGAGGCCCATTCTCCAGGTACCGCAAATTCCACAATGCATTGCTTCACAAGGTTAATGACAGTGTTATATTACACCAAAAAAAACGGCCACCCCGCTACATAGACATACTCTTGTTCTCTATAATATATGTCTATCGCATAAATGTATTAATGTGTATTTGTGTCCCTTGTTTGCTAGTCTAATCTAAGTATGGTAGGCCTAATGATACAATATTAATTATAAAGACAGACACAGTTGCTTAGTAAAACAAGTCATATTTACTTCCTTTAAAAATAGGAAACATATCCTAATAACAGATATCAGATACAGTCTATATCAACAATAATAATAATGAAAGATACTTAACACTCCTCTCGATAACCCTCCTCAGATGTAACGGAGAATGCAGGCCTATGCCTCATGGCTAGGCCCAAGCATCAGGCTTCTATAAGGCCTATAGACATGTGGCTTTAGCAAGGTCTTCAAGTCCAGCGAGGGACTGAGCTCTGTGTTACGAACCCTTTTTACAAAACAGTCACTCATTGCTCATTCAAACTCCCTCCCATTGCCAGCCCATCTGCCTCTCGACCAATCGTTGCACTTCCATGATCCTCGTCTTGTTACTGATTGTCCTGCCATACCTGGCCTCTGGGGGTGATGTTTCCCATATAATCTCTAAAAGCTTGCTGGCGCCTTTGATCATTGCACTTGTGTTGACAGCTGCACTTCCCTTTGTCTGCAGAGCTACTAATCAACAGGATCTTAGACATTGCGGAGCCTGGCCTAACAGATTACATTCCTGAGGGGGGTCATCCTGTCCTCCGGGCACGACAAGCCTCAGCTTATCTGACCATTGGGAATGACCATCTGACCATTGGGAATGCAACAGAATATGTACAAAACTCAGAAATTATATTACAAACAGTCCAAAAAAAGTTAGTTCCTTCAGTAAAGCAAAAAAAGATGTACAGTATATTGGATAATAGCAACCAATAAAAAGTATGGTCCATGGGTTGTCGTACTCTATGGTGGGGCCTGTGGGAGTGCGGGACCAAGTCAGCATTGTTTAGAGGACCGTATTACTATAATTTAAGCCCTGCAGACCTATAACTATGACATCATAGTACATTGTACTTTGGTCACGCCTCCAAATAAGCCAATATGAACACAAAAAACAACTTTATTAGTGTTTGTGAATATTCTGGGGTCCAAGAAGTGATTTTCTTTAACAGAAACATTTTATACATTCTGACTATAAGGAAGGACACACGATCTCACGCTCCCCATTGGTCCGTCTGAACATAAAAAAGGTGGTTAGTCCATGTGAATTCCCTGGTGTCGATCCAGGGCACTTTTTTGACTGAAGCATTTCCCGCACTTTGAACATGAATAAAGGACGTTCCCCGTGTGAACTCTCTGGGGTCTAAGAAGTTTATCTTTCCGGACGAAACATTTTCTGCACTCTGAACATGCAAAAGGACGCTCCCCCTCTCTGAGGGAATGATTTCCTGCATTCTACACAATAATAAGGACGCTCACCCGTGTGAATTTTAAAGTGTTGGAGAAGGTTTCCTTTCTTCATCTGTGTGAACTCTCTGGTGTAGAAGAAGTCCTTTCTGAATGAAAGATTTCCCGCTCTCGGAACATGAATGAGGATACTCGCCTGTATGAATTCTTTGGTGTTTAAGAAGGTGTTCTTTCCGAACGAAACATTTCCCACACTCTGAACACGAAAAAGGATGCTCTGGTTCTCTGGTTTCTCTTGAATTCTCTGGTGATTATTAAGTTCGCCTTTCTGAACACGAATAGGGACGCTTGCCCGTGTGAATTCTCTGGTGTTTAAGAAGGTATCCTTTTTCGTTGAAACATTTCCCGCACACTGAACACGAATATGGACGTATGCCGGTGTGAATTCTCTGATGTTTAAGAAGGCTTCCTTTTTCGTGGAAACATTTCCCGCACTCTGAACACAGAAAAGGACGCTCGCCGGTGTGAATTCTCTGGTGATTATTAAGGACGTCTTTCCGAGCAAAAGTTTTCCCGCACTCTAAACATGAAAAAGGACGCTCACCTGTGTGAGTTCTCTGATGTATTAGAAGTTTTCCTTTTGCGTTGAAACATTTACCGCACTCTGAACACGAAAAAGAATGCTCGCCGGTGTGAATTCTCTGGTGATTATTAAATTCGCTTTTCTGAACAAAAGTTCTCCCGCACTCTGAACACGTATATGGACGTATGCCCGTGTGAATTTTCTGGTGATTAACAAGATTTCCTTTTTCGTGGAAACATTTCCCGCACTCTGAACATGAAAAAGGACGCTCGCCGGTGTGAATTCTCTGGTGATTAACAAGATTTCCCTTCTGACTGAAACTTTTCCCGCACTCTGCACAAGAATAAGGACGCTCGCTCTTGTGAATTCTCTGGTGGAAAACAAGTTGTCTTTTCTGAGGGAAAGATTTCCCGCACTCTGAACATAAAAAAGGACATTCTCCCATGTGACTTCTTTGGTGAACAACAAGGACGCATTTATAAATGAAACCTTTCCCGCACTCTGAACATGTAAAAGGACCCTCACCTGTGTGATTCCTCTGATGCAAGAGAAGGTTTCCTTTCTGAATGAAACCTTTACCACAGTGCGAACACGAGAACGGACGCTCACCAGTGTGAATTCTTTGGTGAGTAACAAGTTCTACTTTCCGAATAAAACATCTCCCGCACTCTGAACATGAAAAGGGACGCTCACCCGTGTGAATTCCCTGGTGTTTAAGAAGGTTTCCTTTGTAAGTAAAACGTTTGCCGCACTCTGAACACGAGAATGGACGCTCGCCTGTGTGAATTCTCTGGTGATTCAGAAAGTTTCTTTTCACATTAAAACATGTCCCGCACTCTGGACATGAGAAAGTACGCACACTCTTATGACTTTTCTGGTGTGTAAGAGGCTCTCTGGTTTCTTTGGAAGAATTCCCAGACACTGTAGATGACAAGGAATGTTCTCCTGTGTGAGATCCTTCATGGTTCAAGGAAGATTCTTCGGGATTAGATGGATCTGTTGATTTATCTGTACTGTGAGATTCAATAATAATAGTATGTGGATCATCAGAAGATTCCTCAGGATCAGAGAAATCCCATGATCTCTCCATATGATAAGTTCTATGATGTATTATTTGTGTAATGCGATTCACTCCTGGAGAACGTTGTGTGGTGGGATTTTCTTCTGCTTTATATTCTGAAGATACCTTATTCAGGACATAGTGTCCACCTGTAGGATATCAATGTTCAAATGTTATTAGAATTCTTCATTCCTTTCATTCAGAAGTCATATACAGTATGTTGGTCTAACACTCTACAGTATCTCAGAGCTCTGGCATGAAATTGGGGGCAATCATAACATAAAATATCAATACAAACCAGATAAAGACACAGAATCTCCTCCTCATTTGTTGGGAACATGACGTTATATTGAGGAATGGAGATGGACCTTTCATATGGTGTACAGTATCTCCTCCTCATTTGTTGGGAACATGA
Organism: Rana muscosa; assembly: GCA_029206835.1. Lineage (NCBI taxonomy): Eukaryota > Metazoa > Chordata > Amphibia > Anura > Ranidae > Rana > Rana muscosa. The sequence goes on along the minus strand of CM055123.1, from coordinate 399,606,854 downwards.
CGTTATATTGAGGAATGGAGATGGACCTTTCATATGGTGTACAGTATCTCCCCCTCATTTGTTGGGAACATGACATTATATTGAGGAATGGAGAGGGACCTTTCATATGGTGTACAGTATCTCCCCCTCATTTGTTGGGAACATGACGTTATATTGAGGAATGGAGATGAACCTTTCATATGGTGTACAGTATCTCCTCCTCATTTGTTGGGAACATGACGTTATATTGAAGAATGGAGATGGACCTTTCATATGGTGTACAGTATCTCCTCCTCATTTGTTGGGAACATGACGTTATATTGAGGAATAGAGATGGACCTTTCATATGGTGTACAGTATCTCCTCCTCATTTGTTGGGAACATGACGTGATATTGAGGAATGGAGATGGACCTTTCATATGGTGTACAGTATCTCCCCCTCATTTGTTGGGAACATGACATTATATTGAGGAATGGAGATGGACCTTTCATATGGTGTACAGTATCTCCTCCTCATTTGTTGGGAACATGACGTTATATTGAGGAATGGAGATGGACCTTCCACACAGCTTAGTTATTTACAAGATGGAGATAATGTAAATACATATTTATAATGAAAGAAAAATAAAAATGTGAATTTGTTCTGCAGTTAATGTTAATTACTTAAGTAAACCAGTACATGCGCTAACAGACTGGCATACACATCCGTGTGACATTCCCTGATGAAGTCACGTGACACGTGACGATACGCGTAGGGAGAGGAGATTTGCTGACACACCACGATTAGAACAGGCAGGCGAGTGATGCACTCGTAGGATACTCTGCATCTGTTTCCACATATTATGTGAGTGTTTTATATTATGTTTTTTAAATAAAGTACTTTTTGTATACTGGATTATGCGACGTCTGCCATATCTTTTTTGTTGCATTAATTGCTGCAATCTACCGAGTTCCCCTGCTGCCTGGAAAGTCACACAGAGCCACTGAGACTTTGAGGGACGACGAGTTCCGTGCTCGTGGAGACGGGTCCTTATTGTCTCTCTTCCAGTAAGTGTTTCTCTGGTGTGTGTCTGTACTTTGAGACAGTAGCGGAACTACACTATATGGTTTTTCTCTTTCCTGCATCTATGTGTGACGTGTATGACGTGTGAGAGGATTACAGCTATAGGAAGGAGACTAGCACTGCTATAATCTCTGCTCATCAGCCTACAGCGCTCCAACACCCTGTGACCTGCCCATGCTAAGCTTTATTAGCAATAAGGTAAGCTGCTTGCAGGCACAGAGGTGGAGCACAGAAGAAAGATCTCTATTTGGAATGTCACACGGATGTGTATGCCAGTCTGTTAGCGCATGTACTGGTTTACTTTGGTGATGGGAATCACTTTAAAATTGTATGGTGCAAATTGGGCTTTCATCGGATTTTGACACATATTTATATTTCTTTTTGTTAATTGTATTGTGTACTTCATGTGGATTATTTCATATATCAGTGCACTTGTTTAAGATAACTAACTTTTGAACACATATTTTTTATTTTTATTTTGGAATATTCATAATTGGCTAGGATGGATAGATGTTGATAGTACAGGATTGGAGCTTTTTAGCCTACCCAGCCAATTTATTTGTATTAAGGTCACATCACAGATATGTTTTGATTAAGTGTGTTATCAGTCACACTATTCTCACTTCTCCCCCTTCCCTTTGTCTGTTTTAACACAGCGCTTAACACCACCACTGTTTTATATTATTTCTAGTTTCCCTGAATCGGATTCACAGGTGTTTAGCAGCAGTGCCCCCTTCCCCTTCCCTCTGCCCCTCCCCCCCTCCCCAGTCACTACCTAGTCCTCGCCAAGGCAGCACAGGAGTTCCCCCCACTTTTTCTAATGTTAATTACTAACTTGTGTTGATATGTAGAGAAGATTCCTCCTGTTTACTTTTCATAATCATCTCCCCCTCCTCCATAGACTGCTGATCTCCACTCATCAACCTCTCTTCTTCTTCCTCTTTAACTTCAACTTTGATGTCTTTCGGTTCTTCATCCTAAACCCCAAAGATTTAAAAAAGAACAAGAAATTATATACAAGACTTATCTTGAATTATTTACCCAAGGTCCCCTTCATCCCCCTGGACGTCCCATTATTAGCGGGATAGATTCTGCCACTTCTAGATTAGGTAGGTACATTGATTTCTTTTTGCAACCATCTGTACTCAAAAATTCCATCCTACCTCAAAGACACGAAGGATGTGATTAAACGACCGGTCTGCTATCACCTTTGAAGGTGATCTGATTATGGCCACAGCGGATGTGGCATCCCTATACACCTACATTCCTCATCAGAGAGGAATGGAGGCTGCTCAGGCCTTTTTTAAACAGGGATGTCACTCTCGCTAAACCACACGTGGATTTTATAGTTGATTTGTTGGCGTTTGCCACCCAACATAATTTTTGGTTTGATGGTGGCTTTTATTTGGAGCATAAGGGAGTTGCGATGGGAGCAAAGTTGGCTCCCAGACTAGCAAACCTTTTTATGGCCAAGTGGGAGGAGGATGCCGTCTATGCCATGGACAACCCGCAGTTAATCATGTGGGCAAGGTACATAGACGACATCCTCCTCCTATGGGCTGGCACCCCTGAATCTCTTGAAAATTTATTTTTAGAGATCAATGAGAATGACAGAAGGATTTCACTTACCGTATATACTCGTGTGTAAGCCGAGTTTTTAAGCACATTTTTTTTGTACTGAAGATGCCCCCCCCTCGGCTTATACTCGAGTCACCTTTTTGCACCTGATCTCCCAGATTTGGGGACCCGGTACCGGCCGTCTGTAGGTTCCCTGGACCCCAATCTTGGCCCAGATGTAGCCCCTCTTCTTCTACAAATGTACAAAGTTTATTGTCCGGGGGACCTACAGCCGGGGAGCACCGATTTTTCAAAGCCGGGCACCCCTTCCATAGACTCCTATGTTAAACGGTCATTTCTCCAGTGATTTTGGGGACCTGTTACCGGCCGGTCGTAGGTCCCCTGGACCCGAAACTTGGCACACAAGTAGCTCCATTTCTCCTCTACAAGTGTGCAAAGTTTGTTGTCTGGGGGACCTACAACCGGCGAGCACCGATTTTTTCAAAGCCGGGCACCCCTTCCATAGACTCCCATGTTAAACGTCAGTCTAGTCATGGACACAGTGAGGTATGGGCACAGTGAGGCATGCACATGGACACAGTGAGGCATGCAGATGGACACCCTAGGCTTATACTCGAGTCAATAAGTTTTCCCATATTTTTTGTGGTAAAATTAGGTGCCTCGGCTTATATTCGGGTCGGCTTATACTCGAGTATATACGGTACATACAAATTTAGCCAGTCTAAAATCCATTTTTTGGATCTTGAAATAGAAAAGTATGAGTATCAATTTAAGTTCAGTACGTATTTCAAACCTACGGATAGGAATGGATACTTACCCACAGACAGTTGCCACCATAAGTCTTGGCTAAAGTTCGTTCCTAAAAGTAAATTCCTGGGACTTCGCAGGAATTGTACTGATACAGAAACTTTCAGGATACAAGCAGACATTCTGAGAGGCCGGTTTATTGAAAAGGGATATGACAATCGAGAGGTCGCGAACGAGATGACTAAGGTTCTGAATATCGACCGATCTCTATTGTTAACAGATAGACCCCAAAGATAAAGGGAAGACAATTTCAGATGGTCTTTTCTTACAGCCTTTTCTACCCAACATAAGCAAATCAAGGCCATTTTTGAACAACATTGGGGTATCTTGAGGAATCATCGAATCCTCTGTACACTTTTACCAGAAAGATCTAAAGTGATATACCGAGGAGTGCCCTCACTTAAAAGTAAAATTGCACCAACCATCATTAATCCTCCGATTAAGCCAACATTTTTTTTATAACTGGACAGGCTACCACCCCTGCAAAAAATGCCTTGTATGCCAGTATACCACCTGTGGGAGAAAGGCTAGTAGGGAATTTAGGTCCACAGTGACTAATCGGGTCTATCCAATCAAACCATTCTGTACATGCGCAACCATTAATGTCGTGTATTTATTGACATGTCCATGTGGTAAACAATATGTTGGGCAGACCATTAGGTCATTCACGACCAGGGTAACTGAACACATTAACTTAATCAAGTTTGGAAGTGTCAAACACACGGTCCCTCCGCATTATCGGCAACACCATGCCCGTGATCCAACAGTGACCCAATTCTTGATTATTGACCGTTATGTTGCTCCATGGAGGGGTGGGGCTAACACTAGAGCAGTTTCCAGACTCAAAACTTTCTGGATTTACGAGTTACAGACTCACCACCCACAGGGGTTAAATGTGGAGTGGGATATTAACGCTTATATTAATAGATCTTGACTTCAAAGACGATTTTTCACATATATCTTGTAGTATTTTATCCTTTTATACCTTTTTATATCTTTTTTATTATCATATAATTTTTAGTACTCATTTTTTATTACTTATTTATTAAAGTAATTTGTATCCGTTAACCATTTAGCTGCCATTTATATGGCGAGTTTGTGTTTGACAGTTAAATTTATGTCGGATTTGAATAATTAACCAATATTAGGATCCTAGATTGTTAGGGATGACCCCAGTTTGATTAGACCTATATTATGACTATAGCCTCTGTGATTATATGGACTTAAGGAATTTATATTTAATTTGAATTATTTATTTAATATATATGTCCTGCCCCTTTTAATGATGTGGCCTGGCTGAACTCTTTTAACTCACTGCTGATTTGATCGGTACCAATATCCTCCAGCTTATAGCTGGATGTTAGGTGACCAGGCCTCGCTTTGATAGCGAGGTTTGGTTGCTAATATGACCCTAGTGCGTGTCAGGCCTCGCTTTCATGGAGAGGTTTGGGCGGCGCATTATCATCTCTTGAGAGCGAGGCTTGGGGTTCATTTCAATGTTCTTCTGTCCATAGCGAGGCTTGGTGCAGTGATTTCACCATGCCTCGCTTTGATAGTGAGGCTTGGGGATCCCTTCCAATGTTCCTGTTTAGAGCGGAAGTGATGTCATCCAGCCTCGTCTTCATAGAGAGGCTTGGAAGGCGCTTCTTGTTCTATATGGCTGATATAGAAGTTCTGGCCATGTTTATATTGCCTATTCATCTAATATTTGATGGCAATATTATTCTGTTCTATTTGTAAGACTTTTTGAATTTGAAATGGGACGTTTTAAAATAGCGGCCGCCACTTCCTGTCTACCAACAGGAAGTGATGTCATTTCTGGAGTCATGGTCACTCCAGCTGGGGTCATTCAATCTATAAATAGTGGTGTTGTTGTGGGGGTCCACACCCCAGATGATGACTGTTTAGTTGAAACGCATCGGGTGGACCCATTCACACACATCGCTCTTGCACTTTGTGATATTCCTATGAGGTTCTTCCAAATGTGAGTGTTCATTTTTAATCTTTTTAATAAATATTACCTTGTACGGTATCACACTATGTGAGTTTTTTTTCCCAATACGCATGTTATGTGGTTACCGTATCTCTGGCTCCAACAAGACGACATGTATTTTACACTTCTTGGTGTTTATTGGAATTTGCGGTGCTAACTGATATGTGGATTCAGGACCAGCTGGATACATCTTGCTGACTGATTATACAAGCCTGTTTTGACTTGGGTGGTATATACCTCACCAAGTCAACACCATCTGGTAAGCCTCCTCCTTATATCGGTGGTGGTATCTCTATCCTTTCACAAAGTGGGTCATATCCATGTGGAATTCTTCATTTCAACCTTGCCGTTTTTTCTACACTTTTGGACTGTTATTTGTGTTTGGTCACAATAGAGGACTGCTTCGTTCTGATTTATTTTTTACAAAAATTTTTTTTTCATGGATCACACTTAGTCACTTGGTGTTACTGAAATTAAGATTTCATGTATATGTATGTTTGCAACATTTGACATGTGTTGTCAACTGACTTATGTACAAAAATAAGCGCTACACTTTTTTCATATTCATTATCATGTTTAGAATACATTTTTGGATCTACATGCTCAGTCCCACCTACCTGATGATGGTGAGGGATGGTGTCATCTTCCTGTGTGGAATCCCGAGAATACAGACGATGGGGACATCTCTCTGGTGGGTTTCCGTTACTGGATAGAATAAACATCTGTTCTTCCTCTTTCATTTCAACTTTGAGCTCTTTCAGTTCTTCAACCTAAACACCAAAGATGAACGAACAGATTTGTAAAGAACAAAAGATTATATACAGGTCCTTCTCAAAAAATTAGCATATTGTGATAAAGTTCATTATTTTCTGTAATGTACTGATAAACATTAGACTTTCATATATTTTAGATTCATTACACACAACTGAAGTAGTTCAAGCCTTTTCTTGTTTTAATATTGATGATTTTGGCATACAGCTCATGAAAACCCCAAAATCCTATCTCAAAAAATTAGCATATTTCATCCGACCAATAAAAGAAAAGTGTTTTTAATACAAAAAAAGTCAACCTTCAAATAATTATGTTCAGTTATGCACTCAATACTTGGTCGGGAATCCTTTTGCAGAAATGACTGCTTCAATGCGGCGTGGCATGGAGGCAACCAGCCTGTGGCACTGCTGAGGTGTTATGGAGGCCCAGGATGCTTCGATAGCGGCCTTAAGCTCATCCAGAGTGTTGGGTCTTGCGTCTCTCAACTTTCTCTTCCCAATATCCCACAGATTCTCTATGGGGTTCAGGTCAGGAGAGTTGGCAGGCCAATTGAGCACAGTAATACCATGGTCAGTAAACCATTTACCAGTGGTTTTGGCACTGTGAGCAGGTGCCAGGTCGTGCTGAAAAATGAAATCTTCATCTCCATAAAGCTTTTCAGCAGATGGAAGCATGAAGTGCTCCAAAATCTCCTGATAGCTAGCTGCATTGACCCTGCCCTTGATAAAACACAGTGGACCAACACCAGCAGCTGACATGGCACCCCAGACCATCACTGACTGTGGGTACTTGACACTGGACTTCAGGCATTTTGGCATTTCCCTCTCCCCAGTCTTCCTCCAGACTCTGGCACCTTGATTTCCGAATGTACTTTGGACCACTGAGCAACAGTCCAGTGCTGCTTCTCTGTAGCCCAGGTCAGGCGCTTCTGCCGCTGTTTCTGGTTCAAAAGTGGCTTGACCTGGGGAATGCGGCACCTGTAGCCCATTTCCTGCACACGCCTGTTCACGGTGGCTCTGGATGTTTCTACTCCAGACTCAGTCCACTGCTTCCGCAGGTCCTCCAAGGTCTGGAATCGGTCCTTCTCCACAATCTTCTTCAGGGTCCGGTCACCTCTTCTCGTTGTGCAGCGTTTTCTGCCACACTTTTTCCTTCCCACAGACTTCCCACTGAGGTGCCTTGATACAGCACTCTGGGAACAGCCTATTCGTTCAGAAATTTCTTTCTGTGTCTTACCCTCTTGCTTGAGGGTGTCAATGATGGCCTTCTAGACAGAAGTCAGGTCGGCAGTCTTACCCATGATTGCGGTTTTGAGTAATGAACCAGGCTGGGAGTATTTAAAAGCCTCAGGAATCTTTTGCAGGTGTTTAGAGTTAATTAGTTGATTCAGATGATTAGGTTAATAGCTCGTTTAGAGAACCTTTTCATGATATGCTAATTTTTTGAGATAGGATTTTTGGGTTTTCATGAGCTGTATGCCAAAATCATCAATATTAAAACAAGAAAAGGCTTGAACTACTTCAGTTGTGTGTAATGAATCTAAAATATATGAAAGTCTAATGTTTATCAGTACATTACAGAAAATAATGAACTTTATCACAATATGCTAATTTTTTGAGAAGGACCTGTAGAAGAAAGTCACATCATAGAGTTTAGAATAAATTTAAAGGTCTACAAGCCGAGTCCCATCTACCTGGTCATGGTGAGGGATGGTGTGATCTTCCTCAATAGACGGCTGAGCTCTACCCACCAACGTCTCTTCTTTTTCCTCTTTAATCTTAACATCAATGTCTTTCATTTCTTCATCCTAAACCCCAAAGATGATAGAAGACATTTGTAAAAAGAAGCAAGAAGTTACGTAGAAGAATTTACTCTTTTAGGTTTACATCCTCAGTCCCACCTACCTGATAATGGTGAAGGATGGTGTAATCTTCCTGTGTGGAATCCCGGGAATCCAGAGGACGGGGACATCTCTCTGGTGAGTTCCCAATACTGGATCCATCTGTAGGAAAACACACACACACTGACTGAATACATTGTTTCTATGTGTTTATCAGATGATAGGGGATCTAGGTGGATCCTCCATACTGCTCTCTCCTTTACAATAAAGTCTCCTCTTACCTGGTGATGTGAGGGACGGCTGATTCTCCATCATGACGTCCTTGTAGAGATCCTTGTGTCCTTCTAAATACTTCCACTCCTCCATGGAGAAATAGACAGTGACATCCTGACACCTTATAGGAACCTGACACACACAATGATACAGTCACCATCCAGACACATCCCTTGTCTGTTACTGGATAATGTCCCGGAATTCCCGGCACCGCTCACCTCTCCTGTCAGCAGATCTGGTTACCTCTGTTGTCAGACAGTGACAGTGGAGGCGCTGTGATGGGTGATGTCCTGTGAAGACGGATGCTGTGTGTTCATGGATCTCCAGATGTTTCCTTCACAATTTTATAATTCTGTATATAGAGAGAGAAAGTAATTATCAGTGAAGACGTTGTAGAATCCTTCTCTCCTCTCTAAATAGAACAATGTTTTCATTATAGAGACAAGGATGAAGTCACGTGACCCTCCCAGAATCCTCCTCACCTCCTACTGATCTAAATAGGACACTCTTCTCTGTCAATAGACAATAAACTGAGAATTATTTGGACTATACCAGAATGTGTAATGTCTATACTAGGGATGACCTCAAGATTCAGTCCAAAAAAAGTTTGGACCAAACCTTGAATGTTTGGATGAACAACCGAACATTTACCCTTTCGGCGGGATAAGACCATCATGTACAGTATCTCACAAAAGTGAGTACGCCCCTCACATTTTTGGAAATATTTTATTCTATCTTTTCATGTGACAACACTGAAGAAATACACTTTGCTACAATGTAAAGTAGTGAGTGTACAGCTTGTATAACAGTGTAAATTTGCTGTCCCCTCAAAATAACTCAACACACAGCCATTAATGTCTAAACCGCTGGCAAAAAAAGTGAGTACACTCCTAAGAGAAAATGTCCAAATTGGGCCCAAAGTGTCAATATTTTGTGTGGCCACCATTATTTTTCAGCATTGCCCTAACCCTCTTGGGCTAGTTTTTTCTCTGTGCTGTTTGGCATATTTTAAGTGGGATACTTTGTGGCATTTGTGTAGTAATGGCTTTCTTCTGGCAACTCGACCATGCAGCCCATCTTTCTTCAAGTGCCTCCTTATTGTGCATCTTGAAACAGCCACACCACATGTTTTCAGAGAATCCTGCAGTTATTTGTGGGGTTTTCTTTGCATCCCGAACAATTTTCTTGGCAGTTGTGGCTGAAATTTTAGTTGGTCTACCTGACCGTGGTTTGGTTTCAACAGAACCCCTCCTTTTTCACTTCTTTATTACAGTTTGAACACTGCTGATTGGCATTCTCAATTCCTTGGATATCTTTTTATATCCCTTTCCTGTTTTTATACAGTTCAACTACCTTTTCCCGCAGGTCCTTTGACAATTCATTTGCTTTCCCCATGACTCAGAATCCAGAAACGTCAGTGCAGCACTGGATGAAAGATGCACGGGTCTGTCAGGAGTCCAGAAACTCATTGACCTTTTATACACACACACTGATCACAAGCAAACAGATCACAGGTGAGGATGGTTACCTTTCATAGCCATTCAAACCCATTTGTGTCTACTTGTGTGCATGTCATCAGGCCAAAATCACCAGGGTATGTAAACTTTTGATCAGGGTCATTTGGGTAGTTTGTGTTGTGATTCTGATTTAAAAAGAGTAAACACAGTTGATTGATAATAAATGGCTTCAGCCAAACACTAACCATGAGTGAAAGAAAAGTTGTGTTATCATTCATATTCTCTGAAAAATGGCCAAGAAATCATAAATTCTGCCAGGGGATGTAACGCATGAGCACAACTCTATATACTATAAAACTGCAGGCAGGGCACTGGACAAACCACTAGGGACAAAAGAGTTGTGAGAAATGATTTAATACAGTAATGTAATCTGTAAGGTTACAGTGTACTGTGTTATGAAATGATCACTTTTTTAATTTGTCGCCAGCCTCCGCCCCATCGCGGTGCTCGCAGGGAACAGACCCCAGCACACAGAGGCATCGGGCGGAGGACACAGCCCGCAGACACAGCGGGGGGACATCGCAGGATCCTGGGGACAAGGTAAGTAACCTGCACCAGGATCCTGCAATGCAATCCCGAGTGTGGCTCTGGATTACCGCCAATGGTACCCGACAGCTCTTACCCTTTTGTATTACTTGACCCTCCCTCCTAGATTTTAAACTCTAACGAGCAGGGCTCTCTGATTCCCCCTGTATTGAATTTTATTGTAATTGTACCGTCTACCCTAATGTTGTAAAGCGCTGCGCAAACTGTCGGTGCTAAATAAATCCTGTATAATAATAATAATAATAATAATACTAATGGTACTGAAATTTAACCCTGATTACCGCCAGGGAGGTTAATATATGCTATAGATTGGGTGTACTATCCTGCATCTATTCTTTTCCCCCTTACTTCACTGCACGAGGGGCAGCTGCCCCTCGTGCCCACCCCTTGTCCTGGCTCTGCTGCCTGCATGCAGAATGGGGGTCAACGCCCATCTGAATGAAGCCTTAAGGGGGACCCCATGCAAAAAACTGTGTGAAATCCTGACAAAATTTATACCAGACCACTCAGGTCTGGTATAGCTTTTAAGAGGGAACCCCACACAAAAATCATAAAAAAAGAGCAAGGCCCCTAAAAAAAAAAAAAAAAAAAAAAAACAACAAGAGGGGAAAATAACAGTGGGATTGAGGGTCACGAAAAGCATCTCAACTAGTTTTGCAGTCTATTGTCGCTTCGTCAGGAGAATATCTATAATTTGATTAACAGTTTATCAGTAACTATACAATTTGCCAAAAACAATAGTACAGTCACACATAACAATATATACATGGGGAAAAGAGGGAAAGCTGCTTACCTAGGTACCCTTGCCGGTGATATAGATCAGTGCTTTCCAACATTTCTTTAGTCAATTTGTAAATTGACAACGCTATACAAGTACCTGTGGTGAATAAATAATAAAATAAATGCACCTCAAGATCCAGTAATGTCTGTACGCTGTTTCCTAACAAGTCACCTCTCCTCTGGAACTTCCTGTCTTTACCCTACATCACTTCCTGTCTTTACCCTACATCACTTCCTGTCTTTACCCTACCTCACTTCCTGTCCATACATGACATCACTTCCTTTTTTGCGTTCCACGCTCAGGAGTGAGATTACCATCTTGTGGAGAATTGAAATACTGCAGTCTTCATTCATACATTAAAACGCGGCACATTTACATTTTCGGTACATTTATTATTTTTTGTTGCTTATCTTTATCCTCATGTACAAACCAAATAACAATAATAAAAAATAATAATTTTCATTTTAGTGCTATTAAACACTTAAGCCCCGGAGCAATACGCAGCATAAAGACCAGGCCCTTTTTGCGATTCGGCACTGCGTCGCTTTAACTGACAATTGCGCGGTCGTGCGACGTGGCTCCCAAACAAAATTGGCGTCTTTTTTTTCCTACAAATAGAGCTTTCTTTTGGTGGTATTTGATCACCTCTGCGGTTTTTATTTTTTGCGCTATAAACAAAAATAGAGCGACAATTTGGAAAAAAATTCTATATTATTTACTTTTTGGTATAATAAATATCCCCAAAAATATATAAAAAAACCGTTTTTTTTTACTTAGTTTAGGCCGATACGTATTTTTCTACATATTTTTGATTGGTTTGTGCAAAAGTTATAGCGTTTACAAAATAGGCGGTAGTTTTATGGCATTTTTATAAAAAAAATTTTTTATTAGTAATGGCGGCGATCAGCGATTTTTTTCGTGACTGCAACATTATGGCGGACACATTGGACACTTTTGACACATTTTTGGGACCATTGTCATTTTTACAGCGATCTGTGCAAAAAAAATGCACTGATTACTGTAAAAATTACACTGGCAGTGAGGGGGTTACCCACTAGGGGCGCTAAAGGGGTTAAGTGTGCCTAGGGGAGTGATTACTACTGTGTGGGGGCGTGGCTACGAGTGACACATGACCGATCTCCGCTCTGATTACACATTGACATTGTCAGTAGGGGAGCGGGGAGATGTTGTGTTTACACTAACATCTTCCTGCTCCATGTCCCCGCGGCGATCGAGTCCAAGGGACCCGCGATCCGACTCACGGGGAAGGCAGGGGGGGGGGTCGGGCAGTTAAAGGGGACGTACAGGTACGTGATTGTGCCTATACGAGCCATTCTGCCGACGTATATATACAGTGGCTGGTCTTTAAGTGGTTAAACACACACACTATATATAATTGTATATTTACACAGTGCCTTGAAAAAGTATTCATACCCCTTGAAATTTTCCACATTTTGTCATGTTACAACCAAAAACCTAAATGTATTTTATTGGGATTTTATGTGATAGACCAACACAAAGTGACACATAATTGTGAAGTGGAAGGAAAATTATAAATGGTTTTAATTTTTTTTTACAAATAAATATGTGAAAAGTGTGGGGTACATTTGTATAGCGCCCCCCTGAGTCAATACTTTGTAGAACCGCCTTTCTCTGTAATTACAGCTCTAAGTCTTTTTGGGGATGTCTCTACCAGCTTTGCACATCTAGAGAGGGACATTTTTGCCCATTCTTCTTTGTAAAATATCGCAAGCTCTGTCAGATTGGATGGAGAGCTTCTCTGAACAGCAATTTTCAAGTCTTGTCACAGATTCTCAATGTGATTTAGGTCTGGACTGTGACTGGGCCATTCTAACACATGAATATGCTTTGATCTAAACCATTCCATTGTAGCTCTGGCTGTATGCTTAGGGTCGTTGTCCTGCTGGAAGGTGAACCTCCACCCCAGTCTCAAGTCTTTTGCAGACTCTAATGCTGCGTACACACGAGCGGGAATTCCGACAGCAAAAGTCCGATGGGAGCTTTTGGTTAGAAATTCCGACCGTGTGTAGGCTCTATCAGGCTTTTTCTGTCGGAATTTCCTCCAACAAAAGTTTGAGAGCAGGTTCTCTATTTTTCTGATGGAAAAAGTTCCTATCGGAAATTCTGATCGTCTGTATGCAATTCCGACGGGGAAAAAAAACACGCATGCTCAGAATCAAGCAGAAGAGCCGAACTGCCTATTGAACTTCATTGATCTCGGCTCGTCGTATGTGTTCTACATCACTGCGTTCTTGAGGATTGGAATTTCAGACAAGATTTGTGTGACCGTGTGTATGCAACACAAGTTTGAGCCAACATTCCGTTGGAAAAAAATCCACGGTTTTCTTGTCGGAATTTCCGATCGTGTGTACGCGGCATAACATGTTTTCTTCTATGACTGCCCTGTATTTGGCTCCATCCATCTCCCCATCAACTCTGACCAGCTTCCCTGTGCCTGCTGAAGAAAAACATCCCCACAACATGATGCTGCCACCACCATGTTTCACGGTGGGGATGGTGTGTTCAGGGTAATGTGCAGTGTTAGTTTTCCACCACACATAGCGTTTTGCTTTTAGGCCAAAAAGTTACATTTTGGTCTCATATGACCAGAGCACCTTCTTCCACATGTTTGCTGTGTCCTCCACATGGCTTCTCACCAACTGCAAATTGGACTTCTTATGGCTTTCTTTCAACAATGGCCTTCCTCTTGCCACTCTTCCACAAAGCCCAGATTTGTGGAGAAGCACGACTAAGAGTTGACCTGTGGACAGATTCTCCCACCAGAGCTGTGGATCTCTGCAGCTCCTCCAGATTTCAAGGCACTGTATAGACTCGCCGGCCACTTTATTAGGTACACCTTGTGCTAGTACCGGGTTGGACCTTCTTTTTGCCTTCAGAACTGGCATCATTTTTCGTGGCTGTCATGAAGATCCTGCCAGTAACAGGCGCTCCAGGTTCCATGGTTCACGATTGCGGGTGCCATTGCGCATGCACGCGTGCATACGGGCACGCACACGTGCGTGCACGAGCGCGCACCTCTGTTGGCGTCAGGCGGGCTATTTAAGTCTGCCTGTCACAAGCAGTCCCCGCTGTCTGCTCTACAGCGTTGTGTGCCTTAAACCCTGATCTGAGACTGTTACCTGTGTTGAGACCCGGCTTACCTCTGACCATCCTGTTATCTGCCTGCATCTGACCTCGGCCTGTTTGTGATTACCCCTTGCCTGCACCTCTGTACCTCTGCTGCCCCCCTGATATCTGACCCGGCCTGTCTGCCTATCCTTGTGTTGGTCCTATCTGTTCCCGGTTCCGATCCAGTCTGCTAAGCTGAAACAGCCTGCTAAGCTGATCCAGTCTGCTGAGCTGTCCCTGATCCAGCCTGCTAAGCTGATCCAGTCTGCTGAGCTGTCCCTGATCCAGTCTGCTAAGCTGATCCAGCCTGCTAAACTGATCCAGTCTGCTGAGCTATTCCTGATCCATTCTGATTAGCTGATCCAGCCTGCTAAGCTAATCCAGTCTGCTGAGCTGTCCCTGATCCAGTCTGCTAAGCTTATCCAGCCTGCTAAGCTGATCCAGTCTGCTGAGCTGTTCCTGATCCAGTATGCTAAGCCGATCCAGTTCCTGTATCCTAGTTCCTGCAAGGAAGCTTCCGCGTGTCTGACCCACTTCCTCACCTCTGTTGATCCTGCCAAGCACCATTATTGACTCCGGGGCCTGCAGCTGTTTCATGGACTCATCTTTTACTGCTAAACACCGGATTCCTCTCCTTCCGAAGACCCATGGACTCTGTTCACCTGGCTGATGGGTCCGCTATCAAATCAGGCCCTGTAGTTCTAGAGACTGCTCCTATACCTGTTGTCATCTCCAGTTCCCATCACAAACATTTACGTATGGACATAATCTCTTCCCCATTATTTCCTGTGATCCTCGGTATGCCCTGGCTACAAGCCCACAATCCTGCCATCAACTGGGCCACAGGGGAGGTTACCTTCTCTTCACCCTACTGCCAGCAGTTCTGTGGCTCTCACGACCCTCATGGGCCGTCTACCTTGCTATGCCAATTCTGGGATTCCTTCGCCCTTTACTCCCCCCCCCCCCCATTTTATGCACACTACTTTGGAGTCTCCACGGTCAGAGGATTCGTCCCCCCTGCCCCACCCCATACAAGGCAGCACACCACCCCAGGCTCAAAGGGACCATCCGGACAGGAAGAGGTCGGACCAACAGAGGGGTCTTCCTTTTCATATACGCTGTAACCTCACAGCAGTGAGGTAAGGGGCCATCCATATACCACGGGAGTCACAGCGTGACAAGCACGAAGTCTAAAGCCACCCATCACCCAGCACCGATCACAGCACTGCTATCCAGTCCACAAGAGATTCCCCTTTTTTTGGACTTTCTCTGTAGCAACATATTTGCTCTGATGCACGTTCATTTAATTTTCTCCCACAGTATTTAAAAGGACAGTCACTTTTCTGCATCCACGAAGGAAAAAAAAATCCTTTTGTTTTCTTCCCTGTTACTGCTCAGTAATACGTAATAATTTTTTATGTCACAGACCCATGCACCTTTGCACTTTACTGGCAATATAGGTACTGCTTAGTACCATTCCCTTCACAGATATATGCACCTTGTATAATTATTATTATTTCTGTCTCAGATATTTTATTTCATTTTATTATTCTGTGTCACGGATTATTTGCACCATTGCACTTTATCATTACTACAGCACTTGCTGGTAATATAAGCTGGTAATATAAGCACCTTATTAAGCCACAATTTTTGATGTTTTATGTTTATGCTACCTCCGAATGTATTTATGGATGCCAATTTCTAGTAATTTTATTGGATAATTGAGAACTAGCAACATTGACACAGAACACCACACATTATCCTCATCAGCTTAGCACTACTTTCATATACTCATTCACACTAAGGGACACGGATATTACTTTTCAGTGCTTTGTAGCAGATGATCTTTCTAGCAGATGATCTTTCTATTATTTATATTTTAGTAGCGCGGAATTACTTTCTATAAACAAAGCGCTGGAGAGTTCTAAAGTGTCCAGCAATGAGTCCAGATCTAAATCCCATTGAACACCTGTGGAGAGATCTTAAAATTGCTGTTGGGAAAAGGCGCCCCTCCAATAAGAGAGACCTGGAGCAGTTTGCAAAGGAAGAGTGATCCAAACTTCCGGGTGAGAGGTGTAAGAGGCTTATTGATGGTTACAGGAAGCGACTGATTTCAGTTATTTTTCTTTTTCGTACATCACGGGACACAGAGCGACTTAGTCATTACTAATGGGTTATATAGATTACCTTCAGGTGTTGGCACTGGCCAATTCCAAACCGGAAGTACCCTCCCCTATATAAGCCCCTCCCATCCGGGAGCACCTCAGTTTTTTGCCAGTGTCTAAGGTGTTGGCCAAAGAGTAACATGTGTTTTCACTGGGCTTGCGTACAGGTTCTTTTGGGCCTTAGTAAGCTGTTCCGGATCCGACCAAAAAAGCTTCATAGCTAAACGGTCGGTACCCGGGCCTTGCAGCAGAAGAGCAAGGTTTTGCCTGTAATGCCTCTCCTAGGAGGGCTGGACCCTGGGATCCAGAGCTCTGGTCATACCCACGACCAAGATGTTGTCTGTGCAGGGTGCTATACAGGTCCAGGGGAGTGGAATCCTTGGGAACCCGGTCCCTGAAGGTTTAATTACAATGCCTGCCGTGATAGGTGAAGTTTGGACTTCTGTGGACCAAACAAAGTCCTGCGGCGGGGATCAGGTAAGTGGGGGCCCCCAGGAACTTGGTTCTATTGGGGGACCCCCAAGCCTAATTTGTCTTTCTGTCTGTTACCTAACGGTATTCCCGCTAAATATCTGTGTTTGCCTGTAACTACTGAAAATGTAAAATTTTAATAGTAGTCAAGAAAAAAAAAAAAAAGGGGGACCGCGGTACCTGTGTTAAACCACTAGAGGCCGCTGTAGTCCATTTTTCTTGTCATGTGGATCTTTGGTTTTCTCAAGTCAAAAGATCCAGGCAGTTGGTAAGTTTCTCTGTGGGAATCCACTTCCTCTGCCCTGTTGCTGCGCTCATCCACCGCACAGGCCCTCCGGCAAAAAGGGCCCTGGCTCCTAGTCCCTGTTTGATTTCGAAAAGGGCGCCAATGGCGCACGGGCGCGCGCGCGGGCACGTGCACGCGCCTCCTATGAAAAAAAGGGGTGGGTGGATGACGCTCGATGCGCGCCGCGGCGCTTCTGCGCATGTGCAGGCGTCCCAGCATGGTTAAAAGACACAGTACAAGTGTCAGCTGGATGCAAACAGAGCTAGCAACAAACTGGCACACAGAGGCGGTTGATGCAGGCATGCCCATAGAAAGGCACTTTAGTGGACACCAGCTGGTATATAGCAGCAACTGTGTTAGACTATTACCAGCAAAAATTGGTGTATGACGACGGGAATACCTCAGCTTTGTGCTTAAAGGATATGTCGTCCAGACGCTCCGGAAATAGGTCTTCCAGGAAGCCAAAGGGGTCTCCATCGGGCTCTGAGGATATTGGGCATGCTTGTACTGCACCAATCTCCCCTGAGAATTCAGAGGTCAGTAGCCGTAGAAACCCCGCAGGAATGCCTGGTGCTGCGGCTGTCCCCAGTCCACCTGCTCCTGTATATATAACAGAGGAGGTTTTATCCTCAACTCTGGGAGGATTGGAAGAGAGATTAACAGCATTGATCGCTGCTTCCCTGTCACAGGAAAAGCGCGTCCGATCTCCGTCTCCTCCTTCAGAGTGCCTGTTAGTGGAGGAACAGCCCCACACAGAGATCGACCTACCTGAAGGGGATCAGGATGAGGTTGATTCAGTTATGGAGGGATCAACAGTGGAAGAACCTTTCTCAGCATCTCAGGCTGAAAGATTATGGGTTCAGTCTCTGACTAACATGGTCCGATCAGCATTTAAAATGCCTCTGGCGGAACCACCATCCACTACGGTTTCCTCGCTGGGGTCGCTAAAAGCTCCCCAGGCTGTCTATTCCTTCCCAATCCACCCTTTATTAGAAGGGCTTATTTACCAGGATTGGGAGCATCCTGATAAAATATTTGCTCCCCCCAAGAGATTTCCGGTGATCTATCCCATGGAGGATAAGTTCATAAAAAAATGGAGGGTCCCTACAGTGGACGCAGCCATCTCTTCTGTTAACAAATCACTGACATGTCCAGTAGATAATGTTCCAATGTTCAAAGACCCAATAGATAAAAAATTGGAGTCTTTACTAAAATCTGCTTTCTCTACAGCAAGCATGGTGACACAACCTGCGGTAGCAGCGATTGGAGTCTGCCAAGCAGTGAAAGATCAGTTGAAACAAGTCTTAAGGGACTTACCAGATCAGCAGGCTCTTGCCCTAGCTGACCTGCCTAGAGCCTTGTGTTTTGCAGTGGACGCCATAAAGGATACAATCCAACAGGCCTCCCGCTTTACGCTGTCTATAGTACATATGCGTAGGCTTCTGTGGCTCAAAAACTGGTCTGCTGAAGCTCCCTGTAAAAAACTGCTGGTTAGCTTCCCATTTCATGGAGAACGCTTATTTGGAGAAGATCTGGACAAATATATCCAGAAAATTTCTGCCGGTAAAAGTTCACTCTTACCGGTTAAGAACAAGGGTAGAAGTCCTTCTTTTAAGAGGCCTACTTCTCCAGTCCCGGGCACATCGGCTGTGAAGCAGTTCCGACGGCCTCCGCGGTCAAATTCAGGGGGCAGAAATCAGGGACAATCACAGGGTAACAAGAAGCCCTGGATCAAGAGAGGTACAAAACCTCCCCCCTAAGTCATGAAGGGTTGCCCCCACTCAATCGGGTGGGGGGAAGACTTCAGTTGTTCACAGAGACCTGGCGGGACACCATCAGAGACAGATGGGTGCTCTCCGCAGTAAGTCTGGGATACAAGCTGGAGTTAAAAGACATTCCTCCTGCCCAATTTATGAGGTCAAACGTGCCAAGAGATCCCCAGAAGAGAGGATCCCTCCTTCTGGCACTAGAACAACTATTGCTCCAAGGTGTAATCATGAAGGTTCCCCTGGAAGAAAGCGGGTTCGGGTTTTACTCGAACCTTTTCACAGTCCCCAAACCAAATGGGGACGTGAGGCCCATATTAAATCTAAAAGGGCTAAACAAGTTCCTAAATATCAGGACTTTTCGGATGGAGTCGATCCGATCGGTGGCCACCGCCCTACAAGGGCAGGAATGGTTAGCCTCGATCGACATAAAGGATGCTTATCTGCATATTCCCATCTTTCCGGCCCACCAGAAATTTCTACGCTTTGCAGTAGAAGGGCGCCATTATCAGTTCAGAGCCTTACCTTTCGGTCTGGCCACAGCACCACGAGTGTTCACAAAAATTCTGGCCCCATTATTGGCCAATCTAAGAACACAAGGTGTAACGATAATGGCATATCTAGACGACCTGCTACTAATAGACCACTCAGTGGAAAAGCTGGAAGTAGCTATTCACAAGACAATCAAGTATCTGGAATATCACGGTTGGATTATCAACCGGGACAAGTCAGCTCTAAGACCAGTCAAAAGTCTGGAATACTTAGGGCTAAGGCTGGATTCAAATCAGAGAAAGATTTTCTTACCTCCAGAGAAGGGGTCGTCTTTAAAAGATTTGACCCACTTAGTGGGTACAAAAAGAAAACCATCCATACGCCTCTGCATGAGGCTGCTGGGAAAAATGGTGGCTTCATTCGAAGCGGTACCCTACGGTCAATTCCATTCAAGGAATTTGCAAAGGGCCATACTGTCAGCCTGGAACAAAAAAGTTCAGGCTTTAGACTTACCAATGTCCCTGTCCCCTTCCGTTCGCAAGAGCCTCCATTGGTGGTTGGTGCCCCAGAATCTGGAAAAAGGGAAACCCTTCAGTCCGGTTTCTTGGAAGGTAGTCACTACAGATGCCAGCCTCATAGGCTGGGGGGCAGTACTGGAGCAATGGTCTCTCCAGGGCAAGTGGTCAGAAGCAGAAAAGGCCCTGCCCATCAATCTCTTAGAGATACGAGCAGCCCGGTATGCCCTAGTAGCATGGACATCCAAACTCCAAGGGTCCCCTGTCAGAATTCAATCAGACAATGCCACAGCAGTGGCATATATCAATCACCAGGGTGGCACCAGGAGTCGTGCAGCCCAGAGGGAAGCAAATTGCATCCTGGAGTGGGCAGAAAAATATGTCCCAGCCATATCCGTGGTTTTCATCCCAGGAGTGGAAAATTGGAGAGCGGACTTTTTAAGTCGCCAACAATTATGCCCGGGAGAATGGTCTCTTCACCCCGAGGTTTTCCAGGCAATATGCCAGCGGTGGGGAACACCGGATGTAGATCTGCTAGCATCCAGATTCAACGCAAAGGTGGACAGATTTGTCTCTTGGACAAGGGATCCCCTAGCTTGCGGCTCGGATGCCCTAGTGTTCCCTTGGGATCAGTTCAGGCTGATATATGCATTCCCACCGCCACAATTGTTACCGCGATTACTCCGCAGAATCAGGGTAGAGAAGAAACCAGTGATTCTGGTGGCTCCAGCGTGGCCCCGAAGGGCATGGTACGCGGAGATTGTAAAAATGTCAGTGAGGAGTCCTTGGACCCTCCCACATCGTCCGGACCTGCTGTCGCAGGGACCGATATACCACCCTTCCTTACCAGCCCTAGGTTTGACGGCCTGGCTATTGAAGCCCACATTCTGAAAAAGAGAGGGCTCTCTAATTCTGTGGTATCTACCATGATCAATGCCAGGAAGCCGGTATCCAGGCAGATCTATTATAGGATCTGGAAAGCGTACATTAAGTGGTGTGAGGCCAAGAAATGGCATCCACGTAAGTGCGTGATAGGGAGGATTTTGGACTTCCTACAGTGGGCTGTAGATAGGAAGCTTGCCTTGAGTACTATCAAGGGTCAGATTTCGGCCTTGTCAATATTTTTTCAAAGGCCCTTGGATTCGCATTCACTAGTCAAAGCTTTCATACAAGGAGTGATGCGTATTAGCCCTCCGGTTAGTATTCCCATATGTCCTTGGGACTTAAACCTGGTTCTGTCAGTTCTACAGAAACAACCATTTGAACCATTGCGGCACATTTTCTTGGTTCTTCTCACCAGGAAATTGATTTTCTTAGTAGCCGTTTGTTCGGCTAAAAGAGTATCGGAATTAGCCGCCTTGTCCTGTAAGGAGCCATATCTGGTTGTCCATAAGGACAGAGTAGTATTACGTCCTCATCCAGCCTTTCTTCCTAAGGTGGTATCGAGGTTTCATTTGAACCAAGATGTGGTTCTTCCTTCTTTTTTCCCCAAACCTACTTCGGTAGAGGAAAAGTTATTACATTCTTTGGATGTAGTAAGAGCAGTTAAAGCTTATCTAAAAGCCACTGCTCAGATTCGTAGAACGGATACTTTGTTTATTCTGCCGGAAGGCTCCAGAAAGGGTCAGGCAGCATCAAAATCTACTTTAGCCAAGTGGATTCGACAGGTCATAATACAAGCCTATGGCTTGAGAAAGAGACCGCCTCCGTTCAAAGTTAGGGCGCACTCCACAAGAGCAGTTGGAACTTCATGGGCAGTGCATCACCAAGCCTCCCTGGCTCAAGTCTGTAAGGCCGCAACATGGTCTTCGGTACACACGTTTACTAGATTCTACCAGGTAGACGTTAGAAGTCAGGAGGATGTCGCCTTTGGGCGCAGTGTGTTGCAGGCCGCAAAAGATCCTCATGCCTGATGGCGCCCAGCTTATGTATCCCTCCCCTCATTTGGCATTGCTTTGGGACGTCCCATTAGTAATGACTAAGTCGCTCTGTGTCCCGTGATGTACGAAAAAGAAAAAGGGATTTTTATAACAGCTTACCTGTAAAATCCTTTTCTTGGAGTACATCACGGGACACAGAGCTCCCACCCCTCTTTTTGGGACACTTATTGCTTTGCTACAAAACTGAGGTGCTCCCGGATGGGAGGGGCTTATATAGGGGAGGGTACTTCCGGTTTGAAATTGGCCAGTGCCAACACCTGAAGGTAATCTATATAACCCATTAGTAATGACTAAGTCGCTCTGTGTCCCGTGATGTACTCCAAGAAAAGGATTTTACAGGTAAGCTGTTATAAAAATCCCTTTTTTCCAAAGGGTGTGCAACTAAATATTACGTTTAGGGTGCCAAGAATTTTGACTAGCCCAGTTTTGGAGTTTTGTGTGACATTATGTCCAATTTGCTTTTTTTCCTCCCTTTTTTTGTTTTGTTCCAATACACACAAAGGGAATAAACGTGTATAGCAAAACATGTGTTACTGCAATACTTTTCTGTGAGAAATACTTGATTATCTGCAAAGATTTCTGGAGTGCCAACAATTTCGGCCATGACTGTATATGAACTTTCTATTTTATGTAATAAAAATGAACCGATACGCCTTAAAATACAGTTTTCTCCGGTACAACTCATTGGAGTTGTGCCACAAGATTGTAATCACCCCAATATCACAAAGGGGATACACAGATGACAGGACACTGACATACTCTCTGAGCCACTGATGGGTATGACCTCTGTATCACTGATGATGAAGATAATAACTGGGAAATGATGGAGCTGATCACTCTGAGCATGAGAAGCATAACCAAGATGGCAGCGATGGAAATATTCTATGTGGCATTTGTAGTGGCTCCATGTATCCTTAGAATATTAGCTGACACACATTTGGAACTGGACCTTCTGGACCCTCTGGAACTGGACCTTCTGGACCCTCTGGAACTGGACCTTCTGGACTCTCTGGAACTGGACCTTCTGGACTCTCTGGAACTGGACCTTCTGGAGCTCTCTGGAACTGGACCTTCTGGAGCTCTCTGGAACTGGACCTTCTGGAGCTCTCTGGAACTGGAGCTTCTAGACTCTCACATCTCACTACTATAACACCAATGGAAGACTCTCAATGAACTGAGGACATTCCAATCACCAATCATCCAACAATGTTGTTCATTTGTAGAAAATGACTCCGAACAGAATATTGTAGAGTAGAGCTTTCTTCTTTATTATAGAAAATCGGATTACATTATTAACACACAATAAATAATCTAAATGAAATCTTGCATAGCTGAAGTAAAAGAAAAATCTAATTTAAAAATAATTATACTTTAGTCGGTCCAATAAAAAGTTAGTTCCTTGAGTAAAGCAAAAAAGATGTACAGTATATTGGATAATAGCAACCAATAAAAAGTATGGTCCTCTATGGTGGGGCCTGTGTGAGTGCGGAAACACGTCAGCATTGTTTAGAGGACCGTATTACTATAATTCAATCCCTGCAGACCTATAACTATTACATCATAGTACATTGTACTTTGGCCACGCCTCCAAATAAGCCAATATGAACACAAAAAAACTTTATTAGTGTTTGTGAATATTCTGGGATCCAAGAAGTGATTTTCTTTAACAGAAACATTTTATACATTCTGACTATAAGGAAGGACACACGATCTCACACTCCCCATTGGTCCGTCTGAACATAAAAAAGGTGGTTAGTCCATGTGAATTCCCTGGTGTCGATCATGGGCACTTTTTTGACTGAAGCATTTCCCGAACTTTGAACATGCATAAGGACGTTCCCCCGTGTGAACTCTCTGGTGTATAAGAAGTTTATCTTAACGGACGAAACATTTTCCGCACTCTGAACATGCATAATGACACTCCCCCGTGTGACTTCTTTGGTGTTTAAGAAGGTGTTCTTTCCGAA
Source organism: Rana muscosa (assembly GCA_029206835.1). Taxonomy (NCBI): domain Eukaryota; kingdom Metazoa; phylum Chordata; class Amphibia; order Anura; family Ranidae; genus Rana; species Rana muscosa. Next base: position 399,582,954 of record CM055123.1, on the reverse strand, counting down.
CGAAACATTTCCCGCACTCTGAACACGAAAAAGGATGCTCGCCGGTGTGAATTCTCTGGTGATTATTAAGTTCGCCTTTCTGAACAAAAGTTTTCCCGCACTCTGAACACGAATATGGACGTATGCCGTGTGAATTCTCTGGTGTTTAAGAAGGTTTCCTTTTCCGTTGAAACATTTGCCGCACTCAACACGAAAAAGGACGTTTGCCGGTGTGAATTCTCTGGTGATTAACAAGATTTCCCTTCTGATTGAAACTTTTCCCGCACTATGAACAAGAATAAGGACGCTCGCTCTTGTGAATTCTCTGGTGGAAAACAAGTTGTTTTTTCTGAGGGAAAGATTTCCCGCACTTTGAACATGAAAAAGGACATTCTCCCGTGTGACTTCTTTGATGAACAACAAGGACGCATTTATGAATGAAACCTTTCCCGCACTCTGAACATGAAAAAGTACGCTCCCCTGTGTGAGTTCTCTGATGTATTAGAAGGTTTCCTTTCTGAGTGAAACCTTTACCACAGTGCGAACACGAGAACGGACGCTCACCAGTGTGAACTCTTTGGTGATTAACAAGTTCATCTTTCCGAATAAAACATCTCCCACACTCTGAACATGAAAAGGGACGCTCGCCCGTGTGAATTCTGTGGTGTTTAAGAAGGTTTCCTTTGACAGTAAAACGTTTTCCGCACTCTGAACATGAGAAAGGACGTTCTCCTGTGTGAACTCTCTGGTGACTGATTAAGTTGCTTTTCTGATGGAAACATTTCCCACACTCTGGACATGAGTGGTTATAACGTTTTTGTTGTATAGGAGGCTCTCCAGTTTCTTTCAAAGCTTTCCCAGACACTGTAGATGACACGGAAGATTCCTCGGGATTAGATGGATCTGCTGATTTATCTGTACTGTGAGATTCAAAAATAATAGTATGTGGATCACCAGAAGAATCCTCAGGATCAGAGAAATCCCATGATCTCTCCATATGATAAGTTCTATGATGTATTATCTGTGTAATGCGATTCACTCCTGGAGAACGTTGTGTGGTGGGATTTTCTTCTGCTTTATATTCTGAAGATACCTTATTCAGGACATAGTGTCCACCTGTAGGATATCAATGTTCAAATGTTATTAGAATTCTTCATTCCTTTCATTCAGAAGTCATATACAGTATGTTGGTCTAACACTCTACAGTATCTCAGAGCTCTGGTATGGAATTGGGGGCAATCACAACATAAAATATCAATACAAACCAGATAAAGATACATCATCTCCTCCTCATTTGTTGGGAACATGACGTTATATTGAGGAATGGAGATGGACCTTTCATATGTGTCAGGAAAGGGTTCACCTGTTGGTGGCGCTGTCGGTTCTATGGATCGTAATACCGGTGTCCACCAGCAAGTGTCTTCTAACAGCCAGGACCTGCAGTAAAGGGTTTCACCTGCTGGTGGCACTGTTGGATCCGTGGGTCGTAGTACCGGTGGCCACCAGCGGCTGCTTTCCGGCAGTGTGGAGCCGACATTATCTCCTGCGGTCAGGCGTCACCTGAGCCTGATTGCAAAAGATATGTATAAATACCGGGCAACACACACACACACACACACACAAGTTGCCTTGGTATCTGTCCGTGGGCCCTGACCTTGCTTGCCTGTTACCTGATCCTGAGCTTGCATCCAATCCTGATCCTGAGCCTATCCTGATCCTGTCCCTCCTGTGTTGCTGTTACCTTTATCTTTACCCTGCAGCCTGATCCATCCTCTCCCTGTCCAGTTTGTTCCCTGTCCCCATCTACTGATCTCCCGTTGATGACCCTGGCCTGGCTACGTTTAAGATTGCGGTACTTACTTTCCATTTGTATATAGTTATTTGTTGTTTGTGGGTCACTGTTTGGTTGGTTGTTCATTGTTTGTATTGGAGGTGTTTATATATTGTTATCACTTATCTTAATAAAACGTTTATATTCCCTTACATGCGTTTTTGGTTCTCTCTGTGCAGTCCACACAGTCTGGTCTTACCAATTCCTGACAATATGGTGTACAGTATCTCCTCCTCATTTGTTGGGAACATGACGTTATATTGAGGAATGGAGATGGACCTTTCATATGGTGTACAGTATCTCCTCCTCATTTGTTGGGAACATGACGTTATATTGAGGAATGGAGATGGACCTTTCATATGGTGTACAGTATCTCCCCCTCATTTGTTGGGAACATGACATTATATTGAGGAATAGAGATGGACCTTTCATATGGTGTACAGTATCTCCTCCTCATTTGTTGGGAACATGACGTTATATTGAGGAATGGAGATGGACCTTTCATATGGTGTACAGTATCTCCTCCTCATTTGTTGGGAACATGACATTATATTGAGGAATGAAGATGGACCTTTCATATGGTGTACAGTATCTCCTCATTTGTTGGGAACATGACGTTATATTGAGGAATGAAGATGGACCTTTCATATGGTGTACAGTATCTCCTCCTCATTTGTTGGGAACATGACGTTATATTGAGGAATGGAGATGGACCTTTCATATGGTGTACAGTATCTCCTCTTCATTTGTTGGGAACATGACATTATATTGAGGAATGAAGATGGACCTTTCATATGGTGTACAGTATCTCCTCATTTGTTGGGAACATGACGTTATATTGAGGAATGGAGATGGACCTTTCATATGGTGTACAGTATCTCCTCATTTGTTGGGAACATGACGTTATATTGAGGAATGGAGATGGACCTTTCATATGGTGTACAGTATCTCCTCATTTGTTGGGAACATGACGTTATATTGAGGAATGGAGATGGACCTTTCATATGGTGTACAGTATCTCCTCCTCATTTGTTGGGAACATGACGTTATATTGAGGAATGAAGATGGACCTTTCATATGGTGTACAGTATCTCCTCATTTGTTGGGAACATGACGTTATACTGAGGAATGGAGATGGACCTTTCATATGGTGTACAGTATCTCCTCCTCATTTGTTGGGAACATGACGTTATATTGAGGAATGGAGATGGACCTTTCATATGGTGTACAGTATCTCCCCCTCATTTGTTGGGAACATGACGTTATATTGAGGATGGAATGGAGATGGACCTTTCATATGGTATACAGCACAGATATATGCAATTAGTGGACCTCCAGCTGTTGCAAAACTACAAGTCCCATCATGCCTCTGCCTCTGGGTGTCATGCTTGTGGCTGTCAGAATCTTGCTATGCCTCATGGGACTTGTAGTTCTGCAACAGCTGGAGGTCCGCTAATTGCATATCCCTGGTATACAGGATCTCCTCCTCATTTGTTGGGAACATGACGTTATATTGAGGAATGGAGATGGAGCTTCCACACTGTGTACATTATCTTCATCTTGTAAATAAATACATATTTATAATGAAATAAAAATAAATATGTGATTTTGTTCTGCAGTTAATGTTAATTACTTACTGGTGCCAATATATAGGGAGGATCCCTCCTGTTTACTTTTTATAATCATCTCCCCCTCCTCCATAGACTGCTGATCTCCACTCATCAACCTCTCTTCTTCTTCCTCTTTAACTTCAACTTTGATGTCTTTCGGTTCTTCATCCTAAACCCCAGAGAGGATAGTACAGATTTGTAAAAAAGAACAAGAAATTATATACAAGACTTATCTTGAATTATTTACCCAAGGTCCATAAAGATCCCCTTCATCCCCCTGGACGTCCCATTATTAGCGGGATAGATTCCGTCACTTCTAGAATAGGTAGGTACATCGATTTCTTTTTGCAACCATCTGTACGCAAAATTCCATCCTACCTCAAAGACACGAAGGATGTGATTAAACGCCTGTCTGCTATCACCTTTGAAGGTGATCTGATTATGGCCACAGCGGATGTGGCATCCCTATACACCTGCATTCCTCATCAGAGAGGAGTGGAGGCTGCTCAGGACTTTTTTAAACAGGGATGTCACTCTCGCTAAGCCTCAGGTGGATTTTATAGATGATTTGTTGGAGTTTGCCACCCAACATAATTATTTTTGGTTTGATGGTCACTTTTATTTGCAGCATAAGGGAGTTGCGATGGGAGCAAAGTTTGCTCCCAGTCCAGCAAACCTTTTTATGGCCAAGTGGGAGGAGGATGCTCTCTATGCCCTGGAGCACCCGCAGTTAATCATGTGGGCCAGGTACATAGACGACATCCTCCTCCTATGGGCTGGCACCCCTGAATCTCTTGAAAAAATTTTTTTAGAGCTCAATGAGAATGACAGAGGAATTTCACTTACATACGAATTTAGCCAGTCTAAAATCCATTTTTTGGATCTTGAAATCGAAAGGTCTGAGTATCAATTTAAGTTCAGTATGTATTTCAAACCTACGGATAGGAACGGATACATACCCACAGACAGTTGCCACCATAAGTCTTGGCTAAAGTCCGTTCCTAAAAGTCAATTCCTGCGACTTTGCAGGAATTGTACTGATACAGAAACTTTCAGGATACAAGCAGACATTCTGAGAGGCCGGTTTATTGAAAAGGAAATGACAATCGAGAGGTCGCAAACGAGATAACTAAGGTTCTGAATATCGACCGATCTCTATTGTTAGCAGATAGACCCCAAAGAGAAAGGGAAGACAATTTCAGATGGTCTTTTCTTACAGCCTTTTCTACCCAACATAAGCAAATCAAGGCCATTTTTGAACAACATTGGGGTATCTTGAGGAATGATCGAATCCTCTGTACACTTTTACCAGAAAGACCTAAAGTGATATACCGAGGAGTGCCCTCACTTAAAAGTAAAATTGCACCAACCATCATTAATCCTCCGATTAGGCCAACATTTTTTCATAACTGGACAGGATACCACCCCTGAAAAAAATGCCTTGTATGCCAGTATACCACCTGTGGGAGAAAGGCTAGTAGGGAATTTAGGTCCACAGCAACTAATCGGGTCTATCCAATCAAACCATTCTGTACATGCGCAACCATTAATGTCGTGTATTTACTGACATGTCCATGTGGTAAACAATATGTTGGGCAGACCATTAGGTCATTCACGACCAGGGTAACTGAACATATTAACTTAATCAAGTTTGGGAGTGTCAAACACACGGTTCCTCTGCATTGTGGGCAACACCATGCCCGTGATCCAACAGGGACCCAATTCTTGATTATTGACCGTTATGTTGCTCCATGGAGGGATGGGGCTAACACTAGAGGAGTTTCCAGACTCAAAACTTTCTGGATTTACAAGTTACAGACTCACCACCCACAGGGGTTAAATGTGGAGTGGGATATTAACGCTTTTATTAAAAGATCTTGACTTCAAGGACGATTTTTCACATATATCTTGTAGTATTTTATCCTTTTATACCTTTTTATATCTTTTTTATTATCCGTCAACCATTTAGCTGCCATTTATATGGCGAATTTGTGTTTGACGGTTAAATTTATGTCGGATTTGAATAATTACCAAATATTAGCATCCTAGATTGTTAGGGATGACCCCAGTTCAATTAGACCTATATTATGACTATAGAATCTGTGATTACATGGACTTGAGGAATTTATATTTAATTTGAATAATTTATTTAATATATATGTCCTGTCCATTTTAATGATGTGGCCTGGCTGAACTTTCTTAGCTCACTGCTGATTTGATCGGTACCAATATCCTCCAGCTTATATCTAGATGTTAGGTCACCAGGCCTCGCTTTGATAGCGAGGTTTGGTTGCTATTATGACCCTAGTGTGTGTCAGGCCTCGCTTTCATGGTAAGGTTTGGGCGGCGCATTGTGATCTCCGGGCCCCGCTTTGAGAGCGAGGCTTGGGGTTCATTTCAACGTTCTTCTGTCCATAGCGAGGCTTGGTGCAGTGATTTCACCATGCCTCGCTTTGTAAGTGAGGCTTGGGAATCCCTTCCAATGTTCCTGTTTAGAGCGAAAGTGATGTCATCCAGCCTCGTCTTCATAGAGAGGCTTGGAAGGCGCTTCTCGGTCTATATGGCTGATATAGAAGTTCTGGCCATGTTTATACTGCCTATTCATCTAATATTTGTTGGCAATATTATTCTATTCTATTGGTAAGACTTTTTGAATCGAAATGGGACGTTTTAAAATAGCGGCCGCCACTTCCTGTCTACCAACAGGAAGTGATGTAATTTCCGGAGTCATGGTCACTCTAGCTGGGGTCATTCCATCTATAAATAGCGGTGTTGTTGTGGGGTCCACACCCCAGATGATGACTATTTAGTTGAAACGCGTCGGGTGGACCAATTTATATCACATTGCTCTTGCACTTTGTGATATGCCTATGACGTTCTTCCAAATGTGAGTGTTCATTTTTAATCTTTTTAATAAATACTACCTTGTACGGTATCACACTATGTGAGTTTTTTTTCCCAATACGCATGTTATGTGGTTACCGTATCTCTGGCTCCAACAAGACTACATGTATTTTACACTTCCTGGTGTTTTTTTGAATTTGCGGTGCCAACTGATATGTGGATTCAGGACCAGCTGGATACATCTTGCTGACTGATTATAAAAGCCTGTTTTGACTTGGGTGGTATATACCTCACCAAGTCAACACCATCTGGTAAGCCTCCTCCTTATATCGGTGGTGGTGTCTCTATCCTTTCACAAAGTGGGTCATATCCATGTGGAATTCTTCATTTCAACCTTGCCGTTTTTTATACACATTTGGGCTGTTATTTGTGTTTGGTCACAATAGAGGACTGCTTCGTTCTAATTTATTTGTTACAAAAAAAAAATTTTTTTCCACGTGTAGCACACAGACCCTTTTCCCACCTTAGGCTCACTTGCAGGAAAAGGGCACACCGTACTATATGCCCGTACCCTCCTGTTTGAGGAGGTTGAGCGGTGTCATGTATTTGGGTCCCACAGCTAGGTTCTCCATCAGTTGGTTCTCATCTCCTAGGGTATAGGGACAAGTCTCTATCCCCCCCCCCAAGTAATTCCAATGTCCACACCACTCTAAACTCCAACGTGGAGTTTATTTTTCTCAATGTTCAGCAGATAGAAAAGGGTGGATAAGAGACAGGACAGCAAGGTTTTGGGAGGTAGGTCCAGGCACAAGTAGATATCACAATCACCACTCTATCCCAGAGTAGGTTTAGCTCACCTGGATAGTCTCCTGTAAAATGGATCCTAGCAGCCGAAGTGATGCTCGGACACAGAATCTATCAGGTCCCTAACCTCTCAGTCTTTTGCAGTATTAGGACAAGTGCCAGCAGCAGCACATTACTAGGCCCTTGGTGGATAGATGAATCCCTCCAGAAAGTTACCGGGCCCCTTCCTTCACTGTGAACTCTCACCGGTTCGTCAGAAAGGTCCTCCCCTGGCCTCCTCTTCTTAGAAGCGGGCTCCCTCGTAAGGGACACCCTGGGATTCTTCTTCCCAGAAGTGGGCTCCAGCTAAAGGTGCTGGGCCCAGTGTTGAAGATGCAGCCCCAGGGCTAAAGGTGCCTGGGACTGATGCACACCTGGCCCCATGGCCTGGAGGGCCATGCACCACGCACTTGGACTCCGACTCCTCTACTCCTCCGAAGACCTCTCCCAGGCGGCGTCTGCCCCTTATGTATCCTCTCCCAGCATGCACAGCAGGCCAAACACACACACTGTACCGCTGCCGAGAGAGGACACCCCAAGGCACAGCACTAATACTGATGGTTCAACCCTGACCCGTCATGGCAGTGTCACCCACAGGCCACAGGGAACTGCACACCAGTATACCACCTGGAGAAATAAAGTAGCACAACCTATAAATGAGAACGGTCTGAGCCCAACTACTATCTCAGACCAGCCCCTAAATTTGGGTATATAGCACCCCTAAATGGGGTGGGCGCTACACACGGATCACACTTAGTCACTTGGTGTCACTGAAATTAAGATTTCATGTATATTTGAAACATTTGACATGTGTTGTCAACTGACTTATGCACAAAAATAAGCGCTACACTTTTTTCATATTCATTATCATGTTTAGAATACATTTTTGGATCTACATGCTCAGTCCCACCTACCTGATGATGGTGAGGGACGGTGTCATCTTCCCGTGTGGAATCCCGAAAATAAAGACGATGGGGACATCTCTCTGGTGGGTTTCCGTTACTGGATAGAATAAACATCTGTTCTTCCTCTTTCATTTCAACTTTGAGCTCTTTCAGTTCTTCAACCTAAACACCAAAGATGAACAAACAGATTTGTAAAGAAGAACAAAAGATTATATAGAAGAAAGTCACATCATAGAGTTTAGAATAATTTAAAGGTCTACAAGCCGAGTCCCATCTACCTGGTCATGGTGAGGGATGGTGTGATCTTCCTCAATAGACTGCTGAGCTCCACCCACCAAAATCTCTTCTTTTTCCTCTTTAATCTTAACATCGATGTCTTTCATTTCTTCATCCTAAACCCCAAAGATGATAGAAGACATTTTTAAAAATAAGCAAGAAGTTACGTAGAAGAATTTACTCTTTTAGGCAGGGCCGGCCCAAGACATTGTGCTGCCTGGGCCCAAGAATGAAATGCTGCCCCCCCCCCCCCCCCCAAAAAAATAATAATCGCGCCCACCAAAATCTATTCTCTATTTTGTGGACCAATCGCTTTTTTTTGGCGTTTTTTTTTTTTTTTTAACCAAGAATATGAAGCAGAACACATATTGGCCTAAACTGATGAAGACAGTTTTTTGGGGGATATTTATTATAGCAAAAAGTAAAAAATACTGTTTTTTTTTCTAAATTTTCTTTCGTTTTTTTCTTGTTTATAGCACAAAAAATAAAAAACGCAGAGTGGGGCAGTGGACGTGTCAGTAGAGCAGTGGACAGTGTCAGTGTTTTTTTTTTATTAGCCATGTTAGGGGGGCTTTGGTTTTAGGTCTCTGAATGAACACAGGGGTCCCCCTACTGCCTGTACACTACAAGACCCAGCATGTCCAGGAGTCCTCCCCCATGCTGGCTCCTGTCACAACCCCAAATATAGGATGTTCCCAGTACAGGGGGAGTCAGGAGGAGTTTCAGTTTCCCTCAGTGTGTAGAAGACCAACCAGCCCTGTGTCCCGCACTGCAGAATGTTCGTAAATTCCCGTATCCGCCCGCCCCCCACTACACTCTTACCAAGTCACACTTCTTTGGCTCCAGCTAGAGAGCATGTTTATCCCCCAGCGGGCCCCGCCATGACTGAGGACAGTTGGTGGGAGAGGAGGTTGTAAGCGAAGAGGGAGGTGAAAAGACACAAGCGGCATCGGACTCGAATGGAGAAGTGAGGGGAGGAGACAGGGGAGAAGTCAGGGGAGGATGGGGTGGGACCAACCTGTTTCTGAGCCAGAGGCACAGAAACAGGGAGGACACGGATTTCGGAGGCAGTGCGGAGAAGGCGGGTCTGTGCACCAGGCAGAACATTCAGGAGATCTGTTGTTGCAGTACTGCCTATTATTCCACGCAGTACATGACCCGCCTCCTCCACTCAGCAGCCCCTGTGTGAAGGGGAGGGGAGTGGTCTGCCTGTCACATACTGGTATACGAGGTGATGCTGCCGCCCACAGAGAGACGCATTGACATCGGATCTAGTGTGAAAGGGAGCCCGCACCACCCTCCCTGGAGCAGGGGCCGGGTCGCTATGGCAACTCCGCGGCTGTATCCCTTCACGCTGCCCACTTGTCACTGCCGGCTGCCGCCCCTCTGTAAATGCCGCCTAGGACCATGGGCCCATTGGGTCCCATGGTAGGGCCGGCCCTGCTTTTAGGTTTACATCCTCAGTCCCACCTACCTGATGATGGTGAGGGATGGTGTGACCCTCCTGTGTGGAACCCCGGGAATACAGAGGACGGGGACATCTCTCTGGTGGGTTCCCATTACTGGATCCATCTGTAGGAAACACACACTGACTGAATACATTGTTTCTATGTGTTTATCAGATGATGGGGGATCTAGGTGGACCCTCCGTACTGCTCTCTCCTTTACAATAAAGTCTCCTCTTACCCGGTGATGTGAGGGGCGGCTGATTCTCCATCATGACGTCCTTGTAGAGATCCTTGTGTCCTTCTAAATCCTCCCACTCCTCCATGGAGAAATAGACAGCGACATCCTGACACTTTATAGGAACCTGACATACACAATGATACAGTCACCATCCAGACACATCCCTTGTCTGTTACTGGATAATGTCCCAGAATTCCCGGCACCGCTCACCTCTCCTGTCAGCAGATCAATGATCTTGTTAGTGACTTCTAGAATCTTCTTGGCACTGGTTACCTCTGTTGTCAGGCAGGAAGGTGGAGGCGCTGTGATGGGTGATGTCCTGTGAAGACGGCTGCTGGGTGTTCATGGATCTCCAGATGTTTCCTTCACTATTTTATAATTCTGTGTATAGAGAGAAAGTGATTATCAATGAAGACGTCGTAGAATCCTTCTCTCCTCTCTAGATATCTCTATAATGAAAACATTGGTCTAAGGATGAAGTCACGTGACCCTCCCAGAATCCTCCTCACCTCCCACTGATCTAAATGGGACACTCTTCTCTGTCGATATAATGAGAATTATTTGGACGTATATGTGTAATTTGTGTAATGTCTATACTAGGGATGACCTCAAGATTCAGTCCAAAAAAAGTTTGGACCAAACCTTGACTGATCAGATGAACAACCGAACATTTACCCTTTCGGTGGGAGAAGAACATCATGTTGAACAGGGTTCAGCCTCAAGTATAACACAGATTATTTTCTTTCTCTTGTTCTTTCTATTTCTTTGCAAATATGAGGATTTGAAGATGAACAGACAGTGTTCATCCTTAACCACTTTAGGACCGCCGCACGCCGATATACGTCGACAGAATGGCCCGGCTGGGCACAAGGACGTACAGGTACGTCCCCTTTAAGATCCCAGCCATGGGTCGCGCGTGCGGCGCGCGTTCCGCTACCCAGTCCAGAGCTCCACGGACCCGATCGCACCGGTGTCCTGCGATCGGGTCACAGAGCTGAAGAACAGGGAGAGGTAAGTGTAAACAAACCTCTCCCCGTGCTTCCTAGTGAGCCTGTCACTGATCGTCTGTTACCTGTCATATGGAACGACGATCAGTGACGTCACACGCCAAGCCACGCCCCCCTACAGTAAGAATCACACATTAGGTCACACTTAACCCCTTTAGTGCCCCCTACGGGTTAACCCCTTCACTGCCAGTGTCATTTTCACAGTAATCGGTGCATTTTTATAGCACTGATCGCTGTAAAAATGACAATGGTCCCAAAATGGTGTCAAAAGTGTCCGATGTGTCCGCCATAATGTCGCAGTCATGATAAAAATTGCTGATCGCCGCCATTACTAGGGAAAAAAAATATAATAAAAAATGCCATAAAACAGTCCCCTATTTTGTAGACGCTATAACTTTTGTGCAAACCAATCAATAAACGCTTATTGCGATTTTTTTTACCAAAAATATGTAGAAGAATACGTATCGGCCTAAACTGAGGAAAAAACATGTTTTTTTAATATATTTTTTGGGGATATTTATGTAGCGCTACCCCCAGTTAAGAGAGCCGCTGAGTTTTGTTTCGGGCCCTGTATACAGCACCGCCAACCCCCGGCAATCTACTCAACCCACACTGCCACAGCTAGTCTAGGGATTGTTACCTCGTAACGGTCTATACCTGATTATACACAATCTGGCAGCATGGATAGATAACCACTATCTGCAAAGATGACACCAATACCCATGTGATAAAATATAACTGGATTTACTTTGATGTAAAGATTCAAGTTAAACACATCACATAATATACATGCAGAGCCCTGCAGCAATAAACATATACCTCAGTGATAGTGCAGAGTGATCACCCGCCACGTGCAACTATCTTTTTCTTCTATGCGCAATATGGCGCAGCGACAAAGTTTTAACCCCCCACCCTGGTCAGGCCTGACCCAGATTAAAATTCAGTCCCTTAGAAGAATAATACTTTGCATGCAACTTGAACGGTGGTGCACTTTCAGGCTTCCACCACTGTGTATCCGCACACAGTGTCTCCAACGGCCGGGTCTCCAGTCCAGCTGATGTCCGCAAACTTGAACAGAAACAGGTGCCACCCAGGCTCCGCAGTGGGGTGGAAGGCTCTTTGGTCGGTATGCAAGGCCCAGGCTTCAGGCCTTACACAGCAGCAGATCAACACAGGGAGTCCTATTGCTTGCAGCGCGGTGTCCAAAGAGGCCGAGCCTAGCCTCGCCCTCTTCTTATATAGCCCCACCCATGAGTCTCTGCGGTGGCCCAATGCACCCTGGGTGCCGAACGGGGTTCTGGGTAACATAGTCCAGGGGCCTTAAAGGAGACCCTGCTACATTTATAATAGCAAAAAGTAAAAAATATTTTTTTTTCAAAATTGTCGCTCTATTTTTGTTTATAGCGCAAAAAATAAAAACGGCAGAGGTGATTAAATACCACCAAAAGAAAGCTCTATTTGTGGGAAAAAAAGGATGCCAATTTTGTTTGGGAGCCACGTCGCACGACCGCGCAATTGTCAGTTAAAGCGACGCAGTGCCGAATTGCAAAAAGGGGAAGTAAACACTCCTCTAGAAAAAAAAAAAAAGAGCCTGCAAGACAAAGGCATAATGAGCTAGTATGCATAGCATACTAGCTCATTATGTAGTACTTACCTGAGATCGAAGGCCCCGCAGTGGCCCTCGTTCCTCTCCTCCACCATCTCACTTCCTTGTATCGCGGCTCCAGCGCTGTGGCTGGCCGGAGATGCGATGATCGCCTTCACATATGGCACGCTCAGTGCGCCTGCGCCGTTGTCTACGGCATGCATGCGCCGTAGACATCGGTGCCCGTTTTTGAGAAAATATCTCCTTAACCGTGTAGGTTAAAGTGGAGCTCCACCCTAAAGTGGAACTTCCACTCATCGGAACCCTCCCCCCCTCCGGTGTCACATTTGGCACCTTTCAGAGGGGAGGGGGTGCAGATGCCTGTCTAAGACAGGTATTTGCACCCACTTCCGGGAGTCCTCTCTGCGGGTATTCTGCGGGTAGTACGTCACTTCCCGCAGAATACCCGTTGTGTTCTGGGAAACACTCGGCTCCCAGAACACAACGGGGACTAGTGAGAACGGCGCAGCGTGACTCGGTCATGCGCCGTAGGGAACCGGGCAGTGAAGCCGCAAGTCTTCACTTCCTGGTTCCCTCACCGAGGATGGCGGTGGGGGCAGCAGAGTCACGAGCGATCGCTCGTCTTCTGCTGCTGACATCGCTGGACTCCAGGACAGGTAAGTGTCCTAATATTAAAAAAGTCAGCAGCTGCAGTATTTGTAACTGCTGGCTTTTAATAATTTTTTTTCAGGGGAGCTCCGCTTTAAGGAGATATTTCTTGCACCTACAGGTAAGCCTTAATCTAGGCTTACCTGTAGGTCTAAGTGGTTTGTAAGGGTTTACAACCACTTAAAGTATAACACGGGAATTTTTTTTTTTTCTCGTTGCCATCTTTCTCTTTTCAACACCTCTTTCACTGAGGAGGTGCAGGATGCTAGGGGCGTTTTTTTTTTTTTCGTAGTTTTATTTTTTAATTTGTTATTTGTATATAAATGTAGCGGGTGGTTACATTTAGGGGAGGCATCTGAGTGATAAATGGCTCAGATGCAGCAATTGTTGGGGTTCATGGACCAATTTATGCCAGTGGAGGATATCAATGGTGTCCAGTTCCCTGCGGCCTATAGGTGGCGCTGTCGCCATAGGCCGGGGTTGAACCACCATTGGAGGTCTGTGCCTTTTGTCCTCTCTCGGCAGTGGTACAGCGGGGCGGGGAACCTGCTGTGCATGCTGGGAGAGGGGATAAAAGGGGCGGACATCTTCCGCTCGGGGTCCACGCCCAGGCACCTTCAGCCTTGGTGTGAGTGCTGGTGGTCTCCGGGCGCCCTCGGCCCGGAGATGGAGCTGCGATTCCACCCCAGACACCTTTGGTCTGGGGTGAGGTACTCTCTGGAGGCCTGGGGCCCAGTACCTTCGACTGGGTCCCGCAAGGGATGGAGGATTCCTAGGGTGTCCTCCGGTTTTGGACACCCAAGTCTAGGGCGAGGGGGACCAGAGAAGTGACCTTCCCGGAGATCCAGCGCAGCATTGGCTGGTGACGGTGGAGACCTCTGGTGACCGTCCGGATGGATGACTCCCCTGACAGGGGCCGCATCTCAAGAAGGTAGTCTACGTTCTCATGGTCGTGGCAGCGACCCAACTGAAACCCAGGTCGGTGGCAGAGGCCTCTAGTCCAATTCATCTGGTCGGTGGCAGCGACCACCCTCACGGTCGGTGGCAGCGACCGTGCGCCAAGCCTGTTTGCGCACACCGAAACAGGAGAGTAACAAGTTCATGTTTGTGCCTGGACCTTCCTCACCACCTTGTCTGTTCGTTGTCTGACCAGTCTGCTATAAAAGGACTATTTATTGCTCGAAAAGAATAAATAAGTGTTGGACTTTCAATGGTGTGGAACTTGGCTTTCTGGGAGTTAAAAGGTCATTCTCAAGGGAAGTTTTGGCTCTGGACAAGGGCACAGGCCCGAAGATAAATGGTTATAGCTCACACCTCTACACACAAGAGGATGCGAGCTGGTGGTGCGTCGCACTCTCCTCCCTGGTCCCCTAGACGAGAGCCATTGACATTGACAGAGAAGGAGGGAGTGAGAGGTGAGGTCGCTACATAAATATAGTAGAAAATATGAGGTATTTATAAACATTAAAATGTGTACTATGTGTAAGTAAAGAAGGAATATACCGGTACATTGATATATGTTAATGTTCTCCCAATTGGAGATGTTTATTATGGTAATTTAAGTCAATAAAGATATAAAAAAAAAAAAAGAACATCATGTACAGTGATGCAGGTAATATGCCTAAAACATACAGTATCTCACAAAAGTAAGTACACCCCACTCACACTTGTAAATATTTTCTTCTATCTTTTCATGTGACAACACTGAAGAAATGACACTTTGCTCCAATGTAAAGTAGTGAGTGTACAGCTTGTATAACAGTGTAAATTTTCTGTCCCCTCAAAATAACACCACACACAGCCATTAATGTCTAAATCGCTGGCAACAAAAGTGAGTACACCCCTTAGTGAAAATGTCCAAATTGGGCCCAATTAGCCATTTTCCCTCCCTGGTGTCATGTGACCCATTAGTGTTACAAGGTCTCAGGTGTAAATGGGGAGCAGGTGTGTTAAATTTGGTGTTATCTCTCTCACTCTCTCATACTGGTCACTGGAAGTTCAACATGGCACCTCATGGCAAAGAACTCTCTGAGGATCTGAATAAAATAATTGTTGCTCTACATAAAGAGGGCTTAGGCTATAGGAAGATTGCCAAGATCCCGAAACTGAGTTGCAGCACCAGCTCCCTCATGTGAACAATTAAAGGGTACATAGTATCCCTACTCATTCACAAAAAAAAAATTAAGGCGTAAACCAGTCACTGTTTTTTTACCTTTACTTAAAAAAAATGTCCCATGATATCCATCCGCTAACATTCTCTTCACCCAGTGATATAGATCAGTGCTCTTCAACCTATTGGTAGTCAAGGCACCCTTTAGAATTTAGAACAATCTCTGGGATACACCAGTCTGAGGGCTCGTTTACACAAGGATGTGCGTCCGAGCCTGATCGCTTTTTTGCGCATTCTGTTTTTTTATTAGTCTGCTCTATGCTTGTGAAACATGTGAAAAATGTGCTGGCATGATTTTTGGATTGAGCCCGACCAAAATACACGGTACTGCAGTATCATGCGTTCAAGTGATCGCAAACAAACATGCAATGGATGGAGGAGCGGGAGTGCCATTAGGAATCAATGGTGTCTGTGTGCAACTGCAAAAGGCAACGCATTTTTGTGAGGTGCGGAAAAATACGTGAATTCACAAATTGTAAAGCCCCCCCCCCGGTGTGAAAAAGCCCGAAAATGTAGTTTGTAAGATAGAGTTAAGTGGTCAGTAGCTTGTAACTCCCCCATCCCCCCTGCTAGCACAACCCCTCCCCCCAAAAAATGCTGCATCTAGTATAAACCCCTCCCCTCTTAAAAATTCCCCCTCCCAGCACAAATCCCCCTTCCTAAATCCCTCATTCTAACACAGATTTCCCCTCCTGACACAAACCCTCCTTCCTGATACAACCCCCCCCCCCCCTAGACACAAATCCCCCTCCTAACACAAACCCTCTTTCCAGATACAACCCCCCCACTAGACACAAACCCCCTTCCTAAATCCCCCTCCTAACACAAACCATCCTTCCTGACAAAAATCCCCCCCTCCTAGCACAGATCCCCCCTGCTAAACACAAACCCCCTTCCTAAATCCCCCTTCTAGCATAGCACAAACCCAACCCCCCAAATACCCCCTCTTTGCCCTTGTTACAGCAAAATGACACAAAGCTCTGTGCACAGTCTGACCATGAAAGGGTTACTGTATTAGCTTCTGTGTACAGAGAGGAGGGAGAGCACATCCCATTCCTCCTCCGGGATCTCTCCTCCCTCTGTGCTGTTATCTGTACTTTTTCCGGTGTTCTATCAGATAGTGCCCGCTATCGAGAAGTGCCTGGGACAAACTGCGCATGCGCTGTACGGAACAGCACAACAGCTGATTTTATGATTAGCTGTTATGATGTTGACACGGCGCCTGCACACAATAGGCGGCGGAAGAAATTTTTGTGTCACATTGTGCCTCACACTGCCGAGGGGTGTTGATGTCGGTGAGGGGCGGATTTGTACATGTTGGGGGCGGATTTTTAAATGATGACCAATGCTGCAAGACAAACCAACTACGCCCTGCAAACCCGCCCTTCAGTTGACTAAACTCGCCCTGCAAGCGTCCAGGAACAATAGCATGAAAAGATTTGTTTTGCAGCACTTCCCATCATTTAAAAATCCGTCCCTCACCAACATGAACACGCCTCGGCAGCGCGAGGCACAATCTGACACAAAAATTTGTTCCGTCGGCTATTGTGCACAGGCCCGTCTCAACAGCTGATCGTAAAATCAGCTGTTGTGCTGTTCCGTGCGGCGCATGCGCAGTTCGTCCCAGGCACTTCTCGTAAGCGGGGACAATATCCTACAGAACAACGGCAAATTTGAACGTTTTGCAGCCGCCCGACCTGCCCTTAGCAACCGATGACTTAATTGGTTGGTAGGATGCAGGCGGGTGTCTTAGACGGCTTTCACTTTTTCAGAAAAAGTACAGATAACAACACAAAGGGGGGAGAGAGCCCGGTGGAGGAACGGGATGTGCTCTCCCTCCTCTCTGTACTTCGCTTTCCTCCAACACTCCAATGATATGCTGGAAGGTTATTGGCTCCGATCTAAATTATCCCCAGTATGTGTGTGTATGAATGTGAGTTAGGGGACCTTGGATTGTAAGCTTCTTGAGGACAGGGACTGATGTGAATGTACAATATAAATATTTATGTAAAGCACTGCGTAAATTGAAAACATCATATAAGTACATGTAATAAAATAAATGTACCTTAAGATCCAGTAATGCCTGTACGCTATTTCCTAACAAGTCACCTCTCCTCTGGAACTTCCTGTTTTTTACCCTACATCACTTCCTGTCCATACATGACATCACTTCCTTCTTTGCGTTTCACGCTCAGGAGTGAGATCACCATCTTGTGGAGAATTGAAATACTGCAGCCTTTATTCATAAATACTGCAGTCTTCATTCATACATTAAAACTTGGCACATTTACATTTTCTGTACATTTATTATTTGTTGTTGTTTATGTAGCACTTACTCCCCACTCTGAGATCGGGCTGCTGGTTTTGTTTTGGGTCTGTAAACTACCTCAATGGCTTCCGTTGTCAGGGTATGGGAAAGTCTTTAGAAAGGCCAATGTCCACACAATGTAAAACCCAAACAGTTAGGCTTTATTTTACTTTGCTGAGAAACTTGAGAGGAAAAGTAGGATACGAGAGAAACAAACACAGGGGAAGGTTCAGGCACGCAGCACTAAAGTCACACTTGTCGCCACTCAAGCCTGAGGGGGTATTGCTCACCCGGATAGTCCCGTTTAGTGGTCCTTGCAGCCGGAATGAAGCACAAATCAAACTTTCTAGGGATATGATCAGGAATCCTCTGCCACAGGATTATCAAAAGTTCCGAACCTCCCAGCCAAGCAATAGTGAGAGAACCTTTATGCCAGATTGGCGTATTGCAGGGCTTGTAATAATGGATCCCTTTCTAGGTGAGCTGCAGGCCTCCTCCCTAAACAGCAGTACCATCGCTAGTCTCCTCTGGGGCAGATCCTCCCCTGGTCTCCTTCCCTAAGCGTGAGCCTCCCACAGGTGGGTAGCACAGGATCCCTTCCGAAGGTATAGGCCTAAGCCAACAGAGCTGGGCCTACTAGGCAGCGACGCAGCCTCGGGCTAAAGGTGCCCGGGGCCTAAAACACGCACCCTGTGCCATGCAGGCGACAAGGCGCACCACACAGGACCAATGGGTCCCCGAGAACGAACAAACTCCAATGGCATCTACCCCTTATGTACCCCCTGCCAGCATGCACATCAGGCCAACCACGCCCACCACACGGCCGCCAAGAGAGGACACCCAAGGTGCTGTGATACCCCCTGTAGTTAAATCTATGCCGGTGATGACAGTACCACCTACAGGCAAACAGGGAACACTACTGCCAGGCAGTATCACACCCAGAGCAGAAGCAAATCCAGAACAATCAATTGATCTGAGCCCAATTACTGGCCCAGACTACCCCTAAATTTACACATAGCGCCCCCAAATATTGGGGGGGCGCTACATTTATCTTTATCCTCATGTGCAAACCAAATAACAATAATAAAAAATATATTCTTTTCATTTTAGTGCTATTAAACACACACACACTATATATAATTGTATATATACACAGTGCCTTGAAAAAGTATTCATACCCCTTGAAATTTTCCACATTTTGTCATGTTACAGCCAAAAACGGAAATGTATTTTATGTGATAGACCAACACAAAGTGGCACATAATTGTCAAGTGGAAGGAAAATGATAAATGGTTTTCCAAAATTTTTACAAATAAATGTAGCACTGACCCCCGAAGGAGCTGCTGAATTTGTTTGGGCCTGTACTCTGCTAGTCAACCCCCCACTGACTTGGCTCAATCCCCTTGACACAGCTGTGGTGCAATGTTGGTGTGGAGCTAATGGTGAAGCATAACCCCACAATATACAATAACAGTATACTTTTGCTATTACCTGTGTATCCAATGGCTCCACCTGCTGCTGAAAAGGGAACAACACTCCACACCAAAGTACTTAACCAAGAACGTATTTTTACTAAGGTTAGTGTAAAGTAATAATTTCAGCAGTTGGACTGTCACATAAACATAACGTAACAGTACAGGAGGTACACACAACAGATTGTATCTGTACAGTTATCCTAGGTGACCTCTGAGAATGTGGCTCCAATTGGGACTAGTGCTCAGAGTGATTACTCCTTACTCTGGGCACCTTCCCAATTCCATCACACTCTGGTGAATACAGGAATACGAATGATAAATATGGTACAACACAACTACAAGGGAGCTCCCCCTACTTTAATAAAGGTGCAAGGCCTTGCAATACAAGATGCAGTCTTTGATCTTCTTTCTTCTGCTAGCTATTTGAGTTTGTAAAAATTTGTAATCCAACAGTGGAATAACAAGGGTTAACTTGAGATGAATATTGGAACTGTCCCTGTAGTGTGATCCACTTGTAATTACCTCTGGTGTAATTGCTCAGGAATAACACAGTGTTAAAGTGAAGTGAAGGATAGGCTTGAGGCCTGCTTAAACTCAGTCTTTATTACAGGGCTCAACAATTCCCGGGCGCCAGGTCGCCATTGCGACTAGAATTAGCGACCTGGCGCCTGGGGCAGCACAGCTGGGGTATCCTGTGTCTCCGTGAAACCCCCCCCCCCCCCGCGCCGCGCAATCGCGATCGCGTCAAGCCGGCCGGTAATTGAGGCTGCGGCCTTCTGCAGGCCTATGCTTCCTTCTGTGATCTGGCGCCATCTTGTGGTGGCCGTTGGTATGACATACAACCAGCAATGCTAATGGAGCTTCCCCTGTGTTTCCACTGCCCCATCTCCTTCCCTCTAATTACAACCCCCAAACATTATATATATTTTTTATTCTAACACCCTAGAGAATAAAATGGCGGTCATTGCAATACTTTCTGTCACACCGTATTTGCGCAGCGGTCTTACAAGCGCACTTTTTTTGGGAAAAATTAAAAAATAAGACAACAATAAATTTAGCCCAATTTTTTTTTATATTGTGAAAGATAATGTTACGCTGAGTAAATTGATACCCAACATGTCACGCTTAAAAATTGCGTCCGCTCGTGGAATGGCGACAAACTTTTACCCTTTAAATCTCCATAGGCGACGTTTAAAAAATTCTACAGGTTGCATGTTTTGAGTTACAGAGGAGGTCTAGGGCTAGAATTATTGCTCTCGATCTACCAATCGTGGCGATACCTCACATGTGTGGTTTTAACACCGCTTTCATATGCGGGTGCTACTCACGTATGCGTTCGCTTCTGCATTTAAGCTCGGCGGTACGCTGCGCGTTCCTGGCTCCTAACTTTTTTAGCTGGCTCCTAGATTCCAAGCAAATTTGTCAAGCCGTGCTTTATTATATTCTCCTCCATGGGACTACAGGTCCCAGCAACACTGTGTTAAAGTCTAAGTGTATGCAAGTGCGTAAGAAACTGTAGGCAACAGCCCTCTTACCAAACTGGACCTGAAGGTATGGAACAGCTCCGCTCCGCTGGTCACAGTCTTGCTTCTCAAGGGCCGGCTTCCGTCACACCGCTCCGCTCCGCAAGATGAACCGGACCCTCTGATGGCTCCAACAGATGTCTCTGGATCCTTCCCGATCCGGTCAATCAGTTTCTCCAGCGATCAGATCAATGGCAGTCATTAAATATTCTGTTCCCAGTGGCAGTAGGCTGCGCCCTCTGGAGACCTCCTCACAGGTCCTTACAGCCAGGCCATGTGTCCAGAAGATACCTAAGATGGCCGCGCAGGGCCTTTTTATATCCTACCCAGCATGCAATTCAGTACTGAGTGTTCATGGGTAGGTCACCTGGCATTCTGGGTAGGTAGGTCATAGCAAAAATGTAAACAGAACAGTTATTTCCTGTTGTATCTCTAGTGCTATATAAAAGGAAAATACTTAGAGTCCATTTCTTGTATTGGCCACTAGGTGGTGCCAAATACTAATCTATGACATTGCTCATAGACTTACATTATAAAGCATTAATAGGCAAAAATACCAACTCTACATACTCCCCCTACTTTAATTCTTTGGTCCCCAAAGATATTTGAAATCTTAGCTCTATTCTGCATTTTTGTCTCTATGCGATTGCATAATACAGACAGAGGAGCTTCCCACCAGTTCTCATATGATGGGGAGCTGTTCTGTGCACTCACAGCTGACACTATAGTGTCGGGTACAGATGTGTCAAGGGGTGAGCTGCGGTTATCCCTTCCTGAGTTGACAGTAGAAGGACCAGGGACTTCAGGATTTCTTTTGCTGGTGACTTGGGTCGCTTCAGAACATTCGCCCAGAGTATCATATGTTAGTCTTTTTGGAGGGTGAATCACTCTCTTGGCTCTCTGTTCTTTTGGTGTCTCAGGTAGGCTGACATCTTCTTCGATTTCCTCATCCTCCTGTTCACTCAATTCTGTGTCCTGTATTCCAATTTCAACACCAGCAGGGGAATCCTCAGGATTTGTTTCCAACGTGGAGGTTTGAGACTCCTCCGAATTTTCTGTTAACCTGTCCGGAGGTACGAACTCGGGGGCTTCAGGCCTAAGAGTTCCATTGTCACCTCCTCTTGTCTGGGGTGAAACACTGGCTTCAGCTTCCGGTGTATCAGATGGCCACAGCCAACTTATCTCCATTTCCTCTCTCGCTTCATCCTCAGTTACTGAGGGTCCAGGCTGACACCTAGTCGATGCACGGCAGTGGATGTAGATGGTAATTCTTCCTCCGAGGTTATCCTGACTGCTTCTGTGAGAGGTAAAAGGTGGTTTCAATGCCAGGTCTTTACTGGTCCAGTGCTCCCTTCCGGTCTGATCTCATACACTGGGAGCCCTGGAAGTTGTCTGCATACAATATATGGCTGCGACTTCCAGCAATCAGCCAGCTTATGTTTGCCTGGGATGCCCAGATTTCTTAATAGGACTCGTCACCGGGTTGTAGATCCTGAATCCGTACTTTGAGGTCAAAGTTCCTCTTGTTCCTACTTCCTCTGGTGTCTGATGTGGCTTGGGCCTTCTCATAGGCTATGTTCAAACTCCTCCACAACCTATCCACATACCCTTGATGAGAGGTCTCCGAGGTGTGGTCCAGAGAGGTTCCGAAGGCCAAATCTATTGGTAACCTGGCTTCACGCACAAACCCAAACATCAGCCTGTAGGGTGAATAGCATGTACCAAAGCAGTGATGCGTTTGCTCCAATGTGTTTTTTGTTCAGAAGTCAAGGTCCCCAGCATGTTGAGAAGAGTTCTGTTAAACCTCTCTGGTTTTGAGGGTCTCCTTGTGGGTGATAGGGAGTAGTTCTAGACTTCTGGATGCCTAGTAAATCCAACAGTCTTTTGATCAGAGTGCTCTCAAAGTCTCTTCCCTGGTCAGAATGGATCCGTTGAGGTAGGCCATAATGGATGAAAAACGACTCCACTAGAGTCTTTGCTACTGTGGCTGCTTGCTGATCTTTAGTAGAGAACGCCTGAGCATAGCGGGTGAAGTGATCGGTGACTACTAAAATGTTTCCTTGCCCACGCAGGTCGGATTCCAAACACAAGAAGTTTATGCAGACCTGGTCCATTGGCCCTTGGCTCTCTAAGTGGCCCATTGGGGCGGCTCGCTGGGGCAAAGCCTTCCGTTGTATGCACCTGAGACAAGAATGACAGTAGCTCTCCACTTCAGTCCTCATGTAAGGCCAGTAGAACCTGTCTCTTACAAGTTGAAGAGGCCTTTCTGATCCCAGATGGCCATGGTGATCACGCAAAGCGATCAGTACTCTCTCTCTGTGTTTCTCTGGCAGAAACAGTTGCCACTTCTCTTCAGGATCTTCAGAGGGGCCCTTTCGGTAGAACCCCCCTTTGTTGTAGCTGAAACCAATCCCACTCTTTGTGTAGCAGCCGAGCTTCTTTCCGGGTGCTCCTGAGCAGTAGATCAGAATGTTGACTCTCCAACGCCTTCAGTACTAATTCACAGAGTGGGTCTTCCTGTTAGTCTCTCCGGAGATCCTTTTTAGATAATTTAGGTAAACCCTCCTGTACGATCTGAGAGACGTTACAGTAGCATTTAGGCACCCCTACTGCGGACACTCCAACTTCTTCAGCTCTGGCTCCACCTTGTCCTTGCTGTTCTGTCCCTTCACAGAGAGCTCTTACTCCTTCAGGGGTAAGTTGGGTCCATTCTTCTGAGTGGTCTTGGAAACAGTGAGGTCTTCTCGACAAAGCGTCCGCATCTCGGTTACCAACTCCTGGTCTGTACTTCAGGCTGAAGGTAAATGCCGAGAGGGCAGCCAACCACCTGTGACCGGTGGCGTCCAACTTTGCGGTGGTGAGCAGGTATGTGAGAGGGTTGTTGTCCGTCTTGACTACGAATTCCACACCATACAGATAATCTTTTAGCTTGTCCACCACAGCCCACTTCAAAGCCAGAAATTCAAGTTTGTGAGTGGGGTAGTTCTTCTCAGCGGGGGCTAGACTTCTGCTCACATAGGCAATGGGCCTCAGATGCCCGTCATGTTCTTGGTAGAGCACTCTGCCTAGCCCGTCTCGGCTGGCATCCACGTGCAGTTCGTAGGGTCTGGCAGGATCTGCATAGGCCAAGACCGGAGCAGTGGTAAGGCTCCACTTCAGCTGTCTGAAGGTTTCTTTGCATTGTGGGGTACACTGGTCTAGGATGGACTATTTCTTTTTCCTAGGTCCTTCTTTTGGTCTTCCAGGTTTTTCTGAGTCTGTATCAGCTTCCTCTTGGTTCTTCAATAGCTCAGTAAGTGGGTGAGCTATTTTGGCAAACCCTCCCACAAACCTCCGGTAATATGAACAGAAGCCCAGGAATGATCTAAGCTCGGTCACATTTGTGGGTCTGGGCTGAGAGGTGACAGCTTCCAGCATCTTAGGATCTGTTGCCACTCCTTCTGCGGACACGATGTGCCCTAAGTAGTTTCTGAAGGTTGATAGAATTGACACTTTTCCATTGAGAGCTTCAGGCCTTCGTCATGAAGTCTCTTCAAGACTTTCTCTAGGCGCTCTTCGTGCTCTTCTAGTATTCGGCCAAACACTATGACATCATCCAGATACACCAGCGCCTCAATCAAGTTCATGTCGCCCACGGTCTTCTCCATCAATCTCTGGAAGGTTGCCGGGGCTCAAGACAGACCTTGGGGCAGCCGATTGAATTCAAAGAATCCTACAGGGGTAATAAAAGCGGTCTTCTCCCTATCTTTGGAACACATGGGGATCTAGTAGTATCCACTCTTTAGATCCAGCACACTGAACCACTTCACCCCTGACAGGCTCTGTAAGGCATCTTCTATCCGAGGTGTGGTGTATTGGTCGGGAATGGTCCTTCGGTTCAGTGTCCTGTAGTCAATACACAACCGTAATGACCCATTCTTCTTTCTCACCACCACTATTGGGGAGGCATATGGACTCCGGGACTCTCTGATAATCCCTGTCCTCTTCAGCTCAGCCAGCTGTTCCCTCAGGTCTTCCAGATCTCCCAGTGGAATCTGTCTGACCCTCTCTCAGAAAGGTTTGTCTTCTTCCAACCGAATCTTGTGTTTGGCACTCTTTGTAAACCCCACATCGAACTCACTTTTTGAGAAGGCGGCTCTCCATCTCATGAGTTGGGTCTTGGCCCTCTCCATCCAAGCAGGTGTAAGGGGTGTGTTCTTTCGGTAGAACTCTTCCAGGGGAATCTCTCCGTCTTGTTCTCCCACGATGCCACACGCTGAGACTGGGGTTGCTTGGTTTACCTGGCCCAAGAGCATTCTAGCTAGCACCTTTACAGGTGAGGCTGTTGTGTTTCGGACACTGACTGAGACTCTCCCTTTACTTCTTTTCTCTTGGTTGACAACACTTCAGGGATAACCTCCAGGCCCTTATCTTCTGCCTGTCCGTCTCAAGGACCATGAAGGGACCGGGCTGTCTCCAACTCAGCTTGATAGAGGCGTTTAGGCAGACTACCTCACCCGGTTGCACCAGCTTCTCGCTCCTGTCTAGACACCAGATTTTTCCCACTCCTTCGGGTGGGGCCTTCTGTCCCTGCACAAGATCCTGGTACACCTGTGTTAGCATAGGGTGCACAAATGTGGCTGGGTGCTCTTTTCCTGTATTAGTGGTGTGAGTAGTCTTCTTACCAGATCAGTGTTGGTCCCAATGATGAGGGAACTTTTATCAGCTAATGGGGGCCGAGGGCACACCACTGCTAAGGTATCAAAGGTTTCGGCCTTCCCTGCCACGCTCGGGTCGAAGGTGAGCTTAATGGGTAGGTAGCCATCATTGGGGAAGTTCTGGGTCCCTAGGCCACATATCTCCAGTTCCTCCAGCTTCTGTAGTGGCAAGTGTTTGAGATATTTCTCATAGAAGTCCCTGTACAACAAGGTCACTTGGGCTCCAGTGTCCAACAGGGCTCTTGTGTATATCCCTTCTACCTGGATAGGGACAATTGGGGATGGCCCCACTAGCTTGGGAGGAAGTCCATGGGAGGTGGTACTTTTTGCCTGCTTGGTGGCTTGAACCTTCGCACTTGGCTTCCGTGGACTCTTTCTCTTCCACTTTAACTTAGCTGTGGTCCCAGGGGTCTGGTATATACGGGTGGGTTTGGAGTTGACTGTTGTGACAGGGCACCCAGTTGACTCCTTCACTGGGGCCCTCTGAAGTTTTCCGCCGGCTTTTGTTGTTCTGTTTCAGGTTCTGTCAGGCTTGGACATACTCAACGGTAGTGTCCCACTCCTCTGCATTTAAAGCAGATCTTTTTCTTCACCGGTTTCACGGTCTGATTAGTGGCAGAACCCATAAGGGTCTTGGGTGTCAAGATATCTTCCTTCTGCTGCTCAACCAGTTTAGCAGTCAATAAAACAATAATTTCTAACATCTCCTTTTGGGTCTGGAGCAGTTTCTCCAGCCCAGACTCACATGTTGGCAGATGCTGTGTAGGTGAAGGCCAAGACCTCTGATCAGCGCTCACTGTCAGGACACTGGGTTCTCGAATGCCTGGGAGAACATCTAACGGTTGTCCTTTGGTTCTGGTTGCGTTGGGAGGTTGGATTTTTCTTTGCTTCTGGTCCCTTTCTACCTCCATCTTGGCTGCCTCATTAGTCTCTTCAATGAGCACCTCATCTGGTGTAGAGGGATCTTCCAGATACTGCCTTAACTGAAACTTGACATAGTCACTTCTCAGCCCTGTGGTCACGGAGCTCAGGAATTTCTTTTGGATCAGTTCAGCCCCAAAGTGTTCCTCTGTGCCCTCTCCCTTCGAGACAGACAGCAGGTGGTCTTTCAGTTCAATGGCTCTGAATAAGAAGTTC
Organism: Rana muscosa; assembly: GCA_029206835.1. Lineage (NCBI taxonomy): Eukaryota > Metazoa > Chordata > Amphibia > Anura > Ranidae > Rana > Rana muscosa. The sequence continues at coordinate 399,556,409 of CM055123.1, read as the reverse complement.
TGGGGAGTCTAATGACTACTCTGGGCCATGTTTATCAGTTGATGGAATAGGTCGGCAGCATCTTCCTCCTTGTAATAACTCTTAAGTTTTCTCCTGAGTTGTGTTAAAGTCAATCCATTTTTCATTTCAAGCATGCCTCTGATGCTTAGGCCTGGCTTAATGGCATTGATCACAGCCTCTATGATTTCAGACTCTAGGCATCCTCTCTGTAGTCCCAGTTCAATCTGATGTAGGAGGTTTGTGTACGACAGCTTGTCCTTCTGCCCCCTCCTATCTGACCATCAATCTTAAAGTATTTCCGGATGGTTACCTCTGGCAGGCGGTTGTGAGGGCGTCTTTTTATTACTAACACAGGTTTGGGTGTTTCCTGACTAACACTCAGGTCTCTGCATGTAACAGTTAGTCCCTTCATGTGTTCTGCAATCATGCTGGAGGTCTCCTGAAACCTCTCCTGTATGTCATTGTATTGTTGTTTCAGGTCGGCCAGCTGCTGCTCTGACTGTGAACTCCTCCTATGAGCTCCGAGTGTTTCAACAACGGCCCTTTTCTTCTTATTAGTGGACCCCCTGCCACTTTCTCTTGGTGTTGACCCAAAACTGACTTCTTGCTGAGTAGACTCTATCTATCTTGGGATGGGACGGTCCTCACCTGACCTGGCGGGATGTCAAGTGAAATCTTGTCTTGTCAGATAGTTTCACATTGGCACCTTGGAAGTTTTCAGGGACACCCTTTCTCCACTCTAGTAGTGCGTAAGTGCGAGAAGTACCATAATCTGGTCTCACAGCGATCACCCAGGCCTTCCTATCTGGGGACAATGCCTTTACAACTTTAACACGATTTTCTTCCCAGTCCTCCCCTGGGAGTTCAATTGCCACGCTCGCTTCTGAGCGTGCGCCTTCCGCTTCGCACCACTGGACCACTGTGATGGTGTCCATACTGGTACCAAAGGGGCGGGCTTGCTTGCCGAGTGACAGGATCCCGGACTCGAGCCCCCACATGTAGCACTGACCCCCGAAGGAGCTGCTGAATTTATTTGGGCCTGTACTCTGCTAGTGAACCCCCACTGACTTGGCTCAATCCCCTTGACACAGCTGTGGTGCAATGTTGGTGTGGAGCTAATGGTGAAGGATAACCCCACAATATACAATATAATAACAGCATACTTTTGCTATTACCTGTGTATCCAATGGCTCCACCTGCTGCTGAAAAGGGAACAACACTCCACACCAAAGTACTTAACCAAGAACGTATTTTTACTAAGGTTAGTGTAAAGTAATAATTTCAGCAGTTGGACTGTCACATAAATATAACATAACAGTACAGTAGGTACACACAACAGATTGTATCTCTCCAGTTATCCTAGGTGACCTCTGAGAATGTGGCTCCAATTGGGACTAGTGCTCAGAGTGATTACTCCTTACTCTGGGCACCTTCCCAATTCCAGCACACTCTGGTGAATACAGGAATACAAATGATAAATATGGTACAACACAACTACAAGGGAGCTCCCCCTACTTTAATAAAGGTGCAAGGCCTTGCAATACAAGATGCAGTCTTTGATCTTCTTTCTTCTGCTAGCTATTTGAGTTTGTAACAATTTGTAATCCAACAGTGGAATAACAAAGGGTTAACTTGAGATGAATATTGGAACTGTTCCTGTAGTGTGATCCACTTGTAATTACCTCTGGTGTAATTGCTCAGGAATAACACAGTGTTAAAGTAAAGTGAAGGATAGGCTTGAGGCCTGCTTAAACTCAGTCTTTATTATATTCTCCTCCGTGGGACTACAGGTCCCAGCAACACTGTGTTAAAGTCTAAGTGTATGCAAGTGTGTAAGAAACTGTGGGCAACAGACCTCTCACCAAACTGGTCCTGAAGGAATGGAACAGCTCCGCTCCGCTGGTCACAGTCTTGCTTCTCATCGGCTGGCTTCCGTCACACCGCTCCGCTCCGCAAGATGAACCGGACACTCTGATAGCTCCAACAGATGTTTCTGGATGCTTCCCGATCCGGTCACTCAGTTTCTCCAGCGATCAAATCAATGGCAGAGTCTTTAAATGTTCCGTTCCCAGTGGCAGTAGGCCGCGCCCTCTGGAGACCTCCTCACAGGTTCTTACAGCCAGGCTATGCGTCCAGAAGATACCTAAGATGGCCGCGCAGGGCCTTTTTATATCCTACCCAGCATGCAATTCAGTATTGAGTGTTCATGGGTAGGTCACCTGGCATTCTTGGTAGGTAAACAGAACAGTTATTTCCTGTTGTATCTCTAGTGCTATATAAAAGGAAAATACTTAGAGTCCATTTCTTGTATTGGCCACTAGATGGTGCCAAATACTAAGCTATGACACTGCTCATAGACTTACATTATGAAGCATTAATAGGCAAAAATACCAGCGCTACATACTCCCCCTACTTTAATTCTTTGGTCCCCAAAGATATTTGAAATCTTAGCTCTATTCTGTATTTTTGTCTCTATGCGATTGAATAATACAGACAGAGGAGCTTCCCACCAGTTCTCATGTGATGGGGAGCTGTTCTGTGCACTCACAGCTGACACTATAGTGTTGAGAACAGATGTGCCAAGGGGTGAGCTGGGGTTATCCCTTCCTGAATTGAGAGTAGAAGGACCAGAACAGTAATTTCCTGTTGTATCTCTAGTGCTATATAGAAGGAAAATACTTAGAGTCCATTTCTTGTATTGGCCACTAGATGGTGCCAAATACTAAGCTATGACACTGCTCATAGACTTACATTATAAAGCATTAATAGGCAAAAATACCAGCGCTACATAAATATGTGAAAAGTGTGGCATGCATTTGTATTCAGCCCCCCTCTGGTCGTCTGGGAGGCTCTCAAGACAGTGGTCCGGGGTGCATTGATCACAATAGGAGCCCATCTTAAAGTGGTTGTAAACCCTTACAACACACTTTTTGCTACAGGTAAGCCTATAATAAGGCTTACCTGTAGCTAACCTGGATAGCTCCTAAACCTAAACGGTTTAGGAGATATCCCCTGTATTTGCATGTGCCGTTGTTTTCAGTGTGTGCCGTTACGTCGTGTGACGTCATCGCAACTCCGGGCAATCACATCTCCGGAGCAGCGATACCTGAATGTAACTCCGGGACGACATGTCGCTGGCCGGTGCTAAGTCGGGCACGTGTTGTGTCGGGCACTGCAGCATGGGCTTTGATCCCAGGTGAGTATTACATAATTAGCTAGTATGCTATGCATACTAGCTCATTATGCCTTTGTCTTGCAGGTGTTAGTTTTTAATTTTTTTTCCAAAGTGGGTTTACAACCACTTTAAGAGGGAGAGAACTTTTTGCTCAGCTGCATAATCTGGAGTGCTCCCATAAAGCCAGCCTTGCTCCTACCACGTATCAGGATCTTCTTTGAAGAAGAGCGTTCGTGAAGAGCTCTGCCTATTTCACAAAACAAAGCAAAAGCTGGCATGGGTAATGTACGAAAAACCTACATTCACGTAGAAAAACCTACATTCCCCATATCATGGGCTCCTCAGGGCAGGAGCTTCATACTTCTTTGGATATGGCACCGGAGTTCAGATCCTTTTATGAAGGTCTCTACAACTTGGACTGGATGTTATTCTCATTTTTTCTGATAACTTTGAGGAACATCTCAAGCATGTCGGCATTGTCTTCACAAGACTAAGAAATAATTACCTTTACATCCAACTGGAGAAATGTGAGTTTGAACGAATTCAGGTCTCGTTTTTAGGATACATCATTTCTCCAGAAGGAGTGAGCGTGGATCCCAATAAGATCAAAGCAGTGGTGGATTGGCCTGCCCCTAGGAACGTTAAGGAAATACAACGATTTCTGGGATTTGCCAACTTTTACAGAAGTTGGCAAACTTTCTCCAAGGTAATTTCTCCAATTATGCAGTTAACGAAGACACCCTTTTTAAGGTCACCTGAGACAAAGGTTGCCTTTAGTAAACTAAAGACGCTTTTTACTTCTGCGCCAATACTGGTACATCTGGATCCCAAACTACCTTTCATCGTAGAAGTTGATGCTTCAGGTTCTGCTGTGGAAGCTATTCTTTTCTCAATGAAAAGATGCACCGTCTATGTCCTTTTTTCTCTCGTCTCTTTTGTCTTGTACACACGATCGGAATTTCCGATGGAAAAAGTCCGACAGACTTTTTCCATCGGATATTCCGACCATGTGTATGCCCCATCGGACTTTTTCCATCGGAAATTCCATCGGAGTTTAGATAGAGAACATGTTCTCTTTTACTCCGATGGAATTCCGTCGGAATTCCGATGTGATTTTGGCCGGAAAAAAGTCAGACCGTGTGTACGGGGCTTTATAGGAAATAGGAGATTGCTAGCAATTAGGGAAACATTTTCCAAATGGAGGTATCTACTGGAAAGGGGCTAAGCATCCTGTAACTGACCTCACTGATCATAAAAAATTTAGAAAGTATTTATTATGGCAAGAGAATGTCTTCTAGACTAGTGTTTCTCAACTGCAGTCCTCAAGGCTCCCCAGCAGGTCATGTTTACAGGCTTTCCATTATATTGCACAGGGGATTTGATCAGTTTGACTGCCTTAGAAATTACCACAGCTGAGGGAAATCCTGAAAACATGACCTGTTGGGGTGCCTTGAGGACTGGAGTTGAGAAACACTGTTCTAGACAAGCACGTTGGACCCTATACTTCTCCGGGTTCAGTGTTGTTATTTCGTATCGCCCTCAGTCAAGGAATGGCAAGGCCTGTTCTCGGGGCCCCTCCCGGAAAGCCACTCTGAATGTACGATCTTGCCTCAAAAGAACTTTCTAGGGGCCACAATGTCTAAGGTCTTTTTGAATCTTCTAAAGGAGGGGTATAAATGACCCACTTCTCCAACATCCACCTAAGGACATTAACCTTGATTATAAGGATGGCTTTTGGACTCAAGGGCATCATCTTTATGAGCCTGAATCTGCTTGGTTAGAAGCCTTCAGGTTGGTTCATGACCTGCTGGGCATTTTGGGGTTTCTAAGGCTCTATGTCCACGGGACGTTTTTCCAACTGCTCCTAAATGATTAAACTTGACAGATAGTAACCCATGTTTAAAACGTCCATTTTACTGCGTTTGCGTTTAGAAGCGTTTCAAAAGAAAAATAGTTTTTTTTTTAATGGCCAAAAACGAAAAACGCCTATAAATGAAACACTGCTAAACGCGGGTTACTGCATTTTGCCACGTTTGGTGTCTGAAACATGGAAATCTTCTGCGTCTTAACCCATTTTTTTGCTTTCAAAGAAACGCTGTTAAACGCAACTGCCTAAAAACGGCAATAAACGAGACTGTGTACATTGTCACATAGGATAACATTGAATGAGTTCAGGGGCAGTTGAAAAAAGTGCCCAACTGCCTCTGAACATACGTTTAGCAGCGTCCCATGTACATGGGGCCTTAGACAGAAGAACTTTTATCATGTTCCTTTTGGTGGTCCAGTTACAAGAAAGATGCTAAAAGCTATGTGGCCTCGTTCCTGACTTGTGCACGCAAAATGCCACCCCGATCTTCTACATTGGGGTTGCTTCAACCACTCCCTGTTCCATCAAGACCATGGGGGTCAATTTCTATGAACTTTGTGGTCGATCTTCCTCCCTCAAAAGAAATGACCTCTATCTTGGTAGTTGTTGACTCTCTCACTAAGATAGCTCTTTTTTTTTTACCAGTTAAGGGGTATCCACTGCTGAACCAACTGCGGAAGTGATGTTTTGGGAAATTTTTAAACTCCATGGAATGCCTGGTGGTGTAGTGTCTGACAGAGGAGAACAGTTTATTTCAAAATTCTGGAAAAAAAATTGCTCAACTTAAGGTGTAAAAATGAATCTGTCCTCTGCTTTTCATCCTCAGTCTAATGGTCAGATTGAGAACACCAATTAAACTATAGAGCAGCACATTCAATGTTTTGTCAGTTAATTTCAGGATGACTGGGTGGACTACTTTCCTACAGCAGAACTTGCTTATAACAATTCAAACATAGCTCCACTTCTTAAAGTCATTTTTTCTTTAACACTGGGTACCAAATAATTTTTATTCCTGATCTCCCTATCTTAAAGTGGCAGTAAACGCAGAACAAAGAGAAAAAAAATAAACTCTCCCTGCAAGGTAAAGGCATAATGTGCTAGAATGCATTGCGTACTAGCACATTATGAAAGACTTACTTTGAAATGAAACCTCCCAGCAGCGAACTGTCAGTGCTGCAGAGGCTTCCATCTTCATCTGATCTTTCTTCCAGGTTTGCAGGCTGCGACCAGAAGGTCTCAACCAGGGGTCAGAGCCCCAGCCAGCAGGTCTCATTCCAGGAGACAGGTCGGCTCCTATCGGGGTATCAGGAGAACCCCTAACCAGAGGCCAAGAGAGGGCTGGGCAGCTGGGCACTGTAACTAAAGGCTAAGTGAGCCAAATAAACCAGGAGAGTTGGACAGTACAGTCAGAGGGACTGGTAAAGAGAGCAGCAGTGCTGCTGACAAACGAGCCAGATGGCTCTGTATTTTCAGTTGATGTTTGATATACCTGCGTGGGCAACTGATGTATTGTCCATATGAACTTTCTATTTTATGCAATAAAATCGGGCTGATACGCCTTAAAATACAGTTTGCTCCGGCACAACTCATTGGAAAAGCACCTACCACATGAGCGTAATCACCCCAATACCACAAAGGGGATACACAGATGACATGACACTGACATACTCTCTGAGCCACTGATGGGTATGACCTCTGTATCACTTAAGATGAAGATAATAACTGGGAAATATTGGAGCTGATCACTCTGAACATGAGGAGCATAACCAAGATGGCAGCAATGGAAATATTCTATGTGGTATTTGTAGTGGCTCCATGTATCCTTAGAATATTAGCTGACACACATTTGGAACTGGACCTTCTGGGTTCTCTGGAACTGGATCTTTTGGATCCTCTGGAACCAGACCTTTTGCATCCTCTGGAACCGGACCTTTTGGATCCTCTGGAACTGGACCTTTTGGATCCTCTGGAACCGGATCTTTTGGATCCTCTGGAACCGGATCTTTTGGATCCTCTGGAATCGGATCTTTTGGATCCTCTGGAATCGGATCTTTTGGATCCTCTGGAATCGGATCTTTTGGATCCTCTGGAATCGGATCTTTTGGATCCTCTGGAACTGGATCTTTTGGATCCTCTGGAACTGGATCTTTTGGATCCTCTGGAACTGGATCTTTTGGATCCTCTGGAACCTTGAAACTGGACCTCCTGGACTTTCTGGAACTGGACCCCCTGGGCTCTCTGGAACTGGACCTTTTAGTCTCTCACATCTCACTAATATAACAGCAATGGAAGACTCTCTATGAACTGAGCACATTCCCATCACCAATCATCTAAAAATGATGTTCATTTGTAGAAAATGACTCAGAACAGAATATTGTAGAGTAGAGCTTTCTTGTTTATTATAGAAAATCGGATTACATTATTAACACACAATAAAGAATCTAAATGAAATCTTGCATAGCTGAAGTAAAAGAAAAATCCAATTTAAAAATAATTATACTTTAGTCGGTCCAATAAAAAGTTAGTTTCTTCAGTAAAGCAAAAAAGATGTACAGTGTGTCGGCCTATGCGGACGACCTTATGTTCTTACTTACCAATCCCTCAGTATCCCTCCCAAACCTGCTACGGGAATTCGCAAAATACGGGACGCTTTCCAATTTAAAAATCAACTTTGCAAAGTCGGAAGCGATGGGTGTGTGGGAATACCGCAACCACAACTGACACACCTACAATCTTGCTTCAGACTGAAGTGGTCGTCGACCTCCTTGAAGTACTTAGGCACTAATATCCCACATACACTCTCGCGGCTATATGATCTTAATTTCCCGGCCCTGCTGAGAACTGTTAGAACGCTGTTGAACCAATGGCACACGGGTCTGCATTCCTGGGTAGGTCGATGTAATATCCTTAAAATGACGATCCTCCTGAAATTTCTTTACCTTACGCAAGCGCTTACTATCCATATCCCGACATCCTACTTTAAACAGGTCCAATCCACATTTACAGAATTTATATGGACTAAGAAGAGGCCGCGGTTATCACATAAATTACTGGTCCTACCTAAACACTATGGCGGGCTCGCATTACCGGACATTCGCACCTACTATTGGGCAATACACCTAAGGAGGCTTATCGATTGGTGTCGACATCAAGAGACCAAACTCTGGACACAATTGGAACAAGACCAATGCATGGTGCCCCTTAACAGAGCTCCCTGGTGCTACATATCCATGCCGGTGGAGCTTAGGCGTCACCCACTGGTTGGCAACACAACCCGGGTTTGTGCTCGTCTCCTCTCCCAGACCTCCTTATCCTCTCCCAACTCGCCTTTATATCCCATACTGGGAAACCCCGGGTTTGCACTGAGCATGCAGGACGTGGTTTTTCGGAGGCTGGGCGTCATCAGGCCTCCCACTTTAGTACTGGAGGGTGCTGGAATACCATCACAGAACTTTCTGACCCTTCAGGCCGGTTTCGCTTGGACGCCTTGAGATCCCATCAGCTAGCCCACTTTCTCCACCCTTTGACACCCCCCCGGCGCAAACGACCGATATCTCTCACAACACTGGAAGAACTCTGTGACGCCTCAGGAACTATAGCGCACACACACTCACTGACCTACACTCTCCTAAACACTCCACAGGTAGACTTTGTACCCCCGGGATTACTTAAATGGGAGCTGGATCTGAACTGTCACTTCAACGAAGCTAAGCGACAGCGTATCCTTAGGTTCACACACAAGTCCTCGATCTGTGCCAAAATCCAGGAGACCAATTACAAACTACTGTCGAGGTGGTACAGAACCCCCGCACTCCTACACAAATTTTTCCCGGCCACATCTGATCTTTGCTGGCGCTGTCGGGCAGATAGGGTGACACTGGTACAGATCTTTTGGTCCTGCCCCAACCTGGGCCACTTCTGGCGCGTAGTGCGAGAGGAGGCCCAGAAATTCACGGAACGCACCATACCGGACGAGCCTGCATTTTTTCTTCTGCACGCGTCTAGCGTCCCGGAGAAGGTGTACAAAAAGTCTGTGCTTAGACATCTACTTGACGCAGCTAAGGCCTGTATCCCACTCCACTGGAAGTCCACACTTCCGCCAACCATTGCTTCCTGGCTAGCAAAAGTAGAAGAGATAAAACGCATGGAGGACCTTGTCCTTACAGCGCAAGATAGACAAGAAACATTTACTAACACTTGGCAGCTTTGGAATATCTTCATATTTTCGGCTGAGGGACAGGTACTGAGGAAACCCGCCGTTGATGCATGAAGATGCACTCTTCTGCGGATCCCCCTCCCCCGGCCTCCCTCGGTGGAAGATACAGGCGGCGGTGTCGGCGCTCCAGCTGTGCTCCACTGTCATTCCATACGCGGGAGATTGAGCCCCCCCCTCCTACCCCCCCCCCACTCTAAATTCTCTGACCGCTTCTTATGTTTCTCTTTGTTTTTGTTTTTTCTTTCTCTCTCCTTTCCTCTCTTGCTACTTCTTACTCCAATGCTTGGGAGTCCTTTTGCATATAGAAAAAGTGGGGACCGGCTCACGGGCCCTGGCATCTTGCATCGCTACAATTTAGCACACATAAACCCTCCTCTTTGTAGGAGATCCCCATGCCAACATTGCACACCCAGTATAGCTGAGACGCCTGGGCAACAGGTCAGGGACGCAAGAGGCACGCTATGGTTAGTTGTAAAGTTGTTACCCATTGTATCGCGTCTTACGATTAGACGTGTTGTTCACAGGTCGTGATGCCATGTACCTAGATTGGTGAAGTGCTATTGTTCTGTACTGTGTATTATTTTGTACCTTGCCAAGTCATGTGGGCCCTGTCCCTGTTATAAATAAAAAAATAAAAAAAAGATGTACAGTATATTGGCTAATAGCAACCAATAAAAAGTATGGTCAATGGGTTGTCGTACTCTATGGTGGGGCCTGTGTGAGAGTGCGGGACCAAGTCAGCATTGTTTAGAGGACCATATTACTATAATTCAATCCCTGCAGACCTATAACTATGACATCATAGTACATTGTACTTTGGCCACGCCTCCAAATAAGCCAATATGAACACAAAAACTTTATTAGTCTTTCTGAATATTCTGGGGTCCAAGAAGTGATTTTCTTTAACCAAAACTTTTTATACATTCTGACTATAAGGAAGGACACACGTTCTCTGGAGGTTATTCTTGCCACACTCCCCATTGGTCCGTCTGAATATGAAAAAGGTGGTAAGTCCATGTGAATTCCCTGGTGTCGATCATGGTCACTTTTTTGACTGAAGCATTTCACGCAATTTGAACACGAATAAGGACGCTCCCCCGTCTGACTTCTCTGGTGTATAAGAAGTTTCTCTCTCTGAGGAAAAGATTTCCTGCATTCTACACAATAATAAGGACACTCACCTGTGTGAATTTTAAGTGTTGGAGAAGGTTTCCTTTCTCCTTGAAACATTTCCCGCACTCTGAGCATGAATAGGGACGTTTATCCGTGTGAACTCTCTGGTGTAGAAGAAGAACTCCTTTCAGAATGAAAGATTTCCCGCACTCAGAACATGAATGAGGATACTCGCCTGTATGAATTATTTGGTGTTTAAGGTGTTCTTTCCGAATGAAACATTTCCCTCACTTTGAACATGAAAAAGGATGCTCGCCGGTGTGAATTCTCTGGTGATTATTAAGTACGCCTTTCTGAACAAACGTTTTCCCGCACTCTGAACACGAATATGGACGCTTGCCCGTGTGAATTCTCTGGTGTTTAAGAAGGTTTCCTTTTTCGTGGAAACATTTCCCGCACTCTGAACATGAATAGGGACGCTCACCCGTGTGACTTCTCTGGTGGATAACAAGTTGTCTCTTCTGAGTGAAAGATTTCCCGCACTCTGAACATGAAAAAGGACGTTCACCCGTGTGAGTTCTCTGGTGTATGAGAAGGTTTCCTTTCTGAATGAAACTTTTCCCGCAATCTGAACAAGAATAAGGACGCTCGCTCTTGTGAACTCTCTGGTGGAAAACAAGTTGTCTTTTCTGAGGGAAAGATTTCCCGCACTCTGAACATGAAAAAGGACATTCTCCTGTGTGGCTTCTTTGATGAACAACAAGGTCGCATTTCTGAATGAAACCTTTCCCGCACTCTGAACATGAAAAAGGACGCTCACCTGTGTGAGTTCTCTGGTGTTTAAGAAGTTTTTCTTTCCGAGTGAAACCTTTCCCACACACTGAACATGAAAAAGGACGCTCACCTGTGTGAGTTCTCTGGTGTATGAGAAGGCTTCCTTTCTGAGTGAAACCTTTACCACAGTGCGAACACGAGAACGGACGCTCACCAGTGTGAATTCTTTGGTGAGTAACAAGTTCTACTTTCTGAATAAAACATCTCCCGCACTCTGAACATGAAAAGGGACGCTCGCCCGTGTGAATTCTGTGGTGTTTAAGAAGGTTTCCTTTGTCATTAAAACGTTTGCCGCACTCTGAACATGGGAAAGAACGCTCGCCTGTGTGAACTCTCTGGTGACCGATAAGGTTTCCTTTCTGAATGAAGCCTTTACCACAGTGCAAACACGAGAATGGACGCTCGCCAGTGTGAATTCTCTGGTGATTGAGAAAGTTTCTTTTCACATTAAAACATCTCCCGCACTCTGGACATGAGAAAGTACGCACACTCTTATGACTTTTCTGGTGTGCAAGAGGCTCTCTGGTTTCTTTGGAAGAATTCCCAGACACTGTAGATGACAAGGAATGTTCTCCTGTGTGAGATCCTTCATGGTTCAAGGAAGATTCCTCGGGATTAGATGGATCTGTTGATTTATCTGTACTGTGAGATTCAAAAATAATAGTATGTGGATCATCAGAAGATTCCTCAGGATCAGAGAAATCCCATGATCTCTCCATATGATAAGTTCTATGATGTATTATTTGTGTAATGCGATTCACTCCTGGAGACCGTTGTGTGGTGGGATTTTCTTCTGCTTTATATTCTGAAGATACGTTATTCAGGACATAGTGTCCACCTGTAGGATATCAATGTTCAAATGTTATTAGAATTCTTCATTCCTTTCATTCAGAAGTCATATACAGTATGTTGGTCTAACACTCTACAGTATCTCAGAGCTCTGGCATGGAATTGGGGGCAATCATAACATAAAATATCAATACAAACCAGATAAAGATACATACAAACCAGATAAAGATCCATACAAACCAGATAAAGACACAGAATCTCCTCCTCATTTGTTGGGAACATGACGTTATATTGAGGAATGGAGATGGACCTTTCACACAGTTTACATTATCTCCATCTTGTAAATAATTAAATACATATTTATAATGAAATAAAAATAAAAATGTGATTTTGTTTTGCAGTTATTGTTAATTACTTACTTGTGTCTATATGTAGAGAAGATTCCTCCTGTTTACTTTTCATAATCATCTCCCCCTCCTCCATAGACTGCTGATCTCCACTCACCAACCTCTCTTCTTCTTCTTCCTCTTTAACTTCAACTTTGATGTCTTTCGGTTCTTCATCCTAAACCCCAAAGAGGATAGTACAGATTTGTAAAAAAGAACAAGAGATTATATACAAAAGACTTATCTTGTTTAGAATACATTTTTGGATCTACATGCTCAGTCCCACCTACCTGATGACGGTGAGGGACGGGGTCATCTTCCCGTGTGGAATCCCGAGAATACAGACGATGGGGACATCTCTCTGGTGGGTTTTCGTTACTGGATAGAACAAACATCTGTTCTTCCTCTTTCAATTCAACTTTGAGCTCTTTCGGTTCTTCAACCTAAACACCAAAGATGAATGAACAGATTTGTAAAGAAGAACAAAAGATTATATAGAAGAAAGTCACATCATAGAGTTTAGAATAATTTAAAGGTCTACAAGCCGAGTCCCATCTACCTGGTCATGGTGAGGGATGGTGTGATCTTCCTCAATAGACTGCTGAGCTTCACCCACCAACGTCTCTTCTTTTTCCTCTTTAATCTTAACATCAATGTCTTTCATTTCTTCATCCTAAACCCCAAAGATGATAGAAGACATTTGTAAAAAGAAGCAAGAAGTTACGTAGAAGAATTTACTCTTTTACTTTTACATGCTCAGTCCCACCTACCTGATGATGGTGAGGGATGGTGTGACCTTCCTGTGTGGAATCCCGGGAATACAGAGGACGGAGACATCTCTCTGGTGGGTTCCCATTACTGGACCCATCTACCTGATGATGGTGAGGGATGGTGTGATCTTCCTGTGTGGAATCCTGGGAATACAGAGGACGGGGACATCTCTCTGGTGGGTTCCCATTACTGGATCCATCTGTAGGAAACACAAACACTGACTGAATACATTGTTTCTATGTGTTTATCAGATGATGGGGGATCTAGGTGGAATCTCCGTACTGCTCTCTCCTTTACAATAAAGTCTCCTCTTACCCGGTGATGTGAGGGGCGGCTGATTCTCCATCATGACGTCTTTGTAGATATCCTTGTGTCCTTCTAGATACTCCCACTCCTCCATGGAGAAATAGACAGTGACATCCTGACACCTTATAGGAACCTGACACACACAATAATACAGTCACCATCCAGACACATCCCTTGTCTGTTACTGGATAATGTCCCAGAATTCCCGGCACCGCTCCCCTCTCCTGTCAGCAGATCAATGATCTTGTTGGCGACTTCTAGAATCTTCTTGGCACTGGTTACCTCTATTGTCAGGCAGTGAGGTGGAGGCGCTGTGATGGGTGATGTCCTGTGAAGATGGCTGCTGGGTGTTCATGGATCTCCAGATGTTTCCTTCACAATTTTATAATTCTGTGTATAGAGAGAAAGTAATTATCAGTGAAGACGTTGTAGAATCCTTCTCTCCTCTCTAGATAGAACAATGTTTTCATTATAGACATAAGGATGAAGTCACGTGACCCTCCCAGAATCCTCCTCACCTCCTACTGATCTAAATAGGACACTCTTCTCTGTAAATAGACAATAAACTGAGAATTATTTGGACTATACCAGAATGTGTAATGTCTATACTAGGGATGACCTCAAGATTCAGTCCAAAAAAAGTTTGGACCAAACCTTGACTGTTCGGATGAACAACCGAACATTTACCCTTTCGGCGGGATAAGACCATCATGTAGAGTATCTACCAAAAGTGAGTACGCCCCTCACATTTTTGTAAATATTTTATTCTGTCTTTTCATGTGACAACACTGAAGAAATGACACTTTGCTACAATGTAAAGTAGTGAGTGTACAGCTTGTATAACAGTGTAAATTTGCTGTCCCCTCAAAATAACTCAACACACAGCCATTAATGTCTAAACCGCTGGCAAAAAACGTGAGTACACTCCTAAAAGAAAATGTCCAAATTGGGCCCAAAGTGTCAATATTTTGTCTACCTGACCGTGGTTTGGTTTCAACAGAACCCCTCATTTTCCACTTCTATATTAGAGTTTGAACACTGCTGATTGGCATTCTCAATTCCTTGGATATCTTCTTATATCCCTGCTATGGAAAAGGACACAGAGGAGAGATGTGAGCGCTGCAAACCCCGGTCAATATGAAAAGAAAAAAAATATATAGACTAACTGCTATCATATTAGCTCATCAAGGTACCATCGGTCCCAGAGATGTGGATATATCACCATTTTAGACCCTTAATGGGACTTATGATGATGTTTCCCAAATTCTTAAGTCATTTAATGTGTGTTTTATAGAGCCTACCTTCCCCCTGATGATGACCGATACAGAGGTCAAAACGCGCCGGTATTCTACACTTTTCAACATTCTGATATGTAACAATGTGCAAAACCTTGTGTAATCTTGAATACAGACTATACTGTGGAATATGTACTGTACTAATTGGCCAGTTTTTAAATATTGTAATTCATTTGACCATGACACCTGCATATTTCTTAATAAATGTAATTCTTTTTTGCTATCCATACGCCAAATTTCTAATTTTACCACACTGCTATCTAAAGCCCCACTGGGGAAACAATTTTTATTTTTATATCCCTTTCCTGTTTTATACAGTTCAACTACCCTTTCCTGCAGATCCTTTGACAATTCATTTTCTTTCCCCATGACTCAGAATCCAGAAACGTCGGTGCAGCACTGGATGAAAGATGCAAGGCTCTGTCAGGAGTCCAGAAACTCATTGACCTTTTATACACACACACACTGATTACAAGCAAACAGATCACAGGTGAGGATGGTTACCTTTCATAGCCATTCAAACCCCTTTGTGTCCACTTGTGTGCATGTTATCAGGCCAAAATCAACAGGGTATGTAAACTTTTGATCAGGGTCATTTGGGTAGTTTGTGTTGTGATTCTGATTTAAAAAGAGTAAAACACAGTTGATTGATAATCAATGGCTTAAGCCAAACACTAACCATGAGTGAAAGAAACGTTTTTGTGTTATCATTCATATTCTCTGAAAAACAGCCAAGAAATCATAAATTCTGCCAGGGGATGTAACGCATGAGCACAACTCTATATACTATAAAAACTGCAGGCAGGGCACTGGACAAACCACTAGGGACAAAAGGGATGTGAAATGATTTAATACAGTAATGTAATCTGTAAGGTTACAGTGTACTGTATGTGTTATGAATTTATCACTTTTTTAGTTTCAATGTTTTTATTAAATTTTCAACATAAAAAAAAGGGGGGTATAAATAACATTATATATATTAAAAAAAAATGCATTAGAAATATTACAAGAAATTCCATGTGCAGAATAATATTCATAAATATAAAGTGTATTAAATATATATTATGAGCAAGTAAAACATAGAATGTATTGAAAAATAAAATATACAGAGCTAAATAAATTAAACAAGGTAATCTAAATATCTCATGTGATAGTGTAGTATATATTAAAATAAATAAAAGGGAACAAGGTCAGATAAAGGGAAGAGTGGATAATCGTTACAAAGAATAAAATATTAATTATATTAAGTGTACTATTAGTGTAAACATCCCCAAGTCAAGTTAAGGAATAAAAGAGGTTAGGGTACGATATTCTGAAGAATTAGTAAATTGTATCCAGTTAGCCCAAGTTTTATTGAATTTAAATGGTGTGTCATTGGCCTGTTGTATTAAATCTTCCAATTCAGCAATAGTTTGGACTTTTTTTAACCATTCAGATACATATGGGGGTGAAACATCCCTCCAATGAATAGGTATACACAGCTTTGCCGCATTAATAAGATGCATAACAAGAGATTTTTTTGTAAAGTTAAATAGGTATGGATGTGTGGTGTAACAAGTATTGAGCGGGAGTAAAATCAAGTTTATAATATTGTTATGTGGAATATAAGGCAATGTATTTCCTTCCAAAAGGGTTGTATTCTAGGGCAATCCTACCAAATATGAAGGAGAGTTCCCTGGGCAGCCGCACATCGCCAACACAGAGGACTAGTATCGGGGTTAAATTTGTGGATTATGTCTGGTGTTTTATACCATCTGGAATATATCTTAAATCCATTCTCCTGAGTTAAGACATTTAGGGAACCTTTATGGATGTACGTAAAAATATGTTCCCATTCTTTTCTAGTAAGGTCCATAGTAAGTTCTCTTTCCCATTTTTGGCTAACTATGTCATCTTTAGGATTGATGTCAGCAAAAGTCAGAGCATAAATGGTCGATATAGTGTGTCTTTGTGGTTCCGATTTTGTGCATAGTTTTTCAAAGGGTGTCAGGTCTTTGTACCATTGAGAAGGCGAAACAGAATAAAGTAATAGAGACTTAATCCGGATATATTCAAGAAAGGAGATACCTCTGCAGTACAGTAAAGCCGTCGAATGAAATGAACTTCCCTTTATCAAAAAGAGATTTTGCTCTAATGGAAGAAGTAAAAGGCGAACCATGTATGTTAAGTTTAGAGATTTTTAAGGGAAAGTCTGGATTACGGTCAATAGGAGTAATGGGTCCAGGAAATGATGCAATATTATTATTTTTACAAAGTGAACGAAAGATCAGTAAGGTAGGACCAGTAAGGGGGTGATTTTTATATCCGCCAGGAATTTTGCGAGGGTTAATCCAAGGTAAGTGGTGCAATGGTATATCGGAAACTGCTGATTCCAGTCCTATCCATGCCTTGGTCTCATTATGGAGGTGCCAGTTAATTATACGGGATAAGTGACAGGACCAGTAGTATTTTTGAATGTCGGGTAGGCCAATTCCACCCAATAATTTGGGAGTAGTTAACTTGTCCCATTTCACTCTGGGTTGTTTAGATGCCCAGACAAAATTTCAGACAAATCCTTTTATAAGTAGCAAAGAAAGAGGTAGGTAATTTAATTGGTATAGTTTGAAGGAGATAAAGAAGTCTAGGAAGAACATTCATTTTTATTATTGCAGCTCTCCCGAACCACGAAAAGAAACCCTTATTCCATTCCTGAAAATCATCCTGAATAGTTTTTAGAATAGGAACAAAGTTGGATGAATAAAGATTATCTAGTTTTATAGGGATTTGAATACCAAGATATGTCAGGGCATGTGTGTCCCATCCAAAGGGGAAGTTTTGTTGGCAGAGAGACATTATATTAGTAGGCAAAGAAATGTTCAGAGCTTTGGATTTACTAAAGTTAATTTGCAGGTTGGATATCAGATTAAGAAAAGAAAAATATTTTAAAAGGTTGGGTAGTGTGGTGATGGGATCAGTAAGAAATAATAAAATATCATCAGCATAAGCAGCCAGTTTATAATGTTTATTATTAATTTCCACTCCCTTGATGTCTGGGTTAGCTCTAAGTCTGCGAACGATAGGTTCTAATGTCAGAACAAAGATAAAAGGAGATAAGGGGCAACCCTGGCGCGTCCCGTTCGAAACGGAGAAGGCGTCCGACGGGCAACCGCTTACTTTTATTCTAGCAGTAGGGGACGAATAAAGAGCAAGTATAAATTGAATCATACGATCCCGAAACCCCATTGCTTTTAGTGTTTCAATCATGTAATCCCAAGCTTCCCTGACAAACGCCTTCTCCGCGTCCAGAGAGAGGAAAAAGCCTGGTGTAGAGGATTTGGTTAACCAATGATGAATATTAATGGCTTTTAGGGTATTGTCTCTCGCCTCTCTCCCGGGAATGAATCCAATTTGATCTAAGGAGATTAAGTCAGGGAGTAAGGGAAGTAAGCGATTGGCAAGAATTTTTGCATAAAGTTTTAGGTCAACATTCAGGAAAGAAATTGGCCTATAATTAGAAACTAACGTAGCATCTTTGCCTGGTTTTGGAATCATAGTTATATGAGCTTCGAGTAAATCTCTGTTTGGGGAATAAGTGGCATCAATAGAGTTAATAGATTTTAAGAAGTATGGCAGAATTGTATCCTTAAAAGATTGATAATAACTGACAGACAAACCATCAGGACCAGGACATTTACCTGATTTCAGTTGTTTCAGGGCTTTAATTGATTCGTCCCAACTAATTGGTTTGTCCAATTCAGTGGCTTCTGAAGGGGTAATTTGAGTCGGGCTATATTGGGATAAAAAATCTGAAATCATTTTTTTTCTATCCATAGAAGGATCTTTTGAGGTCTGTGAAGGTAAATTATATAATTTAGAATAAAAGTTTTTAAATTGAGTAGCAATTTCAGAGGAAGAGAAAAACTTATTGCCAGCAGGATCTGTAATGGAATGAATAGTAAGGGCAGCCTTTTTAGATTGGAGAGTTCTGGCAAGTAATTTCCCAGATTTATTGCCAGATTCATAAAATAATTTACGTGCCAGAGCAAATTTACGTCTAGTTTTTTTCCCAAGTTCGTCTAGTAGAGCTTCCCTAGCTTGTAATAATTCATTAAATAAGCTGTCAGTCAGAGATTGTTTGTGTCTACTTTCAAGAGAATGAACTTGTTCTGAAAGTTTTGTAAGAAGGGCTTGTCTAATTTTCCGTCGTTTTGCAGCAATGGACATAAGCTCTCCCCTTATTACACATTTGTGCGCAGCCCATATGTTCATCAAGCTTATTTCACAAGAGTAATTTTCTTGAAAGTATTGTAAAAGACAAGAATTAAAAAATTTCAAATTCTCAGGATCTGTAAGAAGCGAATTATCTAATCTCCAGATATTAGATCTAGAAGGTACGGAAGAGAAAGTAAGGGTAATGGAAATGGGATGGTGGTCCGATAGGACCATTGGATCAATATTAGCTGTTGTGAGAGATTCAAGATCAGATTGAGATAAAAAAAAATAGTCAATCCTCGAGTATTTATTATGGGGTGGTGAAAAAAATTTATAATCTTTTGTGTTGGGATGTAAAGTCCGCCAAGCATCATGAAGAGTAAGACCTTTAAGTAAATTTTTAACCGAGTGAAGGGCTCTGTAAGGCATAGAGGAGAAGCCAGGTGGCATAAGGCATAATTTGCTGCCAGGCTCAGCCCCGTGCGTTGCGGTGCTCGCAGGGAACGGACCCAAGCACACAGAGGCATCGGGCGGAGGACACAGCCCGCAGACACAGCGGGGGGACATCGCAGGATCCTGGGGACGAGGTAAGTAACCTGCACCAGGATCCTGCAATGCAATCCCGAGTGTGGCTCTGGATTACCGCCAATAGTACCCGACAGTTAATACCCTTTTGTATCACTTGACCCTCCCTCCTAGATTGTAAACTCTAACGACCAGGGCTCTCTGATTCCCCCTGTATTGAATTTTATTGTAATTGTACTGTCTACCCTAATGTTGTAAAGCGCTGCGCAAACTGTCAGTGCTAAATAAATACTGTATAATAATAATAATACTACTGGTACTGAAATTAAACCCCGAGCCACGATTGGGATTACAGCCAGGGAGGTTAATATATGCTATAGAATGGGTGTACCATCCTGCATCTATTCTTTGCCCCCTTGCTTCACTGAACCTGGGGCAGCTGCCCCTCGTGCCCACCCCTTGTCCTGGCTCTGCTGCCTGCATGCAGAATGGGGGTCAACGACCATCTGAATGAAGCCTTAAGGGGGGCAAAAATATGTGTGAAATCCTGACAAAATTTATACCAGACCACTTAGGTCTGTATAGCTTTTAAGAGGGAACCCCACACAAAAATCATAAAAAAAGAGCAAGGCCCCTAAAAAAAAAAAAAAAAAAACAAAGAGGGGAAAATAACAGTGGGATTGAGGGTCACGAAAAGCATCTCAACTAGTTTTGCGGCCTATTGCCGCTTCGTCAGGAGCATATCTATAATTTGATTAACAGTTTATCAGTAACTATACAACTAGCCTAAAACAATAGTACAGTCACACATAACAATATATACATGGGGAAAAGAGGGCTAAGCTGCTTACCTAGGTACCCTCGTCAGTGATATAGATCAGTGCTTTCCAACATTTCTGTAGTCAATTTGTAAATTGACAACGCTATACAAGTACCTGTGGTGATGAATAAAGAATAAAATAAATGCACCTCAAGATCCAGTAATGTTTGTACGCTGTTTCCTAACAAGTCACCTCTCCTCTGGAACTTCCTGTCTTTACCCTCCATCACTTCCTGTCTTTACCCTCCATCACTTCCTGTCCGTACATGACATCACTTCCTTTTTTGTGTTTCACGCTCAGGAGTGAGATCGCCATCTTGTGGAGAATTTAAATACTGCAGCCTTCGTTCATAAATACTGCAGTCTTCGTTCATACATTAAAACTCGGCACATTTACATTTTCGGTACATTTATTATTTTTTGTTGCTGATCTTTATCCTCATGTACAAACCAAATAACAATAATAAAAAATAATAATTTCCATTTAATGCTATTAAACACACACACACACTATAATTGTATATATGCACAGTGCCTTGAAAAAGTATTCATACCCCTTGAAATTTTCCACATTTTGTCATGTTACAACCAAAAACGTAAATGTATTTTATTGAGATTTTATGTGATAGACCAACACAAAGTGACACATAATTGTGAAGTGGAAGGAAAATTATAAATGGTTTTAATTTTTTTTTACAAATAAATATGTGAAAAGTGTGGGGTGCATTTGTATGGCGCCCCCCTGAGTCAATACTTTGTAGAACCGCCTTTCTCTGTAATTACAGCTGTTAAGCCCTGTACACACGATCGGATCCTATGGATTCTAATCCGATGTTTTTTTCCATCGGAAATCCGATGAAACTGTCTTCCATCAGTCTTGCCCACACACCATCAGTCAAAAAACCGACCGTTTCAAACGCGGTGACGTAAAACACTCCGATGAGCCGAGAAAAATTAAGTTCAATGCTTCTGAGCATGAGTCGACTTGATTCTGAGCATGCGTGGGTTTTTTATCTGATGGAGTTTCCCACAGACGATATTAATTTGCTATCGTTTTTTTAACCATCGGATACATTTAAAACATGTTCTATTTTTAAACACCGATGGAAAAAAGACTGATGGGGCCCATACACGATCAGTTTGTCCGATGAAAACAGTCCATCGGACTGTTTTCATCGGTAAAACCTATCGTGTGTACACGGCTTAAGTCTTTTTGGGGATGTCTCTACCAGCTTTGCACATCTAGAGAGGGACATTTTTGCCCATTCTTATTTGTAAAATAGCTCAAGCTCTGTCAGATTGGATAGAGAGCATCTGTGAACAGCAATTTTCAAGTCTTGTCACAGATTCTCAATCGGATTTAGGTCTGGACTTTGACTGGGCCATTCTACCACATGAATATGCTTTGATCTAAACCATTCCATTGTAGCTCTGGCTGTATGCTTAGGGTCGTTGTCCTGCTGGAAGGTGAACCTCCATCCCAGTCTCAAGTCTTTTGCAGACTCTAATGCTGCGTACACACGAGCGGGAATTCCGACAGCAAAAGTCCGATGGGAGCTTTTGGTCGGAAATTCCGACCGTGTGTAGGCTTCCATGGGACCTTTTCTGTCTGAATTTCCGCCAACAAAAGAGAGCAGGTTCTCTATTTTTCTGATGGAAAAAGTTCCTATCGGAAATTCTGATCTTCTGTATGCAATTCCGACGGGGGAAAATAAACACGCATGCTCAGAATCAAGCAGAACAGCCGAACTGCCTATTGAACTTCATTGATCTCGGCTCGTCGTACGTGTTCTACATCACAGCGTTTTTGACAATCGGAATTTCAGACAAGATTTGTGTGACCGTGTGTATAAAACACAAGTTTGAGCCAACATTCCATCGGAAAAAATCCATGGTTTTCTTGTCGGAATTTCCGATCGTGTATACGCAGCATAACATGTTTTCTTCTATGACTGCCCTGTATTTGGCTCCATCCATCTCCCCATTAACTCTGACCAGCTTCCCTGTCCCTGCTGAAGAAAAACATCCCCACAACATGATGCTGCCACCACCATGTTTCACGGTGGGGATGGTGTGTTCAGGGTAATGTGCAGTGTTCGTTTTCCACCACACATAGCATTTTGCTTTTAGGCCAAAAAGTTCAATTTTGGTTTCATCTGACCAGAGCACCTTCTTCAACATGTTTGCTGTGTCCTCCACATGGCTTCTCACCAACTGCAAATGGGACGTCTTATGGTTTTCTTTCAACAATGGCTTTCTTCTTGCCACTCTCACAAAGGCCAGATTTGTGGAGAAGCACGACTAATAGTTGACCTGTGGACAGATTCCCCCACCAGAGCTGTGGATCTCTGCAGCTCCTCCAGAGTTCAAGGCATTATATAGACTCGCCGGCCACTTTATTAGGTACACCTTGTGCTAGTACCGGGTTGGACCTTCTTTTTGCCTTCAGAACTGGCACAATTCTTTGTGGCATAGATTCAGCAAGGTGTTGGAAACGTTCCTCAGAGATTTTGGTCCATAGTGACATGATAGCATCACACAGTTTCTGCAGATTTGTCGGCTGCACATCCATGATGCCAATCTCCCGTTCCACCACATTCCAAAGGTGTTCTATTGGATGAGATCTGGTGATAGTGGAGGCCATTGGAGTACAATGACCTGATTTGTGCTTTGCTACATGGTGCATTATCCTGCTGGAAGGAGCCATCAGAAGATGGGGACACTGTAGTCATAAAGGGATGGACATGGTCAGCAACAATACTCAGGTAGGCCGTGGCGTTTATACAATGCTCAATTGGTACTAAGGGGCCCAAAGTGTGCCAAGAAAATATCCCCCACACCATTACATCACCACCAACCTGAACTGTTGATACAAGGCAGGATGGATCCATGCTCTCATGTTGTTTACGCCAAATTTTGACCCTAACGTCGGAATGTCCGGAGCAGTGGCGGTGAGTCCATTAAGGGCGCACGGGCGCCACCCCCTCCATCAAAGCCAACCCCCCACTATAACTAATGGATAGATTCATGCATTTCATGAATCTATCCATGGCCGCCGCTGCGACCCCCTATTCAGGAGTCCGGCCCCTTTTTGGACGCTGGGCGCCTGAATTACACTGGCGAGGGTGTATTTTTGAAGCACCTGATTAATCGGCTTAAAAAATGTGAACTCAGAGCGCAAAGCATTGCGCTCGGAGTCCACCCAAGTGTGTTAGAAAAGTGAATGAATATTCGCTTTTCTAACACTAAACCGCCTCTCCACCAATCAGGTAGCGCGGGTCTGATACCCGTCACCTGATTGGCTGAAAGAACAGGCGCTGCGATTGGACACCTATCAGGAGGAGGGGAGAAGACACATGGAGGACACAGCTTGCCACTGCAAGGTCCCGCAGCTGGCCGCCGTCACCCGCTGCCTGACCCGCCACCGTGATAGGGTAAGTGCCGGGCAGACAGCGAGCGGGTGGGGGGGTCACAGTGGCAGCATTTGATGGGGCACAGTGGCTGCATTTGATGGGCACAGTGGCTGCATTTGATGGGCACAGTGGGAGCATTTTATGGGGCACAGTGGCAGCATTTTATGGGCACAGTGGCAGCACCTACATCCCCCATATCATGGGCTCCTCAGGGCAGGAGCTTCATACTTCTTCTTCGGATATGGCAGCGGAGTTCAGATCCTTTTATGAAGGCCTCTACAACTTGGACTGGGTGTTGTTCTCATTTTTTTTTGATAATTTGGAGGAACATCTCAAGCATGTCGGCATTGTCTTCACAAGACTAAGAAATAATCACCTTTACATCCAACTGGAGAAATGTGAGTTTGAACGAATTCAGGTCTCGTTTTTAGGATGCATCATTTCTCCAGAAGGAGTGAGTGTGGATCCCAATAAGATCAAAGCAGTGGTGGATTGGCCTGCCCCTAGGAACGTTAAGGAAATACAATGATTTCTGGGATTTGACAACTTTTACAGAAGTTGGCAAACTTTCTCCAAGGTAATTGCTCCAACTTTGCAGCTGACAAAGACGCCCTTTTTAAGGTCACCCGAGACAAAGGTTTTCTTTAGTAAACTAAAGACCCTTTTTACTTCTTCGCCAATACTGGTACATCCGGATCCCAAACTACCTTTCATTGTGGAAGTTGATGCTTCAGGTTCTGCTGTGGAAGCTATCCTTTCTCAATGAATTGGGAAAAGATGCAACTTCTATGTCCTTTTTTCTCTTGTCTCTTATAGGAAATAAGAGATTGCTAGCAATTAGGGAAGCATTTCCTGAGTGGAGGTATCTACTGGAAAGGGGTTAAGCATCCTGTAGTCCTGTAACTGTCCTCACTGATCATAAAAAATTTAGAAAGTATTTATTATGTCAAGAGAATGTCTTCTAGACCAGTGTTTCTCAACTCCAGTCCTCAAGGCTCCCCAGCAGGTCATGTTTTCAGGCTTTCCATTATATTGCACAGGGGATTTGATCAGATTGACTGCATTAGTAATTACCACAGCTGAGGGAAATCCTAAAAACATGACCTGTTGGGGTTCCTTGAGGACTGGAGTTGAGAAACGCTGTTCTAGACAAGCACGTTGGACCCTATTTTTCTCCGGGTTCAGTGTTGTTATTTCGTATCGCCCTCAGTCAAGGAATGGCAATGCCTTTTTTTCGGGGCCTCTCCCGGAAAGCCACTCTGAATGTACGATCTTGCCTCAAAAGAACTTTCTAGGGGCCACAATGTCTAAGATCTTTTTAAATCTTCTAAAAGAGGGGTATAAATTACCCACTTCTCAATCATCCACCTAAGGACATTAACCTTGATTATAAGGATGGCTTTTGGACTCAAGGGCATCATCTTTATGAACCTGAATCTGCTTGGGTTAGAAGCCTTCAGGTTGGTTCATGACCTGCTGGGCATTTTGGGGTTTCTAAGACAGAACTTTTATCATGTTCCTTTTGGTGGTCCAGTTACAAGAAAGATGCTAAAAGCTATGTGGCCCCGTTCCTGACTTGTGCAACAAAATGCCACTCCGATCTTCTACATTGGGGTTGCTTCAACCACTCCCTGTTCCTTCAAGACCATGGGGGTCAATTTCTATGGACTTTGTGGTTGATCTTCCTCTCTCAAAAGAAATGACCTTTATCTTGGTAGTTGTTGACTCTCTCACTAAGATAGCTATTTTTTTTACCAGTTAAGGGGGTACCCTCTGCTGAACAAACTGCGGAAGTGATGTCTTGGGAAAATTTTAAACTCCATGGAATGCCTGGAGGTTTAGTGTCTGACAGAGGAGAACAGTTTTTGCTCAACTTAAGGTGTAAAAATGAATCTGTTCTCTGCTTTTCATCCTCAGTCTATTGGTCAGATTGAGAAGACAAATCAAAGTATAGAGCAGTACATTCAATGTTTTGTCAGTTAACACTGGGTGCCAATCAGTTTTTATTCCTGATCTCCCTATCTTAAAGTGGCAGTAAACGAAGAACAAAGAGAGAAAAAATAAACTCTCCCTGCAAGGAAAAGGCATAATGTGCTTGTATGCATTGCATACTAGCACATTATGAAAGACTTACTTTGAAATGAAACCCTCCAGCAGCGAACTGTCACTGCTGCAGAGGCTTCCATCATCACCTACTCTTTCTTCCAGGTTTGCAGGCTGCGACCAGAAGGTCTCAACCAGGGGTCAGAGCCCCAGCCAGCAGGTCTCATTCCAGGAGACAGGTTGGCTCCTATCGGGGTATCAGGAGAACCCCTAACCAGAGGCCAGGAAAGAGTTGTGCAGCTGGGCACTGTGACTAAAGGCTAAGTGAGCCGAATGAACCAGGAGAGTTGGACAGTACAGTCAGAGGGACTGGTAAGAAGAGCAGCAGTGCTGCTGACAAAGGAGCCAGATGGCTCGGTATTTTCAGTTGATGTTGGATATCCCTACGTGGGCAACTGATGTCTATATAAACTTTCCATTTTATGTAATAAAAATGGGCCGATACGCCTTTAAATACAGTTTGCTCTGGCACAACTCATTGGAAAAGCACCTACCACATGAGCGTAATCACCCCAATACCACAAAGGGGATACACAGATGACATGACATTGACATACTCTCTGAGCCACTGATGGGTATGACCTCTGTATCACTTAGGATGATAATAACTGGGAAATAATGGAGCTGATCACTGTGAGCATGAGACTCTCTGGAACTGGACCCTTTGGACTCTCTGAAACTGGACCCTTTGGACTCTCTGAAACTGGACCTTTTGGACTCTATGGAACTGGACCTTTTGGACTCTATGGAACTGGACCTTTTGGACTCTATGGAACTGGACCTTTTGGACTCTATGGAACTGGACCTTTTGGACTCTATGGAACTGGACCTTTTGGACTCTATGGAACTGGACCTTTTGGACTCTATGGAACTGGACCTTTTGGACTCTATGGAACTGGACCTTTTGGACTCTATGGAACTGGACCTTTTGGACTCTATGGAACTGGACCTTTTGGACTCTATGGAACTGGACCTTTTGGACTCTATGGAACTGGACCTTTTGGACTCTATGGAACTGGACCTTTTGGACTCTATGGAACTGGACCTTTTGGACTCTACGGAACTGGACCTCATGGATCCTCTGGAACTGGACCTCATGGATCCTCTGGAACTGGACCTCATGGATCCTCTGGAACTGGACCTCATGGATCCTCTGGAACTGGACCTCATGGATCCTCTGGAACTAAACCTGAACTGGACCTCATAGATCCTCTGGAAGTGGACCTCATGGATGCTCTGGAACTATACTGTTTGGAACTGGACCTTCTAGATCCTCTGGAACTGGACCTTCGGGACTCTTTGAAACTGGAACTTCTAGATCCTTTGGATCTGGACCCTTTGGACTCTTTGGAACTGGACCTTCTGGGTCCTCTTGAACTGGACCTTCTAGTCTGGATCATCTTGAAATTGGACCTTCTGGATCATCTTGAAATTGGACCTTCTGGATCCTCTGGAACTGGACCTTCTGGACTCTCTGGAACTGGACCTTCTGGACTCTCTGGAACTGGACCTTCTGGACTCTCTGGAACTGGACCTTCTGGACTCTCTGGAACTGGACCTTCTGGACTCTCTGGAACTGGACCTTCTGGACTCTCTGGAACTGGACCTTCTGGACTCTCTGGAACTGGACCTTCTGGACTCTCTGGAACTGGACCTTCTGGACTCTCTGGAACTGGACCTTCTGGACTCTCGGGAACTGGACCTTCTGGACTCTCGGGAACTGGACCTTCTGGACTCTCGGGAACTGGACCTTCTGGACTCTCGGGAACTGGACCTTCTGGACTCTCGGGAACTGGACCTTCTGGACTCTCGGGAACTGGACCTTCTGGACTCTCGGGAACTGGACCTTCTGGACTCTCGGGAACTGGACCTTCTGGACTCTCGGGAACTGGACCTTCTGGACTCTCGGGAACTGGACCTTCTGGACTCTCGGGAACTGGACCTTCTGGACTCTCGGGAACTGGACCTTCTGGACTCTCTGGAACTGGACCTTCTGGACTCTCTGGAACTGGACCTTCTGGACTCTCTGGAACTGGACCTTCTGGACTCTCTGGAACTGGACCTTCTGGACTCTCTGGAACTGGACCTTCTGGACTCTCTGGAACTGGACCTTCTGGACTCTCAGATCTCACTAATATAACACCAATGGAAGACTCTCTATGAACTGAGAACATTCCAATCACCCATAATATAAAAATGATGTTCATTTGTAGAAAATGACTCAGAACAGAATATTGTAGAGTAGAGCTTTCTTGTTTATTATAGAAAATCAGATTACATTATTAACACACAATAAATAATCTAAATGAAATCTTGCATAGCTGAAGTAAAAGAAAAATCCAATTTAAAAGGAATTATACTTTAGTCGGTCCAATAAAAAGTTAGTCACTTCAGTAAAGCAAAAAAGATGTACAGTGTATTGGATAATAGCAACCAATAAAAAGTATGGTCCATGGGTTGTCGTATTCTATGGTGGGGCCTGTGTGAGTGCGGGACCAAGTCAGCATTGTTTAGAGGATTGTATTACTATAATTCAATCCCTGCAGACCTATAACTATGACATCATAATACATTATACTTTGGCCACGCCTCCAAATAAGCCAATATGAACACAAAAACTTTATTAGTCTTTGTGAATATTCTGGGGTCCAAGAAGTGATTTTCTTTAACAGAAACATTTTATACATTCTGACTATAAGGAAAGACACACGATCTCACACTCCCCATTGGTCTGTCTAAACATAAAAAAGGTGTTTAGTCCATGTGAATTCCCTGGTGTCGATCAAGGGCACTTTTTTGACTGAAGCATTTCCCGCACTTTGAACATGAATAAGGACGTTCCCCCGTGTGACTTCTTTGGTGAACAACAAGGTCGCATTTCTGAATGAAACCTTTCCCGCACTCTGAACATGAAAAATGACGCTCACCTGTGTGAGTTCTCTGGTGTTTAAGAAGGTTTCCTTTCTGAGTGAAACCTCTACCACAGTGTGAACACGAGAACGGCCGCTCACCTGTGTGAATTCTTTGGTGAGCAACAAGTTCTCCTTTCCGAATAAAACATCTACCGCACTCTGAACATGAAAAGGGACGCTCACCCGTGTGAATTCTGTGGTGTTTAAGAAGGTTTCCTTTGTAAGTAAAACGTTTGCCGCACTCTGAACATGGGAAAGAATGCTCGCCTGTGTGAACTCTCTGGTGTATGAGAAGGTTTCCTTTCTGAATGAAGCCTTTACCACAGTGCGAACACGAGAATGGACGCTCGCCAGTGTGAATTCTCTGGTGATTGAGAAAGATTCTTTTCAGATTAAAACATCTCCCGCACTCTGGACATGAGAAAGTATGCACACTCTTATGACTTTTCTGGTGTGTAAGAGGCTTTCTGGTTTCTTTGGAAGAATTCCCACACACTGTAGATGACAAGGAATGTTCTCCTGTGTGAGATCCTTCATGGTTCAAGGAAGATTCCTCGGGATTAGATGGATCTGTTGATTTATCTGTACTGTGAGATTCAATAATAATAGTATGTGGATCATCAGAAGAATCCTCAGGATCAGAGAAATCCCATGATCTCTCCATTTGATAGGTTTTATGATGTATTATTTGTGTAATGCGATTCACTCCTGGAGAACGTTGTGTGGTGGGATTTTCTTCTGCTTTATATTCTGAAGATACGTTATTCAGGACATAGTGTCCACCTGTAGGATATCAATGTTCAAATGTTAATAGAATTCCTAATTCCTTTCATTCAGAAGTCATATACAGTATGTTGGTCTAACACTCTACAGTATCTCAGAGCTCTGGCATGGAATTGGGGGCAATCAGAACATAAAATATCAATACAAACCAGATAAAGATACATCATCTCCTCCTCATTTGTTGGGAACATGACATTATATTGAGGAATGGAGATGGACCTTTCATATGTGTCAGGAAAGGGTTCACCAGTTGGTGGCGCTGTCTGTTCTATGGATCGTAATACCGGTGTCCACCAGCAGGTGTCTTCTAACAGCCAGGACCTGCAGTAAAGGGTTCCACCTGCTGGTGGCACTGTTGGATCCGTGGGTCGTAGTACTGGTGGCCACCAGCGGGTGATTTCCGGCAGTGTGGAGCCGACATTATCTCCTGCGGTCAGGCGTCACCTGAGCCTGCTTGCAAAAGATATGTAGAGCCTGCATCCAATCCTGATCCTGTGTTGCTGTTACCTTTATCTTTACCCTCCAGCCTGATCCATCCTCTCCCTGTCCTGTTTGTTCCCTGTCCCCATCTACTGATCTCCCGTTGATGACTCTGGCCTGGCTACGTTTAAGATTGCGGTACTTACCTTCCATTTGTATATAGTTATTTGTTGTTTGTGGGTCATTGTTTGGTTGGTTGTTCACTGCTTGTTTTGGAGGTGTTTATATATTGTTATCACTTATCCTAATAAAACGTTTATATTCACTTACATGCATTTTTGGTTCTCTCTGTGCAGTCCACACAGTCTGGTCTTACCAATTCCTGACAATATGGTGTACAGTATCTCCTCCTCATTTGTTGGGAACATAACGTTATATTGAGGAATGGAGATGGACCTTTCATATGGCCTTCTCCATGTCTGTCTGTCCACCTGCAAGGTGATTAATGTGGCCAGTCTCTGGGTGGAGACCAAACTTGATTTAAGCCAGCCAAGCCTACAATCTCAGTATCTCCTCCTCATTTGTTGGGAACATGACATTATATTGAGGAATGAAGATGGATCTTTCATATGATGTACGGTATCTTCAAATTGCAAGTATTTAAATTCATCTTTTATACTCATAGTAGAAAAAGGAAAATGTGAACATTTCTGCATTTAGTGATTATTACTTACTTCTGTTGATATAAAGAGAAGATTCCTCCTGGTCACTTTTCATGGTCATCTCCTTCATAGACTTCTGATCTCCACTCACCAACGTCTCTTCTTCTTCCTCTTTAACCTCAAGTTTGATGTCTTTTCCTAATTTATCCTGAACTCAAACGAAAAAATTAAGTTCAATATTAAAAAAAATATCTATAAGAAAGTTATCTATAGTTTAGAATAACTTTTGAGTTCTACAGCTCAGTTCTTTCTACCTGATGATAGTGAGGGATGCTTTGATCTTCCTGTGTGGAATCCCGGGAATACTGAATTCTTCCCCCCTCCATAGACTGCTGAGCTCCACTCACCAGCGTCTCTTCTTCATTTTTAATCTCAGCTTTGATGTCTTTCAATTCTACACCCTAAACCCCAAAGATGACAGAATACATTTATAAAAAGGAATAAGAAGTTACTTTGAAGAATGTGGTCTCCTAGTTTAGAATTATTTTTAAACTTTAGTTGCTCATTCCCACCTACCTGATGATGGTGAGGGAAGGTGTGATCTTCCTGTGTGCAATCCGGGGAATACAGAGGACGGGGACATCTCTCTGGTGGGTTCCCATTACTGGATCCATCTGTAGGAAACACACACACTGACTGAATACATTGTTTCTATGTGTTTATCAGATGATGGGGGATCTAGGTGGACCCTCCGTACTGCTCTCTCCTGTACAATAAAGTCTCCTCTTACCCGGTGATGTGAGGGGCAGCTGATTCTCCATCATGACGTCCTTGTAGAGATCCTTGTGTCCTTCTAAATACTCCCACTCCTCCATGGAGAAATAGACAGTGACATCCTGACACCTTATAGGAACCTGACACACACAATGATACAGTCACCATCCAGACACATCCCTTGTCTGTTACTGGATAATGTCCCAGAATTCCCGGCACCGCTCACCTCTCCTGTCAGGAGCTGAATGATCTTGTTGGTGACTTTTAGAACCTTCTTGGCACTGGTTATCTCTGTTGTCAAGCAGTGAGGTGGAGGCGCTGTGATGGGTGATGTCCTGTGAAGATGGCTGCTGGGTGTTCATGGATCTCCAGATGTTTCCTTCACTATTTTATAATTCTGTTGTCAGAATGTTTATACTGAAATAATTTCATAAATACAATACTGTTTTATTATGCAAATCTTAGTTTTGGGAGATTTACCCTTTTCCATAAATACCAACAAGAAATTTAGGTTTGTTTATCCGTGCTATTTTGAAGACAAGTGACACAAATGATATGCTTAAAAATGTATATTTATTAACTATAAATACAGTGCAAATTAATATCAGGTATATTTTGTGATAATACAAATAAATGGATACACTTCTACATATCAAAGATAAATGATGATATAGATAATGTTCACATTTCTACACAATCTCTTATTACAAAATACCACAGTCCAATTCTTGAATGATACTTGTACATTTTAGACTTGGTAAGTTAAAGTGGAATTCCACCCAAAAATGGAACTCCGGTGTCACATTTGGCACCTTTCAGGGGGGATGGGGGAGCAGATACTTGTCTAATACAGGTATTTGCCCCCACTTCCTGGCATAGATCACCTCTGTGATCTACGCCACTTCCAGCGCCTATTCTGTCCTCAACCACTGTATTCTGGCTGACACAGGTCCTAGAAGACAGCAGGTACCAGTGAGGACGCACAGCGTGACTCGCGCATGTGCAGTAGGGAACCGGTAAGTGAAGCCACAAGGCTTCACTTCCTGATTCCCTTACTGAGGATGGCGGTGGAAGCTGCCGATCCTCGAGCGTCAGATTCGCTTCGGCTGCCGACATCGTGGGCGCCCTGAACAGGTAAGTGTCCATATATTAAAAATCAGCAGCTGCTGTATTTGTAGCTGCTGGCTTTTAATATTTTTTTTTTAGTGGGACCTTCGCTTTAATGAATATCTCTCTGTGACTTCACGGACTTGTGTAAACAATTGTGTTTACCTTAATCACGGTGTTTCCTTCTCAAAACAAACAGATCTTCTAACTTAAACTTTAAATGTGCACAGACAAAATGTCATATTGTACACAGCTTGATAATTTGATCAAGACTTATGTTGAATTTAGAATGAATACATTTTACAAATATATCATGATAAAACCATTGTACAGACTTTAGCTTTTTAAAGACAGACAAAACTGTGTATGTCTCTTAATATTTGGAATATAATTATTTCATACTGCAGTTAAAAATAATACAACTCCAATTTGCTCTGCCATATATATTTAAATGGTTTTAGTAATGTATATGCAAAAACAATTCAATTACCAAAAAGGTATACATGAAAAGATTAATACTTTACCAGGACTTAAGAATTCTGTTATTTTGAGAAGCTTCAGTTATGAGTCCCACGGGGACTTATGCCAACATTCCTACATCTCTCCGTTTTTCAAGATCTCCTCCTTCAGCCTCTAGAGAGATAATAGGATTTTTATAACAGCTTACCTGTAAAATCCTTTTCTTGGAGTACATCACGGGACACAGAGCGACATAGTCATTACTAATGGGTTATATAGATACCGTTAGGTGCTGGCACTGGCAACTTCCAAAACCGGAAGTACCCTCCCCTATATAAGCCCCTCCCATCCGGGAGCACCTCAGTTTTGTAGCAAAGCAATAAGTGTCCCCAAAGAGGGGCGGGAGCTCTGTGTCCCGTGATGTACTCCAAGAAAAGGATTTTACAGGTAAGCTGTTATAAAAATCCTATTTTCTTTCTCGTACATCATGGGACACAGAGCGACATAGTCATTACTAATGGGATGTCCTAAAGCAATGCCAAATGAGGGGGGGGATACACCATATATAAGCTGAGCGCTATCAGACATGAGGATCTTTTGCGGCCTGCAACACACTGCGCCCAAAGGCGACATCCTCCTGACTTCTAACGTCCACCTGGTAGAACCTAGTAAACGTGTGAACTGAAGACCATGTTGCGGCCTTACAGATTTGAGCCAGGGAGGCCTGGTGATGCACTGCCCATGAAGTTCCAACTGCTCTCGTGGAGTGCGCTCTAACTTTGAACGGAGGCGGTCTCCTTCTCAAGCCATAGGCTTGTATTATGACCTGTCGAATCCACCTGGCTAAAGTAGATTTTGACGCTGCCTGACCCTTTCTGGGGCCTTCCGGCAGAATAAACAAAGTATCCGTTCTGCGAATCTGAGCAGTGGCTTTTAGATAAGCTTTAACTGCTCTTACTACATCCAAAGAATGCAATAACTTTTCCTCTACCGAAGTAGGTTTGGGGAAAAAAGAAGGAAGAACCACATCTTGGTTCAAATGAAACCTCGATACCACCTTAGGAAGAAAGGCTGGCTGAGGACGTAATACTACTCTGTCCTTATGGATAACCAGATATGGCTCTTTACAGGACATAGCTGCTAATTCCGACACTCTTTTAGCCGAACAAATGGCTACTAGAAAAATAAATTTCCTGGTGAGAAGCACCAAGGAAATATGCTGTAATGGTTCAAATGGTTGTTTCTGTAAAACCGACAGAACCAAGTTTAGATCCCATGGACATATGGGAATATTAACCGGAGGACTAATACGCATCACTCCTTGTATAAAGGCTTTGACTAGTGAATGCGAAGCCAAGGGCCTTTGAAAAAATATTGACAAGGCCGAAATCTGACCCTTGATAGTACTTAAGGCAAGCTTCCTATCTACAGCCCATTGTAGGAAGTCCAGAATCCTACCTATTACGTATTTACGTGGATGCCATTTCTTGGCCTCACACCAGGCGATGTACGCCTTCCAGATTCTATAGTAGATCTGCCTGGATACCGGCTTCCTGGCATTGATCATGGTAGATACCACAGCATTAGAGAGCCCTCTCTTTTTTAGAATGTGGGCTTCAATAGCCAGGCCGTCAAACCTAGGGCTGGTAAGGAAGGGTGGTATATCGGTCCTTGCGAAAGCAGGTCCGGACGATGTGGGAGGGTCCAAGGACTCCCCACAGACATTTTTACAATCTCCGCGTACCATGCTCTTCGGGGCCACGCTGGAGCCACCAGAATCACTGGTTTCTTTTCTACCCTGATTCTGCGGAGTAATCGAGGTAACAATTGTGGCGGTGGGAATGCATATATCAGCTTGAACTGATCCCCAGGGAACACTAGGGCATCCGAGCCGCAAGCTAGGGGATCCCTTGTCCAAGAGACAAACCTGTCCACTTTTGTGTTGAATCTGGATGCTAGCAGATCTACATCCGGTGTTCCCCACCGCTGACATATTGTCCGGAAAACCTCGGGATGAAGGGACCATTCCCCTGGGCATAATTGTTGGCGACTTAGAAAGTCCGCCTTCCAATTCTCCACTCCTGGAATGAATACTGCAGATATGGCTGGGACATATCTTTCTGCCCATCTCAGGATGTAATTTACTTCCCTTTGGGCTGCACGACTCTTGGTGCCCCCCTGACGATTGATATATGCCACTGCTGTGGCATTGTCTGATTGAATTCTGACAGGGGACCCTTGGAGTTTGGATGTCCATGCTACTAGGGCATACCGGGCTGCTCGTATCTCTAAGAGATTGATGGGCAGGGCCTTTTCCGCATCCGACCATCTGCCCTGGAGAGACCATTGCTCCAGTACTGCTCCCCAGCCTATAAGGCTGGCATCTGTAGTGACCACCTTCCAGGAAATCGGACTGAAGGATTTCCCTCTTTCCAGATTCTGGGGAACCAACCACCAGCGGAGGCTCTTGCGAACGGAAGGGGACAAGGACATTGGTAAGTCCAGAGCCTGAACTTTTTTGTTCCAGGCTGACAGTATGGCCCTTTGCAACTTCCTTGAATGGAATTGACCGTAGGGTACTGCTTCGAATGATGCCACCATTTTTCCCAGCAGCCTCATGCACAGGCGTATGGATGGCTGTCTTTTTGAACCCACTAAGTGGATCAAATCTCTCAAAGACGACCCCTTTTCTTGAGGCAAGAAAATTTTTCTCTGGTCTGAATCCAGCCTTAGCCCCAAGTATTCCAGACTTTGGACTGGTTTTAGGGCTGACTTGTCTCGGTTGATAATCCAACCGTGATATTCCAGATACTTGATTGTCTCGTGAACAACCACTTCTAGTTTTTCCACTGAGTGGTCTATCAGCAACAAGTCGTCTAGATATGCCATTATCGTTACACCTCGTGTTCTTAGATTGGCCAATAATGGGGCCAGAATTTTTGTGAACACTCTTGGTGCTGTGGCCAGACCGAAGGGTAAGGCTCTGAACTGAAAATGGCGCCCTTCTACCGCAAAGCGTAGAAATTTTTGGTGGGCTGGAAAGATGGGAATGTGCAAATAAGCATCTTTGATGTCGATCGAGGCTAACCATTCCTCCCCTTGTAGGGCAGTGGCTACCGATCGGATCGACTCCATCCGGAAAGTCCTGATATGTAGGAATTTGTTTAGCCCTTTTAGATTTAATACGGGCCTCACGTCCCCGTTTGGCTTCGGGACTGTAAAGAGGTTTGAGTAAAACCCGAACCCCCATTCTTCCAGGGGAACCTCTATAATTACTGCTTGGAGCAATAATTGTTCTAGTGCCAACAGGAGGGATCCTCTCTTCTGGGGATCCCTTGGCACGTTTGACCTTATAAAGCGGGAAGGAGGGGAGTTTTTTAACTCCAATTTGTATCCCAGATTTACTGCGGAGAGCACCCATCTGTCTCGGATCGTGTCCCGCCAGGTCTCTGTGAACAACTGAAGTCTTCCCCCCACCCGATTGGGTGGGGGCAACCCTTCATGCATTTGATTTTGGGGGAGGTTTTGTACCTCTCCTGCTCCAGGGTTTCTTGTTACCCTGCAATTGTCCCTGATCTTTACCTCCGGGATTTGACCGAGGAGGCCGTCGGAACTGTTTCACAGCCGATGTCCTAGGGACTGGAGAAGCAGGCCTCTTAAAAGAGGGACCTCTAACTCTATTTTTAACCGGCAAAAGTGTACTTTTACCGCTGGAAATTCTCTGGATATATTTGTCCAGGTCTTCCCCGAATAAGCGTTCACCATGAAATGGGAAGCTAACCAGCAGTTTTTTACAGGGAGCTTCAGCAGACCAGTTTTTGAGCCATAGAAGCCTGCGCATATGTACTACAGACAGCGTAAGGCGGGAGGCCTGATGGATTGAATCCTTTATAGCGTCCACCGCAAAGCATAAGGCTCTAGGTAGATCAGCTAGGGCAAGAGCCTGCTGATCTGGCAAGTCCCTTAAGACCTGTTTCAACTGATCCTTCACTGCTTGGCAGACCCCAATAGCTGCCACTGCTGGTTGTGTCACCAATCCTGCTGTAGAAAAAGCAGATTTTAATAAGGACTCCAATTTTTTATCTATTGGGTCCTTGAACATTTGGACATTATCCACCGGACATGTCAGTGATTTATTCACACAAGAGATGGCTGCGTCCACTGTAGGGACCCTCCATTTTCTGATGAACTTATCCTCCATGGGATAGACCACCGGAAATCTCTTGGGGGGAGTAAATATTTTGTCAGGATGCTCCCAACCCTGGTAAATGAGCCCTTCCAGTAAAGGATGGATTGGAAAGGAACAAACAGTCTGGGGAGCTTTTAGCGACCCCAACGAGGAGACAGAAGTGGATGATGGCTCCGCAAGTGGTATTTTAAATGCTGATCGGACCATATTAGTCAGGGACTGAACCCATAACCTTTCAGCATGTGATGCTGAGAACGGCTCTTCCACTGTTGATTCCTCTACAACCGAATCGACCTCATCCTGATCCCCTTCAGGTAGGTCGATCCCTGTATGGGACTGTTGCTCTGTTAACAGGCACTCTGAGGGAGGAGACGGAGATCGGGCGCTTTTCTCCTGTGACAGGGAAGCCGCGATCAATGCTGACAATCTCTCTTCCAGCCCTCCCAGAGCTGAGGAAAAAACCTCCTCTGTTACATACACAGGAGCAGGTGAACTGAGGACAGCCACAGTACCAGGTACTCCTGAGGGTGCTCTACGGTCACTAACCTCTGATTCTTCAGGGGAGACTGGTGCAGCCAAAGCATGCCCAAGATCCTCAGAGCCCGATGGAGACCCCCTATTCCTCCTGGAATTTCTAGTCCCGGAGTTTTTAGACGGCATATTCCTAAGCCACAAAGCTGAGGTATTCCAGCCGAAATACACCAGTTACTGACAATAGTCTAGCATAAATGCTGCTATAAGAAACAGTTGGTGTCTACTAATGTGCCTTTCTAGGGGATGCCTGTATCAACCGCTTGCTGTATGCCTTCTTTAAATGTTGCCAGCTCTGTCTCTGTACTTCATAGCCAGCTCACCACACAAAATTGTGGTTTTTAACATGCTGGGACGCCCGCACATGCGCAGAAGCGCTGCGGCGCGCACAGAGCGTCATCCCCCAGGCTCCGCCCCCTTTCCCGGCTCACCTCTATATATAGAGGCGCGTGCACGCGCACGCGCGCGGCCACGTGCGCCTTCGGCGCTAATTTCGAAAATGGAAACCAGGGACAAGAGCCAGGGCCCCTTTGCCGCAGGCCGGGGGATGGACGAGCATTGCAACATGGCAGAGGAAGCAGTTTCCCATAAGAGAACTCACCATCTGCCTGGACTCGCTCTGATGAGAAGAAACTAGTCCACATGACAAGAAACGTTCCACAGCGGCCTCTAGTGGACAAACACAGGTACCGCAGTCTAATATATTAAATATATATATATATATATATATATATATATATAAAAAAAAAATTTTCTTGACCACCATTAAAAATTATTACATTTTTTTAGTAGTTACAGGCATGCACAGAATTTTGCGGGAATACCATTAGGTAACAGACAGAAAGACAAATTAGGCTTGGGGGTCCCCCAATAGAACCAAGTTCCTGGGGGCCCCCACTTACCTGTTCCCCGCCGCAGGACTTTGTTTGGTCCACAAAAGCCCAAACTTCACCTATCACGGCAGGCATTGTAATCAAACCTTCAGGGACCAGGTTCCCAAGGATTCCACTCCCCTGGACCTGTATAGCACCCTGCACAGAAAACATCTTGGTCGTGGGTATGACCAGAGCTCTGGATCCCAGGGTCCAGCTCTCCTAAGAGAAGCATTACAGGCAAAACCTTGCTCTTCTCTGCAAGGCCCGGGTACCGACCGTTTAGCTATGAAGCTTTTTTGGTCGGATCCGGAATAGCTTACTGAGGCCCAAAAGAACCTGTACGCAAGCTCAGTGAAAAACACATGTTTCTTCTTGGCCAACACCTTAGACACTGGCAAAAAACTGAGGTGCTCCCGGATGGGAGGGGCTTATATAGGGGAGGGTACTTCCGGTTTTGGAAGTTGCCAGTGCCAGCACCTGACGGTATCTATATAACCCATTAGTAATGACTATGTCGCTCTGTGTCCCGTGATGTACGAGAAAGAAAGACAGATCCCTCTCTGCTATCTGTAGCTACTTTTATCCCACTCCAAAAAGTGTGTGTGTGTGTGTCATTACTATGTAATTGATGATGTAATGTGACGATGTGCTTTATATGTTACCATGACAACCAAGTATGCGGCCATCTTGAATAGTTAAAATTTTCACCTCTAGGGGCAGTGTTGTATAAGAAATGACTTCTAATATTATTTTCATGACCTTCTGCCCTCGGCTTAGTAAGACACCAATAATTGTGTGATGGTTGACAATCATGTGTCAGTTTCCTCCAGACATTCTGGCGTTTAGCTTAGATATATGTATATGAGAAGATATACCCCACATAATTAGCTGAAGGTTTGTTTAATTTCTTGAAACTCTGATCACTGATCCTTAAGGACACGGATTTTTTTTATTTTCTTTCTCTTGTTCTATTTCTTTGCACATATGAGTATTTGAAGATGAACAGACAGTGTTCATCCTTAAGTATAACACGGGGAATTATTATTTTTTTTTCTTCTCATTGCTGTCTTTCTCCTTTCATCCCCTCTTTCACTGAGGAGGGCCAGAATCTAATGCTAGGGGGGTTTCTGATTTTTTTACTTTCGTAGTTTTATTTTATTTGTTATTTGTATATAAATATAGTAGAAAATACAAAGTACTTATAAACATTAAAATTTGTACTATGTGTAAGTAAATAAGGAATATACATTGATATATGTTAATGTTCTCCCAATTGGAGGTATTTATTATGGTACTTTGATTCAATAAAGATATTTAAAAAAAAGAACATCATGTACAGTATCTCACAAAAGTAAGTACACCCTCACATTTCTGTAAATATTTTATTATCTTTTCATGTGACAACAGTGAAGAAATGACCCTTTGCTACAATGTAAAGTAGTGAGTGTACAGCTTGTATAACAGTGTAAAATTTATGTCCCCTCAAAATAACTCAACACACAGCTATTAATGTCTTAACTGCTGGCAACAAAAGTAAGTACACCCCTAAGTGAAAATGTACAAATTGGGTCTCAGGTGTGAATAGGGAGCAGGTGTGTTAAATCTGGTGTTATCGCTCTCACTCTCTCATACTGGTCACTGGCAGTTCAACATGGCACCTCATGGCAAATAACTCTCTGAGGATCTGAAAAAAAGAATTGTGCTACATAAAGATGGCCTAGGCTATAAGAAGATTGCCAAGATCTTGAAACTGAGTTGCAGCAACAGCTCCCTCTTTTAAACAATTAAATGGTACATAGTATCCCTACTCATTAACAAAAAAAAGTAAGGCGTAAACAAATGTAGCACCCCCTACCATAGAGTGAGGATTTTTGTGAGGTAATCTGTCAGCGCAGGTAAACTTAGGCGGGCCTATGCTTCAGGCTAGGCCTGTTTGTTTTGATCTGGGGGGGCAGAGAGCGGTTAGTGTAGCAGTGGGTGTGACCACCTGTGCTTCAGTTCTTGGGCGCCTCCCCTGCTACCAGGGAGAATGTTCTAGAAGAGGGGAAGGGCCTGGAACTGGAGTGACAGGGAGCTCATGTGAGGACCAATCCCCACTTGAAATTGGCAGGGGGCAGGCCTCCCATATAAGCTCAGGTCCAGCCCACTCAAGGGGAGTTGTTGGCCGGTAAACGTGGAGAATGGAGTGCTAGATAACATCAGGGGCCCCATCCCCATCTGGGGGGGGGGGTGCAAGGCCCAGCGGAGGAGCCCGGCAGAGCTGGGAGGGAGCCTCATCCTTACACGGACATGGAGGAGGTGTCCTGAAACAGAGGGGCTGAAGAAGCTATTGGAACACATGTCCAGTTAAAGTTCTCCATCATGGACTCGGGGCAGAAGGTCGGTGAGTGTGACACAGTGGATTTCTGGAAGAGGCATTCCATGGGATCTGGGTGCGAGGCCAGAAGAGAGACTGTGGGGTCTGTGTCAAATCGATGCTGCCCGCAGGCTCAGGATTTGCAAGTTGGGCTAGCTGGGATCAGTAGTCCACCAACCAATATAAGCTGCTAAATTACTAGGCCGCCGGGGAGAGGTACTGCAGACCTCTGGCCTAGTAACCACACAGCAAATTACAGCCAGAATCTGGGATTATTCAGAGTGATATCTTTTGTCAAGTGAAGATAATGGGACAGGAAGACTAATAGTTTACAGTGGAAGTTTTGTGCAGGAGGCAAGGAGACAAGTCCTGGGAGCAACAGTCTGCAGGAGTTGAAATGACTGTTCATTGTCTCTGAAGTGATATATGAAGGTCTGGCAGCAGGGTGATATGGTGGATGTTAGTAACTAGTAGCAACCATCCGCCACACTTAAAAAAAAATAATTCCCATGATGTCCATCTGCCATCAATCACTTCACCCAGTGATATAGATCAGTGCTTTTCAACCTATTGGTAGTCAAGGCACTCTTTAGAATTGCACACAATCTCCGGGATACACCAGTCTGAGGGCTCGTTGACACAAGGAGGTGCGTCCGAACCCAAGCGCATTTTTGCACATTCTGCTTTTTATTAGGCTGCTCTATGCTCGTGAAACATGCGAAAAATGTGCTGTAAATTGAGCCCCACCAAAATACACGGTACTGCGGTATCATGCGTTTAAGTGATCGCAAACAAACATGCAATGGGTGGGGGTGCCTTTAGGAATTAATGGTGTCTGTGTGCAATTGCAAAAGGCAACGCATTTTTGTGAGGTGCGGAAAAATATGTGAATTCACAAATTGTACCACACTGCCCCGGTGTGAAAAAGCCCAAAGATGTAATTTGTAAGATAGAGTTAAGTGGTCAGTAGTTTGTAACTCCCCCCATCCCCCCTGCTAGCACAACCCCTCCCCCCCAAAAATGCCCCATCTAGTATAAATCCCCCCCTGCAAAATCCCCCATCCTAGCACAAATCCCCCCTGCTAAACACAAACGCCCCTTCCTAAATAACCCCTCTAGCATAGCCCAACCCCCCAAATACCCCCTCTTTGCCCTTGCTACAGAAAGCTCTGTGTACAGTCTGACCATGAAAGGGTTACTTCTGTGCACAGAGAGGAGGGAAAGCACATCCCATTCCTCCTCCGGGCTCTCCCCTCCCTCTGTGCTGTTATCTGTACTTTTGCCGGTGTTGTATCGGATAGTGCCCGATATCGAGAAGTGCCCCGGACAAACTGTGCATGCGTCGTAATGAACAGCACAACAGCTGACTTTACGATTAGCTGCTGTGACGGCGACACGGCGTCTGCGCACAATAGGCGGCGGAAGACATTTCTGTATCACATTGTGCCTCGCGCTGCCGAGGGGTTTTGATGTCGGTGAGGGGCGGATTTGTACATGTTGGGGGCATATTTTTAAAAGATGGCCAATGCTGCAAGACAAACCAACTACGCCCTGCAAACCCGCCCTTCAGTTGACTAAACTCGCCCTGCAAGCGTCCAGAAAAAATAACATAAAAAGATTTGTTTTGCAGCACTGCCCATTGTTTACAAATCTGTCCCTCACCGTCATGAAGACGCCTCGGCAGCACGAGGCACAATCTGACACAAAAATTAGTTTCGTCGGCTATTGTGCGCAGGCGCCGTCTCACCGTCACAACAACTGATCGTAAAATCAGCTGTTGTGCTGTTCTGTGTGGCGCATGCGCAGTTCGTCCCGGCACTTCTCGATAGCGGGGACAATATCCGACGGAACACCAGGAAAATCTGAAAGTTTTGCAGCCGCTCGACCTGCCCTTAGCAACCGATGACTTCATTGGTTGGTAGGATGCAGGCGGGTGTCTTAGACGGCTTTCACTTTTGCCGAAAAAGTACAGATAACAACACAAAGGGGGGAGAGAGCCCGGAGGAGGAACGGGATGTGCTCTCCCTCCTCTCTGTACTTCGCTTTCCTCCAACACTCCAATGATATGCTGGAAGGTTATTGGCTCCGATCTAAATTATCCCCAGTATGTGTGTGTATGACTGTGAGTTAGGGGACCTTGGATTGTAAGCTCCTTTGGGGCAGAGACTGATGTGAATGTAAAATATAAATATTTATGTAAAGCACTGCGTAAATTGAAAACGTTATATAAGTACCTGTAATAAATAAATAATAAACTAAATGTACCTTAAGATCCAGTAATGTCTGTACGCTATTTCCTAACAAGTCACCTCTCCTCTGGAACTTCCTTTCTTTTATCCTACATCACTTCCTGTCCATACATGACATCACTTCCTTCTTTGCGGTCCACGCTCAGGAGTGAGATTGCCATCTTGTGGAGAATTTAAATACTGCAGCCTTTATTCATAAATACTGCAATCTTCATTCATACATTAAAACTCTGCACATTTACATTTTTGGTACATTTATTATTTTTTGTTGTTTATCTTTATCCTCATGTACAAACCGAATAACAATAATAAAAAATAATTATTTTCATAGTATTTTAAAAAGTATTCATACCCCTTGAAATTTTACACATTTTGTCATGTTACAGCTGTAGCGTCCTCACCCCTCTCACCCCTTCTCATTCACGGATTGTCTGTCTCGTCTAGGAGTTAACACTGGGGGGAGGGATGAGATACACCACGGCCCATGTCCTCCCAGGTGTAGAGGTGAAGGCCAGAACTATCGGGCTTGTGTATGTGTCCCAGAGTCCAATCCTTTCCTCGGATTGCCTCCCCTTTGCTCCTAGTAACCAGAGTTCCACACACTGAATGGGTCCAACTCGTATTTATTCTTCTCAATAAACAGGCAAACAGCACAGACAGGTTGGGACCCATGTAACGCTTCAGTATTCGTAGGGAGTAGGCCAAGGCACAATTCTTCTAGATAAAGCTAACTACTGTAGTATCACCAGTGGCGAATAGTCACTGCCACTGACTATATGAGGTAGAACCTGAATTACCTTCGCTAGCACAGCCCCTGTCAGGGGAAGGCAATCCATCCAGGGGAGTCACCGGAGGCCTCTCTGTCACCAGCAATGCTGCGCCGGACTCTCCAGAGAAGTTCCGCTCACCAGTCTTCTCGACCTCAGACACGGGCACCCAAGGAGTTAGGGCCCCCTCAGATTCCTCCGCCCTTGCGGAACTCAGTCGAAGGTACTGAGCTCTAGACATGGGAGCCGTCGAAAAATTTGTTTTGTTCCGTTCCGTATT
The DNA here is from genome assembly GCA_029206835.1 of Rana muscosa. Lineage (NCBI taxonomy): Eukaryota > Metazoa > Chordata > Amphibia > Anura > Ranidae > Rana > Rana muscosa. The sequence goes on along the minus strand of CM055123.1, from coordinate 399,512,241 downwards.
AAAAAAAAATCGTAATTCGTGTACGGAATTCAATTCGGATTCGTACGAAATACGAATTTCGTACGACGCGTATAACGAGCGATTCGACCGGAACGAACGAATGATTCGACCGGAAATGTACTTCCCCCACCTAATTCCAGCAGCAATCTTCTCTCTATAATGTCAAATCTTTTCTCTCTATAATGTCAAATCTTTTCTCTCTATGTCGAATCTTTTCTCTCTATAATGTCGAATCTTTTCAATTTGGAGCCGAAATTCGTAAATGAAACTTCGTATTTCGTACAGAATTCGTATCCGTAAAAATTTGTAATTCTGATTTGTACAAATGTACGAATTTCGAAAAATTCGTACGAAACTAATCGCACATGTCTACTGAGCTCCAGGCCTCGGCCACAGTACCTCACCCCAGGCTAAAGGTGCCTGAGATGGACTACATCTCTCGCTCCGGCCAGGTCAAGGGCACCTGGGCCGGGAACTCCGGAACGCCAGCACCCAAGCTGAAGGTGCCTGGGTGTGGCTGCGTCCTCCGACTCTGAACCCCAAAGTCAGGGCGTCTGCCCCTTTTATCCCCTCGCCTTTTGCGTCACAGCAGGTTCCACGCCCTGCTGTACCTGCGCCAGGAAAGGAGAAAAAGGAAGCAGTCTTGCGGTGAGTGTTCAACCTTGGCCCATGGCGACAACACCACCTGCAGGCCACAGGGAACCTCACACCACCAGAGTCCTCCAAGAACCACAAAAGGCCTCAGATTCCCTGACAATCAATGCATCTGGGTTACACCACCACCCAGATGCTTTCCCAAAATCAAACACCTGCTACACTCTCCCCCTGGTGATTTGATACTGGTCCCCAGTGTCTGGTGCAAACCCATGTCCCCAGAAAAATGGTGACATAAATTCGGCCCAGAGACCAAACTCAACAATTTTGCCATGAATTGTGCCAAGACCTAAAATGGGAAAGGAACAGGTATATAACACAATTAACTTTGCAATAAAATACTCTAAATATTTCACATATCTACATTTCACCCTCCCCCTAGCTATCTAAGGACCACCCCATTCTCAGCAGCCTTGATAGACGAGTCTCCTGCAGAGGGAAGAGAAAGAAAACACACATCCTAACATAACATATAGGCTTGTGCAATTCGTTTCGTAACGAATTGAAATTCGTCCGAATTTAGCAACTTTCGGACATTCGGAAGCATTCGAATTTCCGAACAAAGCAATTACGAATAAGACCGAATCCGAAATAAATTATACCGCAAATAGCGAATGCCCGAATGTCTTCGGCATAATTCGTTATGAAAAAGTTACGAATGTACGAATCCATACGAAGCACAATAACACTCACTCTGCTCTGCTCTCTGCTTCTCCCACACCGTGCTGAACTCCCTCTCAAAATGGTGTACAGGGGCGGAGCCTATAGCCGCATGTTAAAAACGAAAGTAAAATACGAGATTTCGAATCGTTACAAATAACCGCAATGTATTTAGAAAAGTACAAATCCATTCGAAGCACATTAGGCATAATAGGCAGCGTCGTTGTGAGAGAGACACGGAAAATTACGAATCAACGAACCCAAAAAAAGTTACGAAAGTAGGAGTTGTGTCCAGAATCAACGAAAAACAACGTACTCTACCGAAAGTACGAACCCAAAAAAAGTTACGAAAGTAGGAGTTGTGTCCAGAATCAACGAAAAACAACGTACTCTACCGAAAGTACGAATTATAAAGCAACAAAAAATTCAACGAAAAATGTCGCTTGCAAAAATACGAATGAGTCCGAACACGAAAAATCCCGTCTAGCAAAATTACGAATGATTACGAATCAACAGGACCGGAAAGAAACGAACCGAAACGGAACGAATTTTTCCGTTGTGCACAAGTCTAATAACATATGTGTCTGCTTGGAACGAATGAGTCTATCCAAGAAGAAACCCATTCATTCCAATGAGTGTTGCATAGTGTACAAAAAACAAACTATTGTTGCGCAACACTGCCACCTGGTGACAATGCCGCGGTAAAGACACTTATCAGCTCCAGATGAACTTCTGCTCTTCTGTGCGGTGACCCTGCTCTGGCTAAACCCCAAAGTCACTGATTTCTCTTCTCCCCTTTTTTTTTCTGTCTGGGAGAAGAAAAAAAAAACAAACAACAACAGTTCCCATTTCTCCAAAGAGTAAAAACGTGCCAAAGGAAAAAAAATAGAGCACAGTTCCAGTCATCTAGTAGCAATGGAAAAAAAATGAAAAGGAGTCTCTTACTCCTACAAATAGGACTTGGGATCTGGCAAACAAAAAGGCTTCAAGGGTTGGTCAAAAGCCTCCACATGGTACTCAATACTCTCTCCATCCTTCCGACAAATTACCACTTTGTCCGCATGGATATGCCTTCCTACCATCCACTCTGCCTTACAGTCCTTGAACTTTCTGGTGACTGTAGGTGAGCATGCGAGGTATCGGCATGAGGTACTTTCAGCTTAGTCCAGATAAAATCATTGTATCATCGCTGCCGAAAAACTTCCACCTCGTAGAGCAACTCTCGGGGTAGATATGGGTATTCCCACCCATATTCTCGGGCAACTTTCTGGCAAAAGAGACGCTGCAGCCTAGCCAAAGATGGCATTGTAGCACCATCTCCTACTCCAGGTAACACAATGGACTTCGGATGGCGAGGTACACTCTCCACCTCTGTAGATTTAGGCTTAGGAGCCTGCAGTGACGCCCGTTGCACTCCCGCAACAGGAGCAGGTGAAACACTTGATGGCTCAAGAAGTGGGATCACAGATAGGGAACCAGATTCCTCCCTTGGCTCCGAGGCCTTCACCCGGGGTGTACTATCCCCAATAGACATAGGTGGGTCCCTTAAGACACGGGACGTGGATAGCTTCATCTTGTCCCATCCCTTCTTGTGGAAGATCTCATCTATCTCCCCATCATCACCAGCATCTGATAGCGACTCTAGGTCGGAGGTATCATAACACTCTGCGGGCAGGTAATTCCCGGTACTCACGGAATCACCCCCCTCGATGAGCTCCACCGACTCTGGGCTCCGACACCTCCAACCACACACACAGTCCCGACCCCTGGCACACCTGGGCCTCTTGAAGAACAGGGACGTCCAGGGCTCTTCCCTCCGGATCCATCCAGGCCAGGCAAGCGATGGGGTGAAGGTCTTCCACGACCACAGGATGCCATCACCAGGCCAACTTTCCTCTTTGGTGGTGGGAGCAGGGAGCTTATGGTGACCGCGGCAGCATCCTCAGATTTCTTTCTCTTGATCTCCGCTTGGGCTGTCACGTCGCCCTGGTCAGCGCGCACAGGAAACGCATAGGCATCGATCTCTCCCTCCGGAGTGGCAGTCCCTGTGAGGTAGTTGAGGTGGAAGCTGCGCGGCCTTTCTGTGGATGGCTCCACCTCAAAAAGAAACTCTTTGCAGACCTCACATCACCTGAACGGCTTCAGCTGGACCACCAGTCCCGAACAGCCGGGACAGATCACACCGAGGGCCTCTATGTCTCTGCAGGTATACAGAGCCAACCGTCCTCTGGGCCTTAGTCTTATTCCCGTATCCGTAATCCGGGCAGCAAAGGAAGTCATCTCGGTGACCGGAGAAGCAGAAATCCACGGGGTACTTGAAGTCATCCTGACTGTTTGCTGCTCCAATGCGCACTGACCAATTCACGCCGGAATCTCCACGTGTGTCCTTCCACATGGCCAGACTCCTCCCACACTCTGCCTTTGTTCGCGGGCTTTCTCTTCTCCCCGCCCACGAACTGCACAGCTATGGTTTTCCTTGTGGCGCGTTGGCCAATATGGCCGACCTACTCGGAACTCCTCCGGGCAGCAAAGTTCAAATTCAGACACCATACACATCCCGGACACGATGCCCCCACGTGTAGTGTCCTCACCCCTCTCACCCCTTCTCATTCATGGCTTGTCTGTCTCGTCTAGGGGCTAACACTGGGGGGGAGGGATGAGATACACCACGGCCCATGTCCTCCCAGGTGTAGAGGTGAAGGCCAAACTATCGGGCTTGTGTATGTGTCCCAGAGTTCAATCCTTTCCTCGGATTGACTCCCCTTTGCTCCTAGTAACCAGAGTTCCACACACTGAATGGGTCCAACTCGTATTTATTCTTCTCAATAAACAGGCAAACAGCACAGACAGGTTGGGACCCATGTAACGCTTCAGTATTCGTAGGGAGTAGGCCAAGGCACAATTCTTCTAGATGAAGCTAACCACTGTAGTATCACCAGTGGCGAATTGTCACTGCCACTGACTATATGAGGTAGGACCTGAATTACCTTTGCTAGCACAGCCCCTTTCAGGGCAAGGCAATCCGTCCAAGGGAGTCACCGGAGGCCTCTCTGTCACCAGCAATGCTGTGCCTGACTCTCCAGAGAAGTTCCGCTCACCAGTCTTCTCGACCTCAGACACGGGCACCCAAGGAGTTAGGGCCCCCTCGGATTCCTCCGCCCTTGCGGAACTCAGTCGAAGGTACTGAGCTCCAGGCCTCCGCCACAGTACCTCACCCCAGGCTAAAGGTGCCTGAGATGGACTCCATCTCTCGCTCCAGCCAGGTCAGGGGCACCTGGGCCCGGAACTCCGGAACGCCAGCACCCAAGCTGAAGGTGCCTGGGTGCGGCTGCGTCCTCCGACACTGAACCCCAAGGTCAGGGCGTCCACCCCTTTTATCCCCTCACCTTTTGCGTCACAGCAGGTTCCCCGCCCTGCTGTACCTGCGCCAGGAAAGGACAAAAAGGAAGCAGTCTTGCGGTGAGTGTTAAACCTCGGCCCATGGCGACAACGCCACCTGCAGGCCACAGGGAACCTCACACCACCAGAGTCTTCCAAGAACCACAAAAGGCCTCAGATTCACTGACAATCAATGCATCTGGATTACACCACCACCCAGATGCTTTCCCAAAATCAAACACCCCCTACACAGCCAAAAACGAAAATGTATGTTATTGCGATTTTATGTGATAGACCAACACAAAATGGCACATAATTGTCAAGTTGAAGGAAAATGATAAATGGTTTTCCAAAATTCTTACAAATAAATATGTAAAAAGTGTGACATACATTTGTATTCAGCCCCCCCTCTGGTCATCTGGGAGGCTCACAAGACAGTGGTCCGGGGTGCATTGATCAGAATGTAATGGTCGTTTAACCACAAAGGGGTTAATATGGATTCTACTACTGTTCCGAATTGTAAAGTTTAGATAACATTGCATGCAAGTTTGAAAAGCAGAGACTGACACATCCGTGCAGATCCGTTGCTTCCGTATCTAATGATTTATTCTAGGCAGTACTAAGCTTTTACACACAGCATGATACGTCACTATTATGTTAATTGTGACACTAATAAACACATCTCATTGGCTACAATACAAAAGGAGTACAGAAACGTGATGATTATGCTGGGCTGTCCTCCGATTCTATCTTCATATCCGCATTCCAAAGGTGTGTGGGAGAAGGGGCCATTCGCCATTTTCCGTCTTCTCCAGTTTTCTCGATGGGAGGGGTTGTTGTTAGAAATTGATTTGAGTAAGGAAATATTACAGCAGTGGTGTGAGAAAGCAATATAGACTTTATAGTATAGTAAAGATGCATAGAGAATAGACATTTTCTAGTTTAACATTATGCTCATCACATTCCTTCACAAGAATAGGAGCCCATCTTAAGAGGGAGAGAACTTTTTGCTTGGCTGCATAGTCTGGAGTGCATAGCCTTGCTCGTACCACGTATCAAGATCTTCTTAAGGTTCGTAAAGTGTAGGGATGAGCTTCGTGTTCGAGTCGAACATACGTTCGACTCGAACATCGGCTGTTCGATCGTTCGACGAAGATCGAACGATTTGGGCCGTTCGCGCCAAATTCAAGTGACGCGAACGGCCCACAATGCACTACGCCATCGCAGTGTCATCCAGGCGCTGTGATTGGCCAAGCATGCACTGTGACCCCGCATGCTTGGCCAATCACAGCGCCGGCAGCGAGGAGAGCAATGATTGGCCACAGGCAGGATGCCTGTGGCCAATTATTGCTGAGGGGGTTTAGTACACGCCCCACACTATAAAAGGCCGCCAGCGCGGCGGCCTTGTGTAGTGTGTTCCGGAGCAGGGAAAGAGAAGCATAGGCAGGGACAGTGTCATTTTTTTCCTTTACTAATCCTGGATTCCTTGTGTTTAGGGACAGAGAAGGATAGGTAGGGAGAGTGTCAGTGTGTCATTCTGTGCTAAACCTTGTTTGTAGGGACAGAGAAGGACAGTGAGGGAAACTGTCAGTGTGCTATTCTGTTCTAAACCAATCTTGCTGAACCGTATTTGAAATCCTTGAGTTTAGGGACAGAGAAGGACACTCGTGGAAACTATCAGTGTGCTATTCTGTGCTAAATCTTGTTTGTAGGGACAGAGAAGGACAGTGAGGGAAAGTGTCAGTGTGCTATTCTGTCCTAAACCACTCTTGCTGAACCATATTTGAAATCCTTGAGTTTAGGGACAGAGAAGGACACTCGGGGAAACTATCAGTGTGCTATTCTGTGCTAAATCTTGTTTGTAGGGACAGAGAAGGACAGTGAGGGAAAGTGTCAGTGTGCTATTCTGTCCTAAACCAATCTTGCTGAACCATATTTGAAATCCTTGAGTTTAGGGACAGAGAAGGACACTCGGGGAAACTATCAGTGTGCTATTCTGTGCTAAATCTTGTTTGTAGGGACAGAGAAGGACAGTGAGGGAAACTATCAGTGTGCTATTCTGTGCTAAACCAATCTTGCTGAACCATATTTGAAATCCTTGAGTTTAGGGACAGAGAAGGACACTCGGGGAAACTATCAGTGTGCTATTCTGTGCTAAATCTTGTTTGTAGGGACAGAGAAGGACAGTGAGGGAAAGTGTCAGTGTGCTATTCTGTTCTAAACCAATCTTGCTGAACCATATTTGAAATCCTTGAGTTTAGGGACAGAGAAGGACACTCGTGGAAACTATCAGTGTGCTATTCTGTGCTAAATCTTGTTTGTAGGGACAGAGAAGGACAGTGAGGGAAACTATCAGTGTGCTATTCTGTGCTAAACCAATCTTGCTGAACCATATTTGAAATCCTTGAGTTTAGGGACAGAGAAGGACACTCGGGGAAACTATCAGTGTGCTATTCTGTGCTAAATCTTGTTTGTAGGGACAGAGAAGGACAGTGAGGGAAAGTGTCAGTGTGCTATTCTGTCCTAAACCAATCTTGCTGAACCATATTTGAAATCCTTGAGTTTAGGGACAGAGAAGGACACTCGGGGAAACTATCAGTGTGCTATTCTGTGCTAAATCTTGTTTGTAGGGACAGAGAAGGACAGTGAGGGAAAGTGTCAGTGTGCTATTCTGTCCTAAACCAATCTTGCTGAACCATATTTGAAATCCTTGAGTTTAGGGACAGAGAAGGACACTCGGGGAAACTATCAGTGTGCTATTCTGTGCTAAATCTTGTTTGTAGGGACAGAGAAGGACAGTGAGGGAAACTATCAGTGTGCTATTCTGTGCTAAACCAATCTTGCTGAACCATATTTGAAATCCTTGAGTTTAGGGACAGAGAAGGACACTCGGGGAAACTATCAGTGTGCTATTCTGTGCTAAATCTTGTTTGTAGGGACAGAGAAGGACAGTGAGGGAAACTGTCAGTGTGCTATTCTGTTCTAAACCAATCTTGCTGAACCATATTTGAAATCCTTGAGTTTAGGGACAGAGAAGGACACTCGTGGAAACTATCAGTGTGCTATTCTGTGCTAAATCTTGTTTGTAGGGACAGAGAAGGACAGTGAGGGAAACTATCAGTGTGCTATTCTGTGCTAAACCAATCTTGCTGAACCATATTTGAAATCCTTGAGTTTAGGGACAGAGAAGGACACTCGGGGAAACTATCAGTGTGCTATTCTGTGCTAAATCTTGTTTGTAGGGACAGAGAAGGACAGTGAGGGAAAGTGTCAGTGTGCTATTCTGTCCTAAACCAATCTTGCTGAACCATATTTGAAATCCTTGAGTTTAGGGACAGAGAAGGACACTCGGGGAAACTATCAGTGTGCTATTCTGTGCTAAATCTTGTTTGTAGGGACAGAGAAGGACAGTGAGGGAAAGTGTCAGTGTGCTATTCTGTCCTAAACCAATCTTGCTGAACCATATTTGAAATCCTTGAGTTTAGGGACAGAGAAGGACACTCGGGGAAACTGTCAGTGTGCTATTCTGTTCTAAACCAATCTTGCTGAACCATATTTGAAATCCTTGAGTTTAGGGACAGAGAAGGACACTCGTGGAAACTATCAGTGTGCTATTCTGTGCTAAATCTTGTTTGTAGGGACAGAGAAGGACAGTGAGGGAAACTATCAGTGTGCTATTCTGTGCTAAACCAATCTTGCTGAACCATATTTGAAATCCTTGAGTTTAGGGACAGAGAAGGACACTCTGGGAAACTATCAGTGTGCTATTCTGTGCTAAATCTTGTTTGTAGGGACAGAGAAGGACAGTGAGGGAAAGTGTCAGTGTGCTATTCTGTCCTAAACCAATCTTGCTGAACCATATTTATAATCCTTGAGTTTAGGGACAGAGAAGGACACTCGGGGAAACTATCAGTGTGCTATTCTGTGCTAAATCTTGTTTGTAGGGACAGAGAAGGACAGTGAGGGAAAGTGTCAGTGTGCTATTCTGTCCTAAACCAATCTTGCTGAACCATATTTGAAATCCTTGAGTTTAGGGACAGAGAAGGACACTCGGGGAAACTGTCAGTGTGCTATTCTGTTCTAAACCAATCTTGCTGAACCATATTTGAAATCCTTGAGTTTAGGGACAGAGAAGGACACTCGGGGAAACTATCAGTGTGCTATTCTGTGCTAAACCAATCTTGCTGAACCATATTTGAAATCCTTGAGTTTAGGGACAGAGAAGGACAGTGAGGGAAACTATCAGTGTGCTATTCTGTGCTAAACCAATCTTGCTGAAGCATATTGCAAATCCTTGTGTTTAGGGACAGAGAAGGATAGGCAGGGGAGAGTGTCAGTGTCTTTGTTGCTAAGCCTCCTGCACAGTATACACCTGAAGGTAGCCCTTATTGCTGTTTTTCCCATCTCCCTGCAGGCCATCCATTAAAATGTCTGCAAGGCAAACAAGGAGAGGCAGACAGTCAGGAGGCAAAAAAAGAGGGCAAGCAGGCTCTGTGTCTGGGGGCAACAGTGCTGGTCGTGGACGCGGTGCATTGTCATCAGCACGTGGCCATGGGACACGCTTGTCCTTCTTTTCGGCAGCTGGACATGTTGAGCCACATCATGCCGAAGACTTGGTAGAGTGGATGACCAAGCCCACCTCATCCTCCTCATCCTCTCTCACCCAGGCTCAGGGTACTGGCAAAGCAGCTGCCAAAGCGTCCTCTTCTCTGGTATCAATGTCATCATTAGTCACTCCTTCCCTAGACCCACCATGTCCTCCTCCTGAGGAGTCCCCCGAACTGTTTGAGCACAGTGTTGGGTACATGCTCCAGGAGGATGCCCAGCGTTTCGAAGGATCTGATGATGATACCCAGCTAGAGGAAGGCAGTAGCGTGAGAGCAGAGAGAGGGGATGCTCAAGAAGGACACCAATCTGGCAGTCATGCTCCAGCAGCTGCAGCATACTGCCAGATTGGCTCCAGTGATGAGGAGGGAGGGGATGATGAGGTCACTGACTCCACGTGGGTGCCTAATAGGAGAGAGGTGGAGGATGAGGAGGAGGCACATCTCCAACGAGGCAGGATGCCCTTGGGTGGCCAGCGTATGGGCAGCACACCGATGGAATCACACCGCAGAGCTCCGCCTGTGCAGGGCGCTGCCTCTGCCCGTCATTCAAAAAGTTATTTGGTGTGGGCCTTTTTTGAGGCGAGTGCATCAGATCGCACAGCTGCTGTTTGCAACATATGTCTCAAGCGTATATCGCGTGGCCAAAACATCAGCCGCTTGGGCACCACATGCTTGATCAGACATATGTTGACCTGCCATGCAGCTCGTTGGCAAGCCTACCTTAAAGACCCACACCAAAGAACAAAGCGGACCTCTCCTTGCACCGCATCAGCTGGGATCTCCAACCCCACTATACCATCAGTCCTCTCTGAAACCTGCACTGAGAGGAATGAAGGTGTAGAATTAGGTGTGTCACAGCCAAGTACTTGCGGCCACTCTGCTAGCAGTACACCGACGTCCGATTCTAGCAGGCAAATTTCCCTGCCCCAGCTGCAGGACCATCGAAAGAAGTTCACTCCCAGCCATCCACATGCCCAGCGGTTGAATGCTAGCTTGGCTAAATTGCTAGCGCTTCAACTGCTGCCTTTTCAGTTGGTAGACTCTGCCCCCTTCCGTGAGTTTGTGCAATGTGCGGTTCCTCAGTGGCAGGTTCCCAAACGCCACTTTTTCTCACGGAAGGCGATTCCGGCTCTCTACCGGCATGTGGAAGGCAATGTCTTGGCCTCGCTGGACAGGGCGGTCAGCGGTAAGGTGCATATTACCGCTGACTCATGGTCCAGCAGGCATGGACAGGGACGTTACCTTTCTTTCACGGCCCATTGGGTCACTCTTTTGGCAGCTGGGAAGGATGCAGGACAAGGTGCAGTAGTGTTGGAGGTTGTTCCACCGCCACGCCTCCAAAATGCTACTACTGGTTGTGACACACCTCTCTCCTCCACCCCCTCCTCTTCTTCTTCCTCCATGGCCTCTTCCTGTGGTTTGTCCTCGGAACCAGCGGTGCTCCGTAGGCGTTCAAGGGGCTACGCAAGTACGCAGGCAAAAAGATGCCATGCCGTGCTTGCGCTGGTGTGTTTGGGGGACAGGAGCCACACTGGGGCAGAGGTCCTGTCTGCTCTGCAGGGGCAGGCCGAGAGGTGGTTGACGCCATGCCAGCTTAAGCCAGGAATGGTGGTTTGCGACAATGGCACCAACCTCCTCTCCGCCCTCTGACAGGGACAACTGACCCATGTGCCCTGTATGGCTCACGTCCTTAACCTGGTGGTGCAGCGGTTCTTGGGCAGATACCCGGGCTTACAGGATGTCCTGAGGCAGGCCAGGAAAGTCTGTGTGCATTTCCGCAGATCTTATAATGCCAGTGCTCGCCTGGCTGAGCTGCAAAAGGAGTTGAACCTGCCCAAGAACCGCCTTATATGTGACATGCCCACTAGGTGGAACTCAACGTTGGCCATGCTGCAGCGGCTGCACACGCAGCAGAGGGCCATCAATGAGTACCTGTGCGACTACGGCACCAGGACAGGGTCAGGGGAGCTCTGTTTTTTTTCACCACGCCAGTGGGGCATGATCAGGGATGCATGCACTGTCCTGGCACCATTTGAGGAGGCCAGGAGGATGGTGAGCAGTGACAGTGCATGCATCAGTGACACTGTACCTCTTGTCCACCTGTTGGAGCACACGCTGCGTGGAATAATGGACAGGGCACTTGAGGCAGAACAGAGGCAGGAAGAGGAGGACTTCCTTGCCTCTCAAGGCCCCCTTTACCCAGACAGTGTTCCTTCTGTCCCACCCATCGCACAGGAAGAGGAGGAGGAGGAGGAGGATTGTGTCAGCATGGAGGTGGAGGCTGGCACTCAGCATCATCAGCAGCAGTCTTTTAGGGATGATTTACAGTCCCAACAAACCAGTGGACTTGTACGTGGCTGGGAGGAGGTGGCTGCGGATCATGTCGTCCTTAGTGACCCAGAGGACTCCGGACTGAATGCCTCAGCTAACCTACGCTGCATGGCCTCCCTGATCCTGCAAAGTCTGCGGAAGGATCCTCATATTCTTCGGATCAAGGAGAGGGACCATTACTGGCTGGCCACTCTCCTTGATCCACGGTACAAGGGTAAGGTTGCGGACCTTATGTTACCGTCGCAGAGGGAGCAGAGGATGAGACAACTCCGGGAGGCCTTGCAGAAAGGTCTGTGCAACGCGTTCCCAGAGACCGGGAGGTTACAAACTCCTGGTCCTGGACAACGAGTTGCTGAGGCTTCGGGCAGTCAAAGAAGGAGCGGTGGGGAAGGTGGCCGCCTGACCGATGCGTTCAGACAATTCTTTAGTCCGCAGCCCCAAAGTATGATCGGTTCCAGCAACCATCGCCAGCGTCTGATATACATGGTGCAGGAATACCTACGGGCAAGGTCAGACTTGGACACCTTCCCCACCGAAAATCCTCTGGCTTACTGGGTCTTGAGGATGGATCACTGGCCAGAGCTTGCACAGTATGCAATTGAGCTACTGGCCTGTCCTGCATCCAGCGTTCTTTCAGAACGCACATTCAGTGCTGCTGGAGGATTTGTCACGGATCACAGGGTGCGCCTGTCCACCGACTCGGTTGATCGACTGACTTTCATCAAGATGAACCAGTCTTGGATCACCACCAGCTACCACACACCTGATGCTGATATAACAGACTAATTGATTTTAAAATGTCACATCCCTTCAAGACTGATGCTGATGCTGAGTGCCTGTGCTGTTATGTTGACTGGCTATCCTCCTCCTCCTCCTCAATGATACGATTAATGATGATAGCTTGGAAGATCATTTTGGTTTATGGGTGACGCCACCAGTGGCTAAGGCCCAATTTTTCAGCCCCTGTTTAACAGGGGCGTGTAATTACAATTTTTGATGCAATACTTTGCAACAGGCCTCATTGCTGTGCTCCAAGTACAGTATCTGTGAGGGGTTGCAGTGTTGTGCCACCAGTGCCTAAGGCCCAATTTTTCAGCCCCTGTTCAACAGGGGCATGCAATTAGAATTATTGATCTAATAATTCACAGCAGGGCCCATTGCTGCGCCCACCAAGAGTAACTGTCAGGCCTTACAGTGTTGTGTCAACACCACCACCACCAAAGGCCCAATTTTTCAGCCCCTGTTCAACAGGGGCATGCAATTAGAATTATTGATCTAATAATTCACAGCAGGGCCCATTGCTGCGCCCACCAAGAGTAACTGTCAGGCCTTACAGTGTTGTGGCACCAGCACCACCATCAAAGGCCCAATTTTTACTACCACTGTTCAACAATTATATGTTATTACAATTCCTGATATAATAGTTGACTGCAGGGCGTTCCAGCACCCACCAAGAGTAACTGTGAGTGCTTACAGTGTTGTGCCAACACCAACACCTAAGGGGCCAATTTCTGCAGAGTATATACGGCAGGTCCCTACTTTCAAACATCCAACTTACAAACGACTACTACTTGCAAACGGAAGAAGACAACAGGAAGAGAGAGGAAATCTACCCCTTGGAAGGAAAATTCTCTCCTGTAAGAATTAATATGGGAGAAAGGTGTCTCCTCTCTACTGATGCTTTATCACCAATCCTTGTTTCAATAAAAACACCACATTTCAAAAACAGTTGTCATTGGGACGCAAAGTGAGGTGAAATGTTCTGAACAGGGGCACAGACAGCAAAACAAATGTTACAGGGGTGATAACCCTTCCCTATGTTTTCCAAAAAGCTTAAAAATAGGTATTTGGGCTGGAGCTACACTTAAACAATGTAGCTGTTCAAAATTACAAACAGATTCTACATAAGAACAAACCTACAGTCCCTGTCTTGTATGCACCGCCTGTATACGGCTGTTCAGAGTATATAGGGCCTTTTTTATTTTGTGTGCGGGGTTCCCCTTAATATCCATACAAGACCCAAAGGGGCTGGTAATGGGCTGGGGTGGGGGGGGGTGATTGGGTAGCTATGCCATTTTTCTTAAAGATTTTCATCCATATTACCGGGAGCAGACATTACATTAAAGCCGCAAGCAGTTTTAAATGGCTTTTTTTTCTTTTGGAAATGTAATTTTGTGCAGGGACAGTTCTAAACACGGGAAACACGTGGCACTTCACAGGCATACTTTAGACACCCCCCAGGTACAATATTTAAAGGAATATTTGACTTTTTTTTTTTCCACTTTATGCATCATTAAAATGACTGCTCCCGGAAAACGTCCGTTTTTAAAACTTCTTTTTGCATTGATACATGTCCCCTGGTGCAGAACCCGGGTTCCCAAACTCTGTTTAGGACAATAACATGGATAATAGTCGTTATAATTAGCACTTTAGAATCTGAACGTTCGCATCCATTGTATTTAATAGGGTTCTAATGTTCGTGCGAACTTTCGGTCCGTTCGCAGGTTCCGGTGCGAACCGAACCCGGGGGTGTTCGGCTCATCACTAGTAAAGAGCTCTTATTTCACAAAACAAAACAAAAACTGGCATGGGCAATGTACAAATTCTCTAACAAACCGGGTTGTTGGCACGGGCGCTGCGAGGTCCGCGTACAAAAACCTACATCCCCCATATCATGGTCTTCTCAGGGCAGGAGCTTCATACTTCTTTGGATATGGCGGCGGAGTTCAGATCCTTTTATGAAGGCCTCTACAACTTGGACTGGATGTTATTCTAATTTTTTCTGATAATTTGGAGGAACATCTCAAGCATGCCGGCATTGTCGTCACAAGACTAAAGCCTCGTACACACGGCCGTCTGGAAAACTGCGAGGAAAGCTTTGGGCCAGGAATGCCGGCCGTGTGTATGCTCCCTTGCATTTTTTCCGACGGAAAAACTGCCGGCAAAAATAAGAGAACCAGCTCTCTTTTTTCCCACCGGGATTCCCCACTGACTTTTTTCCGTCGGAAAACCCGGCCGTGTAGCAGAAAACGGCCATTTTTGGCAGTTTTCCTGTGCGGAAAAACTCGGATGGAGCAATATACACGGTCGGGATTCCCGAGGAAAAACTCTCATCTGAGTTTTCCCGACGGGAAAACCGAGCGTCTGTACGGAAGAAAAGTAGAGAGCAGGCTCTCGGTTTTCCCTTCGGGATTTCCGACGGATCTTTTCCTGTCGGGAATCCGAGTCGTGTGTACATGGCATAAGAAATAATTACCTTTACATCCAACTGGAGAAATGTGAGTTTGAATGAATTCAGGTCTCGTTTTTAGGATAAATAATTTCTCCAGGACTGGAGCGTGGATCCCAATAAGATCAAAGCAGTGGTGGATTGGCCTGCCCCTAAAAACGTTAAGGAAATACAACGATTTCTGGGATTTGCCAACTTTTACAGAAGTTGGCAAACTTTCTCCAAGGTAATTGCTCCAACTATGCAGCTGACAAAGACGCCCTTTTTAAGGTAAACTAAAGACCCATTTTACTTCTGCGCCAATACTGGTACATCCGGATCCCAAACTACCTTTCATTGTGGAAGTTGATGCTTCAGGTTCTGCTGTGGAAGCTATCCTTTCTTAATGAACTGGAAAAGATGCAGCTTCTATGTACTTTTTTCTCTTGTCTCTACTGAAAAGGGGCTAAGCATCCTTTAATCCTGCAACTGTCCTTACTGATCATAAAAAAATTAGAATGTATTTATATCAAGAGATTGTCTTCTAGACCAGTGTTTCTCAACTGCAGTCCTCAAGGCGCCCCAACAGGTCATGTTTTCAGGCTTTCCATTATTTTGCACAGGGGATTTGATCAGTTTGACTGCCTTAGTAATTACCACAGCTGAGGGAAATCCTGAAAACATGACCTGTTGGGGCGCCTTGAGGACTGGAGTTGAGAAACACTGTTCTAGACAAGCACGTTGGACCCTATTCTTCTCCGGGTTCAGTGTTGTTATTTCGTATCGCCCTCAGTCAAGAAATGGCAAGGCCTTCTCATAAATGTTCTCCAGGCCTCTCCCGGAAAGCCACTCTGAATGTACGATCTTGCCTCAAAAGAACTTTCTAGGGGCCACAAGTTCTAAGATCTTTTTGAATCTTTTAAAGGAGGGGTATAAATGACCCACTTCCTAATCATCCACCTAAGGACATTAACCTTGATTATAAGAATGGCTTTTGGACTCATGGGCATCATCTTTATGAACCTGAATCTGCTTGGGTTAGAAGCCTTCAGGTTGGTTCATGACCTGCTGGGCACCTTGGAGTTTCTAATGCCGCGTACACACGATCGTTTTTTAATGTCATTTTCAAAAACGACGTTTTTCTTGACGTGATTTTTCTTGTTTCCTCTCAAGCCTGTCTTGCACACACACGTTCATTAAAAAAAAAAAACGCTCGAGCAAAGCGCAGTGACGTACAACATGTACGACGGCGCTATAAAGGGGAAGTTCCGTTCGAATGGCGCCACCCTTCATGTTAGTAAAGTTTGTTGAGCGACGATTCACGCTTTTCAGCCTCGTGCTTTTCAGTCCATTACAGCGTGACGAATGTGCTATCTCCATTACGAACGCTAGTTTTACCAGAACGAGCGCTCATACTTGATTCTGAGAATGCGCTTTTTTTTTTCCCCTCGTAAAAGCATACACACGACCGTTTTTCACGTCGTTAAAAAAAACGACGTGAAAAAATAGAGCAGGTTCTCATTTTTTTTAGGCCATTTTTCACGTCGTTAAAAATGCTCTGGAGCCTACACACGTGTGTATGCGGCATAAGACAGAAGAACTTTTATCATGTTCCTTTTGGTGGTCCAGTTACAAGAAAGATGCTAAAAGCTATGTGGCTCGTTCCTGACTTGTGCACGCAAAATGCCACCCCGATCCTCTACATTGGGGTTGCTTCAACCACTCCCTATTCCATCAAGACCATGGGGGTCAATTTCTATGAACTTTGTGGTCGATCTTCCTCCCTCAAAAGAAATTACCTCTATTTTGGTAGTTGTTGACCCTCTCACTAAGATAGCTCTTTTTTTTTTACCAGTTAAGGGGCCTGCTGAACCAACTGCGGAAGTGATGTCTTGGGACATTTTTAAACTCCATGGAATGCCTGGTGGTGTAGTGTCTGACAGAGGAGAACAGTTTAATTTTAAAACATTTCCAGAATTTTGAAATAATCTGTCCTCTGCTTTTCATCCTCAGTCTAATGGTCAGATTGAGAGGACCAATCAAACTATAGAGCAGTACATTCAATGTTTTGTCAGTTCATTTCAGGATGATTGGGTGGACTACCTTCCTACAGCAGAACTTGCTTATAACAATTCTTTTTTTTATTTTTTATTGAAAAACCAACTTTATTGAAAAGTATATGCATGGTACATAAATTGATATAAACCATCATGACCAAAAAAGTAATACATACATAAACACATTGAAGTATCTGAGTAGGGATGAGCCGAACACCCCCCAGTTCGGTTCGCACCAGCACCTGCGAACGGACCGAAAGTTTGCGCGAACTTTAGAACCCTATTAAATTCTATGGGACTCGAACATTTGAAATCAAAAGTGCTAATTATGAAGGCTAATATGTAAGTTATTGTCCTAAAAAGGGTTTGGGGACCTGGGTCCTGCCCCAGGGGACATGTATCAATGCAAGAAAAAGTTTTAACAACGGCCATTTTTTTGGGAGCAGTGATTTTAATGATGCTTAAAATGAAAAAAAAGTGAAATATTCCTTTAAATATCGTACCTGGGGGTGTCTATAGTATGCCTGTGAAGTGGCACATGTTTCCCGTGTTTAGAACTGTCCCTGCACAAAATGACATTTCTAAAGGAAAAAAAGTCATTTAAAACTGCTTGCGGCTTTAATGTAATATCTGGTCCCGGCAATATGGATGAAAATCATTGAGAAAAATGGCATGGGTACCCCCCCCCCCCTAGCCCGTTACCAGCCCCTTTGGGTCTTGTATGGATATTAAGGGGAATCCTGCACCCAAATAAAAAAAATGAAAGGCGTGGGGCCCCCAGGCCCTATATACTCTGAACAGCAGTATACAGGCGGTGCAATAAAGACAGGGACTGTAGGTTTGTTGTTACGTAGAATCTGTTTGTAATTTGGAACAGGTACATTTTTAAAGTGTAGCTCCAGCCAAAAAAATCTCTTTTTAAGCTTTTTGGAAAACATAGGGAAGGATTATCACCCCTGTAACATTTGTTTTGCTGTCTGTGCACCTGTTCAGAACATTTCACCTCATTTTCCATCCTAATGACAAATGTTTTTTGAACATTTGGTTTTTTTATTGAAACAAGGATTGGTGATAAAGCATCAGTGAAGAGGAGACACCCTTTTCCCATATTACCTCTTACAGGAGAGAATTTCCCTTCCTAGGGGTAGATTTCCTCTCACTTCCTGTTGTCTCCTTCCGTTTGCAAGTAGGAGTCTTTTGTAAGTTGGATGTTTGAAAGTAGGGGCCTGCCGTATATTCTCTGCAGAAATTTGGCTCTTAGGTGTTGGTGTTGCTACAACACTGTAAGCCCTCACAGTTACTCTTGGTGGTCGCTGGAGCGCCCTGCTGTGAACTATTATATCAAGAATTGTAATTACATGCCATTGTTGAACAGTGGTAGGAAAAATTGGGCCTTTGGTGGTAGTGGTGCTGGTGCCACAACACTGTAAGTCCTCACAGTTACTCTTGGTGAGCGCAGGAATGGGCCCAGCTGTGAAATATTAGATCAAGAATTGTAATTACATGCCCCTGTTAAACAGGGGCAGAAAAATTGGGCCTTAGGCACTGGTGCCACAACACTGCAACCCCTCACAGATACTCTAGTTGGAGCGCAGGAATGAGCCCTGCTGCAAAGTATTGCATTAAAAATTGTAATTACACGCCCCTGTTAAACAGGGGCTGAAAAATTGGGCCTTAGCCATTGGTAGCGGTGCCCAGAAACAAAAATGTTCTTACATGCTATCAGCATGATCATTGAGGAGGAAGAGGATAGTCACTCAGCATAACAGGATAGTCACTCTGTATCAGCATAGGCAGGGATCAGACATTTCAAAGAATATTATTCTGTTACATCAGCATCAGGTGCTTGGTAGCTGGTGGTGATCAAAGACTGATTCATTTTTATGAAGGTCAGTCGATCGACTGAGTCGGTGGACAGGTGCACCCTGTGATCGGCTACAAAGCCACCTTCTCCACCGCTCCTTCTTTGACTGACCGAAGCCTCAGCAACACCTTGCCCAGGACCAGGAATTTGTAATCTCCCAGTCTCTGGGAACGCGTTGCACAAACCTTTCTGCAAGGCCTTCCGAAGATGCTTCATCCTCTGCTCCCTCTGCGATGGCAAGATAAGGTCCGCAACCTTACCCTTGTAACGCGGATAAAGGAGGGTTGCCAGCCAGTAATGATCCCTCTCCTTGATAGCATGAATACGAGGATCCTTCCGCAGGCTTTGCAGGATCAGGGAGGCCATGCAGCATAGGTTTGCTGAGGCATTTGGTCCGGAGTCCTCTGGGTCACTCAAGACGACATGATCCACAGCCACCTCCTCCCAGCCACGTACAAGTCCATGGGTGTCTTGGGACTCTAATTGATTCCTTGAAGACTGCTGCTGATGCTGAGTGCTAAGCTCCACCTCCATGCTGACACAATCCTCCTCCTGGTCCTCTTCCTGTTTGATATCCGGGCCAGCAGGAACACTGTCTGGATAAAGGGGGCCTTGAGAGGTAAGGAAGTCCTCCTCTTCCTCCCTCTGTTCTGCCCCAAGTGCCCTGTCCATTATTCCACGCAGTGTGTGCTCCAACAGGTGGACAAGAGGGACAGTGTCACTGATGCATGCACTGTCACTGCTCACCATCCTTGTGGCCTCCTCAAATGGTGCCAGGACAGTGCATGCAACCCTGACCATGGCCCACTGGCGTGGGGAAAAAAATCCAGGCTCCCCTGACCCTATCCTGGTGCTATATTGCAACAGATACTCATTGATGGCCCTCTGCTGTGTGTGCAGCCACTGCAGCATGGCCAACATAGAGTTCCACCCGGTGAGCATGTTACAGATTAGGCGGTTCTTGGGCAGGTTGTATTCGTTTTGCAGGTCAGCCAGCCCAGCACTGGCATTATATGACCGGCGGAAATGCCCACAGAGTTTCCTGGCCTGCTTCAGGACCTCCTGTAAGCCCGGGTACCTGCCCAAGAACCCTTGCACCACCAAGTTAAGGTCGTGAGCCAAACAGGACACATGGGGCAGTTGTCCCTGTCGGAGGGCGGAGAGGAGGTTGGTGCCATTGTCGGAAACCACCTTTCCTGGCTTAAGCTGGCGTGGCGTCAACCACCTCTGAGCCTGCACCTGCAGAGCTGACAGAATCTCTGCCCCAGTGTGGCTCCTGTCCCCCAAGCACACCAGCTCAAGCACCGCATGGCATCTTTTTGCCTGCGTACTTGCGTAGCCCCTTGAACGCCTACGGAGCACCGCTGGTTCAGAGGACAAAGCACAGGAAGAGGCCATGGAGGAAGAAGAAGAGGAGGGGGTGGAGGAGAGAGGTGTGTTAGAATCACCAGTAGTAGCATTTTGGAGGCGTGGTGGCGGAACAACCTCCAACCCTACTGCACCTTGTCCTGCATCCTTCCCAGCTGCCAGCAGAGTCACCCAATGCGCCGTGAAAGATAGGTAACGTCCCTGTCCATGCCTGCTGGACCATGAGTCAGCGGTAATATGCACCTTACCACTGACCGCCCTGTCCAGCGAGGCCAAGACATTGCCTTCCACATGCCGGTAGAGAGCCGGAATCACCTTCCGTGAGAAAAAGTGGCGTTTGGGAACCTGCCACTGAGGAACCGCACATTGCACAAACTCACGGAAAAAGGCAGAGTCTACCAACTGAAAAGGCAGCAGTTAAATGCTAGCTTGGCTAAATTGCTAGCACTTCAACCGCTGGGCATGTGGATGGCTGGGAGCGAACTTCTTTCGGTGGTGCAGCAGCTGGGGCAGGGAAATTTGCCTGGTACAATCTAACGTCGGTGTACCGATAGCAGATTGCCCGCAAGTACTTGGCTGTGACACACCTAATTCTACACCTTCATTCCTCTCAGTGCAGGTTTCAGAGAGGACTGAAGGTATAGTGGGGTTGGAGATCCCAGCTGATGAGGAGCAAGGAGAGGTCCGCTTTGTTCTTTGGTGTGGGTCTTTTTTGTAAGCTTGCCAACGGACTGCATGGCAGTTCAACATATGTCTGGTCAAGCACGTGGTGCCCAAGCGGCTCATGTTTTGGCCACGCGAGATACGCTTCAGACATATGTTGCAAATAGCAATGGTGCGATATGCTGCACACGTCTCAAAAAAGGCCCTCACCAAAGAACTTTTGGAATAACGTGCAGAGACAGCAGCGCCCTGAACATGCGGAACACTGCAGTGTGATGCAGCCGGTTGGCTGCCCTTAAGCTGGCCCCTGGAGGGCATCCTGCCTCGTTGGAGATGTGCCTCCTCCTCTCTCCTATCCAGCACCCACGTGGAGTCAGTGACCTCATCATCCCCTCCCTCCTCATCACTGGAGCAAATCTGGCAGTATGCTGCAGCTGGGGGAACATGACTTCCAGATTGCTGTCCTTGTTGGGCACCCCCTCTCTCTGGGCTCACGTTACTGCCTTCCTCTAGCTGGGTACCATCATCAGAGCCTTCAAAACGCTGGGCATCCTCCTGGAGCATGTACCCAACACTGTGGTCAAACAGTTCGGGGGACTCCTCAGGAGGACATGGTGGGGCTAGGGAAGGAGTGACTGATGCCACTGAGCCGAGGGAAGAGGCCGCTTTGGCAGCTGCTTTGCCAGACAAAGTACCCTGAGCCTGGGTGAGAGAGGATGAGGACGGCTTGGTCATCCATTCTACCAAGTCTTCGGCATGTTGCGGCTCAACATGGCCAGCTGCCGAAAAGAAGGACAAGCGTGTCCCACGGCCACGTGCTGATGATGAGGATGCACCATGTCCACGACCAGCACTGTTGCCTCTAGACACAGAGCCTGCTTCCCCTCTTTTATTGGCTCGTGACTGTCTGCCTCTCCTTGTTTGCCTTCCAGAGATACTAATGGCCTGCAGTGAGATGTAGCTGCACAAAGGTGGGATGTAGATATATATAGATCTATAGTGATTATACTGCAGCTAGCACAATCAACTGCCTGCTGTGGTATTCGTATGAGAAAAGCAGCAATTGTCTACAGTTAGTTTTAGGTGCACATTGTGCAGAGGAAATAGTACACTAACTGAAAATACATGCAGCTCCCTGCCTGTGGTATTTGTATGAGAACACCAGCAATTGTATTGAGGTAAGCTTTAGGTGCACACTGTGCAAAGGACAATAAAGCAAAATACTGCAGCTCCCTGCCTGTATTTGTATGAGAACACCAGCAATTGTATTCAGGTAAGCTTTTGGTGCACACTGTGCAAAGGACACAGTACACTAAGTGAAACACTGCAGCTAGCACAATCACCTGCCTGCCTGTCAGTATAGAGAATAACAGGAACGGATCTAGCTAAACTGAATACAGTGTGTAAATATATATACAACACATAGGATGCATATATATCCTCTACACACTGTAACTGCAGCTAACTGACTTGCCTGCCTGCTCTAACTCAAATTTCACTGTCTCTCTCTCTGTCTGTCTTTTTAAAAACACTGCAACACACTACACAAGGCCGCCAAGCCGGCGGCCTTATATAGTGTGGGACGTGTACCTACTCCTCTGAGCCATGATTGGCCAAAGCCACCCTGGTTTTGGCCTAATAAGGCTCTCTGTACCTACGGCACTGTGATTGGCCAAGCATGCGGGTCATAGTGCATGCTTGGCCAATCATCAGCCAGCAATGCACTGCGATGCCGCAGTGACTTATGGGCCGTGACGCGCCACTCGAATTTGGCGCGAACGGCCCATAATGTTCGAAATTTAGCGAACATCCGAACAGGCGATGTTCGAGTCGAACATGGGTTCGACTTGAACTCGAAGCTCATCCCTATATCTGAGTGACATAAAACTAAATACCCAATGGAATTGGAGCCAGCACACACTAAAGAAACAAAGAAAAAAATAGAAAAAAAGAAAAAGGAGGGGGGGGGGGGGAAGTGAGGGATAAACATATCAAGTACACGTTTAACCATCCGCCAACCATCTGTTCCAGACCTTCTCATACTTAAGCGGACACCCTCCATGTACATAAATCAGTTTCTTATATAGAAGAGTGTCGTTAACCTCTTTTTTTCAGCACTGAATTGTGGGGGGCAGGGCCTGCATCCAATTACAGGCCACTACCTTTCTCACGCTAAGAAGAGCGTCTCATGTAAAAAGGTACGCAGGGGTTTGTCAGCGTCTAATTCCGGCAGCAGACCAAGCAGGCACATCTTTGGGTCTAGAGTAGCAGGAGAGCCCATCTGGTTATGCAGGAAACGTATCACCTGCATCCAGTATGTTTGGATAGTTGGGCAGGACCAGATAAGATCGTAGAAGGAGGCTGGGGTGTGATCGCATAGGCGGCACCCTGGATTGTACATGGGTTTGAAACGCGCTATCCTCTGAGGAGTCAGGTCGTGAGGCAGTCTGACAGTTTGGGGGGAGACTTTTTTCATGTCCTCCAAAATTTCATCGCAATCATCATCCTCAATTAGTCCAACGTCCACCTCCCATCTAGTCTTGGCAGCATAGGTCAAGGCTGTGGTACTAGGGAGACAGATGGCGGAGTATAGGTTGGAGATTAGTTTGGCTGGTTCAGTACCTGTTATTGTGTCTACTATGGAGGGGACCGCCAGGGACCGGTGAACTGGGTTTGTATAGCGTGGCCAGTGAACTGGGTTTGTATAGCGTGGCGGAGTTGTAAATACCTGAAAGAGAAGGCAATTGGGGAGGGAAAATTCATCCTTTAGCATTTGGAATGTTTTAAGTCCCGTGGTGGTCATGATCTGGTGTATGTACAAGATCCCATGGCGTATCCACACCGCAGGGTCTGGAATGGTCAATAATTCAGGTAAGCGTGTGTTGAACCAGAGAGGGGTATGGTAGTGGACCTGTGGGGTCCCGAGTTTTTGTAGTTTTGTCCGACATATCCTCCGGTGGTGTGTCAGCATGTCTCCTTGGTGTTGGGGGGGGACGTCTTGTGAATGGGGCTCTGAGGACTGACTGAAGTGGAGTATGGGCTGGGTCATCAGGGTGCTCACAGAGTAGTAGCTGGTATCTAGGTAGCTCTGTTTTGTCAAAATTATAGAAATGGGACAGTTGGGAGGCGAGGTAATAATCCTGAAAATCTGGGAGAGCGGCTCCTTCCAATGTCACTGGGTTCTTCACAATGCTCCAAGATAATTTGTATTTGTTGTGACCTCATATAAATGAATTAAGAATGGATTCAATTATTTCGAATTTATTTTGTGGTATATACAGGGGGGCATGTCAGACCAAATAGAGTATCTTTGGGAGTAGTATCATTTTGACTAAACTGACGCATCCCATAACACTCAGGGGTAGTCTAGCCTAAGTCTGTGTCTTGGTCTTGATCAGGGTATACAGGGGTTCAATGTTCAATAGTGTGTAGTCTGTGAGGGATCTGGTGACTTGCACACCAAGGTACTTGATCAAGGAAACCCTTGGGAGAGTCAAAAGGGGGGGGGGGGGGGGAGTGAATGAGGGGGGGGAAATGGTTGATCGGAAGGATCTGGGATTTAGACCAATTAATACTCAGACCCGAGTGGCCACCTATACGTTCTATGGATTGGAGGGCTGCAATAAGAGAGGGACCCGAGTTCACCAAGTACAGGTGCTTATAACAATTCTAAACATAGCTCCACTTCTTAGAGTCCTTTTTTTCTTTAACACTGGGTACCAAACAGTTTTTATTCCTGATCTCCCAATCTTAAAGTGGCAGTAAACGTAGAACAAAGAGAAAAAATAAACTCTCCCTGCAAGGTAAAGGCATAATGTGCTAGTATGCATTGCGTACTAGCACATTATGAAAGACTTACTTTGAAACAAAGCCCTCCAGCGACGAACTGTCACTGCTGCAGAGGCTTCCATCTTCACCTGATCTTTCTTCCAGGTTTGCAGGCTGCGGCCAGAAGGTCTCAACTAGGGGTCAGAGCCCCAGCCAGCAGGTCTCATTCCAGAAGACAGGTCGGCTCCTATTGGGGTATCAGGAGAAGCCCTATCCAGAGGCCAGGAAAGAGCTGTGCAGCTAGGCACTGCGACTAAAGGCTAAGTGAGCCGAATGAACCAGGAGAGTTGGACAGTACAGTCAGAGGGACTGGTAAAGAGAGCAGCAGTGCTGCTGACAAAGGAGCCAGATGGCTCTGTATTTTCAGTTGATGTTGGATATCCCTGCGTGGGCAACCGATGTCCATATGAACTTTGTATTTTATGTAATAAATACGCCTTAAAATACAGTTTGCTCTGGCACAACTCATTGGAAAAGCACCTACCACATGAGCGTAATCACCCCAATATCACAAAGGGGATACACAGATGACAGGACACTGACATACTCTCTGAACCACTGATGGGTATGACCTCTGTATCACTGATGAAGATAATAACTGGGAAATAATGGAGCTGATCACTGTGAGCATGAGAAGCATAACCAAGATGGCAGCGATGGAAATATTCTATGTGACATTTGTAGTGGCTCCATGTATCCTTAGAATATTAGCTGACACACATTTGGAACTGGACATTCTGGACCCTCTGGAACTGGACCTTCTGGAACTGGACCTTCTGGAACTGGACCTTCTGGACTCTCTGGAACTGGACCTTCTGGACCCTCTGGAACTGGACCTTCTGGACCCTCTGGAACTGGACCTTCTGGACCCTCTGGAACTGGACCTTCTGGACCCTCTGGAACTGGACCTTCTGGACCCTCTGGAACTGGACCTTCTGGACCCTCTGGAACTGGACCTTCTGGACCCTCTGGAACTGGACCTTCTGGACCCTCTGGAACTGGACCTTCTGGACCCTCTGGAACTGGACCTTCTGGAACTGGACCTTCTGGACCCTCTGGAACTGGACCTTCTGGAACTGGACCTTCTGGACCCTCTGGAACTGGACCTTCTGGATCCTCTGGAACTGGACCTTCTGGACCCTCTGAAACTGGACCTTCTGGATCCTCTGGAACTGGACCTTCTGGATCCTCTGGAACTGGACCTTCTGGATCCTCTGGAACTGGACCTTCTGGACTCTCTGGAATGGAACCCTTCTGGACTTTCTGGAAATAGATCGCCAGGGTTATCTGGAATGGGACCTTCTGGATCCTCTGGAACGGGACCTTTTGGATCCTCTGGAACTGGATCTTCAGGATCCTCTGAAACTGGACCTTCAGGATCCTCTGAAACTGGACCTTCAGGATCCTCTGGAACTGGACCTTCAGGATCCTCTGGAACTGGACCTTCAGGATCCTCTGGAACTGGACCTTCAGGATCCTCTGGAACTGGACCTTCAGGATCCTCTGGAACTGGACCTTCAGGATCCTCTGGAACTGGACCTTCAGGATCCTCTGGAACTGGACCTCCTGGATCCTCTGGAACTGGACCTTCAGGATCCTCTGGAACTGGACCTCCTGGATCCTCTGGAACTGGACCTCCTGGGTCTTATGGTACTGGAGCTTCTAGACTCTCACATCTTACTAATAAAACACCAATGCAAGACTCTATGAACTGCGCACATTCTAATCATCTAAAAATTATGTTCATTTGTAGAAAATGACTCAGAACAGAATATTGTAGAGTAGAGCTTTCTTCGTTATTATAGAAAATCCGATTACATTATTAACACACAATAAATAATCTAAATTAAATCTTGCATAGCTGAAGTAAAAGAAAAATCTAATTTAAAAGGAATTATACTTTAGTCGGTCCAATAAAAAGTTAGTTCCTTCAGTAAAGCAAAAAACATGTACAGTGTATTGGATAATAGCAACCAATAAAAAGTATGGTCCATGGGTTGTCGTACTCTATGGTGGGGCCTGTGCGGGACCAAGTCAGCATTGTTTAGAGGATTGTATTTCAATCCCTGTAGACCTATAACTATGACATCATAGTACATTGTACTTTGGCCACGCCTCCAAATAAGCCAATATGAACACAAAAACTTTATTAGTCTTTGTGAATATTCTGGGGTCCAAGAAGTGATTTTCTTTAACCAAAACTTTTTATACATTCTGACTATAAGGAAGGACACACGTTCTCTGGAGGTTATTCTTCCAACACTCCCCATTGGTTGGACTGAACATAAAAAAGGTGGTTAGTCCATGTGAATTCCCTGGTGTCGATCAAGGGCACTTTTTTGACTGAAGCATTTCCCGCACATTGAACACGAATAAGGACGCTCCCCCGTGTGAATTCTCTGGTGTTTAAGAAGGTTTCCATTTTCGTGGAAACATTTCCTGCACTCTGAACATGAATAGGGACGCTCGCCCGTGTGGCTTCTTTGGTGAACAACAAGGTCTCTTTTGTGAGTGAAACATTTCCCACACTCTGAACATAAAAAAGGACGCTCACCTGTGTGAGTTCTCTGATGTATTAGAAGGCTTCCTTTCTGAGTGAAACCTTTCCCGCACTCTGAACATGAAAAAGGACATTCTCCCGTGTGACTTCTTTGGTGAACAACAAGGTTTTTTTTCTGAATGAAACCTTTCCCGCACTCTGAACATGAAAAAGGACATTCTCCCGTGTGACTTCTTTGGTGAACAACAAGGTTTTTTTTCTGAATGAAACCTTTCCCACACTCTGAACATGAAAAAGGACATTCTCCCGTGTGAATTCTTTGGTGAACAAAAAGGTTTTTTTTCTGAATGAAACCTTTCCCGCACTCTGAACATGAAAAAGGACATTCTCCCGTGTGACTTCTTTGGTGAACAACAAGGTTTTTTTTCTGAATGAAACCTTTCCCGCACTCTGAACATGAAAAAGGACGCTCACCTGTGTGAGTTCTCTGATGTATAAGAAGGCTTCCTTTCTGAGTGAAACCTTTACCACAGTGCAAACACGAGAACGGACGCTCACCTGTGTGAATTCTTTGGTGAGTAACAAGTTCTACTTTCTGAATAAAACATCTCCCGCACTCTGAACATGAAAAGGGACGCTCACCCGTGTGAGTTCTGTGGTGATTAAGAAGGCTTCCTTTGTCGGTAAAACGTTTGCCGCACTCTGAACATGGGAAAGGACGTTCTCCTGTGTGAACTCTCTGGTGACTGATTAAGGTGCTTTTCTGATTGAAACATTTCCCACACTCTGGACATGAGTAAGTCTTATAACGTTTCTGTTGTATAGGAGGCTCTCTGATTTCTTTGGAAGAATTCCCAGACACTGTAGATGACAAGGAATGTTCTCCTGTGTGAGATCCTTCATGGTTCAAGGAAGATTCCTCGGGATTAGATGGATCTGTTGATTTATCTGTACTGTGAGATTCAAAAATAATAGTATGTGGATCATCAGAAGATTCCTCAGGATCAGAGAAATCCCATGATCTCTCCATATGATAAGTTCTATGATGTATTATTTGTGTAATGCGTTTTACTCCTGGAGAACGTTGTGTGGTGGGATTTTCTTCTGCTTTATATTCTGAAGATACCTTATTCAGGACATAGTGTCCACCTGTAGGATATCAATGTTCAAATGTTATTAGAATTCTTCATTCCTTTCATTCAGAAGTCATATACAGTATGTTGGTCTAACACTCTACAGTATCTCAGAGCTCTGGTATGGAATTGGGGGCAATCAGAACATAAAATATCAATACAAACCAGATAAAGATCCATACAAACCAGATAAAGACACAGAATCTCCTCCTCATTTGTTGGGAACATGACATTATATTGAGGAATGGAGATGGACCTTTCATATGTGTCAGGAAAGGGTTCACCCGTTGGTGGAGCTGTCGGTTCTATGGTTCGTAATACCGGTGTCCACCAGCAGGTGTCTTCTAACAGCCAGGACCTGCAGTAAAGGGTTTCACCTGCTGGTGGCACTGTTGGATCCGTGGGTCGTAGTACCGGTGGCCACCAGCGAGTGCCTTCCAGCAGTGTGGAGCCGACATTATCTCCTGCGGTCAGGCGTCACCTGAGCCTGATTGCAAAAGATATGTATAAATACCCGGCAACCCACACACACAAGTTGCCTTGGTATCTCTCCTTGGGCCCTGACCTTGCTTGCCTGTTACCTGATCCTGAGCTTGCATCCAATCCTGATCCTGAGCCTATCCTGATCCTGTCCCTCCTGTGTTGCTGTTACCTTAACTTTACCCTGTAGCCTGATCCATCCTCTCCCTGTCCTGTTTGTTCCCTGTCCCCATCTACTGATCTCCCGTTGATGACCCTGGCCTGGCTACGTTTAAGATTGCAGTACTTACCTTCCATTTGTATATAGTTATTTGTTGTTTGTGGGTCACTGTTTGGTTGGTTGTTCGCTGTTTGTATTGGAGGTGTTTATATATTGTTATCACTTATCTTAATAAAACGTTTACATTCACTTACATGCGTATTTGGTTCTCTCTGTGCAGTCCACACAGTCTGGTCTTACCAATTCCTGACAATATGGTGTACAGTATCTCCTCCTCATTTGTTGGGAACATGACATTATATTGAGGAATGGAGATGGACCTTTCATATGGCCTTCTCCAGGTCTGTCTGTCCACCTGCAAGGTGATTAATGTGGCCAGTCTCTGGGTGGAGACCAAACCTGATTTAAGCCAGCCAAGCCTGCATTCTCAGTATCTCCTCCTCATTTGTTGGGAACATGACGTTATATTGAGGAATGGAGATGGACCTTTCATATGGTGTACAGTATCTCCTCCTCATTTGTTGGGAACATGACGTTATATTGAGGAATGGAGATGGACCTTTCATATGGTATACAGTATCTCCTCCTCATTTGTTGGGAACATGACGTAATATTGAGGAATGGAGATGGACCTTCCACACAGTTTACATTATCTCCATCTTGTAAATAATTAAATACATATTTATAATTAAAGAAAAATAAAAATTTGATTTTTTGCTGCAGTTAATGTTAATTACTTACTTGTGCCTATATGTAGAGAAGATCCCTCCTGTTTACTTTTCATAATCATCTCCCCCTCCTCCATAGACTGCTGATCTCCACTCACCAACCTCTCTTCTTCTTCCTCTTTGACTTCAACTTTGATGTCTTTCGGTTCTTCGTCCTAAACCCCAAAAGGTGATAGTACAGATTTGTAAAAAAGAACAAGAAATAATATACAAGACTTATCTTGTTTAGAATACATTGTTGGATCTACATGCTCAGTCCCACCACCTACCTGATGATGGTGAGGGATGGTGTGACCTTCCTGTGTGGAATCCCGAGAATACAGACGATGGGGACATCTCTCTGGTGGGTTTCCGTTACTGGATAGAATAAACATCTGTTCTTCCTCTTTCATTTCAACTTTGAGCACTTTCAGTTCTTCAACCTAAATGCCAAAGATGAACAAACAGATTTGTAAAGAAGAACAAAAGATTATATAGAAGAAAGTCACATCATAGAGTTTAGAATAATTTAGAGGTCTACAAGCCGAGTCCCATATACCTGCAGGGCCGCTGATAGGGCAGTACAACCAGCCCTGTTCTATCGGGCCCGGGCTATATCAGCTTATCAGGGGGGCCCGGACAGCTTTATGGTGCATTTCATGCAAACCAAAAAAATAAGGCTGAATAAATGACACCCCCGTTCCTACTGGCTTAGGGAGTGTATAAATATATTTTCCTGGGCCCCTTCAGGTGAACAGAGGGGCTCAGGAGGTGGGCGCTGGGAAGGGACTATTTTTTTATTTTCGGGCGGAGGTACACAAATCTGTGCCCAGCCGCATGCTCTATAGTTCCGGCCGCTCTTCCCTGGTGCTTAGCGGAGTGATCCATACAGTGATTTACCTGCTCCGCCGCTCTTTCAAGGACTGAAATGAGACAGCTGACAGGGAGGGAACGGCAAAACTAATCCTGGCGGCGGATGGTAGCACGGCACACACTGGGCAGCACACAGTGAGTGAAGTGTTCACTGTAATTTTAGCAGCATCATCCATATCCGATTCCTCACAGTGCCTTATGATAATCATTCACACAGCACACAAGGTGCTCTAAGGCTCTATCACAGTGTGTCACGTGGCTGTTGTCTGCTGACTTTGTTACTTTATGGGTGTACTGTGTGTTACAGATTGTAGCACAGTACAGCCACAGAAGAGTCAGCACACAACAGCATGTGGTACACTGTGATAGAGCCATGGAGCACCTTGTGTGCTGTGTGAATGATTATCCTAATGCTATAAGGCCTCATGCACACAGGACGGTTTCAGGGAGGCCCCTCCTCTTGGCAGCAGCCTTTTGCCAGAAAAAAAAACGTCTGACGCTTGTAAAAGTGTCTAACGCCTGTACGAGCGTTTCGGCTCATTTACAGGCGTCAAGCACTTGGGCGTTCATTTCATTGGCGAGAACAATGATTTATAACAATGAAATTCATTAACGTTCAAGTGCTAAACGCGCCTAGTGTTAATACGCATTTAGGCACATTTACACGCGTCAAATGTTTTTTTAGCCAAAACACTGCTGCTCCTGTACGCACTGGCCCTGTTTGTTTGTTTTTACCTGCCTGTAAATGCCCCTGCCACTAAAAGATTCTAAAAGTCTATGTGTGCATAGACACAGAATAACATGGAGGGGCGTTTGGAATCAGTAAAAAAAACAAAAAAAACACCTGTGTGCATGAGGCCTAAAGATCACAAGGCACTGTAAGATGCTACTGCACACTTGTGTTGGGGGGGGGGGGGGGGGGAGAAAACCCTTTAAATACGCCATTTTAAAATGGAGCTGAGGTCATGCAAGCATGTCTTTAACACATATACACATTTCTGGCTGGAGACAGCAGCCAGGAGTGTGTGTATACTTGTAAAGGCAGCTTTCAGGTTTCATGCGCAAGTACTGTAATACGAGCCGCTCTGAAACCACCCGATTACTTCCACATTCATTGCACCATATGTCCCCCCCGCAACTTTTGAGGCAGGGTCAGAGGTGGGGCCGAGGGCGGGGTCAAAGGGGCCCCATCAGGTGGGCTGTACGGGGCCCCATGATTTCTAACAGCGGCCCTGTCTACCTGGTCATGGTGAGGGATGGTGTGATCTTCCTCAATAGACTGCTGAGCTCCACCCACCAACGTCTCTTCTTTTTCCTCTTTAATCTTCACATCGATGTCTTTCATTTCTTCATCCTAAACCCCAAAGATGACAGAAGACATTTGTAAATAGAAGCAAGAAGTTACGTAGAAGAATTTACTCTTTTAGGTTTACATCTTTATTCCCACCTACCTGATGATGGTGAGGGATGGTGAGATCTTCCTGTGTGGAATCCGGGGAATACAGAGGACGGGGACATCTCTCTGGTGGGTTCCCATTACTGGATCCATCTGTAGGAAACACAAACACTGACTGAATACATTGTTTCTATGTGTTTATCAGATGATGGGGGATCTAGGTGGACCCTCCGTACTGCTCTTTCCTTTACAATAAAGTCTCCTCTTACCCGGTGATGTGAGGGGCGGCTGATTCTCCATCATGGCGTCCATGTAGAGATCCTTGTGTCCTTCTAAATACTCCCACTCCTCCATGAAGAAATAGACAGTGACATCCTGACACCTTATAGGAACCTGACACACACAATGATACAGTCACCATCCAGACACATCCCTTGTCTGTTACTGGATAATGTCCCAGAATTCCCGGCACCGCTCACCACTCCTGTCAGCAGATCAGTGATCTTGTTGGCGACTTCTAGAATCTTCTTGGCACTGGTTACCTCTGTTGTCAGGCAGTGAGGTGGAGGTGCTGTGATGGGTGATGTCCTGTGAAGACGGCTGCTGGGTGTTCATGGATCTCCAGATGTTTCCTTCACTATTTTATAATTCTGTGTATAGAGAGAAAGTAATTATCAGTGAAGATGTTGTAGAATCCTTCTCTCCTCTCTAGATAGAACAATGTTTTCATTATAGAGACAAGGATGAAGTCACGTGACCCTCCCAGAATCCTCCTCACCTCCTACTGATCTAAATAGGACACTCTTCTCTGTCAATAGACAATAAACTGAAAATTATTTGGACTATACCAGGATGTGTAATGTCTATACTAGGGATGACCTCAAGATTCAGTCCAAAAAAAGTTTGGACCAAACCTTGACTGTTTGGATGAACAACCGAACATTTACCCTTTCGGCGGGATAAGACCATCATGTAGAGTATCTCACAAAAGTGAGTACGCCCCTCACATTTTTGTAAATATTTTATTCTGTCTTTTCATGTGAAAACACTGAAGAAATGACACTTTGCTACAATGTAAAGTAGTGAGTGTACAGCTTGTATAACAGTGTAAATTTGCTGTCCCCTCAAATAACTCAACACACAGCCATTAATGTCTAAACCGCTGGCAAAAAAAGTGAGTACACCCCTAAGAGAAAATTTCCAAATTTAGCCTAAAGTGTCAATATTTTGTGTGGCCACCATTATTTTTCAGCATTGCCCTAACCCACTTGGGCATGGAGTTGTCTCTCTGCTGTTTGGCGTATTGTAAGCGGGATACTTTGTGGCATTTGCGTAGTAATAGCTTTCTTCTGGCAACTCGACCATGCAGCCCATCTTTCTTCAAGTGCCTCCTTATTGTGCATCTTGAAACAGCCACACCACATGTTTTCAGAGAGTCCTACAGTTATTTGTGGGTTTTTCTTTGCATCCCGAACAATTTTCTTGGCAGCTGAGGCTGAAATTTTTATTGGTCTACCTGACCGTGGTTTGGTTTCAACAGAACCCCTCATTTTCCACTTCTTTATTACAGTTTGAACACTGCTGATTGGCATTCTCAATTCCTTGGATATCTTTTTATATCCCTGCTATAGAAAAGGACACAGAGGAGAGATGTGAGAGCTGCGAACCCCAGTCAATATGAAAAAGAAAAAAAAATATATGAACTAACTGCTATCATATTAGCTCATCAAGGTACCATCGTTCCCAGAGATGTGGATATATCACTATTTTAGACCCTTAATGGGACTTATGATGATGTTTCCCAAATTCTTAAGTCATTTAATGTGTGTTTTATAGAGCCTACCTTCCCCCTGATGATGACCGATACAGAGGTCAAAACGCGTTGGTGATTCTACACTTTTCAACATTCTGATATGTAACAATGTGCACAACCTTGTGTAATCTTGAATACAGACTATACTGTGGAATATGTACTGTACTAATTGGCCAGTTTTTAAATATTGTAATTCATTTTACCATGACACCTGCATATTTCTTAATAAATGTAATTCTTTTTTGCTATCATACGCCAAATTTCTAATTTTACCACACTGCTGTCTAAAGCCCCACTGGGGAAACATTTTTTATTTTTATATCCCTTTCCTGTTTTATACAGTTCAACTACCTTTTCCCGCAGATCCTTTGACACTTCATTTGAGTTGAGTTGAGTTGATTTGCTTTCCCCATGACTCCGAATCCAGAAACGTCAGTGCAGCACTGGATGAAAGATGCACGGGTCTGTCAGGAGTCCAGAAACTCATTGACCTTTTATACACACACACACACTAATTACAAGCAAACAGATCACAGGTGAGGATGGTTACCTTTAATAGCCATTCAAACCCCTTTGTGTCTACTTGTGTGCATGTCATCAGGCCAAAATCACCAGGGTATGTAAACTTTTGATCAGGGTCATTTGGGTAGTTTGTGTTGTGATTCTGATTTAAAAAGAGTAAAACACAGTTGATTGATAATAAATGGCTTCAGCCAAACACTAACCATGAGTGTAAGAAAAGTTTTTGTGTTATCATTCATATTCTCTGAAAAATGGCCAAGAAATCATAAATTCTGCCAGGGGATGTAACGCATGAGCACAACTCTATATACTATAAAACTGCCGGCAGGGCACTGGACAAACCACTGGACAAAAGGGATGTGAAATGATTTAATACAGTAATGTAATCTGTAAGGTTACAGTGTACTGTATGTGTTATGAATTTGTGGTGCTCACAGGGAACAGACCCCAGCACACAGAGGCATCGGGCGGAGGACACAGCCCGCAGACACAGCGGGGGGGGGGGGGGGGACATCGCAGGATCCTGGGGACGAGGTAAGTAACCTGCACCAGGATCCTGCAATGCAATCCCGAGTGTGGCTCTGGATTACCGCTAATGGTACCC
The DNA here is from genome assembly GCA_029206835.1 of Rana muscosa. Lineage (NCBI taxonomy): Eukaryota > Metazoa > Chordata > Amphibia > Anura > Ranidae > Rana > Rana muscosa. Next base: position 399,477,375 of record CM055123.1, on the reverse strand, counting down.
GATAGCTATTACCCTTTTGTATCACATGACCCTCCCTCCTAGATTGTAAACTCTAACGAGCAGGGCTCTCTGATTCCCCCCTGTATTGAATTTTATTGTAATTGTACTGTCTACCCTAATGTTGTAAAGTGCTGCACAAACTGTCGGTGCTAAATAAATCCTGTATAATAATAATACTAATGGTACTGAAATTAAACCCCGAGCCACGCTCGGGATTACCGCCAGGGAGGTTAATATTAGCTATAGAATGGGTGTACCATCTTGCATCTATTCTTTGCCCCCTTGCTTCACTGCCACCCCTTGTCCTGGCTCTGCTGCCTGCATGCAGAATGGGGGTCAACGACCATCTGAATGAAGCCTTAAGGGGACCCGTGCAAAAAACTGTGTGAAATCCTGACAAAATTTATACCAGACCACTCAGGTCTGTATAGCTTTTCAAGAGGGAACCCCACACAAAAATCATAAAAAAAGAGCAAGGCCCCTAAAAACAAAAAAACAAGAGGGGAAAATAACAGTGGGATTGAGGGTCACGAAAAGCATCTCAACTAGTTTTGCGGTCTATTGCCGCTTCGTCAGGAGAATATCTATAATTTGATTAACAGTTTATCAGTAACTATACAATTAGCCAAAAACAAAAGTACAGTCACACATAACAATATATACATGGGGAAAAGAGGGAAAGCTGCTTACCTAGGGACCCTTGCCAGTGATATAGATCAGTGCTTTCCAACATTTCTGTAGTCAATTTGTAAATTGACAACGCTATACAAGTACCTGTGGTGAATAAATAATAAAATAAATGCACCTCAAGATTCAGTAATGCCTGTACGCTATTTCCTAACAAGTCACCTCTCCTCTGGAACTTCCTGTCTTTACCCTACATCACTTCCTGTCCATACATGACATCACTTCCTTTTTTGTGTTCCACGCTCAGGAGTGAGATTACCATCTCGTGGAGAATTTAAATACTGCAGCCTTCATTCATAAATAGGGATGAGCCGAACACTCCCCTGTTCTGTTCGCACCAGAATCTGCGAACAGACAGAAAGTTTGCGAGAAATTTAGAACCCTATTAAATACAATGGACTCGAATGTTCGAAATCAAAAGTGCTAATTATAAAGGCTAATATGCAAGTTATTGTCCTAAAAAGGGTTTGGGGACCCGGGTCACAGATACTCTCGTTGAGCGCAGGAAAGGGTGACCCACCCCCTCGTATGTCAGACCCCGCCTACGTCATTGGCTGAGCGGACCTCATGGGGAACTTCCTCCGCAGTGTAATAAATGAATAGACCTGTTCTTCTCACGTTCCGCATCTGGTCCGCTTAGCCTTACACCTACGTCATTGGCTGAGCGGACCTGATGAGGAACTTTAGAAGGGGCGGGTCTATTCATTTAATACACTGCGGAGGAAGTTCCCCATCAGGTCCGCTCAGGCTCAGCCAATGACGTTTCGTGTGGACAGCTCTGGACATCGGATCACCGCGGGACACTGGATTTCATCACTGAAATTTTTTTATTTTTAATAAAGGACTTTCCCAACGGTGTCTGTGTTTTTTTTTACAATTTGTTACACTTTCTTTGTGAAATGGAAGGGGTACAATGTACCCCATTACCAATTCACATGGGGGGCTGGGATCTGGGGGTCCCCTTTGTTAAAGGGGTCTTCCAGATTCCGATAAGCCCCCTGCCCGCAGACCCCCACAACTACCGGGCAAGGGTTGTGGGGATGAGGCCCTTGTCTCCATCAACATGTTGACATGGTGCTTTGAGGGGTCACAGACCCCCAAAGCATCCTCCCAATGTTGAGGGCATGTGGCCTGGTACAGTTCAGGAGGGGGGCGCTCTCTCATCCCCCCTCTTTTCCTACGGCCTGCCAGGTTGCGTGCTCAGATAAAGGGTCTGGTATGGATTTTTGGGGGAACCCCACGCCATTTTTTTCTTACATTTGGGGTGGAGTTCCTCTTAAAATCCATACAAGACCTGAAGAGCCTGGTATGGATATTTGGGGGGAACCCCACGCATTTTTTTTTAAAATTTACGGTGGGGTTCCCCTTAATATTCATACCAGACCTGAAGGGCCTGGTAATTGAATTTGGGGGGACCGCCACGCATTTTTTTTTTTTTTTATCCATGACTTTTCTATGTATTGCCGGGAGCCGACAATTCATTATAGCCGCGAGTGCTTTTAAATGAATTTTTTTCCTTCAGAAATGACACTTTGTGCAGGGACAGTTCTAAGCACGGGAAACAAGCGCGACTTTACAGGCATACTATAGACCCCCCAGGTACAAAATTTAAAGGAATATTTCACTTTTATTGTTTCACTTTAAGCATTATTAAAATCACTGCTCCCGAAAAAACTGCAGTTTTTAAAACTTTTTTTTGCATTGATACATGTCCCCTGGGGCAGGACCCGGGTCCCCAAACACTTTTTAGGACAATAACTTGCATATAAGTCTTTAAAATTAGCGCTTTTGATTTCTCCCATAGACTTTTCGAATTTGCCGCGAACACCCCAAATTGTTCGCTGTTCGGCGAACGGGCGAACAGGCAATGTTCGACTCGAACTCGAAGCTCATCCCTATTCATAAAATACTGCAGTCTTCATTCATACATTAAAACTCGGCATATTTACATTTTCGGTACATTTATTATTTTTAGTTGCTTATCCTTATCCTCATGTACAAACCAAATAACAATAATAAAAAATAATCATTTTAATTTTAGTGCTATTAAACACACACACACTATATATAATTGTATATATACACAGTGCCTTGAAAAAGTATTCATACCCCTTGAAAATGTTCACATTTTGTCATGTTACAACCAAAAACGTAAAACGGAAAATTTATTACCAAATACTTACCGTAATTTTCCTTTCCTAAAAGACTCCATGGCAGACTACGTGTGGGTTAACCCCGCCTCCTCTCCACAGCTATAGGACCCCTTACCCATAAATTTGAGCTCACCTCCACAGACAGGTGTTCCGTAACTAGCCGACTCAAATTTCAACTCTCATATTTTTAATTCATGGGTGGGAACTCCGTCTGCCATGGAGTCTATCAGGAAAGGAAAATTACGGTAAGTATTTGGTAATAAATTTTCCGTTTTCCTGACAGACTCCATGGCAGACTACGTGTGGGAAATAACTAGCCAATCCACACGGGAGGGTATGCTTGCTCAAAAAAAATATTTTAATCTTTCCCGTCAACTGACAGGATTTTTCGACCAAAATTAACAGAGGAAAGGGAAGCAGGCTCAATACAATAATGAGACAAATGTATGAATAGAAGACCACGAGGCTGCCCTGCATATCACTTCAGGAGCCACGTGTCGAGCTTCTGCCCATGAGGCTGCCATGCCTCTAGTGGAATGAGCCGTCACGCCTCTGGAGGAGCTAAGCCCTTTGCCCTGTAAGCCTGTTGAATAGATTGGACGATCCAGGCTGCTATTGTTCTGGAGGAAGCCCTCTTTATTTTGTTGCTACCAGTGTGTAACAAGAACAGGTAGTTCAAGCTTCTTAAAGATGAAGTGACTCACAAATATTCTTTCAGAGTCTCACCTACCTCCAAGGGATGAACATCTGCTGATTCTGGAGAATTGAAAGTAGGAAGGACTATTTCCTGATTCTAATGAAAAACTGACTTGACTTTTGGTTTAGACCCAAGCATGGGAATAAGGACCACTCGGTCCGGGAAGAAAGTCAAAAAGGGTTCTTGACAACCCAGGAAGCTTATTTCTGAAACCCTTTTGGCTGAAGTAATGGCCACTAGAAAGGCCAGTTTGATTGATAAGTCCTTAATAGAAAGATCCTTGTTGTTGAGTGCTGAAAGAGCATCAAGGACGAGCAGAAGATCCCATTTGGGGAATCTAGGTTTCCTCTGAGGCCTGATTCTCGAAGCCCCCTGAAAGGATTGTTGAACCAGGGGATGAGTTGCCCATGATGTTCCTGAAAATGCCGATAAGGCTGAAACTTGTCAATCCGTTCCCTCAGAGTACAAAGGAAGATCCAAGCCTGATTGTAGAAAACTCAAAACGTCTTGAACTCCAGGATTTCTGAAAGATTTTCCAGCAGAAGTCATGAAGCTGACAAACCTGGTCCAGATTCTGTTGTAGGTTTTGTTCATGTTAGGCTTTCTGGAGCTCATAAGGGTAGAGATTACCCCTAAAGCACACCCAAGAGACTCTAGCGGGTCCCTGAAGCTCATCAGATTCAGGAGAGGAAACCATGGCCTGTTCGGCCAGTATGGTGCTAGTGTTATCACTTCGCCTTTCTCCAACTGAAGCCGCTGCAGGAAATGTTGCCTGATCGGAGGTGGAGGGAAGGCATATGCCTTGTTGAATTTCCATTGGCTTGTTAATGCATCTACTCCGAAGGCTTGACTGCACCAACCTCAAGTGTAGTATCTGTCTACTTTGTGATTGCAGGGGGATGCAAACAGATCCACTTCTGGATCGAAATCCAACGATAGGATCCACTTGAAGGTTTGTGGATGCAGTGACCATTCGTTGTTGTCTAGGTTGCTGCGTGACAGGAAGTCCGCTTGAATGTTCTGTTCCCCTGGAATGAAGACTGCTGTTAAGTTTGTAGATTCCTCTGAGCCCAGGTCATGATAGGTTCGACCTCTTGGAGAAGGGTGGGGCTCCGAGTGCCCCCTTGTCTCTTCACATATGCCACGGCGGTGGTATTGTCCATTTTGAGTAGGACCAACTTCCCTTTCAGAAGGTGGGAGAAGGCTTGAAGGGCGCACCATGCCGCACGCAATTCCAGAACGTTTGACCCTGGAATGTGGAGATGGGCATCCCATTTGCCCTGAGCCAGTTCTGCCCCACAATGTGCTCCCCAGCCCACATTGCTGGCATCGGATGAAACAATCATCCATTGGATGGGAGCAAGGGAGTGGCATGTTAACAAGTTTTTGTGCTGAAGCCACCAGAGAAGACTGTTCCTCATTGACTGAGTAGTCCTGATCAGCTGATTGCGATCGTCTGTCTTCCATTGCTGAAGGAATCCTGATTGAAAAGGCCGAAGCCTCCACATTGCCCATTTGACCATGGGGAACGTGGCCACCATCGTGCCGATTATCTTCAGGCACTGTGACGCCCTTAGGTTAGAGTAGTCTAGGGCTAAAGATATTCTTACCCGAATGACCGGGATTTTTTCTTCCGGAAGAGAGATGGTATTCTCTACTGTGTCGAATTGAGCTCCAAGGTAGGTTAGGCGTTGGGTCGGTTCTGGCTGACTTTTCTGTTGGTTTAAGAGCCATCCGAACTCTATCAATGTAGAGATCACTTGATCTTTGTGGATCAGCAGCTGCTGCTTGGGACAGAAGTAGCAGAACGTTCAGATAATGATACAGACGCACACCCTGTATTCTGATAAGAGACACAATTACCAACAGTACCTTGGAAAAGACCCTTGGAGAGGTCGTTAGTCCGAATGGAAGACAAATAAATTGTAAGTGCTCTCGTTCGACCTGAAATCGAAGGTATTTGTGGAATTCTTCTGCCACGGGAACATGAAAATACGCGTCCTTAACATCTATTGAGATCAACCAGTCGCCTGGTTGAACGACTTTTTGGATGGATGAGAGTGATTCCATCTTGAATTTCTCGTGCTTTATGTACCTGTTCAGGAAAGTGAGATCTATAACTGGACGCCAAGAGCCGTTCTTCTTTTGTACTAGGAAGAGGGGGAAGTATACCCCCTGGAATTCCTCGTCCTTTGGGACGGGCACCACTGCTCCTTGATCTTTCAGGGCATTCACATATGAAAGAAGAACTTGTTGTTTTTCTTCTGATTGAGGCAGTGAAGATTGCATTGGTCTGCATGGAGGGACTTTGGTGAAGGACCATGCGTGACCTGTTGAGACCGTTTTGATGGTCCAATAATCTGAGATCAAGGTCACCCAGACGTGCCGGCAGAAACGTAGGCGAGCCCCCTAGCTGACCCGCTTGGGCGGGCCCAATCTCAAAAGGACTTGGTTGGCTCGAGCCCACCGGGCGTCTGTTTCTTGCCAGATTTTTTGGAAAGATATCTGCCTATTCCAGTTCTAGCTTCTCCTAAAATCCCGTCCGGGCCTATAGGAGCGTGCCTCTCTTGAACGCTCTGTGCCGCGTTTCCGCTGAGGCCTTCTTTGGTTAAACGGACATTTGTCCTGAGGGAGGAATCCCGACTTTCCGCCTGTAGCCTTTGAAATAGCGTTATCTAGCTTGTTTCCAAACAAGGAAGTTCCTTCAAAAGGAATTTTGCACCATGCCTACTTTGAGGCAGGATCAACAAGCCAGGGGCGCAACCATAGTGCTCGTTTGGCTGTGACCGAAGATAGCATGGATCTAGCCATCAAGCGGATAAGATCAATTGAAGCTTCTCCCAAAAAGGCAATAGCCAGTTTAAGTTCTTGCACTGCTGAACTTTGTGCCAATTCCTCCGAGACACCTTTCAGATCGGAGTCAACATTTTCCACCCAGGCCTCCATTGCTTTGGAGGTTACTGCAAGGGCAAAGCTGGTTTGCATGCCGTTCCGGCCAGGCTATATATTCTTTTGAGGTCCTGGTCGATCTTCCGATCCAGACCATCTTTAAATGATACGGTGTCATCTAGCGGGAGGGTGACATGCTTCGCTAGGCGCATTACCTTAGCATGGAAACCTTCTTATCTCCCTTGCTCCATTCTTCCTCAAACACTCCTTTCAGCTCAGAGGGAAGTGGGAAATTGGAGCGTTCTTTCCCCAGTTGTTTAAACAGTTTTCTTTGTTTTTCTGGGGGGTTCAGTGGTATCCTCCAACTTCAAAGTTTCCTTCACTGCCTTGATCAGCGGAGAGACTAAAGCGTAGTCGAATCCCACCGTAGAATCATCTCCCTCCATCTCGTCTTGCGAGGAATCATGGGAGGAATCACAGAATCATCTCCCTCCATCTCGTCTTGCGAGGAATAATGGGAGGAATCATGGGGCTGGAATTGGCCGGGATCCTCCTGGGCCTCGTCAGCCAAGGAGCCAGACAAGGTGGTGGACTGGCTCCTTGTGTGGGGGGGCAACTATTTCTTTCATAGATTGCTGTACCACACGTTTCCCAAGAGACTCAAGGTTTTGATTTTCGGTCTCTTTCTCACCAACCGCTCGGGCATAACATGGGTCGCATAGCGATTTGCCCTCTGGGATTCTGGTCTTGCATCCCCAACAGGCTCTGTGGTCAGAGCGATCATCGCGGTGGTGGTGGCGGTGACTAGAGGAGGAATGGGAACATCTCCTATGTCTAGAGGGGGTATGTGAACGTCCCCTATGACGATGGGTCCTAGACGTAGTGTCGCGTCTAGACCTGGATGATGAGTGATGATGCGGCCTGGCAAGGTCCCTTTCTTGTGACCGATGAACTGAAATTGCCGGGCTGTAAGAGATAATACAGACAGAGGGAGGGGGAGGGGAGGTGGGCAGGATGTAACCGTTAGCAACCACCAGATAGGCACAAAAGACACCAACCCCCTACCCACTCCGCACATACCTTGTGCGGGAGGGCTGGCCACATGGCGGTGAGGATGAGTCCATGACGAGGGAGACAGGAATCCGTACTACACTGCCTAGACTAAGGATAAGCAAATCAATGCAAAGAAGCATGAGAAAAGAAAAAAGTTTTTTTTTTTTTTTTTTTTTAAACTGTCCCTTTAAGAGACACTAAGCATAACAAGCATACATTGCAAAATGAAGTGCTTACCCCGTCCTAGCAGTAATGAGGCTCCGGGAGGCTGTCGCTCTATGCCCACAGGCTATCCCACCTGTATAGGGCTCTTCAGCGGTTTAAATAAACCGCCGAAATGACGTCACGGCCGGTCCCGCTGCGCGCATGCGCTGAAGAAACCAGACCCACTGCGCCTGCGCGGCCCCTGACCCCTCCGCCGCATTGCGCATGCGCGGAAACCAAGCCTCGGTTTCACCGCAGTTCGCGCATGCGCAGAAGAGCGGCGGACCGAGAACCAGGAAGTAATGGCGTCCTGGGACGCAAAAAGCGTTCCACATGCCGCAACACAGGAGGAAAAGACAGGGAAAACAGGACAACAAACATAAACTTGTCTGCCATGAAGAAGATATGAAAAACAAAATCTTCAGACCTTGCCAGCCGAGGAATCCTGCGATATCCGATCCGGTACTCTGGGGCCACATCCCTTCCACCATAGGGGTATTTTTCAGCCCTGAAACCACTCGCCCGCTCATAGCTGGGCCCTGGGTGCACCGCAAGCAGTACCGATCCATCCGAGCAATCCACATCCTGGACATCGCACAGAATTGCATGATGAAGGTCCATGTGAGGAGGATAAAAAAGGAACACCTGTCTGTGGAGGTGAGCTCAAATTTATGGGTAAGGGGTCCTATAGCTGTGGAGAGGAGGCGGGGTTAACCCACACGTAGTCTGCCATGGAGTCTGTCAGGAAATGTATTTTATTGGTATTTTATGTGATAGACCAACACAAAGTGACACATAATTGTGAAGTGGAAGGAAAATTATAAATGGTTTTATTTATTTTTTACAAATAAATATGAAAAGTGTGGCGTGCATTTGTATGGCGCCCCCCTGAGTCAATACTTTGTAGAACCCCCTTTCTCTGTAATTACAGCTGCAAGTCTTTTTGGGGATGTCTCTACCAGCTTTGCACATCTAGAGAGTGACATTTTTGCCCATTCTTCTTTGTAAAATAGCTCAAGCTCTGTCAGATTGGATGGAGAGCGTCTGTGAACAGCAATTTTCAAGTCTTGTCACAGATTCTCAATTGGATTTAGGTCTGGACTGTGACTGGGCCATTCTAACACATAAATATGCTTTGATCTAAACCATTCCTTTGTTGCTCTTGCTGTATGTTTGGGGTCATTGTCCTGCTGGAAGGTGAACCTCCACCCCAGTCTCAAGTCTTTTGCAGACTCTAATGCTGCGTACACACGAGCGGAAATTCCGACAGCAAAAGTCCGATGTGAGCTTTTGGTCGGAAATTCCGACCTTGTGTAGGCTCCATCTGACTTTTTCTGTCAGAATTTCCGCCAACAAAAGATTGAGAGCAGGTTCTCTATTTTTCTGACGGAAAAAGTTCCTATTGGAAATTCTGATCGTCTGTATGCAATTCCGACGGGGGAAAAAAAACACGCATGCTCAGAATCAAGCATAAGAGCCAAACTGCCTATTGAAGTTCATTGATCTCGGCTCATCGTATGAATTTCAGACAAGATTTGTGTGACCGTGTGTATGCAACACAAGTTTGAGCCAACATTCCGTCGGAAAAAAATCCACGGTTTTCTTGTCGGAATTTCCGATCGTGTGTATGCGGCATAACATGTTTTCTTCTATGAGTGCCCTGTATTTGGCTCCATCCATCTCCCTCTCAACTCTGACCAGCTTCCCTGTCCCTGCTGAAGAAAAGCATCCCACAACATGATGCTGCCACCACCATGTTTCACAGTGGGGATGGTGGGTTCATGGTGATGTGCAGTGTTGGTTTTCCACCACACATAGCATTTTGCTTTTAGGCCAAAAAGTTCAATTTTGGTCTCATATGACCAGAGCACCTTCTTCCACATGTTTGCTGTGTCCTCCACATGGCTTCTCACAAACTGCAAATGGGACTTCTTATGGCTTTCTTTCAACAATGGCTTTCTTCTTGTCACGCTTCCATAAAGGCCAGATTTGTGGAGAAGCACGACTAAGAGTTGACCTGTGGACAGATTCTCCCACCAGAGCTGTGGATCTCTGCAGCTCCTCCAGAGTTTAAGGCACCGTATAGACTCGCCGGCCACTTTATTAGGTACACCTTGTGCTAGTACCGGGTTGGACCTTCTTTTTGCCTTCAGAAGTGGCATAATTCTTTGTGGCATAGATTCAGCAAGGTGTTGGAAACGTTCCTCAGAGATTTTGGTCCATAGTGACATAATAGCATCACACAGTTGCTGCAGATTTGTCGGCTGCACATCCATGATGCAAATCTCCCATTCCACCACATTCCAAAGGTGTTCTATTGGATGAGATCTGGTGAGTGTGGAGGCCATTGGAGTACAATGACCTGATTTGCACTTTGTGACATGGTGCATTATCCTGCTGGAAGGAGCCATCAGAAGATGGGTACACTGTAGTCATAAAGGGATGGACATGGTCAGCAACAATACTCAGGTAGGACGTGGCGTTTATACAATGCTCAATTGGTACTAAGGAGCCCAAAGTGTGCCAAGAAAATATCCCCCACACCATAACACCACCAACCTGAACTGTTGATACAAGGCAGGATGGATCCATGCTCTCATGTTGTTTAAGCCAAATTTTGACCCTAATGTCGGAATGTCCCGAGCAGTGGCGGTGCGTCCATTAAGGGCGCACGGGCGCCACCCCCTCCATCAAAGCCAACCCCCCACTATGACTAATGGATAGATTCATGCATTGCATGAATCTATCCATGGCCGCCGCTGCGACCCCCTATTCAGGAGTCCGGCCCCTTTTTGGACGCTGGGCGCCTGAATTACACTGGCAGGGGTGTATTTTTGAAGCACCTGATTAGAGCCATAGGCTCTAATAGGCTTAAAAAATGTGAACTCAGAGCGCAAAGCATTGCGCTCGGAGTCCACCCAAGTGTGTTAGAAAAGCGAATGAATATTCGCTTTTCTAACACTAAACCACCACTAAACCGCCTCTCCACCAATCAGGTAGCGCGGGTCTGATATAGTTAGAACAAATTCAGGTTTCGTTTTTAGGATACATCATTTCTCCAGAAGTAGTGAGCGTGGATCCCAATAAGATCAAAGCAGTGGTGGATTGGCCTGCCCCTAGGAACGTTAAGGAAATACGATTTCTGGGATTTGCCAACTTTTACAGAAGTTGGCAAACTTTCTCCAAGTTAATTGCTCCAATTATGCAGCTGACGAAGACGCCCTTTTTAAGGTCACCTGAGACAAATGTTTTTTTTTAGTAAACTAAAGACCCTTTTTACTTCTGCGCCAATACTGGTACATCCGGATCCCAAACTACCTTTCATCGTGGAAGTTGATGCTTCAGGTTCTGCTGTGGAACTATTCTTTCTCAATGAATTGATAAAAGATGCAGCTTCCATGTACTTTTTTCTCTCGTCTCTATAGGAAATAAGAGATTGCTAGCAATTAGGGAAGCATTTCCTGAGTGGAGGTATCTACTGGAAAGGGGTTAAGCATTCTGTAGTCCTGTAACTGTCCTCACTGATCATAAAACATTTAGAATGTATTTATTATGTCAAGAGATTGTCTTCTAGACCAGTGTTTCTCAACTCCAGTCCTCAAGGCGCCCCAACAGGTCACGTTTTCAGGCTTTCCATTATTTTGCACAGGGGATTTGATCAGTTTGACTGCCTTAGTAATTGCCACAGCTGAGGAAAATCCAGAAAACACGACCTGTTGGGGCGCCTTGAGGACTGGAGTTGAGAAACACTGTTCTAGAAAAGCACATTGGACCCTATTCTTCTTCAGGTTCAGTGTTGTTATTTTGTATCGCCCTCAGTCAAGAAATGGCAAGGCCTTCTCATAAATGTTCTTGAGGCCTCTCCCGGAAAGCCACTCTGAATGTACGATCTTGCCTCAAAAGAACTTTCTAGGGGCCACAAGTTCTAAGATCTTTTTGAATCTTCTAAAGGAGGGGTATAAATTACCCACTTCCTAATCATCCACCTAAGGACATTAACCTTGATTATAAGAATGGCTTTTGGACTCAAGGGCCTCAACTTTATGAACCTGAATCTGCTTGGGTTAGAAGCCTTCAGGTTGGTTCATGACCTGCTGGGCATTTTGGAGTTTCTAAGACAGAAGAACTTTTATCATGTTCCTTTTGGTGGTCCAGTTACAAGAAAGATGCTAAAAGCTATGTGGCCTCGTTCCTGACTTGTGCACGCAAAATGCCACCCCGATCTTCTACATTGGGGTTGCTTCAACCACTCCCTGTTCCATCAAGACCATGGGGGTCAATTTCTATGAACTTTGTGGTCGATCTTCCTCCCTCAAAAGAAATGACCTCTATCTTGGTAGTTGTTGACTCTCTCACTAAGATAGCTCTTTTTTTTTACCAGTTAACTACTTGCTTACTGGCCACTTAAACCCCCTTCCTGCCCAGGCCAATTTTCAGCTTTCAGCACGGTCACGATTTGAATGACAATTGCGCGGTCGTGCGATGTGACTCCCAAACAAAATTGACGTCCTTTTTTTCCCACAAATAGAGCTTTCTTTTGGCGGTATTTGATCACCTCTGCGGTTTTTATTTTTTGCGCTATAAACAAAAAAAAGAGCGACGATTTTGAAAAAAACACAATTTTTTTTTGCTATAATAAATATCCCATTTTTAAAAAAATATATATTTTTTTTCCTTAGTTTAGGCCGGTACGTATTCTTCTACATATTTTTGGTAAAAAAAAATCGCAATAAGCGTTTATTGATTGGTTTGCGCAAAAGTTATAGCGTCTACAAAATAGGGGATAGATTTATAGCATTTTTATTAATATTTTTTTTTTTACTAGTAATGGCGGCGATCAGCGATTTTTATTGTGACTGCGACATTATGGCGGACACATCGGACACTTTTAAAACCATTTTGGGACCATTGTCATTTTTACAGCGACCAGTGCTATAAAAAATGCATTGGTTACTGTAAAAATGACACTGACAGGGAAGGGTTTAACACTAGGGGGCGAGGAAGGGGTTAAATGTCTGCCCTGGGAGTGATTACTACTGTGTGGGGGAGGGGACTGACTGGGGGAGGTGACCGATCTGTGTTCCTATGTACAAGGGACACAGCATCGGTCTCCTCTCCCTGACAGGACGTGGATCTCTGTATTTACACACAGAGATCCACGTCCCTGCTCTGTGTACATGCCGATCACGGGTAGCTGGCGGACATCGCGGCCGCCAGGCACGCGCATCGGCATCTCAGTGATGCGCCGGGCGCGCGCGCGTCCCGCTGGCGGCGCTCGCGCGCCCCCCAGTGGCCGAAATAGCCGAGGACGTCTATTGACGTCCTCCCGAATTTTTAGATCCACATTGAGGCCGTCAATAGTCTATGGCCCGGATCTAAAGCGGTTAAGGGGAACCCACTGCTGAACCAACTGCGGAAGTGATGTCTTGGGAAATTTTTAAACTCCATGGAATGCCTGGTGGTGTAGTGTCTGACAGAGGAGAACAGTTTATTTCAAAATTCTGGAAATGTTTTTGCTCAACTTAAGGTGTAAAAATGAATCTGTCCTCTGCTTTTATCCTCAGTCTAATGGTCAGATTGAACACCAATCAAACTATAGAGCAGTACATTCAATGTTTTGTCAGTTAATTTCAGGATGACTGGGTGGACTACCTTCCTACAGCAGAACTTGCTTATAACAATTCTAAACATAGCTCCACTTCTTAAAGTCCTTTTTTCTTTAACACTGGGTACCAAACAGTTTTTATTCCTGATCTCCCTATCTTAAAGTGGCAGTAAACGTAGAACAAAGAGAGAAAAAATAAACTCTCCCTGCAAGGTAAAGGCATAATGTGCTAGTGTGCATTGCATACTAGCACATTATGATAGGCTTACTTTGAAATTAAACCCTCCAGCAGCGAACTGTCACTGCTGCAGAGGCTTCCATCTTCACCTGATCTTTCTTCCAGGTTTGCAGGCTGTGGCCAGAAGGTCTCAACCAGGGGTCAGAGCCCCAGCCAGCAGGTCTCATTCCAGGAGACAGGTCGGCTCCTATTGGGGTATCAGGAGAACCCCTATCCAGAGGCCAGGAGAGGGCTGTGCAGCTGGGCACTGTGACTAAAGGCTAAGTGAGCCGAATGAACCAGGAGAGTTGGACAGTACAGTCAGAGGGACTGGTAAAGAGAGCAGCAGTGCTGCTGACAAAGGAGCCAGATGGCTCTGTATTTTCAGTTGATGTTGGATATCCCTGCGTGGGCAACTGATGTCCTTATAAACTTTCCATTTTATGTAATAAAAATGGGCCAATAAGCCTTAAAATACAGTTTGCTCTGGCACAACTCATTGGAAAAGCACCTACCACATGAGCGTAATCACCCCAATATCACAAAGGGGATACACAGATGACATGACACTGACATACTCTCTGAGCCACTGATGGGTATGACCCCTATGTGGCATTTGTAGTGGCTCCATGTATCCTTAGAATATTAGCTGACACACATTTGGAACTGGACCTTCTGGACTCTCTGGAACTGGATCTCATGGATCCTCTTGATCTGGACCTCATGGATCCTCTGGAACTGGACCTCATGGATCATCTGGAACTGGACCTCATGGAATCATCTAGAACTATACCTTATGGAACTGGACCTTCTAGATCCTCTGGAACTGCACCTTCTGGACTCTCTGAAACTGGACCTTCTAGATCCTCTGGAACTGGACCTTCTGGACTCTCTGAAACTAGACCTTCTAGATCCTTAGGAACTGGACCTTTTGGGCTCTCTGAAACTGGACCTTCTGGACTCTCTGAAACTGGACCTTCTGGGCTCTCTGTTATAGGACCTCCTGGACTCTCTGGAAATGGATCTCCTGGGTTCTTTGAGACAGGACCTTTTGGATCCTATGGAACTGGTCCTTCTGGATCCTCTGGAACTGGACCTTCTGGATCCTCTGGAACTGGATCTTCTGGACTCTGTTATGGGACCTCCTGGACTCTCTGGAAATGGATCTCCTGGGTTCTTTGAGACAGGACCTTTTGGATCCTATGGAACTGGTCCTTCTGGATCCTCTGGAACTGGATCTTCTGGATCATCTGGAACTGGATCTTCTGGACTCTCTGTTATGGGACCTTCTGGACTCTCTGGAAATGGATCTCCTGGGTTCTCTGGAATGAGACCTTTTGGATCCTCTGGAACTAGACCTTCTTGACTCTCTGTGACTGGCCCTTCTGGATCCTCTGGAAATGGACCCCCTGGGCTTTCTGGAACTGGACCTTCTAGACTCTCACATCTCACTAATATAACACCAATGGAAGACTCTCTATGAACTGAGCACATTCCAATCACCAATCATCTAAAAAAATATGTTAATTTGTAGAAAATGACTCAGAACAGAATATTGTAGAGTAGAGCTTTCTTGTTTATTATAGAAAATCGGATTACATTATTAACACACAATAAATAATCTACATTAAATCTTGCATAGCTGAAGTAAAAGAGAAATCTTATTTAAAAATAATTATACTTTAGTCGGTCCAATAAAAAGTTAGTTCCTTCAGTAAAGCAAAAAAGATGTACAGTATATTGGATAATAGCAACCAATAAAAAGTATGGTCCATGGGTTGTCGTATTCTATGGTGGGACCTGTGTGAGTGCGGGACCAAGTCAGCATTGTTTAGAGGACCGTATTACTATAATTCAATCCCTGCAGACCTATAACTATGACATCATAGTACATTGTACTTTGGCCACGCCTCCAAATAAGCCACTATGAACACAAATCTTTAGTCTTTGTGAATATTCTGGGGTCTAAAAAGTGATTTTCTTTAACAGAAACATTTTATACATTCTGACTATAAGGAAGGACACACGTTCTCTGGAGGTTATTCTTGCCACACTCCGACTGAACATAAAAAAGGTGGTTAGTCCATGCGAATTCCTTGGTGTCGATCATGGGCAATTTCTTGACTGAAGCATTTCCCGCACTTTGAACATGAATAAGAACGTTCCCCTGTTTGACTTCTCTGGTGTATAAGAAGTTTCTCTCTCTGAGGGAAAGATTTCCTGCATTCTACACAATAATAAGGACGCTCACCCGTGTGAATTTTAAGTGTTGGAGAAGGTTTCCTTTGTTCATCAGTGTGAAGAAGTCCATCTTTCTGAATGAAAGATTTCCCGCACTTGGAACATGAAAAAGGACGCTCGCCTGGGTTAATTCTCTGGTGATTATTAAATTCGTCTTTCTGATCACAGGTTTTTCCGCACTCTGAACACGAATATGGACGCTCACCCGTGTGAATTCTCTGGTGTTTAAGAAGTTTTAATTTTTCGTGGAAACATTTTCCGCACTCTTAACATGAATAGGGACGCTTGCCCGTGTGAATTCTCTGGTGGATAACAAGGTCTCTTTTCTGAATGAAACATTTCCCGCACTCTGAACATGAAAAAGGACGCTCACCTGTGTGAGTTCTCTGATGTATAAGAAGATTTCCTTTCTGAATGAAACCTTTCCCGCACTCTGAACATGAAAAAGGACACTCACCTGTGTGAGTTCTCTGATGTATTAGAAGTCTTCCTTTCTGAGTGAAACCTTTCCTGCACACTGAACATGAAAAAGCAAATTCTCCCGTGTGACTCCTTTGGTGAACAACAAGGTCTGTTTTCCGAATGAAACCTTTCCCGCACTCTGAACATGAAAAAGGACGCTCACCTGTGTGAGTTCTCTGATGTATAAGAAGATTTCCTTTCTGAATGAAACCTTTACCACAGTGCGAACAGGAGAACGGACGCTCACCAGTGTGAATTCTTTGGTGAGTAACAAGTTTTACTTTCTGAATAAAACATCTCCCGCACTCTGAACATGAAAAGGGACGCTCACCCGTGTGAATTCTCTGGTGATTATTAAGTTCGCCTTTCTGAACAAAAGTTTTCCCGCACTCAGAACATGAAAAGGGACGCTCGCCCGTGTGAGTTCTGTGGTGTAGAAGAAGGTTTCCTTTGTCAGTAAAACGTTTGCCGCAGTCAGAACATGGGAAAGGACGCTCTCCTGTGTGAACGTTCTGGTGACGGATTAAGTGGCATTTCTGATTGAAACATTTCCCACACTCTGGACATGAGTAAGTCTTATAACGTTTCTGTTGTATAGAAGGCTCTCCAGTTTCTTTCAAAGCTTTCCCAGACACTGTGGATGACAAGGAATGTTCTCCTGTGTGAGATCCTTCATGGTTCAAGGAAGATTCCTCGGGATTAGATGGATCTGTTGATTTATCTGTACTGTGAGATTCAAAAATAATAGTATGTGGATCATCAGAAGATTCCTCAGGATCAGAGAAATCCCATGATCTCTCCATATGATAAGTTCTATGATGTATTATTTGTGTAATGCGTTTTACTCCTGGAGAACGTTGTGTGGTGGGATTTTCTTCTGCTTTATATTCTGAAGATACGTTATTCAGGACATAGTGTCCACCTGTAGGAAATCAATGGTCAAATGTTATTAGAATTCTTCATTCCTTTCATTCAGAAGTCATATACAGTATGTTGGTCTAACACTCTACAGTATCTCAGAGCTCTGGCATGGAATTGGGGGCAATCAGAACATAAAGTATCAATACAAACCAGATAAAGATCAATACAAACCAGATAAAGATCCATACAAACCAGATAAAGATAAATACAAACCTGATAAAGATCAATACAAACCAGATAAAGATCAATACAAACCAGATAAGATAAATACAAACCTGATAAAGATCAATACAAACCAGATAAAGATCAATACAAACCAGATAAAGATAAATACAAACCAGATAAAGATCAATACAAACCTGATGAAGATCAATACAAACCAGATAAGATAAATACAAACCTGATAAAGATCCATACAAACCAGATAAAGATCCATACAAATCAGATAAAGATCCATACAAATCAGATAAAGATCCATACAAACCAGATAAAGATCAACACAAACCAGATAAAGATCAACACAAACCAGATAAAGATAAATACAAACCTGATAAAGATCAATACAAACCAGATAAAGATCAACACAAACCAGATAAAGATAAATAGAAAAACATGATAAAGATCAATACAAACCAGATAAAGATCCATACAAACCAGATAAAGATAAATACAACTAAAATGCAGCGCTAAAAAACTGAATTGCACCAAGTGAAATGTGTCAAAGTGCTCAGTGTAAAACATAATTGATTAAGTCCACATAAAGTCAGTTCAAAGACCGTGGAATGTGATGTTCAGAACCAGACGTGTGACAATATCGGTCATCTCATAAACCTTCAGACAAAGGAGTAAGGGAGAATACTCTTACCGGAACTGATGGATCTACTTATTAGGCAGATCGTTAAAGCATATGAAATCCCAATGGCAAGTCGCATCAGCTGGCAGGAAGACTCTGGATGTTCCACACGAATTGCAGATGGTCGTTCGTTGCAAGATAATCCCAACGTTGAAGAAACTCTGGATTCACTGTGGTCTTCAAGTGATGACAAAATGACCTCCAATCTAGGAATCCCTTTCAGGACTGAAGGATTGGTATGATGGAAAAAACCTCCAAGCAGCAACTCAATCACCCACAATCATGAAAGAAAGGGAAAATAAAGAGGTGCCCCAATGGTGCGGGAAAATGTGGGATTATTGGAAAACCGCCAAAATTTTAAAAGTGATCACAGTACAAAGGATAAAAAAGGGCAATAAGTGGAGTGGTGAACCAAGTCCGACGCGTTTCGTACACAAGTACTTCAACTGGGGCATCAACCAGCTACCACAAATTCCCACCTCTTTATTTTTCCTTTCTTTCATGATTGTGGGTGATGGAGTTGCTGTTTGGAGTTTTTTTCCATCATACCATCCTTCAGTCCTGAAAAGGATTCCTAGATTGGAGGTCATTTTGTCATCACTTGAAGACCACAGGGATATCCTGTGAATCCAGAGTTTCTTCCACGTTGGGATTATCTTGCAACGAACGACCATCTGCGATTCGTGTGGTACATCCAGAGTCTTCCTGCCAGCTGATGCGACTTGCCATTGGGATTTCATACGCTTTAACGATCTGCCTAATAAGTCGATCCATCAGTTCCGGTCAAGCCCTGTACACACAATCGGTTTTACCGATGAAAACAGTCCGATGGACTTTTTTCATAAACACAGAGATCCACATCCTGTCAGGGAGAGGAGACCGATGCTGTGTCCCTTGTACATAGGGACACAGATCGGTCACCTCCCCCAGTCAGTCCCCTCCCCCCACAGTAAGAATAATTCATAGGGAATACATTTAACCCCTTCCTCGCCCCCATTTGTTATAACCCCTTCCCTGCCAGTCACATTTATACAGTAATCAGTGCATATTTATAGCACTGTTCGCTGTATAAAAGTGAATGGTCCCAAAAATGTGTCAAAAGTGTCCGATGTGTCCGCTGCAATATCGCAGTCCTGACAAAAATCGCAGATAACCGGCATTACTAGTAAAAAAATAAAATAATAAAAAATAATGTCAGAATTCTATCCCCTATTTTGTAGAAGCTATAACTTTTGCGCAAACCAATCACTATACGCTTATTGCGATTTTTTTTTTACCAAAAATATGTAGAAGAATACGTATCGTCCTAAACTGAGAAAAAATATATATTTTTAAAAAAAAAATTGGGATATTTATTATAGCAAATAGTAAAAAATAGTGTGTTTTTTTCAAAATTGTCGCTCTTTTTTGTTTATAGCGCAAAAAATAAAAACCGCAGAGATGATCAAACACCACCAAAAGAAAAATGCAAGTTAGACTTACCGGTAACTTGTTTTCCAATAGGCTTTCAGGACAGCACCCGAGAGATCATGGCTCCTCCTCCTACAGGAAACACCTCATCAATTAAGTCTTTAATTGGAGGCCTCCACGTTGCTTCCATCAGTTGTTTGTAGAGAACCTCCAGCCCCAGCTGCAACACATAAGCGACAGTTATTACATAGTATTACAGCCACAGCATAAAAAAAGGGCGGGATCCTGCTGTCCTGAAAGCCTATTGGAAAACAAGTTACCGGTAAGTCTAACTTGCATTTTTCCAAAACGTCTTTCAGGACAGCACCCGAGAGGATAATCGAGACTTACCCCATTTAGGGTGGGACAACAGCCTAAAAGACTTTCCTTCCGAAAGCCTGGTCCCCAGCCGTCATGAGATCTAATCTATAATGACAAAAGGGAACTGACATCTGCAAGATTGTATTGGTTTAACAGTCACCACATCCCAAAAATTAAGTAAAAAACAAAAAACCCCCTCAGAGGTGGGACTTTAAAAGTGACTGCAAAACACACAAAGTATATTGAAATTGTATAAATTTAATAAATAAGTACAAAAAGGACAAATGAATATAAATCACATGAATTGTGTACAAGTCCAGAAAATTGGTTGCGTGGGTAAGGAGAAAAATTGAAACATTGATAGTCAAACCCGACAGCTGTTTCGGTTACGCCCTTCTTCGGGGGAATTGTAGACATACAGTTCAATAAGACAGACAAACTCTGTTGAATACATAATATAGTACAGATAAATATCACGATGTATGCATATACATACATTACAAACAGTCATATAAAAAAAAAAAATATATATATATATTAAATAAATATATGCTTACAGTAATCTATCCAAAGAGAAATTAATATTTGGTGCACCGGGGGACCACATGCACGGCAGTAAATGTGGGGTGAAAAAAGAGAACACCCCACCAATGAGGGGGCTCCAAGATCGATGGGGTCCAATATCCCAACAACGGGGGTCCCCAGGCGACGACACGCAGACAGGCCAGAGAGAGACCGAGGAATCCGGTAAGGTAATTATCTAAAAGACAAATTTATGAAGGGTGGGAGGCAGAAGGGGGAAATCACATTAGTGAGTCCCTAATATGTAGTAAAGTCCCCAAAAAAAAAAAAAAAAAAGCCCTATAAACCCTAACTTAAGTCCCATATATAGATAGTGTGAATTCATCCATTACATGTATAATGTGTGTCCAAGGAAACCTACCAGTATGGAAAAGTATTCCAGATCAGGGAGGTGTCTGGTGGAAACTTGAAACGGCTTCAAAAGTAGAGGGAGTCCTCAATACAAAAATTGCATCCAATATGCACTATTGTAGTGATGAAGCAAATATGTGCATCGTTTCAATCTGATTTAAATCCAGAGAATCTAAAGGGTAATATGGATGGAAAAACAGGGGACAATAGGTAGATATAGCATTAAATTTGTCCAAGGTAAATAAACAAAATACAAAGTTTCAAGGAACTGTCCTATAAGAGTTTACCTGTAAGGATCCCGGGTGTCCCAATGATCGCTGCGTGAGGTACCTCGTGTGGACTCCGACTGGTCCTTGAGAGCTTTAAATGGTGTCTCAAAGACATCTGCGCATGCGTCAGAAAGCGCCGGTAAACGACGCAGACGTAGTGACGTCAGTGCGCTATCCGTCGCGTACCTATGACGCTCCGGACGGGCACATAGAGAAATAGACGTTAATGAACAGGAATGTGAGATGTCTCTCTATACAGAGAGTGTGCCGCAGTATGTCTGAAAGGAACACATAGGTATAGCTGTATAATCCCTGCCATTCCGTGCCAAAGAGAGTACCCGTGTATATAATGAGACCCGACAGCAGGGAGGAGGAAGAAGAAGGATTAATATTATTATAAATATACTAGGAGTTATATATCTCTATATTATATTGAGACTCCATGTTATCCAAAATTTTACTTTAAATAAACTCTTCAATCTATATATGAATTATATATTGAAAGTTATTAAAAATAAAAAAGTAAAGATGTAAAAAAATGGAAAGAAGAGAGTTAAATAATAATAATCAGTCATAATTCAAAGAGAATTGGAGCAATATCATTCATTGTTTACATGGAAAATGATCTTTACATTCATATTCCATGGAGAAATTGTATATCGACTATAACATTATATCTATTAGAAATTACATAACAATAATAATCAAATAGATGAAAGCCTCCCTCTGATACAATGGATGTTTGTTAATATAGTAAAAAGGCACATATAGGGCAGGCAGGTTCCCAGTGTCGAATCCAGAGGTTAAAGTCGCCAATAGGGGGCCCCCCGCGCGGCATCCGCCCAAAGACCGTCCCAAGTGGCGGTAATAGGCAGATGACGCGCGCCGACGCATAAATGCAAATAAATGGGGGGAAAAAAAAAAAGAGGGGAGTCCATTGATGGTAAGAGATACATTGTCTCACCTGTACTTCTATTCTTCCCACCCCCCTGAGGAGAAACCCTCAAGAAAAGGACGATAACTTATAAGATCGTTCAATCCTGGAGGCATGGTGGCATTTAGGGTAAAGATCCATCTAGTCTCTCTTTGTAGGAGAGTTCTGTTCCAATCTCCTCCTCTGTTGCTAGGGTGTACCCTGTCCAGAATTAAGAATTTTATTCTGGGAATTCTACTATTATGGATATCTTTTATATGGCGTCCAAGGGGAAGGTCTGGGTCACATTTCTTCATACAGGTGATATGTCTAGCCGCTCTCTTGAAGAATGGCTGTTTGGTTTTGCCAATGTAGAATGATCCACATTGGCATGTGAGTAGATAAACTTCTCCTTCCGTTTTGCAGTTCGCAAAATGAATGGGTTTGAAGATTTTGCCATTAGGTAGTGATGCTTTTTCATCAATGTTCATATATTGGCATAGATTGCAACCTCCACATCGGTATGTGCCAGGTCGCCTACATGGGTCAACCCGGAATTCACCCGTGTATTCACTCTGTATTAGGTTATCCTTTATTGAATCTGCCTTCCGATAGGTAATTGCCGGTTGAGCCGGCACAAAGGAGGCTAGAGAGGGATCGATCTGCAAAAGATGCCAGTATTTGGAAATAATTTTTCTAATCTGTTCACTTTGTCTATTAAATTTGGTAATGATCCGTATAGTATTAGAATCAAAATTGTCGGGTTTGATGCTGGGTTGTTTTTTTGTTAGAAGTTGATCCCTAGATTTTAGGGTAGCCCTTCTAAAAGATTTTTTAAGGCTATTAAGAGAGTAGCCTCGTATCAAAAGGCGGTCTCTGAGGGCATTTGCTTCATTCTGAAACGTAGCATCATTCGTACAGTTTCGGCGTAGCCGTAAATATTGTCCGTATGGAATTGATTTTACTAACGATGTAGGATGTGCACTCCCCGCATGTAGTATAGAATTGCATGCTGTATCTTTGCGATATAGTGCACTTGTTAGTTTACCATTTGTGTCCTTAAGTATAGTGATATCTAAAAAATTAACGGACGTCTCACTATACGTCATGGTGAATGTAAGGTTGTAGGAGTTATCATTCATAGCATCCAAGCAGGACAACAATAGTTCTGGAGTGCCTATCCAGACGATAAAGATATCGTCGATGTAGCGACTCCAGTTGACAATATATTCAGTCATAGGCAAAAGGCTCTCTTCAGATAGAAAATTCTGTTCCCACTCCCCCAGATACAGGTTAGCGTAGGATGGGGCGCAACAAGTCCCCATTGCCACGCCCTGTATCTGGAGGTAGTGGGACCCATCAAACGAAAAGGCATTGCAGGTAAGAATATGTTCAAGAGCAGAAAGCAAAAATAAATCGAAAGAACGATTATCACGGGAACCTGCCTGCCCTATATGTGCCTTTTTACTATATTAACAAACATCCATTGTATCAGAGGGAGGCTTTCATCTATTTGATTATTATTGTTATGTAATTTCTAATAGATATAATGTTATAGTCGATATACAATTTCTCCATGGAATATGAATGTAAAGATCATTTTCCATGTAAACAATGAATGATATTGCTCCAATTCTCTTTGAATTATGACTGATTATTATTATTTAACTATCTTCTTTCCATTTTTTCACATCTTTACTTTTTTATTTTTAATAACTTTCAATATATAATTCATATTTAGATTGAAGAGTTTATTTAAAGTAAAATTTTGGATAACATGGAGTCTCAATATAATATAGAGATATATAACTCCTAGTATATTTATAATAATATTAATCCTTCTTCTTCCTCCTCCCTGCTGTCGGGTCTCATTATATACACGGGTACTCTCTTTGGCACGGAATGGCAGGGATTATACAGCTATACCTATGTGTTCCTTTCAGACATACTGCGGCACACTCTCTGTATAGAGAGACATCTCACATTCCTGTTCATTAACGTCTATTTCTCTATGTGCCCGTCCGGAGCGTCATAGGTACGCGACGGATAGCGCACTGACGTCACTACGTCTGCGTCGTTTACCGGCGCTTTCTGACGCATGCGCAGATGTCTTTGAGACACCATTTAAAGCTCTCAAGGACCAGTCGGAGTCCACACGAGGTACCTCACGCAGCGATCATTGGGACACCCGGGATCCTTACAGGTAAACTCTTATAGGACAGTTCCTTGAAACTTTGTATTTTGTTTATTTACCTTGGACAAATTTAATGCTATATCTACCTATTGTCCCCTGTTTTTCCATCCATATTACCCTTTAGATTCTCTGGATTTAAATCAGATTGAAACGATGCACATATTTGCTTCATCACTACAATAGTGCATATTGGATGCAATTTTTGTATTGAGGACTCCCTCTACTTTTGAAGCCGTTTCAAGTTTCCACCAGACACCTCCCTGATCTGGAATACTTTTCCATACTGGTAGGTTTCCTTGGACACACATTATACATGTAATGGATGAATTCACACTATCTATATATGGGACTTAAGTTAGGGTTTATAGGGCTTCTTTTTTTTTTTTTTTGGGGACTTTACTACATATTAGGGACTCACTAATGTGATTTCCCCCTTCTGCCTCCCACCCTTCATAAATTTGTCTTTTAGATAATTACCTTACCGGATTCCTCGGTCTCTCTCTGGCCTGTCTGCGTGTCGTCGCCTGGGGACCCCCGTTGTTGGGATATTGGACCCCATCGATCTTGGAGCCCCCTCATTGGTGGGGTGTTCTCTTTTTTCACCCCACATTTACTGCCGTGCATGTGGTCCCCCGGTGCACCAAATATTAATTTCTCTTTGGATAGATTACTGTAAGCATATATTTATTTAATATATATATATATATTTTTTTTATATGACTGTTTGTAATGTATGTATATGCATACATCGTGATATTTATCTGTACTATATTATGTATTCAACAGAGTTTGTCTGTCTTATTGAACTGTATGTCTACAATTCCCCCGAAGAAGGGCGTAACCGAAACAGCTGTCGGGTTTGACTATCAATGTTTCAATTTTTCTCCTTACCCACGCAACCAATTTTCTGGACTTGTACACAATTCATGTGATTTATATTCATTTGTCCTTTTTGTACTTATTTATTAAATTTATACAATTTCAATATACTTTGTGTGTTTTGCAGTCACTTTTAAAGTCCCACCTCTGAGGGGGTTGTTTAATCTATAATGACGGGCAAAGGTCGTCAGACTTGTCCATGTAGCTGCCTTACAGATTTGTTCGGGGGTGGCACCAGCTTTTTCTGCCCAACTCACCGCCAAAGCTCTAGTAGAATGAGCCCTGATACTTACTGGACTCTCCTGGCCTGTAAGGGAATAGGCGTCTGAGATAGCCATTCTCAACCATCTGGCAATGGTTCCTCTAGAAGCTTGTCTTCCTTTTTTATTTCCGGAAAATAAAATGAATAGTGCGTCTGAACGCCTAAAGTCTTTAGTAGCTTCCAGGTAACTTAAGACTGCTCTTTTAACATCCAGGGTATGGAATTCTTCTTCCTTCTTACCCAACGGATTAGAACAAAACGTAGGAAGTATTATCTCCTGGGTTCTATTTTGAACTGAGGCAACCTTTGGTAAAAAGTTAGGATCCATCTTCAGCACAATTCTGTCTGAAAAAATAGAAAAAAATGGCTCCCTGATAGATAAAGCTTGCAGCTCACTGATCCTTCGAGCTGTTGTAATAGCTACTAGAAAAATTGTTTTTAAAGTAATTAGCTTCAGGGAGGTTAAATTAAGAGGTTCGAAAGGTTCCCTGGTCAGGGCCTGTAGAACGACTGATAAGTCCCATGACGGACAGTTTTTGATCATCACTATCGGTCTAGCCCGAGTGAGGGCTTTAAAGAATCTGTTTACTAGGGGTTCTGATGAAATAGATTTCTCAAAATATACCCCCAGTGCGGCAACCTGAACTTTTAGGGTACTGATCGCTAGGCCCTTATCTGCTCCTTCTTGCAGAAATTCCAAGATAGAAGAAATCTGCTTTAATGGTCTGCCGGATGCAGTGCACCAAGAGTTAAAGACTTTCCAGACTTTGTGATATATTGCTCTGGTAACATTCTTTCTGCTAGATAGGAGGGTAGCCACCAACCTATCCGAGAATCCTTTTCTCCTTAAGAGCTGCTCCTCAGAAGCCAGGCTGTGAGTTTTAGCTTTTCTACTTCTTGGTGAAACAGCGGACCTTGTAACAGAAGGTCTTGTCTCAAGGGAAGATGCCAGTATGGTTTGATCTGCATCTGTAGAAGAGCTGAAAACCAAGGCCTCTTGGGCCAGAAGGGAGTGATGAGGATTACTGTCGTATCCTCCTTCCGGATTTTTGTTATGACCTGCAGAATCAGCTGAAAAGGAGGGAAGGCGTAGCTGAGGTGAAAATTCCAACTGTGCGCCAGAGCATCTACCCCCAGAGATGACTCGTTCCTGTTCAGGGAAAAAAAGCAAGATATTTGTGTATTTTCCTGAGTCGTCCCCATTTCTTCACTATTAGATTGAAGACATCTGGATTCAATTGCCACTCCGCTTCGTACACCTGGTTCCTGCTGAGGAAATCCGCTATCCTGTTTAGGGTCCCTTTTAGATGGACCGCGGACAAGGATTGAGTATGGAGCTCTGCCCAATTTAGAATGCTCTCTGCTAGGCCTTGAAGTATTCTGCTTCTGGTGCCCCCTTGTCGGTTTATGTAAGCCACCGCCGTGGCGTTGTCCGACAGAATTTGTGTATGTCGCCCTTGGACTTCTTCTGCAAAGAACAATAAGGCCATTTCTATCGCCTTTAGTTCCCTCCAGTTTGAAGATCTCAGTGCTTCCCTTGTGGGCCAAGATCCCTGAGCCCAACGACCGCTCATGTGAGCCCCCCAACCCCAGGAGCTGGCATCGGTTGTTAGCCTTACCTGGGTTGGAAAGGACCATAACAGGCCTGCTGAGAGTCTTGCCTGGTTCTTCCACCACCAGAGACTCCTCTTTACTTTGGTGGGGATCTTCACCAGTGAATCTAGTGAATTCTGCTGGCGATCCCAGATTTTTAACAGAAACTTTTGCAGTGGCCTGAAATGGAGCTTTGCCCATTGTACTGCCGGTATGGAAGAGGTCAGGGTTCCTAATGCTGACATGACCCTCCTGATGGACAGAAGCTGACTGGTTTGTAAGAGTGACACAACCTTTAACAGCTTTTCCCGTTTTTCTTCTGGGAGAAAAATCTTTTGCTCCACAGAGTTGATACGGAAACCCAGGAATAACACCTCCTGAGAGGGAATCAGATTGGACTTTTGGAGGTTTAGTATCCATCCGATGGATTCTAGGTGAGCACGTGCTCTGTCCAAGTTTCTCTGAAGTCCATCTCTGGTTTGGGCAAACAGTAGCAGGTCGTCTAGATAAGGAATCACTGAAATTCCCTCTAGACGCAAGGGTGCTAGAGCTTCGGCCATTACCTTCGTGAACACCCTTGGAGAAGATGACAGGCCGAATGGAAGAGCTCTGAATTGCAGGTGTACCACCTTCTTCCCTTCTCTCAGTGCTAACCTCAGATATCTCTGAGATCTGGCAGCAATAGGAATGTGGAGGTATGCGTCCTGCAAATCTATTGACGCCATGAAGCATCCTTGACTCAGGAGGCTTCTTACTGAGAAAATGGAATCCATCCGAAATCTTTTGTATTCTACTGACAAATTCAGCATTTTTAGATTTAGGATGAGGCGGTACTTTCCTGAAGGTTTCTGTACAAGGAAAACGTGAGAATAGAACCCCTGGAAGAACTCCTTTGTTAGAACCGGAACAATGACTCTCTGGGATATCAGTTCCTGAATTAAGGATTTCATGGCGAGTGCCTTGACCGGATCCCTCGGGACGTTTGTCACTAGGAATCTCTTTGGGGGTTCTTCCGTGAATTCCACCACATATCCTTGGGAGAGCATGTTTACAATATACTGATTTGTAGTGAAGTCTCTCCACTGGGGAATGAACTTCTGGAGTCTTCCCCCTACTTGGGGTGGATTGTCACTGCGGCTTTCCGGGGGTCGCAGGAGGATGGAAGAGCACTCCACTCCTACCTTTTGGTTTCTGGGAAGACCACTGCTTCCTTTTGGTTTGCGTTTTTCCTTCCTGTTGTCCTTTTTGGGGACGAAAAAAACGCTTACGGGTCTGTACCTGTTGTTTTTTGACCAGAAACGCCTTCTTTTTGTCAGCTGTACGGTCAAGAATGGACTCCAGCTCAGAACCAAATAGCAAATCCCCTGCAAAGGGAATGCTACACAGTCTATTTTTAGATGCAGCATCTCCTGGCCAAGTTTTAAGCCACAAGGCTCTCCTAGCAGAATTGGTCAAAGCCGCTGACCTGGCTGACATGCGAATGGATTCTGCTGAAGCATCCGCAATATATGATACTGCTGCAGAAAGCGTTGTAAATGAGTCCAGAATCTCCTGTTTTGGAGAATCCGCCGTAACATGGGCCTTCATCTGGTTAATCCAGTGTTCTAAATTCCTAGCGACACAGGTTGTT
The DNA here is from genome assembly GCA_029206835.1 of Rana muscosa. Classification (NCBI taxonomy): domain Eukaryota; kingdom Metazoa; phylum Chordata; class Amphibia; order Anura; family Ranidae; genus Rana; species Rana muscosa. The sequence goes on along the minus strand of CM055123.1, from coordinate 399,448,950 downwards.
GCCATTGCTGGTTTTAGATTGTTCATCACAGACTGCCAAGCCCTTTTAAGAAGCAAATCCATTCTTTTGTCCATGGGCTCCTTTAACATGCCCATGTCCTCAAAGGCAAGGTCAGTTGATTTTGAGACCTGTGAAAAAGCAGAGTCCAGTTTTGGAACCTTGTTCCAGATGGAATCCGGGTTGTCCTCAAATGGAAATCTTCTCTTATGAGACCGGGAAAAAAAATGGCTTTTTCTCAGGTTCCAACCACTCTTTTTTAATCATGTCCGAGATTATTGAATGGACTGGAAAAACACGGCTTTTTGGATCACCCAAACCTGCATACATGCGGTCATGTAGGGAGAGCTCCTTCTTTTCCTCTTCAATCCCCAAAGTCGCATGGATTACTTTTAAAAGTCCTGCGACTTCTTCAAGCGACATCTTGTACTTAGAAGCGCTCTCTGCTTCATTTTCTTCCTCCTCAGAGTCTGTTCCATCCGGAGCAAGGGAAGCAGATTCTTGGGAAGCGTCTATCGGACCTCCCAATAATATTTGAGAGCCGTCTTGGGGTTCTGAAGAAGGCTGAGGAGCCCTAGGTTCCCTTGAAGGGCCTGGTTCTTCTCTTAGGTTTGACCTAAAAGCTTGAAAGGTGGCACGGAGTTCATCCTTAATTGTAGATACTAGATCGCCACAAAAGGATGGAGACTCTTCCCTGACTACATTTGCAGTGCAATCTGCACAAAGTGACTTGGTCCAAGCCTCGCTTAACTTTTCCTTGCAGACAGGGCACCTTCTCTTCACTGGTTGAGCAGAACTTTTGGCCTGCACAAACAGAAAAGAAAAAAACCAGGGACCACGCTAAGAAAAAACTGTTACACAGTACAAATCAATACACCCAGGTGCACATAGGAAAAAACACTTTCACTTCCTTGTGCCCCGCAAGCCATGCACCACCACCACCACCACCTTTTACAAAAAGACCCCTAGATATTATGCAGACATGCTAAATCACCAGCCACTGCACCACCAGGGAGATGGGGGGTGGGGGAGATGGAGGGGGGAGAAGGGTGAATACCCCCCCCTCTACAGGAGAAAGCGGCCCAGTGTAAAATAGGACACAGTCCCTTACCTTAGCCTTGCTGGTGCCTTGGCTTGCCCCCTTATCCGCTGCATCGCTATCCATAGCTGTCTGCGGATGCGTGGTGAAGAAAAACGCTGGTTCCAGATTCGAAAACGCCGCCGCGCTGACCTGGAACCGGAACTTTAAGGCACCAGGTGACCCTGCCCTCTCCCTCTGCGCTTTGCGGCCGGAAATAACGCGCGCGCCGACCCGGAAGTGCTGCCTCTTCCCATACAGGACTTGGCCGAGGCTCTCCTCGGCCACCAGAACAACGGCGGCCGCCGCAAAGCTCCACGCTGCTTTCGCCAGCGGTCGGTGAGAATACAGCAACCACCGCTCTGAAGAAAAAGGAGGCAGCCCTCCCGGGCTGTACAGGCTCTCCCCGAGCACGGAAGAGGGAGAGGGAGCCCACGGGACCGTCCATGCTAGGAGGTAAGTGGGAGGATCACTCTCCTAGAAAAAAGACTGATTGAGAACCTTGTCTCCCAGGAAAGCCCTGAGAGATCGTGGCTCTCACCAGAGGTGTTCCTCCGGCTGGAGGAAACACAAAAAACTGATGGAAGCAACGTGGAGGCCTCCAATTAAAGACTTAATTGATGAGGTGTTTCCTGTAGGAGGAGGAGCCATGATCTCTCGGGTGCTGTCCTGAAAGACGTTTTGGAAAGCTTTATTTGTGGGAAAAAAAGGACGTCAATTTTGTTTGGGAGCCACGTCGCATGACTGCGCAATTTTTATTCAAAGCGTGACAGTGCCGAAAGCTATAATTTCGCCTGGGCAGGAAGGGGGTATATGTGCCCAATAAGCAAGTGGTTAATAAAACGTTTATATTCACTTAAATGCGTTTTTGGTTCTCTCTGTGCAGTCCACACAGTCTGCTCTTACCAATTCCTGACACTATGGTGTACAGGATCTCCTCCTCATTTGTTGGGAACATGACGTTGTATTGAGGAATGGAGATGGACCTTTCATATGGTGTACAGTATCTCCTCCTCATTTGTTGGGAACATGACGTTGTATTGAGGAATGGAGATGGACCTTTCATATGGTGTACAGTATCTCCTCCTCATTTGTTGGGAACATGACGTTATATTGAGGAATGGAGATGGACCTTTCATATGGTGTACAGTATCTCCTCCTCATTTGTTGGGAACATGACGTTATATTGAGGAATGGAGATGGACCTTTCATATGGTGTACAGTATCTCCCCCTCATTTGTTGGGAACATGACGTTATATTGAGGAATGGAGATGGACCTTTCATATGGTGTACAGTATCTCCTCCTCATTTGTTGGGAACATGACATTATATTGAGGAATGGAGATGGACCTTTCGTAGGATGTACAGTACAGTGTTAATTTCGTCAACGAAAATGTTTTCGTCAACGGCAATTTTAAAGTGACAAAAACGGACCGAAAAGTACAGCACGTTTTCGTCTTCTGTTTAAAACTATGAGGAAAATTTGATCCGTTTTCGTTATCGGACGACAACGAGTTGAAAATGGCAAGGAGGGACCTTTAACAACTTACGGAGCTCCGCCTACTTACGCAATCCGCGCGCCCAGCGACACCGTAAGAAGAGTCCGACGCCAGTGGTGAGGCGAGGCCGCCCGCGTGAGGACACAGAGAAAGCACTCCGAGTCTCCAGACAGAGTCCCGCTCCCGACTACTCCGACTCCTCTGACGCCGCGCCCGCCACCCCTCTCCCACCCAGAGAGGCAGAGAAAACTTTGGTTCGTCAGCTGAGACCGTGTCCGTGAGACGACGACGAGCAGAGTACAGACATCACTCAGCACTTCGGCAGTCAGAGCTACACAAATTGTGGTGGTACGTACAACAGGCCCGAGGCCTCCCCCCTCCCCTCACTCACTAGTTAGTAGTACTACTACCCTGACCACCTGTTGTGTGCCTGTGAATGAAATTCCAGTCAGTGCTTCAGGCCTCCTCTGCTCTGCTGCTCTGCTGCTCTGACACTGACAGCAGGCAGTGGCATTGGCATCCATTCCAGGCCTTTTTGCAAAATATGTCTCACTGTCGATTATAGGCCATCCCCTCAGAGTCAGACCACCATCCACTGCATCCAGGCTCCAGGCAGAATGTGTACTGTACTGACTGCATGCCATTTATTTCCTAATTTCACAGACCTACTCTACTCAGAGACCACCGTCGAGAGAGCACTGGACTGCCACGTACAGGCTTCCATCCATCCAGTTCCTCCCCCCCACCGTACAATCCAAGACTTCAAAGTCCAAACTATTACTATACCGGAATGTCGACTGTGATTATCACTGGTACAAAGAGAAGAGAAGATCTATGGCTGTATTTTACATTTGATGTTAAGGGCAACAAGACTCTTTGCAAACCATGTGGAGCGACACTCGCTGGTAAAAATACAACAAACTTGAAGCGTCATTTGCGGACAACTCATCCTGAAATTCATAAAAAGTTAAGCACAGCAACACGTGACAATGTAAAATAAATAAAATGAATAAGAATAATTTTTTTTAAAGCGTCCCTGTCCCCATGAGCTGAAAACGTAAGTGGCCCCTGCATAATGCATATGTAAACGCCGGTGTTCAAATCACACATGTGAGGTATCGCCGCGATCACGAGAGCAATAATTCTATCATTAGAACTTCTATGTATCTGTATTAACTCTAACCTGGTAAGAAAGGAAATTGTCCTGGACTGCCGCTCTCTGTTTAAGATGTTCTTTAATGAAGATAAAATCCAAATCACAGCACAGCACAGCATACAATCAAACTTGAAATGAAGACAGGGCCTTGTCCCTGTCTTCATTTCAAGTTTGATTGTATGCTGTGCTGTGATTTGGATTTTATCTTCATTAAAGAACGTCTTTAGCCTCGTACACATGACCGAGTTTCTCATCAAAAAACGACAAGAAAACTGCCGAGAGAGCTTTCTTGCCGAAAAAAACGTTGGTGTGTATGGTTTCTCGTTGAGAAAACTGCCGGGAATCTCGACGAGAAAAATAGAGAACTTGCTCTCTATTTTCTCGTCAGGATACTTGTTTTTCTCGTCGGGTTTCTCGTCGGCCTGTTTTGCGACGAGAAAACCGGTCGTGTGTATGCTTTTCTGAGTCTTAAAAAATCGCGCATGCTCAGAATCAAGTATGAGACGGGAGCGCTTCTTCTGGTAAAACTGGCTTTCATAATGGAGATAGCACATTCGTCACGCTAAAACGAACTGAAAGCACGAAGACTGAAAAGCGCGAATCGTCTCTCACCAAATTTTTTACTAACACGCAATAACACAAGATCAGCAAAAGCAGCCCAAGGGGTGGCGCCATTGGAATCGAACTTCCCCTTTATATCGCCGTCATACGTGCTGTACGTCACCGTGCAGAACAACAACGAGATTTGGAATTGACAGTGTGTATGCAAGGAAAGCTTGACAAGAAGCTCGCCGAGAAAATCGACAGGTTTTTTTACGACGAGAAACTCGGTCGTGTGTACGAGGCTTTATACAGGGAGCGGCAGTCCTGGACAATTTCCTTTCTTGCAAGCTTGTGCAGAGCCAGCACCTGTGTGTTCAAAGTAGGGCGGGAGCTTTCTACAGATTCAGAGGCTTGGAGAGCGGTAATCCCCTTTTTCCACAATAACTCTAACCTGGTGGCAACCATTTTTTTTTCTTTAAAGCGTCGCCTATGTAGATGTTTAGGTACAGTAGTGTAGTTTGTCACGGTGACACCAGTCAATTATCTATAAATGGCTATGAGATGATTGATATGGGGGCACGCACGGCGCTATCTGCTCTAGTCTACTACAGGGTGCAGTGACTGTCAGTGCACCTTTTTTATTTTTCCACTAAAATTTGTCTTGTGTACTGTAAAAGTATTCCCATAAGATGTTAAGTTTTAAAATAATAGAATGGAACAAACATTTTCTATAGTATACTTTATGCTTATTGGGCTGTGTGTGTTCCACTTGATAGGTACCAACAGATCGACATGGACCGGACACCATGTGTGGTGCATACGTTGCAACTTGTGGTCCACATGGTGCATAAGGGGGCAAGTGTGAAGAGCAGTGTTGTTCAGCTTACGTTAAAAAAAGTAATTACCGTATATACGCGAGTATAAGCCGAGATTTTCAGCCCTTTTTTTTGGGCTGAAAGTCCCCCCCCCTCGGCTTATACTAGAGTCAGCGACATTTTTTACATTGAAAATAGTACCTGTAAAGACGTTGCGGCGTCCATCGTTCGAATTCCGCGGTCTCTCCCTGGTCCCTTCCGTGATAGGCGATTCTCATCAGACACTCTCCGCCTATCACGATCATTCTCTCATCCTCAGTTTCCCAGCAGACGTCTGTGATTGGCGGAACACCCAACACAGTGTCTGCTGGGAAACTGAGGATGAGAGAATGATCGTGATAGGCGGAGAGTGTCTGCTGAGACTCGCCTATCACGGAAGGAACAGGAAGAGACTGCGGAATTCGAACGATGGACGCCGCAGCCGCAACTTCTTTACAGGTACTATTTACAATGTAAAATAGCGAGCTAGGGAACAGTGAGGATAGGAGAACAGTGAGGATAGGGGAACAGTGAGGATAGGAAGAGTAAGGATGACCCTCGGCTTATACTCGAGTCAGTAAGTTTTCCCAGTTTTTTGAGGCAACATTAGGTACCTCGGCTTATACTCAAGTCGGCTTATACTTGAGTATATACGGTAGTTACAGTTACAAATTACTTCTTCCAAAAAGTAATGGAGTTACTCACTCAGTTACTACATTGAAAAAGTAATTAGTTACTCAGCAAAGTAACTATATTGGTTATATTATATATACACGGGGCGGGGCGGTAGAAGGATGATATATATGTAATTTTTTCAGTGTATAAAATAATAGGAGGGATAACAATAAATAATATTGGTTATGTGCCCATGCCTCACTGTGCCCATGCTTCACTGTGCCCAATACCTCACTGTGCCCGTGTTTCACTGTGCCCAATGCCTCACTGTGCCCGTGTCTCACTGTGCCCAATGCCTCACTGTGCCCGTGTCTCACTGTGCCCAATGCCACACTGTGCCCAATGCCTCACTGTGCCCGTGTCTCACTGTGCCCAATGCCTCACTGTGCCCGTGCCTCACTGTGCCCAATGTCTCACTGTGCCCAATGTCTCACTGTGCCCAATGTCTCACTGTGCCCAATGCCTCACTGTGCCCAATGCCTCACTGTGCCCAATGCCTCACTGTGCTTGTGCTTCAATTACTGTGCAGTGTTGTCACTGACTCACTGTGCCCCTAGCCCCCTACCTGATCGGCAGGCGGCGGCGTCCCGGCGGCACTTACACAGAATTCAAAAGCTGCGCCTCCCGAGTCCTCATCGTCTGTGATAGGCGGAACACTCAATTTCCCAGCATTCAGTGTTCCGCCTATCACGGACATCCGCTCATCCTTATAACACAGACGAGGATGAGAGGATGTCCGTGATAGGCGGAACACTGCCTGCTGTGAAATTGAGTATCACAGGCGACGAGGTCTCGGGAGGCGCAGCTTTTGAAAACTGCAATGGCCGCCGTCTGTCTGCATGACACGCTGATCAGGTAGGCAGACGGCGGCTTGCAGTTAGTTTTACACATTACATCTACTCGCGGCGGCTGCGGCGAGTAGATGTAATTAGGGTAACGCCGCCCAAGTAATGGGAACGGCGGTGCCATGAGGGGAAGAGTAATCAGTTAGATTACTCGTTACCCCAAAAAGTGGCTACGTTACCCAACGCCATTTATTTAAACGCCGTTAGTTACAACACTGGTGAAGAGAATACTGGATAAAGCAAGATCAATAGTGCACCACTTCAGCAAGTCTTCAGTTGCAACACAGAAGCTATTGGAGCATTGTAGCCTTATTCTTTTAAATGACTGCCTGACACGCTGGTCAAGTACATTCAACATGATCGCAAGACTCCTCAAACTGAAAGAGTCAGTCTGCCAAATCACAAACAGCATGGGATGGGACAGCTTGCATCCTAGTGAATGGCAAAAGCTCACATCATTGCATGACCTACTGCTGCCTTTTGCAGAACATACCAAAACCCTCCAGAGTGACACCATGTCCCTGGCTGTTCCTGCCCTCTTCGATCTGCTCAGCCATCTTGAGGACTTTAAACAGAACACTAGCTACCAAGACCTTGCCACAATTGCACAGAGAATGAAAGGGAGTGTCAACCAACGTTTTGCTTCATTCTTAGATCCAACTGACGAAATGTTCTCTCCACTTGCAGCAGCTGCTTGTTTTGTCAACCCTATCGTCTGTGAAACCCTTGTTTATGTGGCGGATGAGAATATTCAAGAACTGCTTAAAAAGGCAGAGAAGTATGCCGCAAGAAAATCCATATTGCCACACACACCCCTTGAGGAATTGTCTGACGATGATGTGGTAGAAGAACTATCGCAGGAAGTCGAAGAAGCACCGCCACCGGCATCCACATCTAAGCAACCAGTCTTTCGGTTTCTTTCTAAATGCCTCAGAAGACCCAAGCAGAGGATCTCCCCAAACAGCATAGAGCAGCAGTTCAGAAAATATAAGGAAGAGCTCTTGCACCAAGTTGCCATCAGTGAGGAGTACACCACCGCAACAGATTTTTGGCTGTCAAAGAGTAATGCCGTGTACACATGACCGTTTTTAACGACGAGAAAAATTAAATTTTTTAAAATGGTCAATAAAAATGATCGTGTGTGGGCTTTTCAGCATTTTTCACGACGTGAAAAACGGCCATGAAAAAATTGGAACATGCTCAGGCTACAAATGCCATGCCATTAGAATGATTATTCTGGAATAATAACAAGTTAACCACCACTTTTTATCAACCAACTTGTTGACTGACTTGTACTCTCTCTCTCTTAGCATTGACAAATTTGACAATATAGGTAAATATCACACTAATGAAAGAAAAATAGATCAGTAACGGTAATGGACGGTCAAAAAGGGCAACCATTTTTTTTTTTTTTTTAGTGTGATATTTACCTCTATTTTGTCATTGTGAAACTGGATGCTGAGAGAGAGAGGACTGGAGTTGATAAAAAGTGGTGACAGTTATAATTCAGTAAATCCACGCACTAATGGCATTATTGTAGACTGTGCACTTTTTCTTTGAATGTATCTGAGAATTAGAACTGTTGAAATAATAAACTGACAGTAAACTTATTCTTATTGTAGAAATAAGCATTACCCTCAAGTATTGGTTTGTTATGCTGTCACAGCATAGTCGGGAGTCGGACTCGGGAGTGCTCTCTCTGTGCCTGTGCCACTGCCAGACAGGCACTAGGCAGTAAGTAACAGTGCCTTTGCAGTGTGCTGCTGTCTGTGCTTGGTTGGCCATGGCATGTACATGTACAACTATGGCCAAAATGACACCAAAATAATTTTGACAATGTCTGCTAGTGCTGCTTCAGTGTTTTAGATCTTTTTGTTTCAGTCTCAGATGTACTATCTGGGATACAATGATCTGACGTTTGTGTCAGATCCTTGTATCCGGTAAAAGCATTGCATAAGTGTCAAATGCTTTTATTGACATTCATTTTATGCATTGCAAATGCAAAGAGTCAATATTTGCAGTCACGCAGTGTTGACTTGAGTTAGTTGACCCTTCTTTTTCAAGACCTCTGCTCTGCTGCAATTTGCCCCGGGCCTGACAATCGTGGTGGCATGTTGTCATTGTCAGTCAAGTTCAACTTGTAAGAATTTGTGTTTTTTTTTGGGGTTCCCTTTCCCTCACCCTCATCACCAGCCTCTTGAGGTCGGATTGACCATGACCACAAGTCCACCACAAGTTCAACTTGTTACTTCTCAAGTGGATTAAGGTCTAGTTTCCCTGGCCATGGACCCAAAATTTAATTTTTTTCTTCCCAGTTCCCACGTCCCCAAAGTACCCCCAAAGTGCCACTTACTTACTACTTAGTTATCACGTTTGCCTTATGGTAAGGAGCTCCATGCTGGAAAAGACATGTTGTTCTGTTCATCACCAAACTGTTCTTAGATGGTTAGGAGTAGGACTTAGGAGAAGTTGTTCTCGGAGCCTGAGTATGTTTTTGTACCATTTATTCATGGCTGTGTTCTTCTTAGGCAAAATTGTGAGTGGGCCCACCACACCGCACACTCCCGTGGCTGAGAAGAAGCAGCAGAGCCAACCGCGTACACATGAATGTCACGCAAAGTGTTCCTATTTTTTTTTTTTTTTTTTTGGTATTTTATCCTTTTATGAAAACAGCAATATTCTTGACAAAAAGGTTTTTACTTAAAGTGGAAGTAAACCCTCCTATCATTTTCAGGCAAGGAAGCTGCCATCTTGGCCTCTGTTTAATCTTCAACTGCCATGATGCTGCACATGTGATCAGTTATGACACCAGCCATTGGATGGTTTGACAGTTTGGTTGAGAGCACAGCCAATGTGACAGTTAGCATTCTTGGAATGCTGGGAATGTAACTGCTTTTTGAAACTGTTAAATCGATGGGTTTACTTCCGCTTTTAATAAAGACGTTATATAACGACTAAATCTGTGTCTCTGTAGTGCATGTTCAAACCTAACCATTAAAAACAACATATTTGATTTTTCACTCCAGCAGCAGTAACTATATAATAATGAGTTTGGAAATGGTAGAGAAATGCTTAAATGATGCATTACAATTACAATTTAACTACACCCATTCGATTTTACACAACTAAAATGAGTTTTAGTTGACTAAAACGTGACTAAAATGAATTGGAGTTTTAGTAGACTAAATACGACTAAAACTAAAACGATTGCAGAAGACTAAAATGGGACTAAAACTAAAATGCCATTTTAGTCCTGAGACTAAAGCCCCGTACACACGGTCGGACTTTTTGCCAACAAACTTCATTTTGAGCAAGTTTGACAAAAAATCCGACCGTGCGTACGCTCCATCGGACAAACTTTTTTGGTTTTCTTAGGACAAATGTTCGGTCTGCAAACGGACAAACTTTTCGGCAACTAAAGTCCGATGGAGCAAAGTCTGACCGTGTGTACAGAAATCCATCGGACTTTTGTCCGATGGACAAATAAGCATGCCCAGAACCAATGTTAAAATCAACCAACAATAGCAGAAGTTGACCAAAGGGTGGGGGTAAAGAGCAGAAAAGAGCAGAAAAACCACGTGATGTTGGAAAAGTTTTGGGAAAGTTTGTTTGAAGTCCAACCGTGTGTACAAGGCTTAAGACTAAAACTAAAACAAAATTTGCTGCCAAAATTAACACTGGTACAGTATCTTAGCGTTGCAATTATTTAAATTCATCTTTTCTATTCATAGTAGAAAAAGGAAAATGTGAAAATTTCTGCATTCAGTGATTATTACTTACTTCTGTTGGTATAAAGAGAAGATTCCTCCTGTTCACTTTTCATGGTCATCTCCTCCATAGACTGCTGATCTCCACTGACCAACATCTCCTCTTCTTCCTCTTTAACCTCAAGTTTGATGTATTTTCCTAATTTATCCTGAACCCCAAAACGAAAAAATAAAATATCTGGAAAATTAAGTTCAATATTTAAAAAAATATATCTATGAGAAAATTATCTCATAGTTTAGAATAACTTTTGAGTTCTATAGCTCAGTTCTTTCTACCTGATGATGGTGAGGGATGCTTTGATCTTCCTGTGTGGAATCCCGGGAATACTGAAGACTTCCCCCCTCCATAGACTGCTGAGCTCCACTCACCAGCGTCTTTTCTTCTTCATTTTTAATCTCGGCTTTGATGTCTTTCAATTTTTCACCCTAAACCCCAAAGATGACAGAATATATTTATAAAAAGGAATAAGAAGTTACTTTGAAGAATGTGGTCTCCTAGTTTAAAAATAATTTTTACATTTTAGTTGCTCATTCCCACCTACCTGATGATGGTGAGGGATGGTGGGATCTTCCTGTGTGGAATCCCAAGAATCCAGAGGATGGGAACATCTCTCTGGTGGGTTCCCATTACTGGATCCATCTGTAGGAAACACACACACTGACTGAATACATTGTTTCTATGTGTTTATCAGATGATGGGGGATCTAGGTGGACCCTCCGTACTGCTCTCTCCTTTACAATAAAGTCTCCTCTTACCCGGTGATGTGAGGGGCGGCTGATCCTCCATCATGACGTCCTTGTAGAGATCCTTGTGTCCTTCTAAATACTCCCACTCCTCCATGGAGAAATAGACAGTGACATCCTGACACCTTATAGGAACCTGACACACACAATGATACAGTCACCATCCAGACACATCCCTTGTCTGTTACTGGATAATGTCCCAGAATTCCCGGCACCGCTCACCTCTCCTGTCAGCAGACCAATGATCTTGTTGGTGATTTCTAGAATCTTCTTGGCACTGGTTACCTCTGTTGTCAGGTAGTGAGGTGGAGGCGCTGTGATGGGTGATGTCCTGTGAAGACGGCTGCTGGGTGTTCATGGATCTCCAGATGTTTCCTTCACTATTTTATAATTCTGTGTATAGAGAGAAAGTAATTATCAATGAAGACGTTGTAGAATCCTTCTTTCCTCTCTAGATAGAACAATGTTTTCATTATAGAGATAAGAATGAAGTCACATGACCCTCCCAGAATCCTCCTCACCTCCTACTGATCTAAATAGGACACTCTTCTCTGTCGATATACTGAGAATTATTTGGACGTATATGTGTATTATGTGTAATGTCTATACTGGGGATGACCTCAAGATTCAGTCCAAAAAAAGTTTGGACCAAACCTTGACTGTCCGGATAAACAACCGAACATTTACCCTTTTGGCGGGAGAAGAACATCATGTTGAACAGGGTTCAGCCTTAAGAACACGGATTTTTTTATTTTCTTTCTCTTGTTCTTTCTATTTCTTTGCACATATGAGTATTTGAAGATGAACAGACAGTGTTCATCCTTAAGTATAACACGGGGAATTACATTTTTTTCTCGTTGCTGTCTTTCTCTTTTCATCCCCTCTTTCACTGAGGAGGGGCAGAATCTAATGCTAGGGGGGTTTCTGTGTTTTTTTTTTTCCTTTGCATAGTTTTATTGTATTTGTTATTTGTATATAAATATAGTAGAAAATATGAAGTACTTATAAACATTAAAATTTGTACTATGTGTAAGTAAAGAAAGAATGTACGTTGATATATGTTAATGTTCTCCCAATTGGAGATGTTTATTATGGTACTTTGATTCAATAAAGATATAAAAAAAAGAACATCATGTACAGTATCTCACAAAAGTAAGTACACCCTCACATTTCTGTAAATATTTTATTCTAACTTTTCATGTGACAACACTGAAGAAATTACCCTTTGCTACAATGTAAAGTAGTGAGTGTACAGCTTGTATAACAGTGTAAATTTGCTGCCCCCTCAAAATAACTCAACACACAGCCATTAATGTCTAAACCACTGGCAACAAAAGTAAGTACACCCCTAAGTGAAAATGTCCAAATTGGGCCATACCTCCCTGGTGTCATGTGACTCGTTAATGTTACAAGGTCTCAGGTGTGAATGGGGAGCAGGTGTGTTAAATTTCATACTGGAAGTTCAACATGGCACCTCATGGCAAAGAACTCTCTGAGGATCTGAAAAAAAGAATTGTTGCTCTACATAAAGATGGCCTAGGTTATAAGAAGATTGGCAAGATCTTGAAACTGAGTTGCAGCACCATCTCCCTCATGTGAACAATTAAATGGTACATAGTATCCCTACTCATTCACAAAATAAAAGTAAGGCGTAAACAAATGTAGCACCCCCTACCATAGGTAGGTGCTAGAGTGAGCATTTTTGTGAGGTAATCTGTCAGCGCAGGTAAACTTACGCAGGCCTATGCTTAAGGCTAGGCCTATTTGTTTTGATCTGGGGGCAGAGAGTGGTTAGTGTAGCAGTGGGTGTGACCACCTGTGCTTCAGTTCTTGGGTGCCTCCCCTGCTTCCAGGGAGAATGTTCTGAAAGAGGGGCCTGGAGCTTGAGTGGCAGGGAGCTCATGTGAGGAGCCCTGACCAATCCCCACTTGGAATTAGCAGGGGGCAGGCTCCCATATAAGCTCAGGTCCAGCCCACTGGAGGGGAGTTGTCGGCCGGTAGATGTGGAGAATGGAGTGCTAGATAGCAGCAGGGGCCCCATCCCCATCTGGGGGGGTGCAAGGCCCAGCGGAGGAGCCCAGGAGAGCTAGGAGGGAGCCTCATCCTTACACGGTCATGGAGGAGGTGTCCTGGAACAGAGGGGCTGAAGAAGCTATTGGAACACATGTCCACTTAAAGTTCTCCATCATGGACACGGGGCAGAAGGTGTGACACAGTGGATTTCTGGAAGAGGCATGCCAGGGGAGCTGGGTGCGAGGCCAGAGGAGAGACTGTGGGGTTTGTGTCAAATCGATGCTGCCCGCGGGCGCAGGATTTGCAAGTTGGGCTAGCTGGGATCAGTAGTCCACCAACCAATATAAGCTGCTAAATTACTAGGCCGCCGGGGAGAGGTTCTGCAGACCTCTGGCCTTGTAACCACACAGAAAATTACAGCCGGCATCTGGGATTATTCAGAGTGATATCTTTTGTCAAGTGAAGATGATGGGACAGGAAGACTAATAGTTTACAGTGGAAGTTTTGTGCAGGAGGCAAGGAGACAAGTCCTGGGAGCAACAGTCTGCAGGAGTTGACGCAGAGGAGGAGTAATAGTCTGCATAGGATATGCAGGGGAAGTGACTGTAAATATTAGAGTTCATCAGTTCTTTGAGGCTCAACCTATTCTACTAAGTTCTTTAAATATGATGGCAAAGCAACATGTTCTATGGGCATCCCATATTCCCTTTCCCCCAACCAAGTTATATCCCCCAATAAACAAAAACAAAACAACGCAAATGACTGTTCATTGTCTCTGAAGTGATATATGAAGGTCTGGCAGCAGGGTGATATGGTGGATGTTAGTAACTAGTAGCAACCATCCGCTACACAAGTCACAGTTTTTACCTTTACTTAAAAAAAAAAAAAAGTCCCATGATGTCCATCCACCATCAATCACTTCACCCAGGGATGTAGATGTAGCAAGGTGTTACTTTGGCACGTAGCTCATGGATTACAGTTTGTGCCTATAAGAACTTAGCTCTTTCCATTATCCGTTGCCCCATATTGCTGCAAGTTGTTGGGTCCAGCTATGGTAGGACAATGCATGACGGATCTTGTGGTGCGGAGAGACACAGACTCTATTGTTACGGGTCAGGAATGGACTACAAGGCCCACAACAACACTTGCTGGGAAGGAGCGTGGCGTCACGCACTGCCTGCTTGGAGGACCTTTTAAAAAGAGAGGCAGGGCTTGTGTTCTGCCTCTTGGGACGCCATCTTGCAATCAGCAAGAGGCCTGCAGCGAGGGTGCTAGGCCGGAAAAGCCTGGGCCTAAAGTGGCGGAGGCCAGACCGCCTGTCGGAGGGATAACATCTACATCCCTGCTGATTGGACCGGGGAGAGGGACAACTCGGTACTCCTGAGCATCCAGAGTCACTTATCCACCAACGCCTTGCGACTGGCTAAGCGGAGGCCCGGGGACAACGACTCGTCCAGAGGCCGCAAACCAAGAGGGCCCTGTCAGAGGATCCCAGCGAGACAAGGCCTCATGTGGTGAGAGGGCTTCCCGCCCACAAATACAACTAACTGTGTAACAGGAAGGTGACTTCCACAACTTTACTTGTTTGCTTAGGCTTGCTGGTAACTGCAGTACCGCAAGCCGAGTCACGCTGCATCCAGGATTAAGTTAGCGCCTTGATAAGGATCAGCATCCATCTGTTCCTTCTCATCATATACTTTAACTGTTCAATCTTCTTCTATTTCCCTTTGGATTACAAGTTATTAATGTGCACCAACCAAGGCTAGCGAAGACTACTGTTAACCAGAAGGAACTATTACAGGATTCAGCTTGTCCATCTGAACTGGTATAGAAGGACACGTGTGAGGGAATTACCCGCTAAGGGGATCCACAGAGCATATATACTCATACCATCATATAAGTTGTTGTACACTATATTTCTAAGAGCTGAGTGAGGCCTGGTGGAGAGGTGCTTCAGTGTTAACGTATTGCACTGGGGGAATCCCTCCGCTGTGTACTTACCCAGGGCAGGCCTCAAATTTGCATTGTTCAACCTGATTGTTATTGAATATATACCATTGACTCTCACAGGGCCCTGTGTGAAGTCAACTGTTAATGTTTGACTGTGTCTATTTTTCTCATCCACCAAGTAAAATATTCACTTCTTGGTTAAACTGCATTTGGTGTGGAGTCTTATCTGGTGCCATTGGAAAGGTGGCCAATACAAGGTAACAAACTTTAACTGTATTTACATTGTTACATGGTGTCATTGTGGTTCCCAACTGCCAGTGGGTTCCACAATCTGTGCATTGTCCAGTTGTGCCAAGGGGAATTGAGCCAAACTTACAGGGGGTTGACAGGCAGAGTAAAGGCCCAAAACTAACCAGCAGCTCCTACAGGGGAAGTGCTACATAGATCAGTGCTTTTCAACCTTTTGGTAGTAAAGGCACCCTTTGGAATTGCGCACAATCTCTGGGATACACCAGTCTGAGGGCTCATTGACACAAAGAGGTGCGTCTGAACCCGATCGCATTTTTGCATGTTCTGTTTTTTATTAGTCTGCTCCATGCTCGTGAAACACGCAAAAAACGCGCTGGCATGATTTTTGGATTGAGCCCCACCAAAATACATGGTACTGCGGTATCATGCTTTTAAGTGATCACAAACAAACATGCATTGGTGCCTTTAGGAATTAATGGTGTCTGTTTGCAATTGCCAAAGGCAATTTTGTGAGGTGCGAAAAAATATGTGAATTCACAAATTGTACCACACTTCCCCCCGGGGTTAAAAAGCCCTAAAATGTAGTTTGTAAGATAGAGTTAAGTGGTCAGTAGCTTGTAACGCCCCCCCCCCCCCCTGCTAGCACAACCTCTCCCCCCAAAAAATGCCCCATCTAGTATAAATACCCCCCCTGCAAAATCCCCCATCCTAGCACAAATCTCCCCTGCTAAACACATACGCCCCTTTCTAAATACCCCTTCTAGCATAGCCCAACCCCCCAAAAAAAAAACTTTTGCCCTTGCTACAGCAAAATGACACAAAGCTCTGTGCACAGTCTGACTATGAAAGGGTTACTGTATTAGCTTCTGTGTACAGAGAGAAGGGAGAGCACATCCCATTCCTCCTCCGGGCTCTCTCCTCCCTCTATGCTGTTATCTGTACTTTTGCCAGTGTTCTATCAGATAGTGCCTGCTATCAAGAAGTACCCGGGACAAGCTGCGCATGCACTGTACGGAACAACACAACAGCTGTTGTGACGGCGCCTGCGCACAATAGGTGGTGGAAGAAAATTTTGTGTCACATTGTGCCTCGCGCTGCCAAGGGGTGTTGATGTCGGTGAGGGGCGGATTTGTACATGTTGGGGGCGGATTTTTAAAAGATGGCCAATGCTGCAAGACAAACCAACTACGCCCTGCAAACCCGCCCTTCAGTTGACTAAACTCGCCCTGCAAGCGTCCAGGAAAAATAACATAAAAAGATTTGTTTTGCAGCACTGCCCATTGTTTACAAATCCGTCCCTCACCGACATGAAGACGCCTCGGCAGCGCGAGGCACAATCTGACACAAAAATTTGTTTAGTCGGCTATTGTGCGCAGGCGCCGTCTCACCGTCACAACGGCTGATCGTAAAATCAGCTGTTGTGCTGTTCCGTGTGGCACATGCGCAGTTCGTCCCGGCACTTCTCGATAGCGGGGACAATATCCGACAGAACACCAGGAAAATCTGAAAGTTTTGCAGCCGCCCGACCTGCCCTTAGCAACCGATGACTTCATTGGTTGGTAGGATGCAGGCGGGTGTCTTAGACGGCTTTCACTTTTGCCGAAAAAGTACAGATAACAACACAAAGGGGAGAGAGAGCCCGGTAGAGGAACGGGATGTGCTCTCCCTCCTCTCTGTACTTCGCTTTCCTCCAACACTCCAATGATATGCTGGTAGGTTATTGGCTCCGATCTAAATTGTCCCCAGTATGTGTGTGTATGACTGTGAGTTAGGGGACCTTAGATTGTAAGCTCCTTTGGGGCAGAGACTGATGTGAATGTACAATATAAATATTTATATATGTAAAGCACTGCGTAAATTGAAAACGTTATACAAGGACCTGTAATAAATAAATAATAAAATAAATGTACCTTAAGATCCAGTAATGTCTGTACGCTATTTCCTAACAAGTCACCTCTCCTCTGGAACTTCCTTTCTTTTACCCTACATCACTTCCTGTTCGTACATGACATCACTTCCTTCTTTGCGTTCCACGCTCAGGAGTGAGATCGCCATCTTGTGGAGAATTTAAATACTACAGCCTTTATTCATAAATACTGCAGTCTTCATTCATACATTAAAACTCGGCACATTAACATTTTCGGTACATTTATTATTTTTTGTTGTTTATCTTTATCCTCATGTACAAACCAAATAACAATAATAAAAGTATTCATAGTATTTTCAAAAGTATTCATACCCCTTGAAATTTTCCACATTTTGTCATGTTACAGCCAAAAACAGAAATGTATTTTATTGGGATTTTATGTGATAGACCAACACAAAGTGCCACATAATTGTGAAGTTGAAGGAAAATGATAAATGGTTTTCCAAAATTCTTACAAAAAAATATGTGAAAAGTGTGACATACATTTGTATTCAGCCCCCCCTCTGGTCATCTGGGAGGCTCACAATACAGTGGTCCGGGGTGCATTGATCAGAATAGGAGCCCATCTTAAGAGGGAGAGAACTTTTTGCTTGGCTGCATAGTCTGGAGTGCTCCCATAAGGCCAGCCTTGCTCGTACCACATATCAAGATTTTAAGGTTCGTAAAGAGCTCTTATTTCACAAAACAAAACAAAAACTGGCATGGGCAATGTACGAATTCTCTAACAAACTGGGTACGTTGTTGGCACGGGCGCTGCGAGGTCCGCGTACAAAAACCTACATCCCTCATATCATGGTCTCCTCAGGGCAGGAGCTTCATACTTCTTTGGATATGGCGGCGGAGTTCAGATCCTTTTATGAAGGCCTCTACAACTTGGACTGGATGTTATTCTAATTTTTTCTGATAATTTGGAGGAACATCTCAAGCATGCCGGCATTATCTTCACAAGACTAAAGCCTCGTACACACGGCCGTCAGGAAAACTGCGAGGAAAGCTTTGGGCCGGGAATACTGGCCGTGTGTATGCTCCCTTACAGTTTTTCCGACCGGAAAACTGCCAGAAAAAATAAGAGAACCAGCTCTCTTTTTTCCAGCCGGGATTCCCCACTGACTTTTTCCTGTCGGAAAACCCGGCCTTGTAGCAGAAAATGGCCATTTTTGGCAGTTTTCCCGTGCGGAAAAACTCACATGGAGCAATATACACGGTCGGGATTCCCGAGGAAAAGCTCTCATCTGAGTTTTCCCGACGGGAAAACCGAGCGTCTGTACGGAGTAAAAGTAGAGAGCAGGCTCTCGGTTTTCCCCTCGGAATTTCCGAAGGATCTTTTCCTGTCGAGAATCCGAGTCATGTGTACATGGCATAAGAAATAATTACCTTTACATCCAACTGGAGAAATGTGAGTTTGAACAAATTCAGGTCTCGTTTTTAGGATAAATAATTTCTCCAGGACTAAGCGTGGATCCCAATAAGATCAAAGCAGTGGTGGATTGGCCTGCCCCTAGGAACTTTAAGGAAATACAACGATTTCTGGGATTTGCCAACTTTTACAGAAGTTGGCAAACTTTCTCCAAGTTAATTGCTCCAACTATGCAGCTGACGAAGACGCCCTTTTTAAGGTAAACTAAAGACCCTTTTTACTTCTGCGCCAATACTGGTACATCCGGATCCCAAACTACCTTTCATTGTGGAAGTTGATGCTTCAGGTTCTGCTGTAGGAGCTATTCTTTCTTAATGAACTGGAAAAAGATGCAGCTTTCATGTATTTTTTTCTCTCGTCTCTTATAGGAAATAAGAGGTTGCTAGCAATCAGGGAAGCATTTCCTGAGTGGAGGTATCTACTGGAAAGGGGCTAAGCATTCTTTAATCCTGCAACTGTCCTTACTGATCATAAACAAATTAGAATGTATTTATGTCAAGAGATTGTCTTCTAGACCAGTGTTTCTCAACTCCAGTCCTCAAGGCGCCCCAACAGGTCATGTTTTTAGGCTTTCCATTATTTTGCTCAGGGGATTTGATCAGTTTGACTGCCTTAGTAATTACCACAGCTGGGGGAAATCCTGAAAATATGACCTGTTGGGGTGCCTTGAGGACTGGAGTTGAGAAACACTGTTCTAGACAAGCCTGTTGGACCCTATTCTTCTCCAGGTTCAGTGTTGTTATTTTGTATCGCCCTCAGTCAAGAAATGGCAAGGCCTTCTCATGGATGTTCTTGAGGCCTCTCCCGGAAAGCCACTCTGAATGTACGATCTTGCCTCAAAGGAACTTTCTAGGGGCCACAAGTTCTAAGATCTTTTTGAATCTTTTAAAGGAGGGGTATAAATGACCCACTTCCTAATCATCCACCCAAGGACATTAACCTTGCTTATAAAGAATGGCTTTTGGACTCAAGGGCATCATCTTTATGAACCTGAATCTGCTTGGGTTAGAAGCCTTCAGGTTGGTTCATGACCTGCAGGGCATTTTGGAGTTTCTAAGACAGAAAAACTTTTATCATGTTCCTTTTGGTGGTCCAGTTATAAGAAAGATGCTAAAAGCTATGTGGCCTCGTTGCTGACTTGTGCACGCAAAATGCCACCCCGATCTTCTACATTGGGGTTGCTTCAACCACTCCCTGTTCCATCAAGACCATGGGGGTCAATTTCTATGAACTTTGTGGTCGATCTTCCTCCCTCAAAAGAAATGACCTCTGTAACAACACCCCGTGTATGAAAGGGGTTAAAGTCATTTAGAATATTCCATTCCCAAACACAAGGCAGCTACCAGACACTCCAACCAGCTGAATAAGACCCCATATGAATAATTATCCCCCAAATACGAGACGACGCTCTCTATGAGGTTCAAGCAGGAATGACAATCTTTATTGAAAAGACTAATATGATGCACCTCCTCTTATGTATAAAACTTGTACTCTGGAAATACACCTGTGACCAGAAGCCTAATTAACATGACCTAATTAACTAATCCCTTTAAGCAGCCAAAATGACTCAGAGACATGACCTTTGAGTTTCTCTAAGCATTGCATACTAAAACAATATGAAAGACTTACTTTGAAATGAAACCCTCCAGCAGCGAACTGTCACTGCTGCAGAGGCTTCCATCTTCACCTACTCTTTCTTCCAGGTTTTCAGGCTGCGGCCAGAAGGTCTCAACCAGGGTTCAGAGCCCCAGCCGGCAGGTCTCATTCCAGGAGACAGGTCGTTCCCTATCAGGAGAACCCCTAACCAGAGGCCAGGAGAAAGCTGGGCACTGTGACTAAAGGCTAAGTGAGCCGAATGAACCAGGAGAGTTGGACAGTACAGTCAGAGGGACTGGTAAGAAAAGCAACAGTGCTGCTAACAAAGGAGCCAGATGGCTCGGTATTTTCAGTTGATGTTGGATATCCCTGCGTGGGCAACTGATGTCCGTATGAACTTTCCATTTTATGTAATAAAAATGGGCCGATACGCCTTTAAATACAGTTTGCTCTGGCACAACTCATTGGAAAAGCACCTACCACAAGAGCGTAATCACCCCAATACCACAAAGGGGATACACAGATGACATGACACTGACATACTCTCTGAGCCACTGATGGGTATGACCTCTGTATCACTTAGGATGAAGATAATAACTGGGAAATAATGGAGCTGATCACTGTGAGCATGAGGAGCATAACCAAGATGGCAGCGATGGAAATATTCTATGTGGCATTTGTAGTGGCTCCATGTATCCTTAGAATATTAGCTGACACACATTTGGAACTGGAACTTATGGATCCTTTGGAATTGAACATCATGGATCCTCTGGAACTGGACCTTCTAGATCCTCTGGAATTGGACCTCCTGAATTCTCTGGAACTGGACCTCATGTATCCTCTGGAACTGGACCTCATGGATCCTCTGGAACTGGACCTTCTGGACTCTCTGGAACTGGACCTCCTGGACTCTCTGGAACTGAACCTCCTGGACTCTCTGGAACTGAACCTCCTGGACTCTCTGGAACTGAACCTCCTGGACTCTCTGGAACTGAACCTCCTGGATCCTCTGGAACTGGACCTCGTGGATCCTCTGGAACTGGACCTCGTGGATCCTCTGGAACTGGACCTCGTGGATCCTCTGGAACTGGACCTCGTGGATCCTCTGGAACTGGACCTCGTGGATCCTCTGGAACTGGACCTCGTGGATCCTCTGGAACTGGACCTCGTGGATCCTCTGGAACTGGACCTCGTGGATCCTCTGGAACTGGACATACTGGACTCTTTGAAACTGGACCCCCTGGACTCTCTGCGTGGGCAACTGATGTCCGTATGAACTTTCCATTTTATGTAATAAAAATGGGCCGATACACCTTTAAATACAGTTTGCTCTGGCACAACTCATTGGAAAAGCACCTACCACAAGAGCGTAATCACCCCAATACCACAAAGGGGATACACAGATGACATGACACTGACATACTCTCTGAGCCACTGATGGGTATGACCTCTGTATCACTTAGGATGAAGATAATAACTGGGAAATAATGGAGCTGATCACTGTGAGCATGAGGAGCATAACCAAGATGGCAGCGATGGAAATATTCTATGTGGCATTTGTAGTGGCTCCATGTATCCTTAGAATATTAGCTGACACACATTTGGAACTGGAACTTATGGATCCTTTGGAATTGAACATCATGGATCCTCTGGAACTGGACCTTCTAGATCCTCTGGAATTGGACCTCCTGAATTCTCTGGAACTGGACCTCATGTATCCTCTGGAACTGGACCTCATGGATCCTCTGGAACTGGACCTTCTGGACTCTCTGGAACTGGACCTCCTGGACTCTCTGGAACTGAACCTCCTGGACTCTCTGGAACTGAACCTCCTGGACTCTCTGGAACTGAACCTCCTGGACTCTCTGGAACTGAACCTCCTGGATCCTCTGGAACTGGACCTCGTGGATCCTCTGGAACTGGACCTCGTGGATCCTCTGGAACTGGACCTCGTGGATCCTCTGGAACTGGACCTCGTGGATCCTCTGGAACTGGACCTCGTGGATCCTCTGGAACTGGACCTCGTGGATCCTCTGGAACTGGACCTCGTGGATCCTCTGGAACTGGACCTCGTGGATCCTCTGGAACTGGACCTCGTGGATCCTCTGGAACTGGACATACTGGACTCTTTGAAACTGGACCCCCTGGACTCTCTGCGTGGGCAACTGATGTCCGTATGAACTTTCCATTTTATGTAATAAAAATGGGCCGATACACCTTTAAATACAGTTTGCTCTGGCACAACTCATTGGAAAAGCACCTACCACAAGAGCGTAATCACCCCAATACCACAAAGGGGATACACAGATGACATGACACTGACATACTCTCTGAGCCACTGATGGGTATGACCTCTGTATCACTTAGGATGAAGATAATAACTGGGAAATAATGGAGCTGATCACTGTGAGCATGAGGAGCATAACCAAGATGGCAGCGATGGAAATATTCTATGTGGCATTTGTAGTGGCTCCATGTATCCTTAGAATATTAGCTGACACACATTTGGAACTGGAACTTATGGATCCTTTGGAATTGAACATCATGGATCCTCTGGAACTGGACCTTCTAGATCCTCTGGAATTGGACCTCCTGAATTCTCTGGAACTGGACCTCATGGATCCTCTGGAACTGGACCTCATGGATCCTCTGGAACTGGACCTCATGGATCCTCTGGAACTGAACCTCCTGGACTCTCTGGAACTGAACCTCCTGGACTCTCTGGAACTGAACCTCCTGGACTCTCTGGAACTGAACCTCCTGGACTCTCTGGAACTGAACCTCCTGGACTCTCTGGAACTGAACCTCCTGGACTCTCTGGAACTGAACCTCCTGGACTCTCTGGAACTGAACCTTCTAGATCCTTTGGAATTGAACCTTATGGATCCTCTGGAACTGGACCTCATGGATCCTCTGGAACTGGACCTCATGGATCCTCTGGAACTGTACCTCATGGATCCTCTGGAACTGTACCTCCTGGACTCTCTGGAACTGGACCTCGTGGATCCTCTGGAACTGGACCTCGTGGATCCTCTGGAACTGGACCTCGTGGATCCTCTGGAACTGGACCTCGTGGATCCTCTGGAACTGGACCTCGTGGATCCTCTGGAACTGGACCTCCTGGACTCTCTGGAACTGGACATACTGGACTCTTTGAAACTGGACCCCCTGGACTCTCTGAAACTGAACCTTCTAGATACTTTGGAATTGAACCTCATGGATCCTCTGGAACTGGACCTTCTGAATCCTCTGTAACTAAACCACATGGATCCTCTGGAAATGGACCACATGGATCCTCTGGAACTGGACCACATGGATCCTCTGGAACTGGACCTCATCGATCCTCTGGAACTGGACCTTCTGAATCCTCTGGAACTGGACCTCATGGATCCTCTGGAACTGGACCTCCTGGACTCTCTGGAACTGGACCTCATGGATCCTCTGGAACTGGACCACTTAACCAAGGCAACTTTACTTGGTGTGAGAAGCAAACACAGTAATGCACTTATGTATACAGTTGACTATGCAGGGCTCTGCAAGAGTCAATATGAAAAAAGGTAAAAGGTTATCAAAACAAAGTTAGGTTTACTTGCAATCTAGGACAACAGTCTATGCTCGCGAGCTCCCCCTAATGGGCCATACCACCCCGTGTCCCGTAAGTGTTGATTCCCGTCAGGCCTGACAAAGATCACTATACAAGTTACTCTGAGGTGGGAGTCTTCGCTAGCAAACATTGGTGCACTTTAATTTGTAATCCAAGGGCAACTTAAAGATGCAACTAAACTTCTGCAGATTTAATGTTTGTGGAAGGGAACTCTGTTAGTATAATGCCAATTAAACTGCGTAGTTATCACGCGCTGCACTACGTGCTTGGTGCGTGTGAGATGCACTACTCTGGTGAAGGTGAGCCCTAAAAGTAGGATTTTTAAAACAGCTTACCTGTAAAATCCTTTTCTTGGAGTACATCACAGGACACAGAGCAGCATAGTCATTACTATGTGGGTTATATAGAATTACCTTCAGGTGCTGGCACTGGCAACTTCCAAAACAGGAAGTACCCTCCCCTATATAAGCCCCTCCCATCCGGGAGTACCTCAGTTTTGTAGCAAAGCAATACGTGTCCCCAAAAGAGGGGTGGGAGCTCTGTGTCCCGTGATGTACTCCAAGAAAAGGATTTTACAGGTAAGCTGTTTTAAAAATCCTACTTTCTTGTTCATACATCACGGGACACAGAGCAGCATAGTCATTACTATGTGGGACGTCCCAAAGCAATGCCACATGAGGGGGGGGGATACACCATACATAAGCTGGGCGCCATCAGGCATGAGGATCTTTTGCGGCCTGCAACACACTGCGCCCAAAGGCGACATCCTCCTGACTTCTAACGTCCACCTGGTAGAACCTAGTAAACGTGTGTACTGAAGACCATGTTGCGGCCTTAAAAATTTGCGCCAGGGAGGCCTGGTGATGCACTGCCCATGAAGTTCCAACTGCTCTTGTGGAGTGCGCCCTAACTTTGAACGGAGGCGGTCTACTTCTCAAGCCATAGGCTTGTATTATGACCTGTCGAATCCACTTGGCTAAAGTAGATTTTGATGCTGCCTGACCCTTTCTGGGGCCTTCCGGCAGAACAAACAAAGAATCCGTTCTACGAATCTGAGCAGTGGCTTTTAGATAAGCTTTAACTGCTCTTACTACATCCAAAGAATGCAATAACTTTTCCTCTACCGAGCTTGGTTTGGGGAAAAAAGAAGGAAGAACCACATCCTGGTTCAAGTGAAACCTCGATACCACCTTAGGAAGAAAGGCTGGGTGAGGACGTAATACTACTCTGTCCTTATGGATAACCAGATATGGCTCTTTACAGGACATGGCGGCTAATTCCGACACTCTTCTAGCCGAGCATATGGCTACTAAAAATATCAATTTCCTGGTGAGTAGAACCAAGGAAATGTGCCGCAAAGGTTCAAATGGCTGCTTCTGCAGAACCGACAGAACCAAATTTAGATCCCATGGGCATATGGGAGCCTTAATCGGTGGAATAATACGAGTCACACCTTGCATAAAGGATTTGACAAGTGAATGCATAGCCAGGGGCCTTTGAAATAGTATTGACAAGGCCGAAACCTGGCCCTTGATAGTACTTAAGGCAAACTTCCTGTCTACAGCCCACTGCAGGAAGTCCAGAATTCTGCCTATAACGTACTTACGTGGATGCCATTTTCTGGCCTCGCACCAAGTGATGTACGCCTTCCAAACTCTATAGTAGATCTGCCTGGATACAGGCTTCCTGGCATTGATTATAGTTGATACCACAGAGTTAGAGAGACCTCTCTTCTTTAGGATGTGGGATTCAATAGCCAGGCCGTTAAACTTAGAGTTAGTAAGGAAGGGTGGTATATCGGTCCTTGCGAAAGCAGGTCCGGACGACGTGGAAGGGTCCAAGGACTCCCCACAGACATTTTGATGATCTCCGCGTACCAGGCCCTTCGGGGCCACGCTGGAGCCACCAGGATCACCGGCTTCTTCTCCAACCTGACTCTGCGAAGGAGTCGAGGCAACAATTGTAGCGGAGGGAATGCATATATCAGTCTGAACTGATCCCAAGGGAACACCAGAGCATCCGAGCCGCAAGCGAGGGGATCCCTTGTCCGGGAGACAAATCTGTCCACCTTTGCGTTGAATCTGGATGCTAGCAGATCTACATCCGGTGTTCCCCACCGCTGACATATTGCTCGGAAGACCTCGGGATGAAGGGACCATTCCCCTGGGCATAACTGTTGGCGACTCAGAAAGTCCGCCTTCCAATTCTCCACCCCTGGAATGAAGACAGCTGATATACATGGGACATGCTTTTCTGCCCATTCCAGGATGTGACTTACTTCCCTCTGGGCTGCACGACTCCTGGTGCCTCCCTGATGATTGATATATGCCACTGCTGTGGCATTGTCTGATTGAATTCTGACAGGGGACCCTTGGAGTCTGGATGTCCAGGCTACTAGGGCGTACCGGGCTGCTCGTATCTCTAAGAGATTGATGGGCAGGGTTTTTACTACATTTGACCATCTGCCCTGGAGAGACCATTGCTCCAGTACTGCCCCCCAGCCTATAAGGCTGGCATCTGTAGTGACCACCTTCCAAGATATCGGGCTGAAGGGTTTTCCCTTCTGGAGATTCTGGGGGATCAACCACCAGCAGAGACTCTTCCGAACGGAAGGGGACAAAGCCATCGGGAAGTCTAGAGCCTGAACTTTTCCGTTCCAGGCTGACAATATAGCCCTTTGTAAATTCCTTGAGTGGAATTGGGCGTATGGTACAGCTTCGAATGATGCTACCATCTTTCCTAGCAGCCTCATGCACAGGCGTATGGACGGCTGTCTTTTTGCACAAAGCAGACGGACCAAGGCCCTCAAAGAGGATACCTTGTCTAGAGGTAAGAAAATCTTCCTCTGGTCTGAATCCAGCCGTAGCCCTAGATATACCAGGTTTTTCACTGGCTGTAGGGCTGACTTGTCCAGGTTGATGACCCAACCGTGAGATTCTAGATACTTGATTGTATCGACAATTACCACTTCTAGCTTGGCAACTGAGTGGTCCATCAACAACAGGTCGTCTAGGTATGCCATTATCGTTACACCCCGTGTTCTTAGATCGGCCAACAGTGGGGCCAGAATTTTTGTGAACACTCGTGGTGCTGTGGCCAGACCGAATGGTAAGGCTCTGAACTGAAAATGGCGCCCTTCTACTGCAAAGCGTAGGATTTTTTGATGACCTGGAAAGATGGGAACATGCAAGTAAGCATCTTTGATGTCGATCGAGGCTAACCATTCCTCCCCTTGTAGGGCAGCGGTGACCGATCGGATCGACTCCATCCGGAAAGACCGGACGTTTAGAAATTTGTTTAGACTCTTTAGGTCCAATATGGGTCTTATGTCCCCGTTTGGCTTCGGGACTGTGAATAGGTTTGAGTAGAAACCCAACCCCCACTCTTCCATAGGAACCTCCATAATTACTCCTTGGAGCAATAGTTGTTCTAACGCCAATAGGAGAGACCCTCTTTTCAGAGGGTCTCTTGGCATGCCTGACCACATAAAATGGGACGGAGGAGACTCTTTTAACTCCAACTTGTATCCCAGAGTTACTGCGGAGAGCACCCATCTGTCTTTGATCGTCTCCCGCCAGGTCTCTGCGAACAACTGAAGTCTTCCCCCCACCCGTTTGAGTGGGGGCAGCCCTTCATAGGCTTGACTTGGAGGCTGGTTTAGTACCTCTTCGGATCCAGGGCTTTTTATTACCCTGTGGCTGTCCCTGATTTTTACCTCCTGAGTTTGACCGAGGAGGCCGTCGGAACTGCTTAGTAGCAGACGTCGCAGGGATAGGAGAGGTAGTCCTCTTAAAAGATGGACCCCTAGACCTCTTTTTACTCGGTAAGAGAGTACTTTTACCACTGGAAATCTTCTGGATATACTTATCCAGGTCTTCGCCAAAAAGGCGTTCCCCATGAAATGGGAAGCTAACTAAGAGCTTCTTACAGGGAGCTTCAGCAGACCAGTTTTTGAGCCACAGAAGCCTACGCATATGTACCAAAGACAGCGTGAGGCGGGAGGCCTGATGGATAGAATCCTTGATGGCGTCAACCGCAAAGCATAATGCTCTAGGCAGATCAACCAGAGCCTGGGCCTGCTGGTCTGGCAAATCCCTCAGGACCATTTTCATTTGATCCTTTAAAGCTTGGCAGACCCCAATAGCTGCCACTGCTGGCTGTGTAACAGCCCCTGCTGTGGAAAAAGCAGATTTTAATAAAGATTCCAATTTTTTATCCACTGGATCTTTGAACATTTGAACATTATCTACTGGACATGTCAGTGATTTGTTCACAGAAGAGATGGCTGCATCCACCGTAGGAACATTCCATCTCTGGGTGAACTTTTCCTCCATGGGATAGATCACCGGAAACCTTTTAGGCGGAACAAATAGTTTATCAGGATGTTCCCAGTCCTGGTATATAAGTCCTTCCAATAATGGATGTATTGGAAAGGAGCAATTAACCTGGGGAGCTTTTAGCGACCCCAATGAGGAGACAGCAGTAGTTGATGGTTCAACAAGAGGCATTTTAAATGCAGATCGAACCATGTCAGTTAGGGTCTGGACCCACAATCTTTCAGTCTGCGATGCTGAAAATGGTTCATCTACTGTCGATTCCTCAAAAACAGAGCTAACCTCCTCCTGATCCCCTTCAGGTAGGTCGGTCCCTTCCTGGGACTGTTGCTCTGCCAACAGGCACTCTAATGGAGGTGATGGAGATCTGGCGCGCTTTCTTTCCTGTAGAGAAGAAGCGATCAATGCTGCCAATCTCTGCTCCAATCCCTCCAGAGTTGAGGAAAAAACCTCCTCTGTTATATATGCAGGAGCAGGTGGACTGAGGACAGCCGCAGTACCTGGCACTCCCGGGGGTTCCTTATGGGTATTAACCTCTGATTTCTCAGGGGAGGAGGGTGCAGATGACTGCTCCAGATCCTCAGAGCCCGATGGAGACCCCCTACACTTCCTGAGAGGTATATCTCGGAGTTTTTTAGGCGGCATATTCCTTAGTTCAAAGCTGAGGTATTCCAGCCGCAATACACCCCTTACTGAAATAGTCTAATGCAATCTGCTGCTATGTACATCAGTGGGTGTCTACTAATGCGTCTTTCTGGGGATGCCTGTATCAACCGCCCGCTGTAAGCCCCTATACCATGCTACCAGCTCCTTTTCATGCTCTGTGTCCATAGCAAGCAGCGTGGACTGAGTCCTTTTATCTTGCTGGGACGCCCGCACATGCGCAGAAGCGCTGGGCGCACAGAGCGCGTCATCCGCCAGGCTCCGCCCCTTTTTTGAAGCTAAACCTTATAAAAGGAAAGCATGTGTGCGCGCGCGTGTGCGCTCTTGGCGCCATGTAGGGAGAGGAGCCAGGGTCCCTGTTTCACCAGGACTCGGGGATGGAAGGAAACTACTTGGCAGCATGACAGAGGAATGCAGCTTCCCTGATAGAGAGCTCACTCATCTGCCTGGACTTTCACCATGGAAGGAATAGTCCCAAGAAAAAAGACGTTCCACAGCGGCCTCTAGTGGACAAACACAGGTACCGCACCTTTGTCTTTTTTTTTTTTTTTTTTTTTTTAAAACCTCCTTTATGAAAAAACATTTCCAGGTTTACAGTTTTTTTAAAACTTCCCTTATGAAAAAACATTTCTAGGATTTCTTAGGCATATACAGCTATTAGCGGGAATACCCTTTAGGTAACAGGCAGAAAGACATATTAGGCTTGGGGGTCCCCTCAATAGAACCAAGTTCCTGAGGGGCCCCCACTTACCTTTTCCCCGCCGCAGGACTTTGCTTGGTCCACAGAAGCCCAAACTTCACCTCTCACGGCAGGCATTGTACTAGACCTTCAGGGACCGGGTTCCCAAGGATTCCACTCCCCTGGACCTGTATAGCACCCTGCACAGATAGCCTCTTGGTTTTGGGTATGACCAGAGCTCTGGATCCCAGGGTCCAGCCCTCCTAAGAGAGGCATTACAGGCAAAACCCTGCTCTTCTCTGCAAGGCCCGGGTACCGACCGTTTAGCTATGAAGCTTTTTTGGTCGGATCCGGAATAGCTTGCTAAGGCCCAGAGAACCTGTACACAAGCCCAGATGAATACATGTTAACCTTGGCCAACACCTTAGACACTGGCAAAAAACTGAGGTACTCCCGGATGGGAGGGGCTTATATAGGGGAGGGTACTTCCTGTTTTGGAAGTTGCCAGTGCCAGCACCTGAAGGTAATTCTATATAACCCACATAGTAATGACTATGCTGCTCTGTGTCCCGTGATGTATGAACAAGAAAGTCACAGGCCTAAAACAGTTGCAGAACCTGGGCAGGTGCCCGCTCACCCAAATAGGCCTAGTCCACCTGAGTTTCCTCACTGCTGGCACCTCGACCAGTGGTCTCTCCGCAACATGCAGTCTCCGGTCCTTCTATCGGCAGCAGTAGATGTCAGCCGACGGACGACTCCGGTCTCTGGGAAACGCGAGCTGGACACACAAAAGGGGATCACCCTCCAGGCTTGGTGATCCTCCGCAAGGTTGAAGGCCCAGGGAGGAGGTGGAGATCCCAAGAGAACGAACAAAGCTCCTCCCCTCCTTTAAGTAGCCTCCCCATAAAGCAGCGCAGGGATGCAATGCACTTTGGGAGGGCAGTTGCACTGTGGGTACCATAGTCTTATTATCTACTTATGTCAATGGAGTCCCATTCTCCAGGTACCGCAAATTCCACAATGCATTGCTTCACAAGGTTAATGACAGTGTTATATTACACCACAAACTGCCACCCCGCTACATAGACATATTTTATAGAGAACAAGAGTATGTATATCGCATAAATGTATTAATGTGTATTTGTGTCCCTTGTTTGCTAGTCTAATCTAAGTATGGTAGGCCTAATGATACAATGTTAATAATGAAGACAGACACAGTTGCTTAGTAAAACAAGTCATATTTACTTATTTAAAAAATAGGAAACATACCCTAATAACAGATATCAGATACAGTCTATATCAACAATAATAATAATGAAAAGAAACTTAACACTCCTCTCGATAACCCTCCTCAGATGTAACGGAGAATGCAGGCCTATGCCTCATGGCTAGGCCCAAGCATCAGGCTTCTATAAGGCCTATAGACATGTGGCTTCAGCAAGGTCTTCAAGTCCAGCGAGGGACTGAGCTCTGTGTTACGAACCCTTTTTACAAAACAGTCACTCATTGCTCATTCAAACTCCCTCCCATTGCTAGCCCATCTGCCTCTCGACCAATCGTTGCACTTCCATGATCCTCGTCTTGTTACTGATTGTCCTGCCATACCTGGCCTCTGGGGGCGATGTTGCCGATATAATCTCCAATAGCTTGCTGGCGCCTGTGATCATTGCACTTGTGTTGACAGCTGCACTTCCCTTTGTCTGCAGAGCTACTAATCAACAGGATCTTAGACATTGCGGTGCCTGGCCTAACAGATTACATTCCTGAGGGGGGGCATCCTGTCCTCCGGGCACGACAAGCCTCAGCTTATCTGACCATTGGGAATGACCATCTGACCATTGGGAATGCAACAGAATATGTACAAAACTCAGAAATTATATTACAACAGTCCAAAAAAAGTTAGTTCCTTCAGTAAAGCAAAAAAGATGTACAGTGTATTGACTAATAGCAACCAATAAAAAGTATGGTCCATGGGTTGTCGTATTCTATGGTGGGGCCTGTGTGGGAGTGCGGGACCAAGTCAGCATTGTTTAGAGGACCGTATTACTATAATTCAATCCCTGCAGACCTATAACTATGACATCATAGTACATTGTACTTTGGCCACGCCTCCAAATAAGCCAATATGAACACAAAAACTTTTAGTTTTTGTGAATATTCTGGGGTCCAAGAAGTGATTTTCTTTAACAGAAACATTTTATACATTCTGACTATAAGGAAGGACACACGTTCTCTGGAGGTTATTCTTGCCACACTCCCCATTGGTCCGTCTGAACATAAAAAAGGTGGTTAGTCCATGTGAATTGTTTGGTGTCGATCATTGGCATTTTTTTGACTGAAGCATTTCCCGCGCTTTGAACATGAATAAGGACATTCCCCCGTGTGAACTCTCTGGTGTCTAAGAAGTTTATCTTTCCGGACTAAACATTTTCTGCACTCTGAACATGCATAAGGACGCTCCCCCTCTCTGAGGGAAAGATTTCCTGCATTCTACACAATAATAAGGACGCTCACCCGTGTGAAATTTTAAGTGTTGGAGAAGGTTTTCTTTGTTTATCCGTGTGAACTTTCTGGTGGAGAAGAAGTCCTTATTTCTGAATGAAAGATTTCCCGCACTCGGAACATGAATAAGGATACTCGCCTGTATGAATTCTTTGGTGTTTAAGAAGGTGTTCTTTCCGAACGAAACATTTCCCGCACTCTGAACACGAAAAAGGATGCTCTGGTTCTCTGGTTTCTCTTGAATTCTCTGGTGATTATTAACCACTCAAGGACCAGCCACTGTATATATACGTCGGCAGAATGGCTCGTACAGTCACAATCACGTAACTGTACGTCCCCTTTAACTGCCCGACATCGGGGTCGCGTGAGTCAGACCGCGGGTCCCGCGGACTCGATCGTCGCGGGGATCCCCGCGAATGTCTCACAGAGGCATAAAGCGGAGAGATGTTAGTGTAAACACATCTCCCCGCTCCCCTACTGACAATGTCACCGATCTCCGCTCTGTGTAATCAGAGCGGAGATCAGTGACGTGTCACTCGTAGCCACGCCCCCACACAGTAGTAAACACTCCCCTAGGCACACTTGACCCCTTCAGCGCCTTAAGTGGTTAACCCCTTCACTGCCAGTGTCATTTTCACAGTAACCAATGCATTTTTATTGCACTGATCGCTGTAAAAATGACAATGGTCCCAAAAATGTGTCAAGTGTCTGATGTGTCCGCCATGATGTCGCAGTCACGGGAAAAAAAAAAAAAAAAAAAAAAAAAAAAATCGCTGATCGCCGCCATTACTAGTAAAAAAAAAAAAAAATTAATAAAAATGCCATAAAACTACCGCCTATTTTGTAAACACTATAACTTTTGCACAAACCAATCAATAAACGCCGATTGCGATTTTTTTTTACCAAAAATATGTAGAAGAATACGCATCGTACTAAACTGAGGAAAAAAACGTTTTTTTATATATTTTTTGGGGATATTTATTATAGCAAAAAGTAAAAAATATGTCATTTTTTTCAAAATTTTCGCTTTATTTTTGTTTATAGTGCAAAAAATAAAAACCGCAGAGGTGATCAAATACCACCAAAAGAAAGCTCTATTTGTGGGAAAAAAGGACGCCAATTTTGTTTGGGAGCCACGTCGCACGACCGCGCAATTGTCAGGTAAAGCGACGCAGTGCCGAATCGCAAAAAGGGGCCTGGTCTTTATGCTGCGTATTGGTCCGGGGCTTAAGTGGTTAAGTTCGCCTTTCTGAACACGATTATGGACGTTTGTCCGTGTGAAATCTCTGGTGTTGAAGAAGGTTTCCTTTTTCGTGGAAACATTTCCCGCACTCTGAACACGAAAAAGGGCGCTCGCCGGTGTGAATTCTCTGGTGATTATTAAGTAAGTATTTCCGAACAAAAGTTTTCCCGCACTCTGAACATGAAAAAGGACGCTCACCTGTGTGAGTTCTCTGATGTATTAGAAGGTTTCCTTTTCCGCTGAAACATTTACCGCACTCTGAACACGAAAAAGGATGCTCGCCGGTGTGAATTCTCTGGTGATTATTAAATTCGCTTTTCTGAACAAAAGTTCTCCCGCACTCTGAACATGAATATGGACGTATGCCCGTGTGAATTCTCTGGTGATTAACAAGATTTCCTTTTTCGTGGAAACATTTCCCGCACTCTGAACATGAAAAAGGACGCTCGCCGGTGTGAATTCTCTGGTGACTAACAAGATTTCCCTTCTGACTGAAACTTTTCCCGCACTCTGAACAAGAATAAGGATGCTCGCTCTTGTGAATTCTCTGGTGGAAAACAAGTTGTCTTTTCTGAGGGAAAGATTTCCCGCACTCTGAACATGAAAAAGGACATTCTCCCGTGTGACTTCTTTGGTGAGCAACAAGGACGCATTTCTGAATGAAACCTTTTCCGCACTCTGAACATGAAAAAGGACGCTCGCCGGTGTGAATTCTTTGGTGATTTACAAGTTCTACTTTCTGAATAAAACATCTTCCGCACTCTGAACATGAAAAGGGACGCTCGCCAGTGTGAGTTTTCTGATGTATAAGAAGCCTTCCTTTCTGAATAAAACCTTTACCACAGTGCGAACACGAGAACGGATGCTCACCTGTGTGAATTCTTTGGTGAGTAACAAGTTCTACTTTCCGAATAAAACATCTCCCGCACTCTGAACATGAAAAGGGACGCTCGCCCGTGTGAATTTTCTGGTGTTTAAGAAGGTACCCTTTCTCAGTAAAACATTTGCCGCACTCTGAACATGGGAAAGAACGCTCACCTGTGTGAGTTCTCTGGTGTATGAGAAGGTTTCCTTTCTGAATGAAGCTTTTACCACAGTGCAAACACGAGAATGGACGCTCGCCTGTGTGAATTCTCTGGTGATTGAGAAAGTTTCTTTTCACATTAAAACATTTCCCGCACTCTGGACATGAGAAAGTACGCACACTCTTACGACTTTTCTGGTGTGTAAGAGACTCTCTGGTTTCTTTGGAAGAATTCCCAGACACTGTAGATGACAAGGAATGTTCTCCTGTGTGAGATCCTTCATGGTTCAAGGAAGATTCCTCGGGATTAGATGGATCTGTTGATTTATCTGTACTGTGAGATTCAATAATAATAGTATGTGGATCATCAGAAGATTCCTCAGGATCAGAGAAATCCCATGATCTCTCCATATGATAAGTTCTATGATGTATTATTTGTGTAATGCGATTCACTCCTGGAGAACGTTGTGTGGTGGGATTTTCTTCTGCTTTATATTCTGAAGATACGTTATTCAGGACATAGTGTCCACCTGTAGGATATCAATGTTCAAATGTTATTAGAATTCTTCATTCCTTTCATTCAGAAGTCATATACAGTATGTTGGTCTAACACTCTACAGTATCTCAGAGCTCTGGCATGGAATTGGGGGCAATCAGAACATCAGATATCAATACAAACCAGATAAAGATACAGAATCTCCTCCTCATTTGTTGGGAACATGACGTTATATTGAGGAATGGAGATGGACCTTTCATATGGTGTACAGTATCTCCCCCTCATTTGTTGGGAACATGACGTTATATTGAGGAATGGAGATGGACCTTTCATATGGTGTACAGTATCTCCTCCTCATTTGTTGGGAACATGACGTTATATTGAGGAATGGAGATGGACCTTCCACACGGTTTACATTATCTCCATCTTGTAAATAATTAAATACATATTTATAATGAAATAAAAATAAAAATTTGATTTTGTTCTGCAGTTAATGTTAATTACTTACTTGTGTCCATATGTAGAGAAGATTCCTCCTGTTTACTTTTTATAATCATCTCCCCCTCCTCCACCATAGACTGCTGATCTCCACTCATCAACCTCTCTTCTTCTTCCTCTTTAACTTCAACTTTATTGTCTTTCGGTTCTTCATCCTAAACCCCAAAGATTTAAAAAAGAACAAGAAATTATATACAAGACTTATCTTGAATTATTTACCCAAGGTCCATAAAGATCCCTTTCATCCCCCTGGACGTCCCATTATTAGCGGGATAGATTCCGTCACTTCTAGAATAGGTAGGTACATCGATTTCTTTTTGCAACCATCTGTACGCAAAATTCCATCCTACCTCAAAGACACGAAGGATGTGATTAAACGCCTGTCTGCTATCACCTTTGAAGGTGATCTGATTATGGCCACAGCGCATGTGGCATCCCTATACACCTGCATTCCTCATCAGAGAGGAATGGAGGCTGCTCAGGCCTTTTTAAACAGGGATGTCACTCTCGCTAAGCCTCAGGTGGATTTTATAGTTGATTTGTTGTAGGAGGGAGGGAGCCGCTCAGGTGTGGAAGTCCCTGGAATTACCTCCTCCCAGCAACCAAGGGTGCAGGCAAATGCAAATGCAATTGAAGAAAGAAAAGAAGGTCTTCTGGACGCAGCACTCCGGTTAAAAGGCCTTTATTCCAAAAAAAAAGGGGGTTTCAGGAAACCAAAAACACTCTGCACAACACAACAAACTGATCTAGTTTAGCTGACGCGTTTCACACTATTTAAAGTGCTTATTCATAGCTATGAATAAGCACTTTAACCACTTAAGCCCCGGACCATTTGGTAGCTAGAGGACCAGAGGTGAATTCAGAATTTTGCACTGCGCTGCTTTAACTGTAAATTGTGCGGACATGCAATGTTGTACCCAAACGAAATTTGCGTCCTTTTCTTCCCACAAATAGAGCTTTCTTTTAATGGTATTTGATTGCCTCTGCGATTTTTATTTTTTGCGATATAAACGGAAAAAGACCGAAAATTTTGAAAAAAAAATGATATTTTCTACTTTTTGTTATAAGAAAAATCGAATAAACTCAATTTTATTCATACATTTAAGCCAAAATGTATTCAGCCACATGTCTTTAGTAAAAAAAATGTCAATAAGCGTATATTTATCGGTTTGCGCAAAAGTTATAGCGTTTACAAACTAGGGTACATTTTCTGGAATTTACACAGCTTTAAATTTATGACTGCCTATCTCATTTCTTGAGGTGCTAAAATGGCAGGGCAGTACAAAACCCCCCCAAATGACCCCATTTTGGAAAGTAGACACCCCAAGGAAATTGCTGAGAGGCATGTTGAGCCCATTGAATATTTTTTTTTTTGTCCCAAGTGATTGAATAATGACAAAAAAATAAAAATAAAAAAAAAATTACAAAAAGTTGTCACTAAATGATATATTGCTCACACATGCCATGGTTATATGTGGAATTGCACCCCAAAATACATTCTGCTGCTTCTCCTGAGTACGGGGATACCACATGTGTGAGACTTTTTAGGAGCCTAGCCGCGTACGGGACCCCGGAAACCAAGCACCGCCTCCAGGATTTCTAAGGGCGCAAATTTTTGATTTCACTCCTCACTACCTATCACAGTTTTGAAGGCCATAAAATGCCAAAATAGCACAAAACCCCCCCAAATGACCCCATTTTGGAAAGTAGACACCCCAAGCTATTTACTGAGAGGCATGGCGAGTATTTTACAGCTCTCATTTGTTTTTGAAAATGAAGAAAGATCTTTTTTTTTTTTTTCTTTTTTTTTTTCAATTTTCAAAACTTTGTGACAAAAAGCGAGATCTGCAAAATACTCACAATACCTCTCAGCAAATAGCTTGGGGTGTCTACTTTCCAAAATGGGGTCATTTGGGGGGGTTTTGTGCCATCTGGGCATTCCATGGCCTCCGAAACTGTGATAGGCAGTGAGAAGTGAAATCAAAAATTGACACCCTTAGAAAGCCTGAAGGCGGTGCTTGGTTTTTGGGGTCCCGTACGCGGCTAGGCTCCCAAAAAGTCTCACACATGTGGTATCCCCGTACTCAGGAGAAGCAACAGAATGTATTTTGGGGTGTAATTCCACATATGCCCATGGCATGTTTGAGCAATATATCATTTAGTGACAACTTTGTGCAAAAAAAAATAAAAATATTTTTTCCGCAACTTGTGTCAACATATAAAATATTCCATGGACTCGACATGCCTCTCAGTATATAGCTTGGGGTGGCTACTTTCCAAAATGGGGTCATTTGGGGGGGTTTTGAACTGTTCTGGCATTTTATACACAACATTAGGAAGCTTACATCCACTCTTCTAACCACTTGAAGGCAAAGCCCTTTCTGACACTTTTTGTTTACATGAAAACATATTTTTTTGCAAGAAAATTATGTTGAACCCCCAAACATTATATATATATTTAAAGCAAAGGCCCTACAGATTAAAATGGTGGGTGTTGCATTTTTTTTTTCTACACAGTATTTGCGCAGCGATTTTTCAAACGCATTTTTTGGGGAAAAAAATACACTTTTTTTAATTTTAATGCACTAAAACACACTATATTGCCCAAATGTTTGATGAAATAAAAAAGATGATCTTAGGCCGAGTACATAGATACCAAACACGATATGCTTTAAAATTTCGCACAAACGCGCATTGGCGACAAACTACATACATTTTTAAAAGCCTTTAAAAGCATTTACAGGTTACCCCGTTAGATTTACAGAGGAGGTCCACTGCTAAAATTACTGCCCTCGATCTGACCTTCGCGGTGATACCTCACATGCATGGTGCAATTGCTGTTTACATATGACGCCAGACCGACGCTTGCGTTCGCCATTGGGCAAGAGCAGGGCAGGACAGGGGTGCTTTTTTTTTTTTTTTTATTATTAATTTTGCTTTTTTATTTTATTTTTAAACTGTTGCTTCCATATTTATTTATTTTTATCACTTTTATTGTTATCTCAGGGAATGTAAATATCCCCTATGATAGCAATAGGTAATGACAGGTACTCTTTTTTGAAAAAACTGGGGTCTATTGGACCCTAGATCTTTCCTCTGCCCTCAAAGCATCTGACCACACCAAGATCGGTGTGATAAAATGCTTTCCCAATTTCCCAATGGCGCTTTTTATATCCGGGGGGGGGGGACATTCCCTCCCACTGCTTGTAAAAGCAGTCTAGAGGCTAATTATCTGCTAGAATTGCTTTTACATTAAAGCCGGCTGCTGGCTGAAAAGAATGATACCAAGATGATACCTAAACCCGCAGGCATCATTCTGGTATAAACATTCAAAGTCCAGCAACATACCAGTACGTTGCTGGTCCTTGTTGGACATGTATTGTAATCTTTTTTTTCATGCAGCCTGTTGGCTGAACGAAAAAAAAAAGATTGATCGGTGGGTATGCCCACCATTAGAATACCGCCCTTCATCCACCCACTTCTAATGATGGGCATACATGCACCATTTATATATGCCGAAGCATGGGGGCATCTTCTCGCAAAAGTTATGCCGCGTACACATGGTTAGACTTTTCCACGGGCAAGCCTCCGTCGGAATTTCGACCGTATGTACGCGGCATTAGGAGCAAAATCGCTCCTCCGCTCCTGCTGCCCCAATGCTTCGGCATATATGCTTTTTTTTTTAACTGTGGTGGTGAAATCACCTCCTACAGCACTGGAGTCGCAGGGATCAGGCCTGTCTCTGCGAACGCTGCAGTTATGTGTGTTGTGTTTTGCAAGTGACAGTGATCGATCGATACTGCACTTCGGTGGCCTGGGCTGGACGGAGGGGCAAAACGCAGGTGCTAGCAGGTATCTGGGCTGATCCCGCTAACACTGCGTTTTTGGGAACCCTAAACTGCTGGGGACGCTAGTATAGATCTGATCAGATCAGATATTGAGCTGATCAGATACTATACCACTAAGGGGGGTGTATGCTTCACGCGTGGGTGTTAGCGCTACTGGCACTAACCTGACGCTGCCTGGGGTGTGACGCAGACCCTCTCTGACGCTAAAACCTAACTGATATCACCCGCCGGGCGATCAGGGGGTTAAACCTTTATTGGGTTATATACGGCGGGTGCCCTGACACTATAAAAAGCAAACTAACTAACCAGCGTCACCCGTAACACTTATATGATGATCACTGGTGAAAGGGTTAACTAGGGGCAATTAGGGGGTTAAAACTTTTATTAGGGTAATATATGGGGGTACCTGACGCTATATAAAAACCTGACGGCGAACCTAAAAAAAAATTACTGGCTACCTATCGGCATCACCGACGCTAAGACAGCGATCAGAAAAATGATCGCTTAGCGACAGTGGTGATAGGGGGTGAAAGGGTCACCTGGGGGGCGATCAGGGGGTTAAACCTTTATTAGATAATATATGGGGGTACCTGACGCTATAAAAACCTGCGGCGAACCTAAAAAAAATTACTGGCTACCGATCAGCATCACCGACGCTAAGACATAGATCAGAAAAATGATCGCATAGTGACGGCGGTGCTAGGGGGTGAAAGGGTTACCTGGGGGGTGATCAAGGGGGTTACACCTTTATTAGGTAATATATGGGGGTACCCGACGCTATAAAAACCTGCGGCGAACCTAAAAAAAATTACTGGCTACCGATCAGCATCGCCGACGCTAAGACATCGATCAGAAAAATTATCGCTTAGTGACAGTGGTTATAGGGGGTGAAAGGGTTACCTGGGGGGGCGATCAAGGGGGTTAAACCTTTATTAGGTAATATATGGGGGTACCCGACGCTATAAAAACCTGCGGCGAACCTAAAAAAAATTACTGGCTACCGATCAGCATCGCCGACGCTAAGACATCGATCAGAAAAATTATAACTTAGTGACAGTGGTGATAGGGGGTGAAAGGGTTACCTGGGGGGTGATCAAGGGGGTTAAACCTTTATTAGGTAAGATATGGGGGTACCCGACGCTATAAAAACCTGCGGCGAACCTAAAAAAAATTACTGGCTACCGATCAGCATCGCCGACGCTAAGACATCGATCAGAAAAATTATAACTTAGTGACAGTGGTGATAGGGGGTGAAAGGGTTACCTGGGGGGTGATCAAGGGGGTTAAACCTTTATTAGGTAAGATATGGGGGTACCCGACGCTATAAAAACCTGCGGCGAACCTAAAAAAAATTACTGGCTACCGATCAGCATCACCGACGCTTAAGACATCGATCAGAAAAATGATTGCTTAGTGACAGTGGTGATAGGGGGTGAAAGGGTTATCTGGGGGGTGATCAGGGGGTTAAACCTTTATTAGGGGGGGTTAGGGGGCTACACTGGACCTAAGACTAAACTTTGGTGACACTTTTACAGTCACAAATGTCACTGATTGCAGTGATCACTAAATAAATGGTCACTGCAATCAGTGACACTGTGACTGGGGGCTGGGGGGTGATCTGGGGGGGCCTGGGGGGGGCGATTTATGTGCCTATGTGTCCTGGTGTCAGTGTAGTGTTGTGTGTACTAACCTGGCATCTTCTCCTGTACGGCGCTCGGTATATGTGAGCGCCGCAGGAGAGATGACATCACTTCCTCCTTCCTGGCAGGCAGGGGAAGCTCTCTCATTCGCCGGGAGCGATCGAGAGGGGGTGGCCGGAATCGAACGGCCGTCCCCTCATGCCGGATCGCTCCCGAAGGTAAAACGACCGCTCACTGTAAAGAAGGGGGGTCCGATCGGACCCCCCAACTATACAAAGGCAATCACGTATATATACGTGATTGTGCCTGTCGGTGCCATTCTGCCGACGTATATTTACAGTGGGCGGTCGTTAAGTGGTTAAATAGTGTGAAACGCGTCAGCTAAACTAGATCAGTTTGTTGTGTTGTGCAGAGTGTTTTTGGTTTCCTGAAACCCCTTTTTTTTGGAATAAAGGCCTTTTAACCGGAGTGCTGCGTCCAGAAGACCTTCTTTTCTTTCTTCAATTGATTTGTTGTAGTTTGCCACCCAACATAATTATTTTTGGTTTGATGGTGGCTTTTATTTGCAGCATAAGGGAGTTGCGATGGGAGCAAAGTTTGTTCCCAGTCTAGCAAACCTTTTTATGGCCAAGTGGGAGGAGGATGCCGTCTATGCCCTGGAGCACCCGCAGTTAATCATGTGGGCCAGGTACATAGACGACATCCTCCTCCTATAGGCTGGCACCCCTGAATCTCTTGAAAATGTATTTTTAGAGATCAATGAGAATGACAGAAGGATTTCACTTACCGTATATACTTGAGTATAAGGCGAGTTTCTAACCACTTGAGACCCGGCCATAGTCAAATGACGGCCTCAAGGTGGCTCTACAAATCCGGGAGGCCGTCAATTGATGGCCTCGGATCCTCCAGCCACTGGGGGGCGCGCAAACGCCGCAGGCGGCGCGCGCCCAGCACGTCACTGACATGTCGATGCGCGTGCCTGGCGGCCGCGATGTCCGCTAGGCACCCGCGATCGGCCGGTACACAGACAAGGATGTGGATCTCTGTGTGTAAACACAGAGATCCACGTCCTGTCAGGGAGAGGAGACCGATGCTGTGTCCCTTGTATATAGGGACACAGATCGGTCACCTCCCCCAGTCAGTCCCCTCCCCCCACAGTAGTAATCACTCCCAGGTTACACATTTAACCCCTTCCTCGCCCCCTGGTGTTAACCCCTTCCCTGCCAGTGTAATTTTTACAGTAACCAGTGCATTTTTATAGCACTGATCGCTGTAAAAATGACAATGGTCCCAAAAGTGTCCAATGTGTCCGCCATAATGTCGCAGTCACAATAAAAAAATCGCTGATCGCCGCCATTACTAGTAAAAAAAAAAATATTAATAAAAATGCTATAAAACTATGCCCTATTTTGTAGACGCTATAACTTTTGAGCAAACCAATGAATAAACGCTTATTGCGATTTTTTTTACCAAAAAAATGTAGAAGAATACGTATCGGACTAAACTGAGAAAAAAATTATTTATATTTTTTTAAATTGGGATATTTATTATAGCAAAAAGTAAAAAATATTGTGTTTTTTTCAAAAACTTCGCTCTTTTTTTGTTTATAGCACAAAAAATTAAAACCGCAGTGATGATCAAATACCACCAAAAGAAAGCTCTATTTGTGGGAAAAAAAGGACGTCAATTTTGTTTGGGAGCCACGTCGCACGACCGCGCAATTGTCATTCAAAGCGTGACAGCGCTGAAAGCTGAAAATTGGCCTGGGCAGGAAGGGGGTTTAAGTGCCCAGTAAGCAAGTGGTTAAGCACATTTTTTTTGTGCTGAAGGTGCCCCCCCCCTCGGCTTATACTCGAGTCACCTTTTTGCGCCTGATCTCCCGGACTTTGGGGACCCGGTACCGGCCGGCCATAGGTTCCCTGGACCCCAAACTTGGCCCACATGTTGCCCCACTCTTTCTCTACAAGTGTACAAAGTTTATTGTCTGGGGGACCTACAGCCAGGGAGCACCGATTTTTCAAACCCGGGCACCCCTTCTATAGACTCCTATGTTAAACGGTCATTTCTCCAGTGATTTTGGGGACCCGGTACCGGTCAGTCGTAGGTCCCCTGGACCTGAATCTTGGCACACATGTAGCTACATTTCTCCTCTACAAGTGTGCAAAGTTTGTTGTCTGGGGGACCTACGGCCGGGGAGCACCGATTTTTCAAAGCCGGGCACTACATCCATAGACTCCCATGTTAAACGTCAGTCTAGTCATGGACACAGTGAGGCATGAGCACAGTCAGGCATGCACATGGACACAGTGAGGCATGGGCACAGTGAGGCATGGGCACAGTGAGGCATGGGCACAGTGAGGCATGGGCACAGTGAGGCATGCACATGGACACAGTGAGGCAAAGTGCGGCACAGTGAGGCATGCAGATGGACACCCTAGGCTTATACTCGAGTCAATACGTTTTCCCAGTTTTTGTGGTAAAATTAGGTGCCTCGGCTTATATTCAGGTCGGCTTATACTCGAGTGTATACGGTACATACGAATTTAGCCAGTCTAAAATCTATTTTTTGGATCTTGAAATAGAAAGGTCTGAGTATCAATTTAAGTTCAGTATGTATTTCAAACCTACGTATAGGAACAGATACATACCCACAGACAGTTGCCACCATAAGTCTTGGCTAAAGTCCGTTCCTAAAAGTCAATTCCTGCGACTTTGAAGGAATTGTACTGATACAGAAACTTTCAGGATACAAGCAGACATTCTGAGAGGCCGGTTTATTGTAAAAGGACATGACAATCGAGAGGTCGCGAACGAGATGACTAAGGTTCTGAATATCGACCGATCTCTATTGTTAGCAGATAGACCCCAAAGAGAAAGGGAAGACAATTTCAGATGGTCTTTTCTTACAGCCTTTTCTACCCAACATAAGCAAATCAAGGCCATTTTTGAACAACATTGGGGTATCTTGAGGAATGATCGAATCCTCTGTACACTTTTACCAGAAAGACCTAAAGTGATATACCGAGGAGTGTCCTCACTTAAAAGTAAAATTGCACCAACCATCATTAATCCTCTGATTAGGCCAACATTTTTTCATAACTGGACAGGCTACCACCCCTGCAAAAAATGCCTTGTATGCCAGTATAACACCTGTGGGAGAAAGGCTAGTAGGGAATTTAGGTCCACAGCGACTAATCAGGTCTATCCAATCAAACCATTCTTTACATGCGCAACCATTAATGTTGTGTATTTACTGACATGTCCATGTGGTAAACAATATGTTGAGCGGACCATTAGGTCATTCACGACCAGGGTAACTGAACATATTAACTTAATCAAGTTTGGGAGTGTCAAACACACGGTCCCTCTGCATTATTGGCAACACCATGCCCGTGATCCAACAGGGACCCAATTCTTGATTATTGACCGTTATGTTGCTCCATGGAGGGGT
Organism: Rana muscosa; assembly: GCA_029206835.1. Classification (NCBI taxonomy): domain Eukaryota; kingdom Metazoa; phylum Chordata; class Amphibia; order Anura; family Ranidae; genus Rana; species Rana muscosa. The sequence goes on along the minus strand of CM055123.1, from coordinate 399,404,657 downwards.
GGGGCTAACACTAGAGGAGTTTCCAGACTCAAAACTTTCTGGATTTACGAGTTACAGACTCACCACCCACAGGGGTTAAATGTGGAGTGGGATATTAACGATTATATTAATAGATCTTGACTCCAAGGATGATTTTTCACATATATCTTGTAGTATTTTATCCTTTTATACCTTTTTATATCTTTTTTATTATCATATATTTTTTAGTACTCATTTTTTATTACTTATTTATTAAAGTAATTTGTATCCGTCAACCATTTAGCTGCCATTTTTATGGCGAGTTTGTGTTTGACGGTTAAATTTATGTCGGATTTGAATAATTAACCAATATTAGCATCCTAGATTGTTAGGGATGACCCCAGTTTGATTAGACCTATATTATGACTATAGCATCTGTGATTATATGGACTTGAGGAAATTATATTTAATTAGAATTATTTATTTAATATATATGTCCTGCCCCTTTTAATGATGTGGCCTGGCTGAACTTTTTTAGCTCACTGCTGATTTGATCGGTACCAATATCCTCCAGCTTATAGCTGGTTTTTCGGTCACCAGGCCTCGCTTTGATAGCGAGGTTTGGCTGCTATTATGACCCTAGTGCGTGTCAGGCCTCGCTTTCATGGTGAGGTTTGGGCGGCGCATTGTGATCTCCTGGCCCCGCTTTAAGAGCGAGGCTTGGGGTTCATTTCAATGTTCTTCTGTCCATAGCGAGGCTTGGTGCAGTGATTTCACCATGCCTCGCTTTGATAGTGAGGCTTGGGATCCCTTCCAATGTTCTTGTTTAGAGCGGAAGTGATGTCATCAAGCCTCGTCTTCATAGAGAGGCTTGGATGGTGCTTCTCGTTCTATATGGCTGATATAGAAGTTCTGGCCATATTTATATTGCCTATTCTAATATTTGTTGACAATATTACTCTATTCTATTGGTGATCTCCGGGCTCCGGTTTAAGAGCGAGGCTTGGAGTTCATTTTAATGTTCTTCTGTCCATAACGAGGCTTGGGGCAGCGATTTCACCATGCCTCGCTTTGATAGTGAGGCTTGGGATCCCTTCCAATGTTCTTGTTTAGAGCGGAAGTGATGTCATCGCGCCTCGTCTTCATAGAGAGGCTTGGAAGGCGCTTCTTGTTCTATATGGCTGATATAGAAGTTATGGCCATGTTTATACTGCCTATTCATCTAATATTTGTTGGCAATATTATTCTGTTCTATTGGTAAGACTTTTTGAATCGAAATGGGACGTTTTAAAATAGCGCCCGCCACTTCCTGTCTACCAACAGGAAGTGATGTCATTTCTGGAGTCATGGTCACTCCAGCTGGGGTCATTCAATCTATAAATAGCGGTGGTGTTGTGGGGGTCCACACCCCAGATGATGACTGTTTAGTTGAAACGTGTTGGGTGGACCCATTCACACACATCGCTCTTACACTTTGTGATCTGCCTATGAGGTTCTTCCAAATGTGAGTGTTCATTTTTAATCTTTTTAATAAATACTACCTTGTACGATATCACACTATGTGAGTTTTTTTTCCCCATTACGCATGTTATGTGGTTACCGTATCTCTGGCTCCAACAAGACTACATGTATTTTACACTTCTTGGTGTTTATTGGAATTTGCGGTGCCAACTGATATGTGGATTCAGGACCAGCTGGATACATCTTGCTGACTGATTATACAAGCCTGTTTTGACTTGGGTGGTATATACCTCACCAAGTCAACACCATCTGGTAAGCCTCCTCCTTATATCGGTGGTGGTGTCTCTATCCTTTCACAAAGTGGTTCATATCCATGTGGAATTCTTCATTTCAACCTTGCCATTTTTTCTACGCTTTTGGACTGTTATTTGTGTTTGGTCACAATAGAGGACTGCTTCGTTCTGATTTATTTGTTACAAAAATATTTTTTTCACGGATCACACTTAGTCACTTCGTGTCACTGAAATTAAGATTTTATGTATATGTATGTTTGCAAAATTTTTTTTTTCATTTATTTTTTTTTGCAACATTTGACATGTGTTGTCAATTGACTTATGCACAAAAATAAGCGCTACACTTTTTTCATATTTATTATCATGTTTAGAATACATTTTTGGATACACATGCTCAGTCCCACCTACCTGATGATGGTGAGGGATGGTGTCATCTTCCCGTGTGGAATCCTGAAAATACAGACGATGGGGACATCTCTCTGGTGGGTTTCCGTTACTGGATAGAATAAACATCTGTTCTTCCTCTTTCATTTCAACTTTGAGCTCTTTCAGTTCTTCAACCTAAATACCAAAGATGAACGAACAGATTTGTAAAGAAGAACAAAAGATTACATAGAAGAAAGTCACATCATAGAGTTTAGAATAATTTAAAGGTCTACAAGCCGAGTCCCATCTACCTGGTCATGGTGAGGGATGGTGTGATCTTCCTCAATAGACTGCTGAGCTCCACCCACCAACTCCTCTTCTTTTTCCTCTTTAATCTTAACATCGATGTCTTTCATTTCTTCATCCTAAACCCCAAAGATGATAGAAGACATTTGTAAAAAGAAGCAAGAAGTTACGTAGAAGAATTTACTCTTTTAGGTTTACATCCTTAGTACCTGATGATGGTGAGGGATAGTGTGACCTTCCTGTGTGGAATCCCAGGAATACAGAGGACGAGGACATCTCTCTGGTGGGTTCCCATTACTGGATCCATCTGTAGGAAACACACACACTGACTGAATACATTGTTTCTATGTGTTTATCAGATGATGGGGGATCTAGGTGGACCCTCCGTACTGCTCTCTCCTTTACAATAAAGTCTCCTCTTACCCGGTGATGCGAGGGGCGGCTGATCCTCCATCATGACGTCCTTGTAGAGATCCTTGTGTCCTTCTAAATACTCCCACTCCTCTATGGAGAAATAAACAGTGACATCCTGACACCTTATAGGAACCTGACACACACAATGATACAGTCACCATCCAGACACATCCCCTGTCTGTCACTGGATAATGTCCCAGAATTCCCGGCACCGCTCACCTCTCCTGTCAGCAGATCAATGATCTTGTTGGTGACTTCTAGAACCTTCTTGGCACTGGTTACCTCTGTTGTCAGGCAGTGAGGTGGAGGCGCTGTGATGGGTGATGTCCTGTGAAGACGGCTGCTGGGTGTTCATGGATCTCCAGATGTTTCCTTCACCATTTTATAATTCTGTGTATAGAGAGAAAGTAATTATCAATGAAGACGTTGTAGAATACTTCTCTCCTCTTTAGCTAGAACAATGTTTTCATTATAGAGATAAGAATGAAGTCACGTGACCCTCCCAGAATCCTCCTCACCTCCTACTGATCTAAATAGGACACTCTTCTCCGTCGATGTACTGAGAATTATTTTGACGTATATGTGTAATACAGTGGGGAGAACAAGTATTTGATACACAGCCGATTTTGCAGGTTTTCCTACTTACAAAGCATGTAGAGGTCTGTAATTTTTATCATAGATAATCTTCAACCGTGAGAAGCGGAATCTAAAAAAAAAAATCTAGAAAATCACATTGTATGATTTTTAAGTAATTAATTTGCATTTTATTGCATGACATAAGTATTTGATCACCTACCAACCAGTAGGAATTCCGGCTCTCACAGACCTGTTATTTTTTCTTTAAGAAGCCCTCCTGTTTTCCACTCATTACTTGTATTAACTGCACCTGTTTGAACTCGTTACCTGTATAAAAGACACCTGTCCACACACTCAAACAGACTCCAACCTCTCCACAATGGCCACGACCAGAGAGCTGTGTAAGGACATCAGGGATAAAATTGTAGACCTGCACAAGGCTGGGATGGGCTACAGGACAATAGGCAAGCAGCTTGGTGAGAAGGCAACAACTGTTGGCGCAATTATTAGAAAATGGAAGAAGTTCAAGATGACGGTCAATCTCCCTCGGTCTGGGGCTTCATGCAGGATCTCACCTCGTGGGGCATCAATGATCATGAGGAAGGTGAGGGATCAGCCCAGAACTACACGGCAGGACCTGGTCAATGACCTGAAGAGAGCTGGGACCACAGTCTCAAAGAAAACCATTAGTAACACACTACACCTTCATGGATTAAAATCCTGCAGCACACGCAAGGTCCCCCTGCTCAAGCCAGCGCATGTCCAGGCCCGTCTGAAGGTTGCCAATGACCATCTGGATGATCCAGAGGAGGAATGGGAGGAGTTCATGTGGTCTGATGAGACAAAAATAGAGCTTTTTGGTCTAAACTTCACTCGCCGTGTTTGGAGGAAGAAGGATGAGTACAACCCCAAGAACACCATCCCAACCGTGAAGCATGGAGGTGGAAACATCATTTTTTGGGGATGATTTTCTGCAAAGGGGACAAGACGACTGCACCGTATTGAGGGGATGATGGATGGGGCCATGTAACGCGAGATCTTGGCCAAATACTTCCTTCCCTCAGTAAGAGCATTGAAGATGGGTTGTGGCTGGGTCTTCCAGTATGGCAACGACCCGAAACACACAGCCAGGGCAACTAAGGAGTGGCTCCGTAAGAAGCATCTCAAGGTCCTGGAGTGGCCTAGCCAGTCTCCAGACCTGAACCTGTAACGGCAACCCAAATATAAAGGCGGTTAACGCCGTTTACGATGTCCCCTCTCCTGGACACCCGCTCAGAAACCAATCTTCCACAGATAGGCGACCCCTTCCCATAGGAATTAATCCTTCTGAAAGAACGAGACGTACTCTGTATCTTTCTAGGGTAGAATGAGATCCTTATTGAGAAACATTGTAACTTTTATATACATCCAATACACATTAGTTTAACATGAACAAGGGCCCAGCTCCACCCACACTTAACAAGACTCAACACATTATTTTGACATCCGTTAGGCTTCAAAAGACTTTACACAATAGAACATAACGATCTTCAATACACATCTTATCATGAAAGGGTTGGCAGACGGTCTGTCTGCCGAGTACAATACACACAGGCCTAGAGTTAACTCCCTATTCACACCAAAAGGATCTCCAGACCCTCCTAGACTCATTTACAACACAAGCAGGCAGGTGATTAACCTGTCTGCTGCTAGTTCCACAACCTATAATTATAGGCTTAATTCCCACAAGCCACAATAGACAATAGAATGCAAATCACCTTAACTCCTCACAGCAATGATTACACCCCCCCCCCCCCACAGCACACATCCAATCTAGATACAATGTATGTGCAGCATTGAATATGGCTATCATAGACCATATTGGGGTTTTTCCATCCACCCTGTGTCCAAAGTGACCCCCCTGTCACACATCTCCCCTTTCGGCAGGAGACTAACAGAGGAGGGGACCCCAGACGGGTTGACTCCGCAGTTAGTCCCACCCAGCCAACCTCTGCCTCTCTTAGAGAACATACCCGCCGCTGGGGAGAGGCCTGGACTGGCCCTTCTCCCTGGAGTCCTTTCAGTCGCTGGAGAGAAGACAGGGTGACTGGGCTCAGTCCGTCATGCTGTTGGGGATCTGGGCCGACTGCCCAGCATCCCTGGGGTATACAAGTGGAGACTGAAGTCCCATCCACTTGGGGTAGGTGAAAATCCCCCAGTGCTTGCAAAGGCTGACATCCTCCTGTCTCAGTGTCACACCATTTTCTGGGGTTGTGTCAGTGAGGACCGAAGTCCCATCCAATACCACAGGAGCTCCCTCTTCTGTTAGTTGAGAGCAGAGGCCTGTGGCACTCTGCTCTGTTGCCAGCTCTTCTGCTGGGTGGCTGTGAGTGGAGACCGCAGTCCCATCCACCGATATCAGCTCAAGTTGCCATTGTGTGCAGAGGCCAGTAGCATTCTGCCCTGCTGCCAGTGATCCAGCTGGGGGTAAAAGCTTTACCACCTCAGCTTGTTGGTGGAGAGAGGGGCCAACTGCCCCGGCTCCCTGAAACTCCACAGTTGTTTCCGGTGCTGGGCAGAGGTTGCTAGCACTCTGCCCTGTTGCCAGCACTTCTGCTGGGGACTCCACACCATCTGCTCTGGCTAACTGTTGGGGAGGGAAAATGGCTGCTTCTCCTCCCTGCATCTCTGAAATCCACTGGGAAAGAGGAACCATCACCTTCTCACCTCGGGCCTCCAAAACTGCCACGGGTGTAGAGCAGGGGTCTGTAGCACTCTGTCCTGCTGCCAGTACTTGAGCAGGCGATGCATAATCCATAACATCCTCTGAACAGCCCATTAAGTCCATACCTTCTGTAATCTGTGGCTGGGGAGATGAGCCAACTGCCCTAGCTCCCTGGAACTCCACATCATCCACTTCGGCTTTAGGGATGGCAATCTCCAGATTTTCCACTGCCGATTCTCTGGCATGCTGCTGGACAGGTACATTCCTCCATCCAAGATCATCCCAAGCAGAAACAGGATCATCCAGGTCAGTCAGCACTTCAGCTTTAGGGATGACAATCTTCAGATTTTCCACTGCCGATTCTTCAGCCAGGATTTCAGAGTTGTCCACTGGTATTTCCTGATAGTCCCAGGCAAAGGTAGCATTACCCTGCTGCTGAGCAGATTCTAGCAGCTGTCTGTAGGCGATCTCCGATTGTCGTATTTCCGCCATTCTCCACTCATGTTGCCGCTCTAGTTCTCTCTTTTGTCGCGCATCCTGCAGCTGGATGCCTTTAATGGCTTCCTGTATGGCGGTCTCTGATGGGTTAGCACCATATAATGCCAACCGCTGTCACACTCATTGCTGAAACAAGTCTTCAACTGACCGGGGTCCTGCATCACCATCCCTCTGATCCATCTCGGTTAGCTCCCTGATCAAGGTGACTTTGTTCTTTGTCCCACCCGTCCCTCCACAGCTCTCAAGTAAGTCTTTCAGCGTGGCTTTCCTGCAGGCTGCATAGCTGGTCATTCACTGTGGTGGTTTGGAGTGTCCCAGGAACTGGAGGGAAGATCCCGCTGCTGCCAACCAATGTACCGGCACCCCAAATATAAAAGGGGTTAACGCCGTTTACGATGTCCCCTCTCCTGGACACCCGCTCAGAAACCAATCTTCCACAGATAGGCGACCCCTTCCCATAGGAATTAATCCTTCTGAAAGAACGAGACGTACTCTGTATCTTTCTAGGGTAGAATGAGATCCTTATTGAGAAACATTGTAACTTTTATATACATCCAATACACATTAGTTTAACATGAACAATGGCCCAGCTCCACCCACACATTACAAGACTCAACACATTATTTTGACGTCTGTTAGGCTTCAAAAGACTTTACACAATAGAACATAACGATCTTCAATACACATCTTATCATGAAAGGGTTGGCAGACGGTCTGTCTGCCGAGTACAATACACACAGGCATAGAGTTAACTCCCTTTTCAAACCAAAAGGATCTCCAGACCCTCCTAGACTTATTTACAACACAAGTAGGCAGGTGATTAACCTGTCTGCTGCTAGTTCCACAACCTATAATTATAGGCTTAATTCCCACAAGCCACAATAGACAATAGAATGCAAATCACCCTAACTCCTCACAGCAATGATTACACCCCCCCCCCCCACAGCACACATCCAATCTAGATACAATGTATGTGCAGCATTAAATATGGCTATCATAGACCCATATTGGGGTTTTTCCATCCACTCTGTAGCTGGCGTCCAGCCTCATCTTCTCCTGGACCAATCTTCCGAGCTCCATCTTACACTCATCTCGCGGTCGTTCCCTCAGGAACACCTCTCGCGCACGGTACTGCGTCCAGTACATCTCTGTGGAGGAGGGAAGGATCTTCCCCTGATGGTGCCGCTCGTGGCTTAGTGTCTCATGCCAGAGTTGCCGGCGGATCACATCCTCCCAGCCGAGCATGGTGCGCTCTGTCGCTGGTCCCCGATGTTGCATCCGCATGCCTTGCAGCCTCCTCCCGAACTCCGCTCTCATGCTGGCTGGTCCCTGTATCGCTCCTCGGCGGCTGCCCGGATCTTGAATCCTGGTGGTGGTTTGGATGTCCCGGACTGCAGGAGACATCCCACTGCTGCCACCACTGTGACGGATCTCAGATACCCCAGCTGGGCACATCCGCCAGACTTGTGTCTCCTGTCCTCCAAACGCACCCGCAGCCTGCAGATTCGCCATAACCAGCCCTTAACCCCTCAATCACGAGACAAGCCACACAGGTGTTGAGGGTTAAACATGCAGAGCATAAACTGTTTATTAAATACAAAACATACACTTTTACACACAGTAAGGGACACTCCCCTTAGCCTTGTCATAGAGGGTGGGTAGGGGACAAGGAAGAACCAATGGGAACTGAAGACTTGTACATTGAAACAGAGACTACAGTTAAACATAAAGGGATTATGGTAAGCAGGCAACCCTTCAATACACATCCCCTGCGGAGAGATGTCTGCAGTCCAGACCACTGTCTATGTGCCATGACTCAACACAGTTAAACACAGCTAAACACAGCAACAAGGGGGGGGGGGATGGGGGAGAAGGGATGTAGCCTTACATTACATTATCTCAATGCCAGCTTCTCCCCGAGTCTCTGTCTCTTTTGGGCCATAATCTGTGGGTAGGAGGCCCGCCCTCAGTCCCTTCCAAAGCACACAGTGACAGTGGGTTCTGTCACAGAACCCAATCGAAAATCTTTGGAGGGAGCTGAAAATCCATATTGCCCAGCGACAGCCCCGAAACCTGAAGGATCTGGAGAAGCTCTGTATGGAGGAGTGGTGCAAACATCCCTGCTGCAGTGTGTGAAAACCTGGTCAAAAACTACAGGAAACTTAGGATCTCTGTAAATTGCAAACAAAGGTTTCTGTACCAAATTTTAAGTTCTGCTTTTCTGATGTATCAAATACTTATGTCATGCGATAAAATGCAAATTATTACTTAAAAATCATACAATGTAATTTTCTCGATTTTAGTTTTAGATTCAGTCTCTGACAGTTGAAGAGAACCTATGATAAAAATTACAGACCTCTACATGCTTTGTAAGTAGGAAAACATGCAAAATCGGCCATGTATCAAATACTTGTTCTCCCCACTGTATGTGTAATGTCTATACTAGGGATGACCTCAAGATTCAGTCCAAAAAAAGTTTGGACCAAACCTTGACTGATCAGATGAACAACCAAACATTTACCCTTTCGGTGGGAGAAGAACATCATGTTGAACAGGGTTCAGCCTTAAGTATAACACAGATTATTTTCTTTCTCTTGTTCTTTCTATTTCTCTGCAAATATGAGGATTTGAAGATGAACAGACAGTGTTCATCCTTAACCACTTAAGGACCGCCGCACGCCGATATACGTCGACAGAATGGCATGGCTGGGCACAAGGACGTACAGGTACGTCCCCTTTAAGATGCCAGCCGTGGGTCGCGCGCTCGCTACCCAGTCCAGAGCTCCGTGACCACGCCCGCGGGACCCACGGACCCGATTGCGCCGGTGTCCCGCGATCGGGTCAAAGAGCTGAAGAACGGGTAAAGGTAAGTGTAAACAAACCTCTCCCTGTGCTTCCCAGTGAGCCTGTCACTGATCGTCTGTTCCCTGTCATAGGGAACGACGATCAGTGATGTCACACGCTAAGCCACGCCCCCTACAGTAAGAATCACACATTAGGTCACACCTAACCCCTTTAGCGCCCCCCCTACAGGTTAACCCCTTCACTGCCAGCGTAATTTTCACAGTAATCAGTGAATTTTATAGCACTGATCGCTGTAAAAATTACAATGGTCCCAAAATGGTGTCAAAAGTGTCCGCCATAATGTCGCAGTCACGATAAAAATCGCTGATTGCCGCCATTACTAGTAAAAAAAAAAATATTAATAAAAATGCCATAAAACAGTCCCCTATTTTGTAGACGCTATAACTTTTGCGCAAACCAATGCATAAACGCTTATTGCAATTTTTTTTACCAAAAATATGTAGAAGAATACATATCGGCCTAAACTGATGAAAAAATATGTTTTTTTTATGTCTTTTTTGGGGATATTTATTATAGCAAAAAGTAAAAAATATAATTTTTTTTTCAAAATTGTCGCTCTATTTTTGTTTATAGCGCAAAAAATAAAAACCGCAGAGGTGATCAAATACCACCAAAAAAAATCTCTTTCTTCCTCGTATATCACGGGACACAGAGCGGCATAGTCATTACTATGTGGGTTATATAGAATCACCTTCAGGTGCTGGCACTGGCAACTTCCAAAACAGGAAGTACCCTCCCCTATATAAGCCCCTCCCATCCGGGAGCACCTCAGTTTTTTGCCAGTGTCTAAGGTGTTGGCCAAGGTTAACATGTATTCATCTGGGCTTGTGTACAGGTTCTCTGGGCCTTAGCAAGCTATTCCGGATCCGACCAAAAAAGCTTCATAGCTAAACGGTCGGTACCCGGGCCTCGCAGAGAAGAGCAAGATTTTGCCTGTAATGCCTCTCTTAGGAGGGCTGGACCCTGGGATCCAGAGCTCTGGTCATACCCAAAACCAAGAGGCTATCTGTGCAGGGTGCTATACAGGTCCAGGGGAGTGGAATCCTTGGGAACCCGGTCCCTGAAGGTCTAGTACAATGCCTGCCGTGAGAGGTGAAGTTTGGGCTTCTGTGGACCAAACAAAGTCCTGCGGCGGGGAAAAGGTAAGTGGGGGCCCCTCAGGAACTTGGTTCTATTGAGGGGACCCCCAAGCCTAATATGTCTTTCTGCCTGTTACCTAAAGGTATTCCCGCTAATAGCTGTATATGCCTAAAAAATCCTAGAAATGTCTTTTCATAAAGGAAGTTTAAAAAAAAAAAAAAAACTGTAAACCTGGAAATGTTTTTCATAAAGGAGGTTTTGAAAAAAAAATAAAAAAATTAAAAAAAAAAAGACAAAAGTGCGGTACCTGTGTTTGTCCACTGGAGGCCGCTGTGGAACGTCTTTTTTTCTTGGGACTATTCCTTCCATGGTGAAAGTCCAGGCAGATGAGTGAGCTCTCTATCAGGGAAGCTGCATTCCTCTGTCATGCTGCCAAGTAGTTTCTTTCCATCCCCGGGTCCTGGTGAAACAAGGACCCTGGCTCCTCTCCCTACATAGCGCCAAGAGCGCACACGTGCACGCGCGCGCACACACGCTTTCTCTTAAAGATTTAGCTTCAAAAAGGGGGCGGAGCCTGGCGGATGACGCGCTCTGTGCGCCAAGCGCTTCTGCGCATGTGCGGGCGTCCCAGCAAGATAAAAGGACTCAGTCCACGCTGCTTGCTATGGACACAGAGCATGAAAAGGAGCTGGTAGCATGGTATAGGGGCTTACAGCGGGCGGTTGATACAGGCATCCCCAGAAAGACGCATTAGTAGACACCCACTGATGTACATAGCAGAAAATTGCATTAGACTATTTCAGTAAAGGGGTGTATTGCGGCTGGAATACCTCAGCTTTGAACTAAGGAATATGCCGCCTAAAAAACTCCGAGATATACCTCTCAGGAAGTGTAGGGGGTCTCCATCGGGCTCTGAGGATCTTGAGCAGTCATCTGCACCTTCCTCCCCTGAGAAATCAGAGGTTAATGCCCATAAGGAACCCCCGGGAGTGCCAGGTACTGCGGCTGTCCTCAGTCCACCTGCTCCTGCATATATAACAGAGGAGGTTTTTGCCTCAACTCTGGAGGGATTGGAGCAGAGATTGGCAGCATTGATCGCTTCTTCTCTACAGGAAAGAAAGCGCGCCAGATCTCCATCACCTCCATCAGAGTGCCTGTTGGCAGAGCAACAGTCCCAGGAAGGGATTGACCTACCTGAAGGGGATCAGGAGGAGGTTAACTCTGTTTTTGAGGAATCGACAGTAGATGAACCATTTTCAGCATCACAGACTGAAAGATTGTGGGTCCAGACCCTAACTGACATGGTTCGATCTGCATTTAAAATGCCTCTTGTTGAACCATCAACTACTGCTGTCTCCTCATTGGGGTCGCTAAAAGCTCCCCAGATTAATTGCTCCTTTCCAATTCATCCATTATTGGAAGGACTTAAATACCAGGACTGGGAACATCCTGATAAACTATTTGTTCCACCTAAGAAATTTCCGGTGATCTATCCCATGGAGGAAAAATTCACCCAGAGATGGAATGTTCCTACGGTGGACGCAGCCATTTCTTCTGTGAACAACTCACTGACATGTCCAGTAGATAATGTTCAAATGTTCAAGGATCCAGTAGATAAAAAATTGGAATCTTTATTAAAGTCTGCTTTTTCCACAGCAGGGGCTGTTACACAGCCAGCAGTGGCAGCTATTGGGGTCTGCCAAGCTTTAAAGGATCAGATGAAAATGGTCCTGAGGGATTTGCCAGACCAGCAGGCCCAGGCTCTGGCTGATCTGCCTAGAGCATTATGCTTTGCGGTTGACGCCATCAAGGATTCTATCCATCAGGCCTCCCGCCTCACGCTGTCTTTGGTATATATGCGTAGGCTTCTGTGGCTCAAGAACTGGTCTGCTGAGGCTCCCTGTAAGAAGCTCTTAGTTAGCTTCCCATTTCATGGGGAACGCCTTTTTGGCGAAGACCTGGATAAGTATATCCAGAAGATTTCCAGTGGTAAAAGTACTCTCTTACCAATTAAAAAGAGGTCTAGGGGTCCATCTTTTAAGAGGACTGCCTCTCCTATCCCTGGGACGTCTGCTACTAAGCAGTTCCGACGGCCTCCTCGGTCAAACTCAGGGGGTAAAAATCAGGGACAGTCACAGGGTAATAAGAAACCCTGGATCCGAAGAGGTACTAAACCAGCCTCCAAGTCAAGCCTATGAAGGGCTGCCCCCACTCAAACGGGTGGGGGGAAGACTTCAGTTGTTCGCAGAGACCTGGCGGGAGACGACCAAAGACAGATGGGTGCTCTCCGCAGTAACTCTGGGATACAAGTTGGAGTTAAAAGAGTCTCCTCCTTCCCATTTTATGTGGTCAGGCATGCCAAAAGACCCTCTGAAAAGAGGGTCTCTCCTAGTGGCGTTAGAACAACTATTGCTCCAAGGAGTAATTATGGAGGTTCCTATGGAAGAGTGGGGGTTGGGTTTCTACTCAAACCTTTTCACAGTCCCGAAACCAAACAGGGACATAAGACCCATATTGGACCTAAAGAGTCTAAACAAATTTCTAAACATCCGGTCCTTCCGGATGGAGTCGATCCGATCGGTCACCGCTGCCCTACAGGGGGAGGAATGGTTAGCCTCGATCGACATCAAAGATGCTTACTTGCATGTTCCCATCTTTCCAGGTCATCAAAAGTTTCTACGCTTTGCAGTAGAAGGGCGCCATTTTCAGTTCAGAGCCTTACCATTTGGTCTGGCCACAGCACCACGAGTGTTCACAAAAATTCTGGCCCCACTGTTGGCCGATCTAAGAACACGAGGTGTAACGATATTGGCATACCTAGACGACCTGTTGTTGATGGACCACTCAGTTGCCAAGCTAGAAGTGGTAATTGTCGATACAATCAAGTATCTAGAATCTCACGGTTGGGTCATCAACCTGGACAAGTCAGCCCTACAGCCAGTAAAAAGCCTGGTATATCTAGGGCTACGGCTGGATTCAGACCAGAAGAAGATTTTCTTACCTCTAGACAAGGTATCCTCTTTGAGGGGCTTGGTCCGTCTGCTTTGTGCAAAAAGACAGCCGTCCATACACCTGTGCATGAGGCTGCTAGGAAAGATGGTAGCATCATTCGAAGCTGTGCCATACGCCCAATTCCACTCAAGGAATTTGCAGAGGGCCATATTGTCAGCCTGGAACGGAAAAATTCAGGCTCTAGACTTACCGATGGCTTTGTCCCCTTCCGTTCGGAAGAGTCTCTGCTGGTGGTTGATCCCCGAGAATCTCCAGAAGGGAAAACCCTTCAGTCCGATATCTTGGAAGGTGGTCACTACAGATGCCAGCCTTATAGGCTGGGGGGCAGTACTGGAGCAATGGTCTCTCCAGGGCAGATGGTCAAATGTAGTAAAAACCCTGCCCATCAATCTCTTAGAGATACGAGCAGCCCGGTATGCCCTAGTAGCCTGGACATCCAAACTCCAAGGGTCCCCTGTCAGAATTCAATCAGACAATGCCACAGCAGTGGCATATATCAATCATCAGGGAGGCACCAGGAGTCGTGCAGCCCAGAGGGAAGTAAGTCACATCCTGGAATGGGCAGAAAAGCATGTCCCATGTATATCAGCTGTCTTCATTCCAGGGGTGGAGAATTGGAAGGCGGACTTTCTGAGTCGCCAACAGTTATGCCCAGGGGAATGGTCCCTTCATCCCGAGGTCTTCCGAGCAATATGTCAGCGGTGGGGAACACCGGATGTAGATCTGCTAGCATCCAGATTCAACGCAAAGGTGGACAGATTTGTCTCCCGGACAAGGGATCCCCTCCCTTGCGGCTCGGATGCTCTGGTGTTCCCTTGGGATCAGTTCAGGCTGATATATGCATTCCCTCCGCTACAATTGTTGCCTCGACTCCTTCGCAGAGTCAGGTTGGAAAAGAAGCCGGTGATCCTGGTGGCTCCAGCGTGGCCTCGAAGGGCCTGGTACGCGGAGATCATAAAAATGTCTGTGGGGAGTCCTTGGACCCTTCCACGTCGTCCGGACCTGCTTTCGCAAGGACCGATATACCACCCTTCCTTACTAACTCTAAGTTTAACGGCCTGGCTATTGAATCCCACATCCTAAAGAAGAGAGGTCTCTCTAACTCTGTGGTATCAACTATAATCAATGCCAGGAAGCCTGTATCCAGGCAGATCTACTATAGAGTTTGGAAGGCGTACATCACTTGGTGCGAGGCCAGAAAATGGCATCCACGTAAGTACGTTATAGGCAGAATTCTGGACTTCCTACAGTGGGCTGTAGACAGGAAGTTTGCCTTAAGTACTATCAGGGGTCAGGTTTCGGCCTTATCAATACTATTTCAAAGGCCCCTGGCTATGCATTCACTTGTCAAATCCTTTATGCAAGGGGTGACTCATATTATTCCACCGATTAAAGCTCCCATATGCCCATGGGATCTAAATTTGGTTCTGTCGGTTCTGCAGAAGCAGCCATTTGAACCTTTGCGGCACATTTCCTTGGTTCTACTCACCAGAAAATTGATATTTTTAGTAGCCATATGCTCGGCTAGAAGAGTGTCGGAATTAGCCGCCATGTCCTGTAAAGAGCCATATCTGGTTATTCATAAGGACAGAGTAGTATTACGTCCTCACCCAGCCTTTCTTCCTAAGGTGGTATCGAGGTTTCACTTGAACCAGGATGTGGTTCTTCCTTCTTTTTTCCCCAAACCGAGCTCGGTAGAGGAAAAGTTATTGCATTCTTTGGATGTAGTAAGAGCAGTTAAAACTTATCTAAAAGCCACTGCTCAGATTCGTAGAACGGATTCTTTGTTTGTTCTGCCGGAAGGCCCCAGAAAGGGTCAGGCAGCATCAAAATCTACTTTAGCCAAGTGGATTCGACAGGTCATAATACAAGCCTATGGCTTGAGAAGTAGACCGCCTCCGTTCAAAGTTAGGACGCACTCCACGAGAGCAGTTGGAACTTCATGGGCAGTGCATCACCAGGCCTCCCTGGCGCAAATTTGTAAGGCCGCAACATGGTCTTCAGTACACACGTTTACTAGGTTCTACCAGGTGGACATTAGAAGTCAGGAGGATATCGCCTTTGGGCGCAGTGTGTTGCAGGCCGCAAAAGATCCTCATGCCTGATGGCGCCCAGCTTATGTATGGTGTATCCCCCCCCTCATTTGGCATTGCTTTGGGACGTCCCACATAGTAATGACTATGCCGCTCTGTGTCCCGTGATGTACGAGGAAGAAAATAGGATTTTTATAACAGCTTACCTGTAAAATCCTTTTCTTGGAGTACATCACGGGACACAGAGCTCCCACCCCTCTTTTGGGGACACGTATTGCTTTGCTACAAAACTGAGGTGCTCCCGGATGGGAGGGGCTTATATAGGGGAGGGTACTTCCGGTTTTGGAAGTTGCCAGTGCCAGCACCTGAAGGTGATTCTATATAACCCACATAGTAATGACTATGCCGCTCTGTGTCCCGTGATGTACTCCAAGAAAAGGATTTTACAGGTAAGCTGTTATAAAAATCCTATTATTTGTGGGAAAAAAAGGACGTCAATTTTGTTTGGGAGCCACGTCACACGACCACGCAATTGGCAGTTAAAGTGACGCAGTGCCGAATTGCAAAAAGGGGCCTGGTCCTTTAGCTGCAAAATGGTCCGGGGGTTAAGTGGTTACAGAGGAAGTAAACCCTCTTCTAGAAAAAAAAAATTAGAGCCTGCAAGACAAATGCATAATGAGCTAGTATGCATAGAATACTAGCTCATTATGTAGTACTCTCCACCGCCGCCATCTCACTTCCTTGTATCGCGGCTCCAGTGCTGTGACTGGCCGGAGCTGCGATGATCGCCTTCACTTACGGCACACTTAGTGCGCCTGCACCGTAGACATCGGTGCCCGTTTTTGGGAAAATATCTCCTTAACCGTGTAGGTTAAGGAGATATTTCTTGCACCTACAGGGAAGCCTTACTCTAGGCTTACCTGTAGGTCTAAGTGGTTTGTAAGGGTTTACAACCACTTTAAGTATAACACAGGGATTTTTTTAATTTTTTCTCATTGCTATCTTTCTCCTTTCAACCCCTCTTTCACTGAGGAGGGGCAGGATGCTAGGGGCGTTTGTGTTTATTTATTTTTTTCGTGGTTTTATTTTTTAATTTGTATATAAATATAGTAGAA
This sequence comes from Rana muscosa, assembly GCA_029206835.1. Lineage (NCBI taxonomy): Eukaryota > Metazoa > Chordata > Amphibia > Anura > Ranidae > Rana > Rana muscosa. The sequence goes on along the minus strand of CM055123.1, from coordinate 399,387,976 downwards.
AATACGAGGTATTTATAAACATTAAAATTTGTAATTAAAGAAGGAATATACATTGATGTATGTTAATGGTCTCCCAATTAGAGATGTTTATTATGGTACTTTGATTCAATAAAGATATTAAATAAAAGAACATCATGTACAGTATCTCACAAAAGTGAGTACACCCCCCCCCTTTTTTCATGTGACAACACTGAAGAAATGACACTTTGCTCCAATGTAAAGTAGTGAGTGTACAGCTTGTATAAGTAAATTTGCTGTCCTCTCAAAATAACTCAACACACAGCCATTAATGTCTAAACCGTTGGCAACAAAAGTGAGTACACCGCTTCGTGAAAATGTCCAAATTGGGCCCAATTAGCCATTTTTCCTCCCTGGTGTCATGTGGCTCATTAGTGTTACAAGATCTCAGGTGTGAATGGGGAGAAGGTGTGTTAAATTTGGTGTTATCGCTCTCACTCTCTCATACTGGTCACTGGAGGTTCAACATGGCACCTCATGGCAAAGAACTCTCTGAGGATCTGAAAAAAAAGGATTGTTGCTCTACATAAAGAGGGCCTAGGCTATAGGAAGATGGCCAAGATCCCGAAACTGAGCTGCAGCACCATCTCCCTCATGTGAAAAATTAAAGGGTACATAGTACCCCTACTCATTCACAAAAAAAAGTAAGGCGTAAACAAGTCACAGTTTTTACCTTTACTTAAAGAAAAAATGTCCCATGAAATCCATCCACTATCATTCTCTTCACCCAGTGATATAGATCAGTGCTCTTCAACCTTTTGGTAGTCAAGGCACCATTTAGAATTACACACAATCTCCAGGATACTCCAGTCTGAGGGCTGGTTGACACAAGGAGGTGCATCCGAGCGCTTTTTTTGCGCGTTCTGTTTTTTTTATTAGTCTGCTCTATGCTCGTGAAACATGTGAAAAATGTGCTGGCATGATTTTTGGATTGAGCCCGACCAAAATACACGGTACTGCAGTATCATGCGTTCAAGTGATCGCAAACAAACATGCAATGGATGGATGAGTGGCAGTGCCATTAGGAATTAATGGTGTGTGAAACTGCAAAAGGAAACGCATTTTTGTGAGGTGTGGAAAAATATGTGAATTCACAAATTTCACCGCACTGCCCCCCGGTGTGAAAAATACAGAAAATGTAGTTTGCAGGATAGAGTTAAAGTTAAGTTCCACCTGGAATTTTAATATTTTTTACAAAAAATAGGAAAAAATAGAAAAAAATAGATTGAAAAAATATATATTTTTTACTTACCAGAAATAGCGGTTGCTATGTGGAAGTCCCTAATCTGCCTCCTAATTGTCCGTGGCAGGTCTTCTTTCTCTGTCCTACTCGCGGTGTCTTCTGGTGAATGGTGCGTGTTGCCTTCTGGGAACTGTGTGTATCCCAGAGAGTAGCCGGGCCATTCACAAAGCGCCGCGTGGCTCGCTCATGCGCAGTAGGAAACGGGCAGTGGAGCCACACGGCTTTACTGCCTGTTTCCCTTACTGAGGATGGCGGCGCCGGGAGCTGCCAGGATTGAGGGATCGGCCTGGGGGGGGGCTGACATTGCAGCGCAAGTAGGACAGGTAAGTGTCCTTATTAAAAGTCAGCAGCTACAGTGTTTGTAGCTGCTGACTTTTAAAAAAAAAATGCGGGTGGAATCCCTCTTTAAGTGGTCAGTAGCTTGTAACTCCCCCCCATCCCCCCTGCTAGCACAACCCCTCCCCCCCCAAAAATGCCCCATCTAGTATAAATCCCCCCCTGCAAAATCCCCCATCTTAGCACAAATCCCCCCCTTCTAAACACAAACGCCCCTTCCTAAATCCCCCTTCTAGCATGCGCAGTTCGTCCCGAGCACTTCTCGACAGTAGGGACAATATCCGACAGAACATCGGCAAATCTGAAAGTTTTGCAGCCGCCCGACCTGCCCTTAGCAACCCATGACTTCATCAGTATGTAGGATGCAGGCGGGTGTCTTAGACGGCTTTCACTTATTCCGAAAAAGTACAGAAAACAACACAGAGGGGGAGAGAGAGACCGGTGCAGGAACGGGATGTGCTCTCCCTCCTCTCTGTACTTCACTTTCCTCCAACACTCCAATGATATGCTGGTAGGTTATTGGCTCCAATCTAAATTGTCCCCAGTATGTGTGTGTATGAATGTGAGTTAGGGGACCTTGGATTGTAAGCTCCTTTGGGGCAGAGACTGATGTGAATGTACAATATAAATGTTTTTGTAAAGCACTGCGTAAATTGAAAACATCATATAAGTACATGTAATAAATAAATAATAAAATAAAGGTACCTTAAGATCCAGTAATGTCTGTACGCTATTTCCTAACAAGTCACCTCTCCTCTGGAACTTCCTGTTTTTTACCCTACATCACTTCCTGTCCGTACATGACATCACTTCCTTCTTTGCGTTCCACGCTCAGGAGTAAGATCACCATCTTGTGGAGAATTTAAATACTGCAGCCTTCAATCATACATTAAAACTCGGCATATTTACATTTTCTGTACATTTATTATTTTTTGTTGTTTATCTTTATCCTCATGTACAAACCAAATAACAATAATAAAAAAATATATATATTTTAATTTTAGTGCTATTAAACACACACATAGGGATGAGCTTCGTGTTCGAGTCGAACCCATGTTCGACTTGAACATCGTCTGTTCGGCTGTTCGCCGAATTGAGAACATTATGGGCCGTTCGTGCCAAATTCGAGTGGCGCGTCACGGCACATAATTTACTGTGGCACCGCAGTGCATTGCTGGCTGATGATTGGCCAAGCATGCACTATGACCCGCATGCTTTGGCCAATCACAGCGCGGTAAGAACGGAGAGCCGTAATTGGCCAAAGCCAGGATAGCTTTGGCCAATCATGTGTAGCACTACCCCCGTAGGAGCTGCTGATTTAGATGTTGGGCCTACGTTCTGATTCTCAACCCCTTAACTGGCTCGAACCCTCCCTTGGCACAACTGGTAGTGAAAAGGATTGGAAAACCCACTGGCTATTGGGAAACACAATTCTGCATATATATACCACATTAAGTACACATATATATATATATATATATATATATATATATATATATATGTAGCAGCCTCACCCCATCTCCTTTGTCTAGGGGTATGTCACATGACAGGGTGAGATGCGCTACGGCCCATGTCCTCCCCATGGCTGTGGGTGAGGTGAAGGCCAGTATCAGTATCTTCCTCGGGCCAATGTGTGTTAGTTATGAAACTCAGTCCTGCTATGCTGACACCTCCCTTTGCTCCCATCAACCAGAGTCCACACACTGATCACAGTCCAACTCTTTCTTTATTGTAGGCTCCACAATAAACAGTGCTTCAGCAGCCAACTGGTTGGAACATTATAACAGCCTGATACGGTGGGATGAGCAGGTCGAGGCACTATCCTGATTTCAATCTAAACCACTGTGGTTTCACCAGCGGTTATCGTAGCCTTGATTAGCACAGCACATAGAACTAGTGAGTCTCTACCAGCAACTCAAGAGAACATAGATAGGAGTACCTTCGCTGCGCTGCGGCCCCTATCAGGGGAAGATGTCCCTCCAAGGGAGTTACCGGAGGCCCATCCGTCACCGGGTTGATGCTGCTCCGGAATCTCCGGACGGGTGACCTCCCCGGCCTCCTCACCTCGGATGCGGGTCCCGTTCACCTCGGGGACCCTCGGATCACTTCGCCCTGGCGGGACCCAGTCGAAGTTACTGGGCCCCAGGCCTACGATATAGTACCTCACCCCAGGCTGAAGGTGCCTGGGATGGACTCCAACTCCATTCCGGTCAGGCCTAGGGCGCCTGGGCCGGAACTCCGAATCGCCCGCACCCAGGCCTAAGGTGCGTGAAGAGAAGATCCTCGAAGACCTCGTGGCGAGGGCGTCTCCCCCTTTTTTTTTTTTCCAAATATAACTTTTTTATTAGTTTTTCAAAATAAAATTAAATATCAAAAGAACAAAAGATCTGAGCTCAGCCCACCAAGATACATAATTAGCTCATACCAGTGGAGGACACAGCCTCCTGATCATATAGCATATAAGTGTCCGTACATTGCATATTGAACCATATATATCTCGGAGTTCCTGTTATCTCCTATTATTCTCCTAAAAAAAAAAAAAAAAAAAGAAAAAAAAAAAAAGAAAAAAAAAAAAAAATTTTCTACTGCAGAGGGACAGTGCTGAGTCAAATACACCCGTCTGTTCCGGAGTTTAGTAATTCTCTTGGCCCCCATCTATATACTAGATATTTTAGATCTCTAATAGATTTTTCCCCTCATCTGAATGTATAAATGTATTCCAACTATCCCATGTCGCTTTATAAATCCCATGTCTATCCTGTGCAGTCATTATTAGATCCTCCATTTTATTTATGTTTTCCACCTTTTGTAACCACATCGCGACTGACGGTGAATTCTGGGATTTCCACATCGTGGGGATACAAGCTTTAGCAGCATTGATTAAGTGCCTCAGTAAGTATTTTTTATATACCCGGGGGGCTAAAGTCGACACGTGAAGTAAAAAGAACGCTGGGTCATTTGGAATCGAGAAATCAGTGAATCGTTGCGATATATTGCGCACCGTCGTCCAGAAGTCTGTCAATTTAGGGCAAAACCAGAATATGTGTAACATCGTACCTCTGTCTTCGCCACACCGCCAGCAATGTTCTGATATTTCTGGACACATCACATGCAGGCGGGCAGGTGTCAAGTACCACCTTGTCAGAACTTTATAATTGGTTTCCTGTATTTTTGTACATATCGTAGACTTAAAGGAGAGGCTAATCATATTCTGTTTTTGGGTCAAAGAAAATGTGCGGTCTAGTTCAGTTTCCCACTTCGTAATACAGGGTAGATCGGTTGGTTGTTCTGGCGTGTTTAGAAGAGCATACATTTTGGATAAAGTCTGTGATAACGGTTCTGTGCTCGAGCAATATTCCTCAAACTTATTCAGGGGTCTGGTGTAGTTCCAGGGATTCGGAATAGTCAGGAGAAAGTGCTGCAACTGTACCGCGTTCCAGAACTCCAGTCTATAAGGGCCTGCTGTATCCATCAGTTCTAAAATATTTGGCCATCTATCATTCTTTACGAATTGAGAGGCTGTCATAAGGCCAGAGGTCCTTAGTTGCCTAAATTGTGTATTTGGGAGTCCCGGGGGAAAACTAGGGTTACCCAATATCGGGGTCAAAGGCGATGTCGTGGCTGTTAAGGAGTGTTTTAAGATAACACGGGCGCTCTGTCGCAGTGTATTGCCTATCAGTGGATGTGATTTTAATTCAGTGGGTAGAGACTCTGCGCACCACAACGCGGTCCGTAAGGGAATCTCTGTCTGGTATTGTTCTATTTGTGTCCATAGTTTGGACTCATAATGTCGCCACCAATCGATCACCCTGCCCAGATGAACCTCCTGATAGTATCTCTTAACATCTGGTAGTGCAAGACCTCCATGTTGTTTTGGCCTTGTAAGCTGAATATGAGAGATTCGAGGTTTTTTATGGGCCCAAACAAAACGTGTGAAGAGAGCTTGGACTTGTTTAAAATATACAAGGGGTATCCTAACCGGGAGGGCTTGGAAAAGGTATAAAAATTTAGGTAGAACATTCATTTTTAACAAGTTACACCTCCCAAACCATGAATGTAGTCCCTTATTCCATGTCTCTAACTGCAATTTAGTTTGAACAAGTAAGGGACGAAAATTATTCTCATATAGATGAGAAAGGTCCGATGTAATACTAGTCCCCAGGTAACTCAATGCAGATGATGTCCATTTAAAATGGAAATTTGTACACATATTTGGTAAAGCCTGTGATGTTAATGCCACTCCCATTGCTTCTGACTTCGAGAGATTAATTTTAAAATTAGACAATGCTCCGTATCTCTCGAACTCCTTCAAAAGATTTGGCAAGGAGACTACCGGGTTGGTCAAGGAAAATAATAAATCATCAGCATATGCTGAGATCTTACATTGTATCCGGCCTATCCTTATCCCTTGTATATCTGGATTCCTTCTGATTGTGGCTAAAAAAGGTTCTAGGGAAAGGGCAAACAGAAGAGGGGAAAGCGGACATCCCTGTCTTGTACCGTTTTGTATTGGAAAGGGGTCTGATAGGACCCCATTCACCTTCACCCGAGCTGTCAGATTAGAGTATATTCCAGCTATTCGATTAAGCATCACCTCCCCTAGACCAATATGTCTAAGCACAGAAAACATAAATGACCATTCAACACGGTCAAAAGCCTTTTCGGCATCTGTGTTTAAAAATACACATGCGTCTCCCCCTTTAATCTCCTCTCATCGACACCACGGCAGGTTCCCCGCCCTAGCCGTACCATCTCCGGAAAGGGACAAAAAGGGTAGCACTGTGGCAGTGATTCTACCTTGAGCCTGCGGGTACCCCGCCACCCACAGGCCAAGGAGAATAATACACCACCCAATCCTCCACGAATTACAAAGGGGTCCACAATCTCTCACAATTACACACCTGGGTCACACTACCCCCAGGTGTACCCCAACTAAATTTAAAGACCCCGCTACATATATATATATTACATTTCTCAGTTTGGGGTCCTTTAGGCTAATAAAAGTACTTCACACAGGTATATACTTAAACAAAGATAAAGTTTACTTATAAACGATAATAAGCAGGTTAAGACAATTATATATATATTCAAGTGACTCTGCAGGGCCCTGCAAGAGTCAATACTATGTAAAAGATAAAAGTTCTATACTGTACTAATGTCTATTTCCTATAGATAACAATCTTATGCTCGCAAGCTCCCCCTAGCGGGTAATACCACCCCGTGTCCCGTCAAAGTTAGTTCCTGTCAGGCCTGACACAGATTATTGTACTAGTTCCTTGAGGGTGGAAGTCTTCGCTAGCAAAATGTTGGTACACTTTATAATTGTAATCCACAGGAGATTAAAGATGAGAACTAAGCTCCCGCAATGCTTTTGGAAGCAAAACTAACAGTCAGTATAACGCCAACTTTAACTACACAGCTACCACGCGCTGTGCTACGTTCTGGTGTAAGTGTAGCTCACTACTCGGGTGGTGGTGGGCCTTCAAGAGTCACAGGCCTAACAAACAGTTGTAGATTCTGGGCAGGTGCCCGCTGTCTGGAAAGGCTTCACCCGCTGGTGGTGCTGTTGGTCCTTTGGACTGCAGTGCTAGTGTCCGCCAGCAGGTGTCCTCCTGCAGCCAATATCTCTGTTGGAGGATCTCACCTGCTGGTGGTAACACAGGATACGTGGACTGCAGTACCGGCATCCACCAGCAGGTGTATTCTGGCAGTATGGGGCAGGCAGCACTTCCTGTGGTCAGCTGTGACCTGAAGCTCAATCATCTGGACTTCCTTATATACCCGGCAAATGCAGACACTCGTTGCCCTGGTATCTCTCTCACTGACCTAGGACCTGTGACCCTGTCTTGAGCCTGTATCCGACCCGATCCCTAACCTGCACCCTGCTCGACCCGATCCCTACCTGGAACCCGCATCCTGCTTTACCCGATCCTACCTGTTCCCTACCTTGTGCCCATCCTACAGCTTTCCCTTCTGTTACCCGGATCCCTGTCTGCAGCCTATCCATCCGTGCCCTCCCTGTTCCTGCTTCCTCTCATCCATACCCATCTGCTTGATTCCCTTGTGTATGACCTCGGCCTGGTTTCCACTACGATTCTGGTATTTCCCATACTTGTATATACTGTTTGTAGTCACTGTTGGTTTATTGCACTGCGTTTTATTGGTTGTTGTATGTTGGTCACTCACCATAATAAATTATATATATATTTTCACCTACACCCGTTTAATTTCCTTTTATGAGGTCACACAGTCTGGTCAATTAACAATCTCTGACACCCGCTCACCCAGATAGGCCTAGTCCGCCTGACACGCTCCACGATCCCCGACCTCTTCGCAATGCACAGCCTCTGGTCCCTCTCACAGCAGCTGGAGATGTCGGTTGGCTGACGACTCCAGTTCGAGGGTGACGCGAGCTGGTCACACTAAAAGAGATCCCTCTCTGGCTTGGTGATCCTCCGTGAAGTTGTAGGCCCAGGCTTTGGGCCTAGTCACTCCAGCAGCAGACCTCACACAAACTTCCTGCTTGGTTGAGCGCGGAGTCCATAGAGACCGAGCGTGGCCCCGCCTCTCCTTTAAGTAACCTCCCCCAACAAGCTGTGGAGGGGTTGTAATGCATTCTGAGAGTACAGCTGCACTGTGGGTACCATAGTCTATTAGATTCCCATGGCAACGGAGTCACACTCTCCCTGTACCATAAGTTCCCAATGCATCACTGAACATAAGTAAACAAACAGTGTATAAGGTTGTAACTGGAACTCCGAGGGAAGTTTGAGGAGTACACATGTAACAATAGTCTATAACAGTATAGCCCCGCTACACACTCCCCCCACTTGAAGTCTTTGGTCCCCAAAGAGGACAACAGTTTGTAGCCTGATACATGCTTTGTCAATACAGGCGGAGAAATTTTGTTAGTTAGTTTATGCAGGACAATAAACAATTTGCATTTTCAGTAACAGTGTTTACGGCTACAATCACGTTCAGTAACAGTGTTCAAACTCAAACAGCTCATTCCATGACATAAATTGGACAGAGGAGCCTCCCACCAATTGTCATGGGAAGGGAGACTGTTCTGTCCACAAACCATCGACACTGAAGTGTCCTGCCCAGATGTGCCAGGGGGTGAGCTGGGGTTGTCTTCCACTAAATTTGCAGTGGAAGAACAAGGTATGTCACCTGTCCTCTTAGAAGTGAGAATGGCTTCTTCCGAGCATTCACCCAATTGATCATAAGTTAGTCTCTTTGAAGGGTGAATAACTCGTCTTTCTCTTTGTTCCTTAGGTGTTTGATTCTCATGAATGGTAGACCCTGTTTCTGTGTCTTCTGGTTCGGGTACACTAGGCTCTATGTCCCCTGGAGCATCCAGTTCTTCTTCAGACAAAATTGAGACCCCTCCGGAGTCTCCCATTGTCAGAGACTCCTCATCTTCCTCTAACTCCTCAGTGAGTATACTGTGGGGCACAAACTCAGGGGCCTCTGGTCGGAGAGTTCTACTGTCAGTTACCTCAGTTAATGGTAGAGGAGAGGTCCTGGACTCTGATTGTTGAGGTGACCACAACCAATCTGACTCTACCCATTCATCTTCAGACTCTTCATCTTCTATGTCCTGAAGTGTTGACTGAGATCTGGTGACTGGTCTAGACCCTTGAGAGGTTGAGGGGGACTCTTGTGAGACTGATCCAGGAGGTAGGCGAACTGCTTCAGAGAGGGGCAGCAGGTGATTCCTATGCCAAGTCTTTAGTGGGCCTACACTTCCTTCTGGTCTGATCTAATATACTGGGAGGCCTGGTAACTGTTTGCAGATGATGTATGGTTGTGACTTCCAGCGGTCAGCTAATTTATGTTTTTCAGGGATTTCTTAGTAACACTCGATCCCCTGGCTGCAAATCTTGTACTGTGACCTTGAGGTCGAAGTTCCTCTTGTTCCTCAGCCCCCTCTGATCTGATGTAGCTTGGGCCTTCTCATAGGCTGTCTTTAGACTTTTCCATAGCCGATCCACATATCCCTTATGGGAGGTGACTGAGGTATGATCAAGGGATGTACCAAACGCCAGATCCACCGGTAGCCGAGCCTCTCGCCCAAACATCAGACGGTAAGGGGAATACCCAGTAGCATAATTTGCAGTGCTGTTGTAGGCATGTACAATGGCAGCTACATGCTTACTCCAGTGTTGCTTCTTTTCCGAGTTTAACGTTCCCAACATATCCAGGAGGGTTCGGTTAAAACGCTCAGGCTGAGCATCCCCTTGTGGGTGATAGGGAGTGGTTCTGGTCTTCTTGATGCCCAGCAAGTCCAACACCTTCTTTATGAGATTGCTCTCAAAGTCCCTCCCTTGATCTGAGTGGATCGGTAATCCATAGTGGACAAATAATTTTTCTACTAGAACTTTTGCCACAGTTGAAGCTTGCTGATCTTTTGTTGGGTATGCTTGGGCATATCTGGTGAAATGATCAGTTACTACCAGAACATTCCCTTGTCCACTCGGGTCAGGCTCCAAGCAAAGGAAGTCGATGCACACCAGTTCCATAGGTCCCTGACTCTGAAGATGGCCCATTGGGGCAGCTCGGTGAGTTAGGGTCTTCCTCTGAATACACTGGATACAGGAGTGACAGTAACCTTCAACTTCAGCCCGCATGCAGGGCCAGTAGAATCTGTCTCTCACTAGCTGAAAAGTCCTTTCCGGGCCCAGGTGACTATGATGGTCGTGGAGGGCAGTTAGGACCATTTCTTTCTGCTTGCTAGATAGGAACAACTGCCACTTTTCTTTTGGACCATCAGAGGGGCCCCTTCGGTAGACCACTCCTTGGCGTAGCTGTAATCGGTCCCACTCCCTGTGTATCAGTCGAGCCTCCTTTGGAGAATCTGTGAGAAGCACATCAGGACATCGGTCCTCCAAAGCCTTCAACACTAATCTTCCAAGGGGATCCTCCACTTGTTCCTTCCTCAGGTCCTTCCTGGACAATTTGGGTAGGCCTTCTTCTCCCACTTGGGTCACATTACAGTAGTGCTTGGGTACTCCCACAGACGAAACTCCAATCTCTTCGGCTCTGGACCCCCCTCCAGCTTGGTATTCAGCCCCTTGGTACAAGGCTCGCACTCCTTCTGGGGTCACTTGGGTCCATTCTTCTGTGGGGTCAATGAGGCAATGGGGTCTTCTAGATAGAGCATCCGCATCTCTGTTTCCAACACCTGATCTGTATTTCAGGCTGAACGTGAATCCTGAGAGGGCAGCCAACCATCTATGTCCTGTGGCATCCAGTTTGGCAGTGGTTAATAAGTAGGTGAGCGGATTGTTGTCAGTCTTTACCACAAACTCTGCCCCATATAGATAGTCTTGTGGCTTATCCACTACAGCCCATTTTAAAGCCAGGAATTCAAGCTTGTGTGTGGGATAATTCTTCTCGGCTGGCACCAGACTCAGACATCTTACAGCACCCAGGGTGCATTGCCCCGGAGCAAGGACTGCTGAAGCGGACTTTATAAAGGGGAGGCGGAGCTTATTCTGTCTCTTTGGACACCTCCCGCCTAGCAAGCAAGAACTCTGTTCGAGACTGCTGTAAACCCAGGCCTGAAGCCTGGGCATTCTTCCAAAGAGCCTTCCGCCAGCCTAGCGGAACCAGAGGGACATCTTTTCATCCTTGCCGTACTGTACCAGGAGGACCGAAGACCCGGATGTCGATGGATCCATGTGTCTAGACGCATCAGCGGAGGAGACGGACTTGGACTGGTCCGGTTGGTGAGAGAGCACTTGCTCACAGACAAAATACTGTATCTCTATTACCATGTTGGATTACAAAGTTTTGTTCATCAAGTGCACCACCGAGTTTTGCTAGCGAAGATTCCTTTACAGAACTTCCATTTAGTTCAGTCAGGCCTGACTGCATAGGTAGATATTGCTGGGCGTCAGTCTGCCCACGAGGGGAAGTAGCTGAAAAAGGGTATCGTTAGAGTTGCATAGCAATACATGTCTATTCTGCTTGTTTGAATACTGTTCATTGCAGGGAGCTGCAAATAACCTTATACTCTTGTTCATTACTTGCCCATTAGTCTCAGTAAATATACCTGGGTCAAGTACATTGGTGTCTGTTTCTTTTACTTAATACAGAAGTTTAAACATATTACTGTGTGTGTTTGCCATAGGACTGTGTCACCAAGAGTTGCCGGTCACACAGTCCTATCTCCCCTTACTAGCTGTGCCACGGGAGGGTAGAGCTGATTGCCAGGGGTTGACAGCGGTGCACTACAGGGCCCAAAAGAAAATCAATACCAGCAGCCCTCTTAACTGGCGGTACCGCTATACGTGGGGGCTCGAGTCTGGGATGCTTGTACATTGCACGCTGCAATCAAGCCGGTCAGAAGTACTAGCATGGACCCGCTGGCAATGGAACAGTGGTGCGCAGCGGTTGGCACCGATCCAACCGCGGCGATAGTTATTGTACTCCCGGGGGAAAGATGGCCGGAAGAGGAGATAAAACAGCTAGTGCTGTTGCTGTCGCCTAGCCACAAAGCATGGGTGATGGATGTCAAGCCAGATCCAGTGACCTTGTTTACATACGCACTAGTAGAATGGAAAAACAAAGTCCCAGAACACTTTAAAGGTCCGAGTATACAAGCCATAGATAATCAGATCTATCACTTGGTACATACGCAGCAAGTAAAGAGAGAATGGTTTCAGACACCAAAGCCATCACCCCCGCGATTATCTCCACCACTGAATGCTCTAGGAGACTTTGTAACCAAGTGCCAGAAAAGCAATACGGTGCATGTAGAAGCCGGTTACTGGAAGCTTTGCACCTTCTCAGGGAAGCAACCAGTGCCTGCCGGGGAAGAAGAATTCGACACCTGGATTGAACAGGCTATGCAAGCTGTAGAAGGATGGGAGGTACCAGAGGCGCAGAAGAAGCAGCGCATCAGCAAAAGTCTAAAGGGCGCTGCTGCTGAAGCTGTGAAGAACCTCAGGCTCAGCAACGCTACTTGTACCGCATACGATTATCTGGCTATGCTGCAGGAGGAATTTGGCCAGCTGGAGAAGGCGACTGAACTGATGTACCAGTTCGAACACACCCTCCAACAGCCGGGAGAGAAGTTATCCGAATATGTGCGGAGGTTAAATCGGATGCTGTGCCAAATTGTCCTAAAGAAGGGAATACTGCCGCAGGTCATAGATGCAACCCGAATGAAGCAGATCCTGAGGGGAGCCCTGCGTTCAGATCCAGTTTGGCTCCGCTTGAAGACCTCTGAAGGAGTAATGACTTTGAGTTACCCAGACATTGTACGGATCATAAGAGATTAAGAAGCCCTCTTAAAGGACCAACAAGGGGCTGAGAAGACTACTACCATCCCCGCGATGGGGGTCAGATCAGCTATGGCCACTGAACGGGACTCAGAGGTGGAGACCCTAAAGTCTCAAATGACTCAGGTGCTGGATCTTTTGACCTCACTCCTGTCTAAAAACTCAGGAATGAAGGAACCCGAGGAAAATAGGAATGAACCGCAGGTGGGATACTGGTGTATAGTTCCCTGTGGCCTGTGGATGGCGCTGCCATCAGGGGCTAGGGTTGAACCGCTGGTATAGTGCTGTGTCTTGTATGTCCCCTATCAGCGGTGGTATGGTGGGCGTGGTCGGCCTGCTGTGCATGCTGGGAGAGGATATAAAAAGGAGACGCTGCCTGTGGGGTGTTCTTGTCCCGGGGTCCTACTCCCAGGGAGTGTGCTGCTGTTCTGTTCGTTGTCCACCCGGGCAGCTTTAGCCCGAGGGTGGGGTTCTAGGTTCGAGAGTACTGAGTCTTCCTGGCCCGGTACACTGGCGTATCAGTCCCAGGCACCTTTAGCCCTGGGGCTGCAACTGAAGGCCTTGGGTCCAGCACCTTTGGCTGGGGCCCACGGAGGGAGGAAGAATCCCAGGGTGCTGCCTTGCGAGGAGACCCGTATCTGGAAGAGGAGGCCGGGGGAGGACCGTTCCAAGGGACTAGTGAGAGATCACAGTGAAGGAAGGGGCCTGGTAACTCTCTGGAGGGATGTCATCTCCCCGAAAGAGGCCTAGTACCACAAAGTTCACCAGGTCTGTGGCAGAGACCCAAAGTTCACCAGGTCTGTGGCAGAGACCCAAAGTTCACCCGTAACAGTTTGTGCAGAGACTGTGTGTAATCTAATTCGAGCATCACTCTGGCCGCTAGGATCCACTCTAATGGGAGACTATCCGGGTGAGCTAAATCTACTTGAGAGTCAGGTAGTGAATCTTACATTCGTTTGTGCCTGGACCTACTCCAACACCTTTTGCTGTCCTGTTCTCCATCCACCCTTTTCTATCTAGTGACTGTGCATATGAGAAAATAAACTCTACGTTTGAGTTGCAACTGGTGTGGACCTTGGAGTTATTGGGGGAAATAGAGACTTGTCTTTATCGCATGAGAGATGAGAACCATTCTCTGGAGAACCTAGCTGTGGAGACCCAGTTATATGTACACAGCTCAACCTCTTCTCACAAGAGGGTACGGGCATATAGTTCGGTGTGCCCTTTTTCCTACAAGCGACCCAAAGGTAGGGAAAAAGGGTCCGTGTGCTACATAAGTCTCAGCTAGCGAGCTCCCCCTAGCGGACAATACCACCCTGTGTCCTTTAAAAGTAATTCCTGTCAGGCCTGACACAGGTTATACTAAAAGTTTGTCCAAGGTGAAAAATCTTCGCTAGCAAAACGTTGGTGCACTTTGTTAACTGTAATCCAACATGGATGAACACATAAACTGACTCCCAAAATGTCCCGGAACTGAATCCAAAGTTAATGTAACTGCGTAGTTAGAACCCGCTGCACTGTGTACCGAAAATGTATGTAATGTCACTACTGAGGGTGGCGGTAGGCCTCCTAGAGTCACAGGCCTATCAGACTAAGGTAGATTCTGGGCAGGTGCCCGCTCACCCGATCAGGCCTAGTCCGCCTGACACATTCCGCGATCGGTACCTCGATCACCGACCTCTCCGCGATTCACCGTCTCTGATTCTTCTCACAGCAACTGTAGATGCCGGTGGGCAGGACAACTCTAACCCGAAGATGACACGGTCTGGTCATGCTGGATGAGGTTCCTCTCTGGCTGTTGATCCTCCGCGAGGTGGTAGGCCCAGGCTTTGGGCCAAGTCACTCTGGCAGCAGGCCATACACACTTCCTCCTCAGTTGAGCACGGAGTTCAGAGAGACCGAGCGCGGCCCCGCCTCTACTTTAAGTAGCCTCCCCCAACAGGCAGTGCAGGGGTTGTGATGCATTCTGGGAGTACAGCTGCCCTGTGGGTACCATAGTTCACAAGGTATCCACGGCAACGGAGTCTCTTTCTCCCTGTACTTCAAGTTCCACCCGCATCACTAAACATTACAATAACAGTTCATAACATGACAACTGGAACTCCAAAAAGTGGGGTTTTTGGGTATGTACTCATAGCAATAGTCCACTACAGTAAGACCCCGCTACACACTCCCCCCACTTAAAGTCTTTGGTCCCCAAAGATATTAAGGGTTCTTGCTCTCTTTTGTATTTTTGCCTCTAAGCGGCTACACAGTACTGACAGGGGAACCTCCCACCAAACTTTGGAAGAGAAATTATCCTGTCTACAGGCCGCCTCAATGGGTATGGCCTCACCAGCTGTGCCAGGGGGTGAGCTAGTGTTGCCCTCCACCAAATTTACAGTGGAAGGACCAGGCGTTTTAACGGTTCTCCTTGAATTAAGAACTGCTTCTTCTGAGCAATCACCCATCTGTTTATATGTTAGTCTCTTTGGAGGGTGAATGACTCTCCTGGTTCTTTGTTCCTTTGGTGTTACAGTCTCAGGGGCATTAGAGCCTTCTGTCTTTGTGGACTCTTCAGGGGCTTTCTCCTCTGGTCCATGCATACTGGGCTCTGTAATTTTAGGAGAATCTGTCTCTCCTTCATATAGAGATGGAGCCTCTGGGTGAAGAATCCCACTATCTGCTACCTCAGAAAGTGACAGCGAAGTGGTCATGGGCTCTGGCGCTTGAGAGGGCCATAACCAGTCAGATTCTATCTCCTCTTCCTCAGAGTCTTCATCTCCAGAGTCTTTGTCCTCTACATCTGTAAGAGTCGACTGAGACCTGGTAACTGGCCTGGATACTCGGGGGGTTGAAGAGGATTCTTGCGGATCTGATGCGGGGGTATGCGAGCTGCTTCAGAAAGGGGCAACAGGTGGTTCCTATGCCAAGTCTTCAGTGGGCCCACACTCCCCTCTGGTTTTATCTGATATACCGGGAGATCAGGTAACTGTTTGCAGACGACATATGGCTGGGATTTCCACCGGTCAGCTAATTTGTACTTTCCGGGAATACCTAAGTTCCTTAGTAGGACCCTATCCCTTGGCTGTAAGTCTTGTATCCTGACCTTGAGGTCAAAGTTCCTTTTATTCCTCAATCCCCTTTGGTCGGATGAGGCTTGGGCCTGCTCATATGCCATCTTCAGACTTTTCCTTAGTCTTTCAACATACCCCTTGTGGGAAGTTGCCGAGGTATGATCCAAGGATGTGCCAAAAGCCAGGTCCACCGGCAGCCGGGCCTCTCTCCCAAACATCAGCCGATATGGGGAGTATCCGGTAGCATTGCTAGTGGTACTATTGTAGGCATGTACCATGGCAGCCACAGGCTTACTCCAAGGCTGTTTCTTCTCTGAGTTCAACATTCCCAGCATATCCAAAAGGGTCCGGTTGAACCGTTCAGGCTGAGCATCTCCTTGTGGGTGGTATGGGGTGGTCCTGGTCTTCTTGATACCCAACAGATCCAACAACTTTTTTATCAGTCTGCTTTCAAAGTCTCTTCCTTGGTCTGAATGTAGACGTTGGGGTAGACCATAATGGACAAATAATTTTTCCACCAACACTTTGGCTACTGTGGAGGCCTTCTGGTCCTTGGTAGGGAATGCTTGCGCATATCTAGTGAAGTGATCTGTCACTACTAGGACATTCCCTTTTCCATTCAGATCAGGCTCTAGACACAAGAAATCAATGCACACCAGTTCCATGGGTCCTTGACTCTGTAGATGGCCCATTGGGGCTGCCTGACTTGGCAAAGTCTTCCTCTGTATGCACCTGTTGCATCCGGGCTTGGTATATGACTGAGGGCTCCATTCCCCTCTTTTGTACAATCTGACACAACATTTTGTTTAGCCTCCTAATGTACTCGGAGAGGTGTTCCCCTGGCTGTTGGAGGGGGTGTTCAAATTGGTACACCAGATCTGCTGCTTTCTGTAATTGCCCAAACTCTTCTTGCAGCATGACCAAGTAATCATAGGCCTGCGCAGGTGGCATTACTGAACTTCAAATTCTTGACCACCTCTGCAGCAGCTCCCCTTAAACTCTCACTAATGCGTTGATTTTTCTGGTCTCAGGTAGTTCCCATCCTTCTAAAGCCTGCATGGCTTGCTCTATCCAGACATCAAACTCCTCCTCTCCAACTGGCACTGTTTTTTTTCCTGAGAAGATCCTCAGCTTCCTGTACCCGGCTTCCACACACACTGTGTTGCTTTTTTTGGCACTTTGAAACAAAGTCTCCCAGGGCTATCAGAAGCTCTGGCCCAATCATGTTCAGGGGTGATGAAGTGGGAGCTATTGGCCCCTGGGCCGGTCCCATCTGAGAAGGTGTAGACTGTTCTCCTGCAGGAACTCTTGGGTGTATTATCAGTTTTTTGTCTCTCATAGTTGAGGTATACCTATGATGACAATAACAGGCCTCTCTCATCTTTTTAAGTGGGAGAACTTGCACAATTGGTGGCTGACTAAATACTTTTTTGACCCACTGTGTATATATATATATATATATATTATATATATATATATATATATATATATATATATATATATATATATATATATATATATATATACATCCCACCTTTGTGCAGCTACATCTCACTGCAGGCCTGTTTCAGGCCTGTACCTGTTCCAAATTACAAACAGATTCTTCTTAAGAACAAACCTACAGTCTCTGTCTTGTTTGCACCGCCTGTATACTGCTGTTCAGAGTATATAGGGCCTTTTTTTTTAATTTGGGTGCGGGGTTCCCCTTAATATCCATACAAGACTCAAAGGGGCTGGTAATGGGCTGGGGTAGGGGGGTACCCATGCCATTTTTCTCAATGATTTTTATCCATATTGCCGGGACCAGACATTACATTAAAGCCACAAGCACTTTAAATGACTTTTTTTCCTTTAGAAATGTCATTTTGTGCAGGGACAATTCTAAACACGTGCCACTTCACAGGCATACTTTAGACACCCCCCAGGTACGATATTTAAAGGAATATTTAACTTTTTTTTTTCACTTTAAGCATCATTAAAATCACTGCTCCTGAAAAAACGTCAGTTTTTAAAACTTTTTTTTGCATTGATACATGTTCCCTCGGGCAGGACCCGGGTCCCCAAACCCTTTTCAGGACAATAACTTGCATATTAGCCTTTATAATCAGCACTTTTGATTTCGAACGTTCGAGCCAATTGTATTTAATAGTGTTCTAAAGTTCGCGCAAACTTTAGGTCTGTTCGCAGGTTCTGGTGTAAACCGAACAGGGGGGTGTTCGGCTCATCCCTACACACGACCATTTTTCTCAGCAAGAAAACTGCTGGGGGAGCTTCTTGCTGGGAAATACGTGTGTGTGTATGCTTTCCCGACAGGAAAACTGCCGGGAATCCCGGCGAGAAAAATAGCAGAGAAAAACGGTTGTCTGTATGCTTACCTGTCCAAGGTAAACCCGCGCATGCTCGAAAAGACTTTGACGCATGCGCGGTAGCATACAAGGTTAGTGTGGGGTGTAGCAAGATGGCGGCGATGGAATCGAATGTGACGAGCGCTGGCTCGTCGTAGTCGATGACGTCACCGATTTCTTGCCATTCAAAAGAACGGCGGTTCTTTTGAATGGGTGTGTGTACACTCTGCGTGCAAGGCAAGATTGCCAGGAATCCTGTCAGGAAAACCAAAGTCTCCTTCTCTCCAAACCTGGAACAATATAATTGTTTATAGTAAAACGTGTGCTTGCTTTTTTCTGCACGGATGCTCAATTCTGGATCAAACTTGAGATAAGCATTGTACAAGGGGTCAAGCAGGGCACATTATGGGGCATAAAGCATGGCACTTTACACAGTATCAGGGCACATGGGATCAGAGCACCTTACATGGGATCATGGCACATGGGTTCAGAGCACCTTCCATGGGATCAGGGCACATGGGTTCAGAGCACCTTCCATGGGATCAGGGCACATGGGTTCAGAGCATCCTTGCATGGGATCAGGGCACATGGGTTCAGAGCACCTTGCATGGGATCAGGGCACATGGGTTCAGAGCACCTTGCATGGGATCAGGGTACATCGGATCATTTCACATGGGATCAGAGCACCTTACACTTTTGCAGGTTCTGGTGCGAACCGAACCGGGGGGTGTTCGGCTCATCCCTACACACACACACACTATATATAATTTTATATATACACAGTGTCTTGAAAAGGTATTCATACCCCTTGAAATTTTCCACATTTTGTCATGTTACAGCCAAAAATGTAAATGTATTATATTGGGATTTTATGTGATAGACCAACACAAAGTGGCACATAATTTTGAAGTGGAAGGAAAATGATAAATGGTTTTCCAAAATTTTTACAAAAAAATATGTGAAAAGTGTGGCATGCATTTGTATTCAGCCCCCCTCTGGTCGTCTGGGAGGCTCACAAGACAGTGGTCCAGGGTGCATTGATCAGAATAGGAGCCCATCTTAAAGTGGTTGTAAACCCTTACAACACACTTTTTGCTACAGGTAAGCCTATAATAAGGCTTACCTGTAGCTAACCTGGATAGCTCCTAAACCTGAACGATTTAGGAGATATCCCCTGTATTTGCATGTGCCGATGTAATCAACACATGCACACTGAAGCAATGGTACGTACGTGTCGTTGTTTTCAGTGTGTGCCGTTACGTCGTGTGACGTCATCGCGGCTCTGGTCAATCACATCAACGGAGCCGCGATACCCGAAAGTAACTCCGGGACGACATGTCGCCGGCCGGTGCTGTGTTGGACACCGCAGCATGGGCTTCTATCCCAGGTGAGTATTACATAATGAGCTAGTATGCTATGCATACTAGCTCATTATGCCTTTGTGTCTTGCATGTGTTAGTTTTTTTTTCCAAAGTGGGTTTGCAACCACTTTAAGAGGGAGAGAACTTTTTGCTGAGCTGCATAGTCTGGAGTGCTCCCATAAGGCCAGCCTTGCTCCTACCACGTATCAGGATCTTCTTAATGTTCGTGAAGAGCTTCGCACGCTCCTATTTCACAAAACAAAGCAAAAGCTGGCATGGGCAATGTACAAATTCTCTAACAAACCGGGTACGTTATTGGCGCAAGCGTTGCGAGGTCCGTGTACAAAAACCTACATCCCCCATATCATGGGCTCCTCAGGGCAGAAGCTTCATACTTCTTCGGATATGGCAGCGGAGTTCAGATACTTTTATGAAGGCCTCTACAACTTGAACTGGATGTTATTCTCATTTTTTCTGATAACTTTGAGAAACATCTCATGCATGTCGGCATTGACTTCACAAGACTAAGAAATAATTACCTTTACACCCAACTGGAGAAATGTGACTTTGAACGAATTCAGGTCTCGTTTTTAGGATACATCATTTCTCCAGAAGGAGCGTGGATCCCAATAAGATCAAAACAGTGGTGGATTGGCCTGCCCCTAGGAACGTTAAGGAAATACAACGATTTGGGGATCTGGGATTTGCCAACTTTTACATAAGCAAAATTTCCACAAGGTAATTGCTCCAACTATGCAGCTGACGAAGACGCCCTTTTTAAGGTCACCCGAGACAAAGTTGCCTTTAGTAAGCTAAAGACCCTTTTTACTTCTGCGCCAATATGGGTACATCCGGATCCCAAACTACCTTTCATTGTGGAAGTTGATGCTTCAGGTTCTGCTGTGGGAGCTATTCTTTCTCAATGAATTGGAAAAAGAAGCTTCCATGTACTTTTTTCTCTCGTCTCTTAAGGCTACATGTCCACGGACGTTTTAAAAAATGGGCTGTAAAGCTAGTATAGACGCCAGGAAAAAAGCAGCGTTTTTAACGCGATTTTTAACGCGTTTTGCATTGAATTCAATGCACGTTTCGCCGCGCTAGCTTTCAGCCGCGTTTTTCTTTCTCTATTCAAAATCAATGGGAGCTCATTGATTTTTATAGAGGTCGCACCAGAAGTCGGATCAAGATGATCCAACTTGCGGGGCGACTCGTGTCTGGAGAATCTTGAAGGGGAACTCAGCGAAAATTTAAAGAAAAATTTGTGTGAGGTTCCCCCTCAGGATGATACCAGGCCTTTGGGTCTGGTATGGATCTTAAGGGGAATCCCCCCACACCAAAAAAAATAAATGGCGTGGGTTTCCCCCAGGATCCATACCAGACCCTTATCAGAGCACGCAGCCCGGCAGGTCAGGAAAAGGGGGCGAGCGAGGGCCCCCCCCTCTTAGACCATACCAAGCCACATGCCCTCAACATGGGGAGTTGGTGCTTTGGGGCAGGGGGGGCACTGCGCCTCCCACCCAAAGCACCTTGTCCCCATGTTGATGAGGACAAGGGCCTCTTCCCGACAACCCTGGCCGTTGGTTGTCGGGGTCTGTGGGCGGGGGGGCTTATCGGAATCTGGGAGCCCCCTTTAATAAGGGGACCCCCAGATCCCAGCCCCCCACCCTTTGTGAATGAGTATAGGGTACATCGTGCCCCTACCCATTCACCTGGGGGAAAAAGTGTAAATAAAAAACCACACTAGACAGGTTTTTAAAATAATTTATTAGGCAGCTCCAGGGGTCTCTTCCCACTTCGGGGGTCTTCTTCGGACTTCTCCGCTCTCTTCTCCTGCTCTCTGGTTCTTCTCCCGCTCTTCTGCCGGGCTCCTCCGCTATCTTCTGCTCTTTTGCCACTCTTTTGCTAGCGTTGGCCTGGTCTTCTTTCCTCTTTTCTTTTTCCGATGTTGACACAACGCTCTCTCCTGCTGTAATGCCGTGTGCGCGGTGCGCAACTAACTATTATAGGCATGGGGCGTGGTCACCGGGTGATGTCACCTGGTGACCCCGCCCCCTTATGATGTCGCAGTCCCATCATGGCCCAGGCTGTGACGTCATAAGGGGGTGGGGTCGCCGGGTGACATTACCCGGTGACCACGGCCCATGCCTATATAAGTTGTTGCGTACCGCGCACACAGCATTACAGCGGGAGAGAGCGTTGTGTCAACATCGGAAAAAGAGAAGAGGAAAGAAGACTGGGCCAACGCTAGCAAAAGAGCGGCAAAAGAGCAGAAGATAGCGGAGGAGCCCGGCAGAAGAGCCGGAGAGCGGGAAAAGAGAGCAGAAAAGTCGGAAGAAGACCCCCAAAGTCAGAAGAGACCCCCGGAGCTGCCAAATAAATTACTTTAAAAACCTGTCTAGTGTGTTTTTTTATTTACACTTTTTCCCCCAGGTGAATGGGTAGGAGTACGATGTACCCCATTACTCATTCACATAGGGTGGGGGGCCGGGATCTGGGTGCCACCTTATTAAAGGGGGCTCCCAGATTCCGATAAGCCCCCCGCCCGCAGACCCCGACAACCAAACACCAGAGTTGTCAGGAAGAGGCCCTTGTCCTCATCAACATGGGGACAAGGTGCTTTGGGGTGGGGGGCGCAGTGCCCCTCCTGCCCCAAAGCACCAACCCATGTTGACCATGTTGAGGGCATGTGGCTTGGTATGGTCTAGGAGGGGGGCGCTCGCACACCCCCCTTTCCTGACCTGCCAGGCTGCAAGGGTCTGGTATGGATCCTGGGGGAACCCCCACACCATTTTTTTTTTGGTATGGGGGATTCCCTCTAAGATCCATATCAGACCGAAGGGTCTGGTATCCTCCTGTGAGGGAACCTCACGCAAATTAGTTTTTTAAAATTTTCGCGGGGTTCCTCTTCAAGATTCTCTGCACACGAGTCGCCCCGCAAGTCGGATCATCTTGATCCGACTTCTGGTGCAACCTCTATTCAAATCAATGGGCTCCCATAGGGAACCATTGATTTTGAATAGAGAAAGAAATGAAAAAAAGCGTTAAGCCTCGTTAAATTGCGTTAAACAGCCTTTGCCGGCGTCTGACGTCTTTACAGCTCTAACGCTGGAGCTTCAGAACGCACTGGTCCTGGGGTTTTTTGGCAGCTTAAAAACGGCTATACCATTTACTGCTCAAAAACGTCATGGTGGGCATGAGGCCATAGGCTAACATGGAGAGGCGTTTTTAAACTGCAAAAAACGCTGATAAGAGTGGCTGTAAAAACGTCCATGGGCATGAGGCCTTATAGGACATAAGAGATTGCTAGCACTTAGGGAAGCATTTCCTGAGTGGAGGTATCTACTGGAAAGGGGTTGAGCATCCTGTAGTCCTGTAACTGTCCTCACTGATCATAAAACATTTAGAATGTATTTATTATGTCAAGAGATTGTCTTCTAGACCAGTGTTTCTCAACTCCAGTCCTCCAGGCGCCCCAACAGGTCATGTTTTCAGGCTTTCCATTATTTTGCACAGGGGATTTGATCAGTTGGACTGCCTTAGTAATTACCACAGATAAGAAAAATCCTGAAAACATGACCTGTTGGGGCACCTTGAGGACTGGAGTTGAGAAACACTGTTCTAGACAAGTACGTTGGACCCTATTCTTCTCCAGGTTCAGTGTTATTATTTTGTATCGCCCTCAGTCAAGAAATGGCAAGGCCTTCTCATGGATGTTCTTGAGGCCTCTCCCGGAAAGCCACTCTGAATGTACAATCTTACCTCACAAGAACTTTCTAGGGGCCACAAGTTCTAAGATCTTTTTGAATCTTCTAAATGAGGGGTATAAATGACCCACCTCTCAATCATCCACCTAAGGACATTAACCTTGATTATAAGAATGGCTTTTGGATTTAAGGGCATCATCTTTATGAACCTGAATCTGCTTGGGTTAGAAGCCTTCAGGTTGGTTCATGACCTGCTGGGCATTTTGGAGTTTCTAAGACAGAAGAACTTTTATCATGTTCCTTTTGGTTGTCCAGTTACAAGAAATATGCTAAAAGCTATGTGGCCTCGTTCCTGACTTGTGCAGCAAAATGCAACCCGATCTTCTACATTGGGGTTGCTTCAACCACTCCCTGTTCCATCAAGACCATGGGGGTCAATTTCTATGAACTTTGTGGTCGATTTTCCTCCCTCAAAAGAAATGACCTCTATCTTGGTAGTTGTTGACTCTCTCACTAAGATAGCTCTTTGTTTTACCAGTTAAGGGGTACCCACTGCTTAACAAACTGCGGAAGTGATGTCTTGGGAAATTTTTAAACTCCATGGAATGGCTGGAGGTTTAGTGACTGACAGAGGAGAACAGTTTATTTCAAAATTCTGGAAAAGTTTTTGCTCAACTTAAGGTGTAAAAATGAATCTGTCCTCTGCTTTTCATCCTAATGCCACGTACACACGACCGCTTTTAATGTCATTGAAAAAATAGGATTTTTTACTCACCGTAAAATCCTTTTCTCTGAGTCCATGGACCGACACAGCTTCTCTATTGACAAAGTGGGTATTATCCGTTAATTAGGAGTGACTAGGCAGAAAAACTTGTAAAAAGTGTTGCATCACACCTTCTACAGTACCGCCCAGGGGGCGGACCCTCTGGGTATACCCTCTCAGTCTGCACATCGCAGATCAGTTCGTCAAAAAGCAGTACAAACTTAAAAGGAGGGGTGGGTGCTGTGTCGGTCCATGGACTCAGAGAAAAGGATTTTACGGTGAGTAAAAAATCCTATTTACTCTTTCGTCCATGGACCGACACAGCTTCTCTATTGACAAAGTGGGACGTCCCAAAGCAGTGTCAGAGAAAAAAACGAGGGGTGGTAACAGCATAAAAACAAACTTCACCCCAAAACACAAAACAGCACTCCTCCAACGGAGGAGTTGCAACTCTAAACAGCCGCCTGCAAAACCTTGCGGCCGAAAGAGGCATCCGAAGATGCACCTACATCAACTTTGTAGAATTTTGTGAAAGTGTGAGCGGACGACCAAGTCGCCGCTTTACATAGTTGGGAAACAGACGCTTGATGTCGGAAAGCCCAAGAGGCACCTATTGCCCTGGTCGAATGCGCCGTGACAGGAAAGGGGGGCGCCTGACCCTTTAAGGCGTAAGCCTGGATTACTATCTGTCGGATCCACCTAGAGATGGTGGCCGATGAGACTGCTTGGCCCTTCTTGGGACCAGCCACCGAAACAAACAGTGAGTCTGACTTCCGGAACAGGGAAGTAGCAGATATGTATACTCTCAAAGCTCGGACAACGTCCAAGGAATGCAACGCCGACTCCTTAGGATTCGACGGCTGAGGACACAAGGATGGAAGTACAATGTCTTCGTTGAGATGAAAAGCCGAAACGACCTTCGGAAGAAAGGAAGGCTGCGGCCGCAGCACCACCTTATCCTTGTGGAAAATCAAATAGGGAGCCTTGCAGGACAAGGCTGCCAGCTCAGAGACTCGTCTAACTGACGTAACAGCCACCAAAAAGACCACCTTCTGAGAAAGTGTCAACAGGGGAATATCTCTAATATTCTCAAACGGTGCCTTCTGAAGCACCGAGAGGACCAGGTTCAAGTCCCACGGAGGTAACGGGGGGCGGACCGGAGGGGCCACATGTCGAACCCCCTGCACAAATGTACTCACGAGAGAGTGAGTCGCCAGGGGTCGCTGAAAAAAGACAGCCAGGGCAGATATCTGTCCCTTAATCGTACTTAGGGCAAGCCTTTGGTCTACCCCATGCTGTAAAAACAGCAGGATTCTGGAAACCAAATAGGTACGCGGATGCCATTTCATTTCCTCACACATGGAGATGTAGGCCCTCCAAGTGCGGTGATAGACCTTCCTAGAGGACGGTTTCCGAGCACTTCTCATAGTAGAAATTACTGAGTCTGACAGGCCCCGGTCTCTCAGTACCTGGTTCTCAACAGCCATGCCGTTAAAGCCAATGACTGTAAAGCAGGATGGAATATGGGACCTTGCGACAGCAGGTCCTTCCGTAGTGGTAGGCGCCAGGGGACGTCTGCTACCAGACGTACTAGATCGGCGTACCAAGGACGCTGAGGCCAATCTGGAGCGATTAGGATCATTGGAATTCCCTCTGCCTCCACTCTGCGGAGCAGAAGAGGAAGAAGCCTTAAG
Organism: Rana muscosa; assembly: GCA_029206835.1. Taxonomy (NCBI): domain Eukaryota; kingdom Metazoa; phylum Chordata; class Amphibia; order Anura; family Ranidae; genus Rana; species Rana muscosa. The sequence continues at coordinate 399,362,165 of CM055123.1, read as the reverse complement.
GGAGGGAAGGCATAGATTAGCCGATACTGGCCCCACGATGCTACCAACGCGTCCGTTGCGTCTGCCCATGGGTCTCTTGACCGGGCCACAAACCTCAATACCTTCCGATTGAGTCGGGAAGCCAGAAGATCTACGTCTGGTGTGCCCCATCTTTGGCAGAGGAGTTGGAACACCTCCGGGTGTAAGGACCATTCTCCCTGGTCCAGCATCTGGCGGCTCAGGTAGTCCGCCTGCCAGTTTTCCACACCCGGAATGTACACGGCCGACAGTGCCGGTACGCTCCTCTCTGCCCACTTCAGGATGCGAGCGATCTCCGATGCTGCAGCTGAGCTTCTTGTTCCTCCTTGATGATTGACATATGCCACTGCTGTGGCGTTGTCTGACTGGATCCTGACTGGACGCCCTTGCAGTCTCTGAGACCATTTGAAGAGGCACAGCTTGATCGCCCGGATCTCCAGGACATTGATCGGCAGGAGGGCTTCCTCTGGGGTCCAGCGACCTTGCGCCGACTGGACACCCCAGACTCCCCCCCAACCTGTAAGGCTGGCGTCCGTCGTGATCACTATCCAGTAAACCGGAAGAAATGACTTCCCGGCCATTAGAGCCGGTGCTGTCAGCCACCATACCAGGGATCTCCTGACTAGGTGGCTCACTCGGATTTGATAATCCAGAGATGAAGGGCATCTGTTCCATCTGGACAAAACTTCCCTCTGTAACACTCGAGTGTGGTATTGAGCATATGGGACCGCCTCGAAGGAGGCTACCATGAGGCCCAACACTCGCATGCAAAAACGGAGTGACGACCAATTCCTGGAAGTCAGCTGCCGTACTGCAGCCCGGAGGGTCTGCAACTTCTCCACAGGGAGGAATACCTTTGCCTCTGAGGAATCCAGAATCAACCCCAGGTACACTAGGCGTTGAGTGGGCACCAATACTGACTTTTGCGTGTTTAGTATCCAACCACAGTCTCGAAGAGTCTGACAGGTAATGGACACGCTTACCTCTAATTCTGAGCTTGAAGGGCCCTTCAGCAGAAGGTCGTCCAAGTAACCTGTGATAGCGATACCCCGCTGTCTTAGAAGTGCCAGAATCGGAGCGAGCACCTTGGTGAACGTCCTGGGTGCTGAGGCAAGGCCAAACGGGAGGGCCACAAACTGGTAGTGGTTCTTCCCGATAGCAAATCGCAGAAACCTCTGGTGTCTGGAGTATATGGGGACATGCAGGTATGCGTCCTTGATGTCCAAGGAGGCCAGAAAGTCCCCCGGATGGAGAGCCGTGACTACGGATCGAACCGACTCCATCCGAAATCTTTGTACCTTCACAAAGCAATTGAGGGCTCTGAGATCCAAGATTGGACGAACCCCCTCCTTCTTTGGCACAATGAACAGATTTGAGTAAAAACCCTGACCCCGTTCCTGTTCTGGAACTGGAATAACTACCCCACGTTCCAGTAGACCCAGGACCGCCCCATACAGGGCCTCCCGACGGGTCGGTAGTAGCTGGAGATTGGAGGTGATGAATCTGTCTGGTGGACAAGAGAGAAATTCTATCTTGTAGCCTGAGGAGATTACTTCGCAAACCCACCTGTCGGAGACTAGAGCAGTCCACTGAGTCGCGAATTTGCGAAGACGTCCCCCCACCCGAGAGCTGGGTGGGGGCGGACCTTCATGTGGACGCAGATTTGTCCACAGGCTTGTTGGGTCTGCGGGACCAAGGACGCTTTTGTCCTTGGGCAGGCGCTTTATCGGCCTGGGGTCTTTTCCCTGTCGCCTTAAGAGGGCGAAAAAAACGCTTACGTGCAGTAAAGGAGGGCCCTTGCCCTTGGCGTGGTCCCCTACCCTTGCTAGTTTGGGGAAGCAAAGTGCTTTTACCTCCTGTAGCATCCTTGATGATGTCATCCAGAGAAGCCCCAAAAAGTCTGTCGCCCTTAAAAGGCAGATCCAATAGGGCTTTCTTGGAAGTCTGGTCCGCAGACCAGCCCTTTAGCCAGATCAGGCGGCGTATTGCTACTGCATAAACCGAAGCTCTTGACAGCAGGGGAATAGTATCCATGTCTGACTCGCAGACAAACTTAAGGCCCTGGACCAACTGGTCGGCCAAAGTTATCTCATTAGGAGGAGCATCTCGCTCCTTTAACCCCTGGAGTAGCAATTTTGCCCATTCAGTAAGTGTCTGAGACACTAGGGCCCCCGCCAATGCCGGGCGTACTGCTGAGCCTACCACTGAGTATAGGTAGCGAGCGAGTGCTTCAGCCTTCTTATCCACAGGGTCCTTGAAAACAGGAGCCCCTTCTACTGGAATAGTGGTGGCTCTATTAAGTCTGGACACCGAAGGGTCCACTATAGGGGGAGAGGTCCATATCTTCAGAAAACTCTCCTCAAAGGGGTACCGTACTGCAAACCTCTTTGGGGCTGTAAAGACCCTCAGTGGGTTCTCCCATTCCTTGTATAAGAGTTTGTCAAAATAAGACCCACAAGGGAACACCTTAGCAGTGCGGGCAGGTCTACGAAACCCAAAGGGGACTGGAGTATCTGCTACTTCTTCAGTCCTTTCCAACTTTAGCATATCCCGCACTGCAGTAATAAGGTCAGATACCAAAGCCGTCTCGCGTACTGACCTGGACTTGGAGTCCTCCTCACTGTCCGATCGGTCACGGTCTGCAGTCTCTGATGCATCAGAATCTGGGCCATGAGCCGTAGCTGGACCTGGTTCTGCATCAGAAATATCCCCAGAAGATTGCAGGGGACGGGGGCGTTTATTACCCCCTGTATTCCCGTGTGCTGCTTCCACCCTGGCAGCAAACGCCTCTAGGATTGCCGACATAGCGTCCATAGACACCTCAGGGACACCAGCTGCTAAATCTGGTGTTTCAGGGGAGAAGACATCTGGCTCAGATGCCATGCTGACCACACGCTGACACTCACAGGGCTCCAGGCAAGATATCAATAGGCCACCCTCCTGCGCTGCAGAGATGCTGGGTTACCCAGAGGACTCACCACCCTGGATAGGTACTGCTATGCTGCGCCTATGATGCTGTCCCCTTGCTGCTGTGTCAGTCTGCTTCTTTTATCAGCACTTCCTGTGTGAATTTTCGCGCCAGTGTAATGCACCCTAGAGGCCGGAGGCTCTCGCAAAATGGTTGCCAAAACCGTCTGTATGGAAGATAATGTGGGCTCTAAGAAAATGGCCGCCGACAGAAGATAGAGGTCAGGCAGCCATAGCCCACAAAAAAGATGGCCGCCGAACGGCAATATCTGCATACAGGGTGGACAAACATGGCCGCCGATCACCTGATAGGGGCCAGTGGGTGTGGCCGAACTACAGGAAGATGGCCGCCAGGCAGTTACAACAGGCCAAACTTGGCATGGACCACCTCAAAATGGCCGTCGACAGCATGGAGACACAGAAACACAGGTAAGCAAAAATGACATTTCTTTTAAATGTTAGTTACAGCCAGCCCCGCTCCAGTGGGACCCCCTAGGTGACCCCCAGCACCCAGCAACCTTTAGCTAGAAGCCCAGGGAGGAGGGAAAGGCAGGGAGAGAGGGAAGAAAGGGGCCACAACCACTTACTTGATCTCTCCAGGAATGTCCAGCTAAATCACCCAGCCGAGGCAGGGGAGTTTTACTTACCTATCCTGCATGTATTCTGCTGGAAGACATTCCAAACAGATCATCGTCCGCGCACGGAAGGTGACTGTTGGCCAGGCATGCTGTGATTGGACCCAGAAGGGACGATCATATGTATGCCCTGGAGCATGACGCTCACCGGACAGGCTGCTGCGACTCGGCCGTAAGGTCAGCCGAAGCTGAGCGGTCCGATGCAAGCCTTGGAGCGTAAGCTCACCGGCCAGGCTGCTGCGACTCGGCCGTAAGGTCAGCCGAAGCTGAGCGGTCCGATGCAGGCCCTGGAGCGTAGGCTCACCGGCCACCCGTGGAGCGACGGGCATGTCGTGGAAAACCCAGCGCGTAGCTAGGGTCGGCACACGCTCGATGGCCGAAACTGGGGAGACTACAAGGATCGAGGATCCAGCCTGTCACCCAGTCGGCAGTTGATCGAAGATCGCAGGAAACAACAAATGTAGCAAAAAATAAATAAAAATATATATATATCTTTTTTCCCCGGACCAATGAGCCCGAAGGGAGCCATGTCCTACTCCTTGCTAGACAGAAAAAAACTGATCTGCGATGTGCAGACTGAGAGGGTATACCCAGAGGGTCCGCCCCCTGGGCGGTACTGTAGAAGGTGTGATGCAACACTTTTTACAAGTTTTTCTGCCTAGTCACTCCTAATTAACGGATAATACCCACTTTGTCAATAGAGAAGCTGTGTCGGTCCATGGACGAAAGAGTAAAACTGCATTTTTCTCAATGTGATTCTTCTCAAGCCTGCCTTGCCTACACACTATCGTGGAAAAAAATGGTTGAGTAAAGCGCGGTGACGTACAACACGTACGACGGCACTATAAAGGGGAAGTTCCATTTGGATGGCGCCACCTTTTTCATGTTAGTAAAGTTTGTTGAGAGACGATTCACGCTTTTCAGCCTCGTGCTTTTCAATAGACATGTGCAATTCGTTTTGTTCCGAATTCGTTTTTTAACGAATTTCGACAAATTAGTTAATTCGGAAATATCCGAATTAACGAAAACTCATTTAACAGATTTTAACGAATATTCGTCAATTCGAACATCCGAAAATTCGTAGATTCGTACATTAGTAAATTCGTACATTCGTAAATTCGTACATTCGTACATTCGTAAATTAGTAAATTCGTACATTCGTAAATTAGTAAATTCGGAAATCTGAAATAATAATTAACTAATAATAACTTAACTATAACTAACTATTAAATTATAGGTATTGAAATTTCCTTTCAAATTTGGCTGTTAGTGAACTTAACGAAGTTACGAATTATTTTCCGAAATAATGAATGCCGTATCTAAACGAATGGAACGTAATGAATTAATAATAATAATAAAAACGTTTTATTATTATTAATAATTTGTTCCGTTCCATTTGTTTAGATGTGGCATTTGTTATTTCAGGTTATGCGTAACTTCGGATAAATTTGTATTCGTTACGTTCGCTAACAGCACAATTTGAAAGGAAATTACAATACCTATAATTTAATAGTTATTTTTTCAGATTTTCGAATTTTCGGGTTTTCGGATTTTCGAATTTCGAATTTCCAAATTTCCGAATTCCCAAATTTCCAAATGTACGAATTTACAAATTTACGAATGTACGAATTTACGAATGTATAGATTTACGAATGTATAAATTTACGAATGTATATATTTACGAAAGTACGAATTTACGAATGTATAAATTTACGAATGTACGAATTTACGAATTGCGATCATAACGAATGACCCGAAAAACGAAAAAAAAACAAACAAATGAAACGAAAACGAAAACTAACAAATTTTTTGGCAGTGCACATGTCTACTTTTCAATCTGTTACAGCGTGACGAATGTGCTATCTCCATTACGAACGCTAGTTTTACCAGAACAAGCGCTCCTCCCGTCTCATACTTGATTCTAAACATGCGCATTTTTTTTCACGTCATTAAAGCCTACACACTGCCGTTTTCCATGACGAGAAAATCGACGACGTGAAAAACGACGAGAAAAATTAGAGCATGTTCCAATTTTTTCAGTATGCATTGCATACTAACACATTATGAAAGACTTACTTTGAAATGAAACCCTCCAGCAGCGAATTGTCACTGCTGCAGAGGCTTCCATCTTCACCTGATCTTTCTTCCAGGTTTGCAGGCTGCGACCAGAAGGTCTCAACCAGGGGTCAGAGCCCCAGCCAGCAGGTCTCATTCCAGGAGACAGGCCGTTCCCTATCGGGGTATCAGGAGAACCCCTATCCAGGGCCAGGAGAGGGCTGGGCACTGCAACTAAAGGCTAAGTGAGCCGAATGAACCAGGAGAGTTGGACAGTACAGTCAGAGGGACTGGTAAAGAGAGCAGCAGTGCTGCTGACAAAGGAGCCAGATGGCTCGGTATTTTCTTGTCAAATATATTTTATTGAGCACAAAGGTGTAATACAAATAATAGGTAGTACATTAAATATATCGAAAATAGAGAAGCTCAAATATTCTTATTCCAATATGTAAATATACAAAGTAAATAATTGAGGACAAAGTATGGTATGCTAATTAGTCACTAATGGCATTAAGATTATTACGTTTTAGAGGTTTTATGCAGTTATTAGTAACTACCGACATATAAATTGTTCTCTTATGAAACAAATTGTTATTGACAATACAAAGGGAGCTTCAACGTCATAATAATTGTAGCACACAGATCTTCTTTCCCCCGCTTACCTTCTCCTGCAGGGGATAAGATGTTACCGGCCTCAAAATGTGAATTAAGAGAGCCGATAATTGTAGACGTGATGAGATAAGGTGATCAGCTTGGCGTGGACTGCAAAGAATCACACAACAGCATGAGACAAGACCACTGGGTTTTATGGCTGGAAATCGTTTAACTTTTACATAACAATACATCTTTTAAATTTTTATAATCACATGTTTATAACCATTAACAATATATAATACAGATTTTAACTGAAGTATTTTAAAACATAGTTACACGATGAACATTGTTATATTTTAATAACATATATATTCCTGTTATTCCGTGTTATAGATAATGATCTTTATGGTATACTTTAACTGTGCAATAATCATATTGCCAATGCCATGCTTTAATACAACATTATTTCGGTAGTTCTCTTTTTTAACCACTAGATGGTGCACATGAAGCAATGCATAAGCTTTACATATAGGTTTTTCCTTCTCATTAATCAGTTTTCACATGTGCTTCTCTAATTTTATGGAACTTGTATAAACCAGGTTTCAATATTCCTATTTAGAACGGTTTAGTGCTTCTTATAGACATTTGTTCTGACTAATGCAGTATTTTCATGTTTTTATGTCCTTTTCACTTGTTTCTCACACATGCTGTTCTAACTTCTAATAGCAGTAAAACTATAGCATACAGTCTGCTGTAACTTTCCCTGCATCTGCTCCAGATGTTTAAGAATCTTTCTATTATAGTTTAATGCAGATTAGGAACGATTTAGGGTACATACCTGCAAAGAATCACACAACAGCATAAGACAAGACCACTAGGTTTTATGGGTGGAAATCGTTTGACTCCAGTCACATGGTGGGTGGCCTTATATAAACTCTGTTTGTGTACCTTCTCTGCCATCTACTGGTTCTTGATAGAATAGCAGGAAGGTATTTCTTTGCTAGAAGTAAAATAAAAAAATTGAATATGTACTTTGCTTTGGGGTGTCTGTTTTGTGACCATATAAACTCCAGTCCGTCACAAAGACACACCATGCCACAAGCCCGTGTCCTCTGTATTGGAGGTCAGGCGGTGTTTATGTATTTGGGTCCTGCAGCGAGTCATTCCCTTCCACTGGTTCTCATCTCCAACTATGCAGAGACAAGTCTATGTTTTCCCCAAGGAGGCCAATGTCCACAACACTCTAACTCCAACAATGAGTTAATTTTCCTTTGCTTCAGTAGAACCAGAAATTGAAGAAAGAAAGGAGTTAGCAGAGTCATAGAACAGATTCAGACACAACTCTTGGCTTCGTCGCCACTTGATCCCAAGTGGGTACAGTTTACCCGGATAGTCCCTATAAGAGCGGCCCTACCAGCCGGTTGTCAAGGTCACCTGTGGCCAGGTGACAGATGCACACTGTAGGGGGACAGGAGTGCACCGCAAGGTAGTGAACCCTATGGCTGGCTTCTGCGGATAGGAAACTGGGTGGTTGTGGAAAGCGGGACCAGAGGAGCACTACCGGGATCCTAACGGAAGCTAGAGCCAAGATTCCCCAGGGCGCGGAGTCTAAGACCCAGCAGGTCTTCTCCAGAGCCTCTAGTGGTGAGGATGTTATGCTGCAGGCTGGGACCAGGTCGCGGCCCCTGGAGTTTCCTAGCTCACGCCCCGTAGGATAAGGGGAAACGAGGGGAAGCAGCAGCACAAGATATGAGAGAAACGAATAACAAGCTGAAAGTCAGGGGCCACAAGCAGACAAGGATAACGAAAGAACGAGCCGAAGGTCAAGGGTCACGAGCAGACAGGGATAGTCGGGGACAAGCCAAATGTAACAGAGAGACAGACGTAGCACACGGCAGGCAGGAACCCAAACACACAATGCCTAACAAACACGTTGATCAGCAAAGCAGGCTTGCAGTGCACAGGTTAATATAGTGTTCTGTGATAGGACCTGGGGTGGAGTCAGGCTGGGAGGAGATTATAAAGGAAGCCAGGTGAAAGGGTTCTGGCCTCTAAGATGAACACATGGGAAGGAAGGTAAGCTGACAGACAAACACTACTGCATATCCATGACAGTACCCTCCCTCTTATGGGCCCTCCCCCGCCTGGGCCCAGGCTTAAAGGGAAATCTCTGATGAAACCTCCTCAACAGATGAGGTGCAGCGACCTCAGATGCAGCGATCCAAGACGCCTCCTCAGGACCAAAACCTCTCCAATGCACATGGTACTGAAGAATGCCTCTGCAGAGCCGAGAATCCAGAACTTGTCTAACCTCGTACTTAAGATTATCCTCAGAGACCGAAAACGAGGTAGGGAGATGACAAGAAGATCTATTGAGGACCAAAGGCTCTCTAGGAATAAGCAAGGGCATGAGAGGATCAACAGGAATCTGAGGAGGGTCCCCTAGACCCTTAAAGGGGAACTGGTCATCTTGCACAGGACCATCAGACTGGGCAGATGTCAGTGGAACCCTGAAGTCAGGTTGGTTAGAAGGTGACATGTCACAGGAGTCAATCTGAATAGCTGAAGGACAAGCAGAATGTCCTGAACAAGAAAAAGTAGGAGGCTCACTGGGCATGGGCTGGACTGGCATAACTAGTACAGAGGCAGAGTGAATAGCTGAGTCAGGTGTAGCGACTACCTGAATCGCATCGCAAGACGTAGCGATTGCAGGACTTGTAGACAAGGTAGCCTGGCTGTGCGTCCAAGGGTGGTTAGGGACAGAGAAATGTAAATGGTTATGCAACCTGGAATGAATGACCGGCTCAGGTTCACAGGGGGCAACCTTGGGTAGGCAGGACGAGGAACAGGAGGGACCCCAAGCCTGGATCTGTCCAGTAGTCCAGTCCACATGAGGAGAATGGAGCTGTAACCATGGGAGACCCAAAATGATAGGCGTTGAGGCCTTGGGTAAGATAAGGAAGGATATCCACTCCTGGTGGAGTGTCCCTACCGACATCTTAACAGGGAGGGTCTGGAAGCGGATAGGTCCCCCTGGGAGAACAGTACCATCAATCGCCAAGACCACCAATGGCGTGGTGAGGGGCAAAAGAGTAAGTCTCATGGACGATGCGATTTCCCAGTCCATGAAGTTACCAGCGGCTCCGGAATCCAGATATGCTGAGACCAAATGAGAAGAAGCACCAACATGAAGGAACACAGAAAGCAGAAGACGAGAAGGGGAAGGTGATATTTCTGGGTCCAATACTCCACTTTCCAGATGAAGTGGACCCGAACGTTTTTCTGGACAAAGAGAGCAAGTGTCACGAAAATGACCTTTGCCCCCACAGTAAAGACACAGACCAAGAGTTCTGCGCCTAGCACGTTCCTCGGGGGATAGCCTGGTCCGACCCAGCTGCATAGGTTCCTCAGCTGGTAGGAGATGCTCTACGGGTCGAAGAGAGGGGAGCTCAGGCTGACTAAGAACCAAGGAGTGCTGGCGTTGCTTTTCTAAGGTCCTCTCCTGAAAGGGAATATCGATCTGGTTACACAAGGAGATAACGCCGGCCAGATCAGTGGGGATGGTTCTTCCTGCTAATTCATCCTTCACTCTATCAGACAGGCCATGCAAAAAGGTTGCGACTAAGGCTTCATTGTTCCAGCTCAACTCAGCCGACAGTATGCGGAAATTAAGGGCATACTGTCCCACAGAAGCAGACTCTTGGCGGAGACCTAAAAGGGCGCTGGCCGCTGAAGAGACACGAGCCGGTTCTTCGAAGATATTCCGAAAAAGTTTCAAGAAGCCAGACAGGCTAGAAACCACTGGATCATTCAGTTCCCACAGAGGGGCTGCCCAGGCTAAAGCTTCACCAGAGAGGAGGGAAATGATATAGGCTACCTTAGCCCGATCAGACAGGAAGTTTTGGGGCTGGAGCTCAAAATGAATTGTGCATTGGCTAAGGAACCCCCTGCAAGCCTTGGAGTCCCCAGAGAAACGGGACGGAGCTGGCAGTTGTAGTGAGTGTGTGGCTGCGACTGGTGCAATAGGTGCAGCCGCTGGTTGTATTTGAGGTTGCGGATTCGGGGTTCCCAAGGAGGCCTGAAGCTGCTCGAAGCGAGAAGCCAGATCCTGGAGGAATCGCATCACCTGAGTCTGATTCGATTCCTGGGTTTCAAGTCTGCAAACTATGACCTGCAATGGATCATCCGCAGGCAGGGCTGGCCCAAGACATTGTGCTGCCTGGGCCCAAGAATGAAATGCTGCCCCCCCCCCCCCCCAAAAAAAAAATTCTATGCCCATCCAGCAAAGAGACGTTTCCATAAAGCAAAGAGACCAATATATTCAGCAAGAGACATCCCATATATTCAGCAAAGTGACATGCCCCTTCTAGGGTGACCACGCATTTTGCAGGTCTGTCCCGGGCACATTCATTCCAGGACAATACAGTGTCCCGGAATGAAACTGACACAGCCACCCCCCGGGCCGATCTGATGGCCCCAAAAAAGGCCGCCACATCACCGCTTTACTCACTGACAGTACTTGTCCTGGCCGGGAATGCCTGGAGGAGCACAATCCCCGCCCCCTGCATGTGATTGGAGAAATCATAAATCCCACCTCTTGTGTCCAATCACTGTGCTGTGATTCGTTACAGAACAAGCTGATGTTTGGGAAGGGGGGGTGTCCGTGAATAGTAGTTTAAAAATGTGGTCACCCTAGCTCCTTCCTGCAAAGAGTATTGTGTAGCACCACGAAAGCTCCCCCCTTTCTCTCCACTGCCACCGACCAGCTACGCTCTGATCCCAGCTCAGTAATGCAACATGCTGCAACAACAGCGCTGCATTGACCACATTTCCAAACTGCCATTCAGGGATACCGCCCTTCCTTCCCAAAAAAAGATGAGGGGGGGGGGGATGGAGTCTCGCTGACAGGGAATTTGGCAGCGGGTGATTTGTCGGGCGAATGGCTGGTGTTAGCACTTAAATCATCCTAACATTATGATTGATATGGTGTCAGGATGATCAAATCACATTATTTCTATTACTACATTGTAATATATAATGAAATAGTTTAACTCACCATAATGCAGAATCAGTGAAAGCCCTGAGCTTGTCATTTGCCACCATTGCTTGCCACCAGATGTAGCTTATTGCTTGCCACCGTTGCCTGCCACCAGATGCAGCTGTGCCACTTGCCACCCATAGCCTGCCACAACATGCAGCGTGTCACTTGTCAACATTGCCTGTCACCAGATGCAGCCTGTCACTTGTTACCAATGCCTGTCACCAGATGCAGCCTGTCACTTGTCACCAATGCCTGTCACCAGATGCAGCCTGTCACTTGTCACCAATGCCTGTCACCAGATGCAGCCTGTCACTTGTTACCAATGCCTGTCACCAGATGCAGCCTGTCACTTGTTACCAATGCCTGTCACCAGATGCAGCCTGTCACTTGTCACCAATGCCTGTCACCAGATGCAGCCTGTCACTTGTCACCAATGCCTGTCACCAGATGCAGCCTGTCACTTGTTACCAATGCCTGTCACCAGATGCAGCCTGTCACTTGTTACCAATGCCTGTCACCAGATGCAGCCTGTCACTTGTCACCCATGCCTGTCACCAGATGCAGCCTGTCACTTGTCACCAATGCCTGTCACCAGATGCAGCCTGTCACTTGTCACCGATGCCTGTCACCAGATGCAGCCTGTCACTTGTCACTGATGCCTGTCAACAGATGCAGCCTGTCACTTGTCACCATTGCCTGTCACCAGATGCAGCCTGTCACTCGTCACTGATGCCTGTCAACAGATGCAGCCTGTCACTTGTCACCATTGCCTGTCACCAGATGCAGCCTGTCACTTGTCACCATTGCCTGTCACCAGATGCAGCCTGTCACTTGTCACTGATGCCTGTCAACAGATGCAGCCTGTCACTTGTCACCATTGCATGTCACCAGATGCAGCCTGTCACTTGTTACCATTGCCTGTCACCAGATGCAGCCTGTCACTTGTCACCATTGCCTGTCACCAGATGCAGCCTGTCACTTGTCACCATTGCCTGTCACCAGATGCAGCCTGTCACTTGTCACCGATGCCTGTCACCAGATGCAGCCTGTCACTTGTCACCAATGTCTGTCACCAGATGCAGCATGTCACTTGTCACCAATGCCTGTCACCAGATGCAGCCTGTCACTTGTCACCATTGACTGTCACCAGATGCAGCCTGTCACTTGTCACCAATGTCTGTCACCAGATGCAGCGTGTCACTTGTCACCAATGCCTGTCACCAGATGCAGCCTGTCACTTGTCACCATTGACTGTCACCAGATGCAGCCTGTCACTTGTCACCATTGACTGTCACCAGATGCAGCCTGTCACTTGTCACCATTGCCTTGCCTGTCACCAGATGCAGCCTGTCACTTGTCACCGATGCCTGTCACCAGATGCAGCCTGTCACTTGTTACCAATGCCTGTCACCAGATGCAGCCTGTCACTTGTCACCGATGCCTGTCACCAGATGCAGCCTGTCACTTGTCACTGATGCCTGTCACCAGATGCAGCCAGTCACTCAGCCTTGCTCTCTCTCCCTCCCCTTCAGATGGGCATGCTGGGGGCTGCAGTTTCCCCCCTAGAATTGCAATGGGCCAGCCATTTGCACTACACATCCCATAATCCTCTTTTCTCCTTTTAGTTTTTTTCCCTGGCCAATGGGAGGAAAAGGGGGAAGAAACATAGCGGTGGCTGTCCTGGGAACAGCAGCATGAGGAGGAGAAGGAGGGGGGAGAAGAGCCCGTAGCTGCTCTCTCTCTCTACACACACACACACACACACACAGCTGCTCCGATCTCATGCTGTTACATACAGGGAGGAGGTGGGTGGAGCTAGCGGAGGAGGAGGAAGTGAAATACTCTCTGCAATGAATGATGGGCCTCTCTCTCCTTACGTCACTGGTTGCTAGACACAAAGCGGTCCGCGGCTAGCAACCAGTTTGGGCAGTGAAGCAGGGGCCGCTGGAGAGACCCTTGAAGTGGGTCTTGCCACTGCGGCCAGTGACAGCGGCGCCGGCGATGCAGTACAGTATGACACTGCACACTAGATGGAGGGAAACCCAGGTCCTCAGGCAGTGCGCCCCTGTTGCCGCCCCTCTTAAAGTGCCGCCTGGGACCATGGTCCCACCGGGTCCCATGGTAGGGCCGGCCCTGTCCGCAGGAAGCGGGATGTCAGCCGGGTTCATGGCTGATCAAACTGTCAAGGTCACCTGTGGCCAGGTGACAGATGCACACCGTAGGGGGACAGGAGTGCACCGCAAGGTAGTGAACCCTATGGCTGGCTTCTGCGGATAGGAAACTGGGTGATTGTGGAAAGCGGGACCAGAGGAGCACAACCGGGATCCTAACGGAAGCTAGAGCCAAGATTCCCCAGGGCGCAGAGTCTAAGTGGTTAAGATTCTCCAGAGCCTCTAGTGGTGAGGATGTTATGCTGCAGGCTGGGACCAGGTCGCGGCCCCTGGAGTTTCCTAGCTCACGCCCCGTAGGATAAGGGGAAACGAGGGGAAGCAGCAGCACAAGATATGAGAGAAACGAATAACAAGCTGAAGGTCAGGGGCCACAAGCAGACAAGGATAACGAAAGACAAGCCGAAGGTCAAGGGTCACGAGCAGACAGGGATAGTCGGGGACAAGCCAAATGTAACAGAGAGACAGACGTAGCACACGGCAGGCAGGAACCCAAACACACAATGCCTAACAAACACGTTGATCAGCAAAGCAGGCTTGCAGTGCACAGGTTAATATAGTGTTCTGTGATAGGACCTGGGGTGGAGTCAGGCTGGGAGGAGATTATAAAGGAAGCCAGGTGAAAGGGTTCTGGCCTCTAAGATGAACACATGGGAAGGAAGGTAAGCTGACAGACAAACACTACTGCATATCCATGACACCGGTGTGCAGCTCGAACAGTTCTGTCACTTTATCCCCTCCAAGGACAAGTTCAGATGATCCTTTAGATTAGCAGCACTCCGCAGGGTCAGTTCTGCGGAGCAGGAATCCTTCCCTCTGACAGGTTACCAGGCCTTTCCCGAGACAGAGATCTTCCATCACTCGTCTCCTGTTATGGGACCGATCCTCCCCCGGCTCCCTCTTAGTCAGAGCGGATACCCTCACCTGGGTATCCTGGGACTCCACGGTTGTGCTTGTAGACCCATTGAAAGGTACCGGGCCTACCTGGAACGCTGTAGCCTCGGGCTGAAGGTGCCCGAGACTCCTCGGCCAGTGCACGCACCCCCCTTATGGGGGCACACTCCTCCGGGTACTGGTCCCCGGATACTCTTCCCTTGCTCGTGGCATCTGGCCCTTATATATCCTCCACCAGCATGCACAGCAGGCCAAACCGCCCACCAGCCGAGATAGGACATCCAATCGCCATCATATCACCTGTGGTTCAACCCGGACCTGACATAGCAATGCCACCTACAGGCCAACGAGGAACTATACACCAAGTGACACAGCAACAAAGCAGAGTCCAATAGAATTAGAAAGCCCAAGCCAAACTATTGCTCGGGTTGCCCCCTAAATTTGGGCATAGCGACCCCCTAAATTGAGGGGTCCGCTACATAATAAAATAGCAAATAACAGAGAAAAAATAAATAAATATAAAATAATTATAAAAGAAAAAAGAGAGTACTGGAACCAGTAGGGGGGTCCGCGTGGTCGAGCTCAGAGCCACTGCTCCAATCCAAGAGATGTTGAACAAAGGTATATATAACACACTGATTCGGCTACCATGGCATTAGTACTCTATTGTCCAAAGTTGGCATACTATGTACAATCCAGGGCTGCCACATCCTCTCAAACTTGGGGATCACGTCCAATTCGATAGCAGCCATCTTGGATTGGGTCATGGTATAATTCATCTTAGCTATAGCTTCATGTAAGACCAATTTAGGTGATTTCCAAGATTTTGCTAGTGTCTGCTTGGCTGCTGTGAAGAGTTGCACCAGCAATTTGAATTGATTATGTGAAATAAAGTCTGGTTTTAAATTGAGTAGTGCCATTGCAGGATCAGGAAGGATTGTTTTCCCTAATAATCTGGTTACAATTTTAAATATACCTTTCCAGAATGTTTGCGCTTTAGGACATGACCACCAAATATGAAGATATGTGCCCAAATCTGTATAACCTCGAAAACATTGTGGCGGATAGAAAAGGAGGAGAAAATGGGATTATAGCGGTGCTGAGAGATCACAATGTCAACATCATTCAATTTTAATTATTTATTAAAACATCATGTGGGTTTTATACAAAGTCCATAATAGCAAGAAAGAAAATTCATAAAAGCAGAGAGATCAAACAGATATCATAAATTTTCTGGGTCGCTAGGTATTCCCAATTAGGGTATAATGGTGGTCGGGTAAGATGTCATATCCCTATATATTTTTCCAATCTTGGCTTCCTCAGGGGAGTACGCTGTGACCAGCAAACTTTAAACAGCCAGCTCTGACAAAAAATCAAAAACAAATATAAGAAATAAATTTACATATAACATTTACATTGCACATATGTAAAAAGGGTGCACTGCCAAAGACACCTATAAGGGAGCCCACCTTTGCTTGGCCCGGGCAAGAGGAACCTACATGTGGAGCCCCACATGGAGTGTGTAGAAGGATATCCAAACACGTGGGAATGTGCAAAGAGCAATGTTCAGCCGTAGGGGGCAAAAAAGACCCAGCTATAGGAAACAGAGAACCTAATGAATACTGAGTTCCAGACATACAGGTCATTGAAAGAAACAAATAGGAGGCCAGGGGGCTTAAAAAGACTTACTCTGTTTGATATGTTTAAAGCATAGACAATGGCGGGGGCGGCCAGAACTGATTTTCAAATATACATGCCAAAGAGAAGTTGGTTGAGGGCCAATCTTACAAGTCAGCACACACTGGAAAAGATGAATTAAAAAAGAATAAGTGTAGCGGACCCCCCATAATTGGGGTCGCTATGCCTAAATTTAGAGGGTAGCCTGAGACAATAGTTGGGCTAAGGCTGTTGAATTCTTCAAATTGGTTTCTGCTCTAAGGTAATGTTGCCTGGCAGTACAGTTCCCTGTGGCCTGTGGGTGGCACTGTTGCCTCAGGCTCAGGTTGAACCACAGGTAGCATTGCAACGCTATTGGGTGTCCTCTCTCGGCAGCCAAGCAGTGGGCGTGGTCTACCCACTGTGCATGCCGGGAGAGGGTACTTAAGGGGGCAGACGCCATTGGGCGGGGAGTTCGGAGGTGATCCAGAGGACCCCTTGGTCCTAGGCACATACCCCACCTTCGGTGGCCCTCATGGCCAGGGGTGAGTGTGTGTGTGTCCAGTCACCTTTAACCCGAAGCTGCATCGTTCCAGGTAGGCATAGCATCTTTAGCTGAGGCCTACACCAGAAGTGGAGTCCCAGGGTGCCCAAGGGAGGGTGACCCGCTCTGAAGGAGAGGAAACCAGGGGAGGACCTATCCAAGGGGATCGGTGAAGGATGTCACTGTCTCGGGAAAGGCCTGGTTACCTATCAGAGGGAAGGATTCCATCATCCGCCAAAAGCCTTGTAACGTGCCCCATTGGCATCTAAGGTCTCAAGTGTTACAAGTGCTGGGAAGTTCGGGACTTAGAAGTTCATATACTGATCGTATCCCTAGGAAACTTAAGGTAAATGTTCCGTGCTCCACACACCGGCTGCTAGAACCATGAGGGGGGACTATCTGGGTGAGCAAAACCCACTCAGGCCTGAGTGGCGACGAGTGATAGTTAAGTGCTGCGTGCCTGAACCTGCCTCCCTGTTCATTTCTCTCTATCTCCAACTTTCCTGTCAAGTTCAAGCAAGCAAAATAAACCTTTTTTATTGGGTTTAATACTGTCTGGACAATGGCCTTCTTGAGATAAAGAAAGAATAGACTTTTCCCTACACTCTAGGGGAGAGAACCAATGGAAGGAAGTAACTCACTGCAGGACCCAAAGTTTGATTACACCTCTCACCTTCTTCACTAAGGAGGACACTGGGCTTGTAGCATGGTGGGTCCCACCTGCTAATTGAGGTAAGCAGAAGATGAGATTTTAGTGTGTGTGCTACATAAGGATAGAGATTTATTTTTTTCAAAGGGCCTCCTATTTGTTTCTTTCAATGGCCTGTATGTCTGGAACTCAGTATTCATTAGGTTCTCTGTTCCCTATAGCTGGGTCTTTTTTGCCCCCTATGGCTTAACATTGCTCTTTGCACGATCCCACGTGTTTGGATATCCTTCTACACACTCCACATGGGGCTCCACATGTAGGTTCCTCTTGCCCGGGCCAAGCAAAGGTGGGCTCCCTTATAGGTGACTTTGGCAGTGCACCCTTTTTACATATCTGCAATGTAAATGTTATATGTAAATATTTGTTTTTGATTTTTTGTCAGAGCTGGCTGTTTAAAGTTTGGTGGTCACAGCGTACTCCCCTGAGGAAGCCAAGATTGGCGAAATATATAGGGATATGACATCTTACCCGACCACTATTATACCCTAATTGGCAATACCAGCGACCCAGAAAATTTATGATATCTGTTCAATCTCTCTGCTTTTATGACTTTTCTTTCTTGCTATTATGTACTTTGTATAAAACCCACATGATATTTTAATAAATAATTCAAATTTAATGATGTTGACATGGTGATATCTCAGCACCGCTATAATCCCATTTTCTCCTCCTTTTCTATACCTATATACCTGGGATGAGGTGCATTTTTTTGTTTTTGAAACTACTCGGATCCCTCCATCCACCCATTGTGGCGGATAGTTCTGTACATATTTGGCTACCCTGGCTGGTACCAAATACCACCTTGTCAGGACCTTGTAGTTGGCTTCATTAGCTATTATGTTGGGAGAAGCTGTTTTAGTTGTTATTCTGAAGTCTCTAATGTACGTTCCAAGTCCTCCTCCCACTTCCCAACATAAGTTGGTTTATCACGACAGGAATGGATCAGCATATGAGAGTATATAGTGGATATTGCACCTCTGGCATGTTTTTTTTTTTTACATATGTCTTCGATACTGGACAGTTGTGACAATGAAGTTTTAGTGTTCAATAGGAGGTGTAAAAAAGTTTTTAATTTGTAAATATCTAAACAACTCCGATTGCGGAAGACCATATTTTTCACATAGGGATGGGAAGGTGATAAATGACGATGCATGTGTAGCGGGTACTTACTTTCCCGGAGTGATTTTTGAATTTTTCAGTGACACCAGTGGTGTGTTTCCGGCGGTCCACCAGGTGGCGCTGTCACCATGGGCCGACGGACGGACACCGCTGTGTGCTGGGTCTCCTTTTTGTCCTCTCTCGGCAGCGGTATGGTGGGGCGGGGAACCCGCCGTGCTTGCTGGGAGAGTGTATAAAGGGGCCGGCCATCTTGGTCACGGGGTCTTCGTCCCTGGCACCTTTAGCTGGCGGACGGATGTTCGTGCTCGTCCTCTAGGCAGCCTAGGCCTAGAGGACCACCGGAGATCGTGTTCCATCTCAGGCACCTTTAGCCTGGGGTGAGGTACTTGGACGGCGGTCCGGAGCTCAGTGCCCAACACTAAGTTCCGCGAGGGAAGGATCCTAGGGCACTCCGGGGGTGGAGGCCTGAATCCAAGGTGGGCGTAATGGACCGGGAAGAGCTCCTCATCTGAAGACCCGGTGCAGCATACTACCGGTGACGGGTGAGTCTCTTGTCGGAGACCGTCCGGAAGGTGAATTTCCCTCGTGCGGAGACCATAGCCCACTCTCAGGGAGGAGAGTGGAGGATCCGAATTGTGTCTGGGCCTATTCGCACTCACACCTCCTTTTCTGTTCTATAGCCAAGGGAGTCCATGTTATGTGCTAAATAAAGGAGTGTTGGACTTTAACGATGTGGGGCTCAATTTCTGGCAGACGAGGTTCGTGGAAACTCTTGGAGGGAGGATCTGATGCACAACACAGACCCGAAGGTAACGATAGAGGCAGTGCCAGCACCATATGTACACCTGTGGTGGAAGCCTGGCGTAGCTCACCCTCTCCCTCCCCTATCATACCCCTAGACCAGAGACATTGCGAGCAGAAGTTTAATAGAGGGGACTGGGCAGAGGGTGAAACCCTCCGCTACAAGTGGGGGCTCGGGTCCGGTATTGTGTTGTGCATTACTTCGGTGAACGTGTCTGCTGGAAGAGTTAAACGAATAGGCGGCCAAAGTGCAGCCCTACTCGAAAGTTGTGGACATGACCTCAGAAGGGGAAAGGCCCGCGCAGGAAGAGTGGTAAAAGGGGGAAAGCCCAGCCGTGTGACAGACTACACGTGGGGTTTTTTAATTGCACTGCGCCAACAGACACAACCCCCACCGCTTAGTTCGTGGGCGTGTCTCAACCAAAGAAGGTGGAAAAAGCCCGCGAACTGGAGCAAAAGGGGAGGAGTCCAAGACGTGTGACGAACTACACGTGGGACATTGGCGCGAAAACTCTGCAGTGTGCGATGGAACAGCAACAGGTCGCCATGTTTGGACCCGCCTCGTGGATTCCGGTTCATCCTGCCACCACAACGTTGACTGCTGCTGCTCCAATAACAGATACGTGGATCCGACTGAAGCCAAGGGGTCGATTCGCCCTGTACTCATGTATGGACGTTGAGGCCCTGGGTATGATTTGTCCTGGGTGTTCGGGACTGGTGTGCCTATTGAAGCCGTTCGGACGCTGCGAGGTCTGTGGGGAGTTTACGTTCAAGGTGGATCCGGCGGTTGGGAGGCCGAAAACCATCTACCCAGGCCGGGCTTCAGGTACTGCCACTCAGAAAGGAGAAATCACGGCTGTGAGAGTCGCCCCTGCGCACACTGCAACGACCGCGGAGGAGGTCGTGAAACATCAACGGGAGAAATCCGAGGATGCTGACTCGGTCACCACTGTCTCGCAGCGTCCGCCACCGAAGAAAAGAACCAGCGTGGTAGCCCTGACCAGCGGTGGCGGTGGACCGTCTCGCACGCTTACGCCAGGCCCGGATGGATCCGTTGACGAGAGTTCCGGACGTCCCGTGTCAAGGAAAGGCCAAGGTAAGCCGGCCGAGAAGACTTGGTGTGAGGGAGGAGGTGTCGGGAAGGCATGGCCTAGCAAGTCCGCGGAGTGTGGATGCTCTGTTTCCACACAGGGTTACATACCCGCAGAGGAGTGTGACACCTCCGACCTGGAATCTCTCTCGGATATGGGAGATGATGCCCTGATAGATGACTTGTTTGCCGAGAAGGGCTGGGACAAGGTACCGCTTGCTTCATTCTGTGGGATTCGGAATTCGCCCATGTCGTCAGGGGAGAGCACACCTCGGGTGGAGGCGTTAGCGCCTGAAGGAGAATCTCGCCCCCAGCTTGTTCCTGCATCCCCGGTGCCACATGCACCTGACACTGGGGTAAAGAGACTATTGTTGCGGCCCCCAATGCCCAGATTAGAGGTGGTCAAGGCACCTCATCATCCAGACTCAGTAGTTTTGCCTGGCGAAGGGGACAAAGCTACCATGCCTCCTTTGGCGAGACTACAGCGCTTATTTGGTCAAAAGGTTGCAGCGGAGTACGGATGGGAGTATCCCTACTTGTCGAAGGACTTGCTATATGAGGTGGAAGTGTACCGGGAGCGCTGGTACAATGACTTTGTGTGGACCCACCTCAAAGTTCCACACGCCCGCAGATATTTGGCTTGCTCTCCAAATGCTTCACAGCGCTTCAAAGACTGCAAGGCAGAATGGATGGTGGGAAGACACATCCATGCAGACAAGGTGCTAATCCGACGCAAGGAAAGCGAAGATGTAGAATATCATCTAGAGACTATGGATCAGCACTTAAAGCCACTGATTCTGCCGCATCCACGTTTTTACCTTTAGGAGAGAAAGACTCCAATATTATTATGCTGCTGAACTTTCTGGGGCGATTGTGTTTGTGTGCCCAAAAAGGAACAAAAAAACAAGAACTGTTCCTGTTTGTTTCTATCTTCCTGCAAGGAGATCACAGACTCTGGGGTAGATAGGGTCAGAGAGAAAGGAGAAGAAGTTCCATGGGGTGCAGTTACCGCGAGGCTGTCACCAGGTGGCAGTGTCGCGCAACGTTATAAACACTTTTCACGCACTCAGTCTTTGGAGAAAAAGGGATTTCTTTTAGGAGAAGTTTCTTTTCCTCTCACAGGGATATATGTGTCAGGGTTTTGCATGTTGGTTTTATTTCTTTTCCCTCTGCAGGAGAACATCCCAGCAAGATTACAGACTCTGGGGAGGTTTTTAGTCAGGATGGGAGGGAGAAGTTAAATGTTGAAATGTAATTTCAAAGTTTGATGTTGTCTTTCACTCCTCTTTCTGTTACAGGGGCTCAGACACAATTTCTTCATTAGGATAGTGGTTCCTAAAGTTTTTGTTTTTCAATTGTTAGTGGTTTCTGGACTGGATCATGTCCATTGTTGGGGATGTGGTTTACTCCAGACACTGGGGACCAGTGTCAAACGACCGGGGGGAGAGTGTAGCGGGTACTTACAATATTATTATGCTGCTGAACTTTCTGGGGCGATTGTGTTTGTGTGCCCAAAAAGGAACAAAAAAACAAGAACTGTTCCTGTACTTTCCCGGGGTGATTTTTGAATTTTTCAGTGACACCAGTGGTGTGTTTCCGGCGGTCCACCAGGTGGCGCTGTCACCATGGGCCGACGGACGGACACCGCTGTGTGCTGGGTCTCTTTTTTGTCCTCTCTCGGCAGCGGTATGGTGGGGCGGGGAACCCGCCGTGCTTGCTGGGAGAGGGTATAAAGGGGCCGGCCATCTTGGTCACGGGGTCTTCGTCCCTGGCACCTTTAGCTGGTGGACGGATGTTCGTGCCCGTCCTCTAGGCGGCCTAGGCCTAGAGGACCACCGGAGATCGTGTTCCATTCCAGGCACCTTTAGCCTGGGGTGAGGTACTTGGACGGCGGTCCGGAGCTCAGTGCCCAACACTGAGTTCCGCGAGGGAAGGATCCTAGGGCACTCGGGGGGTGGAGGCCTGAATCCAAGGTGGGCGTAATGGACCGGGAAGAGCTCCTCATCTGAAGACCCGGTGCAGCATACTACCGGTGACGGGTGAGTCTCTTGTCGGAGACCATCCGGAAGGTGAATTTCCCTTGTGCGGAGACCATAGCCCACTCTCAGGGAGGAGAGTGGAGGATCAGAATTGTGTCTGGGTCTATTCGCACTCACACCTCCTTTTCTGTTCTATAGCCAAGGGAGTCCATGTTATGTGCTAAATAAAGGAGTGTTGGACTTTAACGGTGTGGGGCTCAATTTCTGGCAGACGAGGTTCGTGGAAACTCTTGGAGGGAGGATCCGATGCACAACACAGACCCGAAGGTAGCGATAGAGGCAGTGCCAACACCATATGTACACCTGTGGTGGAAGCCTGGCGTAGCTCACCCTCTCCCTCCCCTATCATACCCCTAGACCAGAGACATTGCGAACAGAAGTTTAATAGAGGGGACTAGGCAGAGGGTGAAACCCTCCGCTACACATGCAAAAATTTGTACATATATAAGACATCCCTGGATTCCCATTCTTTAACTACTTCAGGCCCACAGGCCGTCATATGACGTCCTCGGGTTTGTGGGGGGTGTATCTGAATGATGGGAGCAGCTAAAGGCATCATTCAGATATTGCCGGTTTCAGCCGGCGATTCCCTACACCATGAGAATGATCATATCGGCTGTTCCGCCGCTTGATCGTTCTTACGGGCAGCGGAAGGGGACGTCCCCCCCTCCCGCCGCCCTCCGGTGCTTCTACCGACTCACCTGAGTGGTCGGTGAGTCGGTGACAGGATCCGCTGGCCCCGGATGTTGATCACAGAGATTTCCGGCGGACCAGATGGTTGCCGGAGTCTCTATGATCGTCGGAGGCCGGGCGCGATGGTATGACGTCACATCCGGCCTCTGCTTTCAAAAAAACGTCGCGCTTCGGCTTTGAAGCGGCGATCGTTTTTTGTTTTTGTTTTTTTTGGCTTCGCAGCCTAGAGGTGAGATGTGGGGTCTTATTGACCCCATATCTCACTGTAAAGAGGACCTGTCATGTCATACTCCTATTACAAGGGATGTTTACATTCCTTGTAATAGAAATAAAAGTGATCAAATTTTTTTTTTTTTTTTTTAGTGTCAAAATAAAAAAAAAAAAGTAAAATGAACAATAATTTTTTTTTTTTTTTACAGTGCCCCTGTCCCCTTGTGCTCGCATGCAGAAGCGAATGCATACGCAAGTCCCGCCCACATATGAAAACGGTGTTCAAACCACACATGTGAGGTGTCGCCGCGAACGTTAGAGCGAGAGCAATAATTCTAGCCCTAGACCTCCTCTGTAACCCAAAAAATGTAACCAGCAAAAATTTTTAAAGCGTCGCCTAAGGGGATTTTTTAGTACCGAAGTTTTGCGCCATTCCACGAGCGTGTGCAAATTTGAAGCGTGACATGTTAGGTATCTATTTACTCGGCGTAACTTCATCTTTCACATTATGCAAATAAATTGGGCTAACTTTTTTTTTTTTTTTTTTTTAAAGCATGAAACATTTTTTTCCCCCAAAAAACGCGTTTGAAAAATTGCTGCGCAAATACCGCGCGAGATAAAAAGTTGCAATGACCGCCATTGTATTCTCTAGGGTCTTTGCTAAAATTATATATATATATATATATATATATATATATATATATATATATATATATAGTGCTCGGGGGTTTTAAGTCATTTTCTAGCAAAAAAAAAAAAAAAAATTTGATTTTTACATGTAGGAGCGAAGTGTCAGAATTGGCCCGGGCCTGAAGTGGTTGATGTTGGATATCCCTGCGTGGGCAACTGATGTCCATATGAACTTTCTATTTTATGTAATAAAAATGGGCCGATACGCCTTAAAATACAGTTTGCTCTGGCACAACTCATTGGAAAAGCACCTCCCACATGAGCGTAATCACCCCAATACCACAAAGGGGATACACAGATGACATGACACTAACATACTCTCTGAGCCACTGATGGGTATGACCTCTGTATCACTGATGAAGATAATAAATAATGGAGCTGATCACTGTGAATATGAGGAGCATAACCAAGATGGCAGCGATGGGAATATTCTATGTGGCATTTGTAGTGGCTCCATGTATCCTTAGAATATTAGCTGACACACATTTGGAACTGGACCTTCTCCACTCTCTGGAACTGGAATTTCTGGAACGGGACCTTCTCGACTCTCTGTAAATGGATCTCCTGGGTTCTCTGGAACTGGACCTTTTGGATCCTCTGGAACTGGACCTTTTGGATCCTCTGGAACTGGACCTTTTGGATCCTCTGGAACTGGACCTTTTGGATCCTCTGGAACTGGACCTTTTGGATCCTCTGGAACTGGACCTTTTGGATCCTCTGGAACTGGACCTTTTGGATCCTCTGGAACTGGACCTTTTGGATCCTCTGGAACTGGACCTTTTGGATCCTCTGGAACTGGACCTTTTGGATCCTCTGGAACTGGACCTTTTGGATCCTCTGGAACTGGACCTTTTGGATCCTCTGGAACTGGACCTTTTGGATCCTCTGGAACTGGACCTTTTGGATCCTCTGGAACTGGACCTTTTGGATCCTCTGGAACTGGACCTTTTGGATCTTCTGGAACTGGACCTTTTGGATCTTCTGGAACTGGACCTTTTGGATCTTCTGGAACTGGACCTTTTGGATCTTCTGGAACTGGACCTTTTGGATCTTCTGGAACTGGACCTTTTGGATCCTCTGGAACTGGACCTTTTGGATCCTCTGGAACTGGACCTTTTGGACCCTCTGGAACTGGACCCTTTGGATCCTCTGGAACTGGACCTTTTGGATCCTCTGGAACTGGACCTTTTGGATCCTCTGGAACTGGACCTTTTGGATCCTCTGGAACTGGACCCCCTGGGCTCTCTGGAACTGGATCTTCTGGACTCTCCCATCTCACTAATATAACACCAATGGAAGAC
Source organism: Rana muscosa (assembly GCA_029206835.1). Taxonomy (NCBI): domain Eukaryota; kingdom Metazoa; phylum Chordata; class Amphibia; order Anura; family Ranidae; genus Rana; species Rana muscosa. Next base: position 399,336,941 of record CM055123.1, on the reverse strand, counting down.
TCTCTATGAACTGAGCACATTCCCATCACCAATCATCTAAAAATGATGTTGAGAAAGAAAATAAGTGATCTGTTGGAACCCATAGTAACCTTACCTATGCCTCCATCCCTGGTATATTGAGAAAAGAAAAAAGAAAAAAAGGGTCTGGTGGGACTTTAAATGAGACATGGATGGGCGTAGAAAGTTGATCTAGGATATCAAACATAGTATCACAATCCCAAAACGGATATCCCTGTTACCATGAAAAGTTGCTAAATAATAAACCCAAAAGAACGAAAATCAAGGCATGTATATGAATGTCAAAATATATTGTATTGAAATAAATAATACAGAGATCATGCAGTCAGAGGCATAATACAGGTAATAATAGTCACATTAACATAATTGATGATTCATAGTCAAGGACATGATTAAAAAGAGCAATCACAGTACATGGACATACAGGTGCAGTGAACATGATTATCCAAATATATAAATCCAGAATACTTGATAAAATGCATAGTTGGGCAGACTTGAGCTTGGCATCCCTGAGCATGGACTTGACATGTTTCTTGGCGTTTAAAGCCAGTCATCAGGAGTGGGGTGCGTATACTTTAGCTAGAAAAAGGGGGGGGGGGGGAGGTGAATAAATAGGTCAATGAGGTCATGAAGAATATATATAAGTAATGCTTAAAACATAAAGTAGTGTTAGGTGGGTTTATACATTACCCATGGGAAAGCCCAAAAAGGGGGGTGTCTGTAGTACAGGGGGGGGGGGTGTCTGTAGTGCTGAGGGGGGTGTCTGTAGTGCTGAGGGGGGTGTCTGTAGTGCTGAGGGGGGTGTCTGTTGTACTAAGGGGGGGTGTCTGTAGTACTAAGGGGGGGTGTCTGTAGTACTAAGGGGGGGTGTCTGTACTGCTGGGGGGGAGGAGTCTGTACTGATGGGGGGTCTGCACCGGGTGACACCAACCCTAGTGACGCCACTGCTGTCATGATCTGGCCACCAATGGGAGCACGATTAGTCTTCAAAGGGGGGAAAAATTAGTCTTCAAAGGGGGGAAAAATTAGTCTTCAAAGGGGGGAAAAATTAGTCTTCAAAGGGGGGAAAAATTAGTCTTCAAAGGGGGGAAAAATTAGTCTTCAAAGGGGGGAAAAATTAGTCTTCAATGGGGGACACAGTGAGTCTTCAATGGGGGACACAGTGAGTCTTCAATGGGGGACACAGTGAGTCTTCAATGGGGGACACAGTGAGTCTTCAATGGGGGACACAGTGAGTCTTCAATGGGGGACACAGTGAGTCTTCAATGGGGGACACAGTGAGTCTTCAATGGGGGACACAGTGAGTCTTCAATGGGGGACACAGTGAGTCTTCAATGGGGGACACAGTGAGTCTTCAATGGGGGACACAGTGAGTCTTCAATGGGGGACACAGTGAGTCTTCAATGGGGGACACAGTGAGTCTTCAATGGGGGACACAGTGAGTCTTCAATGGGGGACACAGTGAGTCTTCAATGGGGGACACAGTGAGTCTTCAATGGGGGACACAGTGAGTCTTCAATGGGGGACACAGTGAGTCTTCAATGGGGGACACAGTGAGTCTTCAATGGGGGACACAGTGAGTCTTCAATGGGGGACACAGTGAGTCTTCAATGGGGGACACAGTGAGTCTTCAATGGGGGACACAGTGAGTCTTCAATGGGGGACACAGTGAGTCTTCAATGGGGGACACAGTGAGTCTTCAATGGGGGACACAGTGAGTCTTCAATGGGGGACACAGTGAGTCTTCAATGGGGGACACAGTGAGTCTTCAATGGGGGACACAGTGAGTCTTCAATGGGGGACACAGTGAGTCTTCAATGGGGGACACAGTGAGTCTTCAATGGGGGACACAGTGAGTCTTCAATGGGGGACACAGTGAGTCTTCAATGGGGGACACAGTGAGTCTTCAATGGGGGACACAATGAGTCTTCAATGGGGGACACAATGAGTCTTCAATGGGGGACACAATGAGTCTTCAATGGGGGACACAATGAGTCTTCAATGGGGGACACAATGAGTCTTCAATGGGGGACACAATGAGTCTTCAATGGGGGACACAATGAGTCTTCAATGGGGGACACAATGAGTCTTCAATGGGGGACACAATGAGTCTTCAATGGGGGACACAGTGAGTCTTCAATGGGGGGCACAGTGAGGCTGCAATGTGGGGCACAGTGAGGCTGCAATGTGGGGCACAGTGAGGCTGCAATGTGGGGCACAGTGAGGCTGCAATGTGGGGCACAGTGAGTCTTCAATGGGGGGCACAGTGAGTCTTCAATGGGGGGGGCACAGTGAGGCTGCAATGTGGGGCACAGTGAGGCTGCAATGTGGCGCACAGTGAGTCTTCAATGGGGGGCACAATGAGTCTTCAATGGGGGGCACAGTGAGTCTTCAATGGGGGGGCACAGTGAGGCTGCAATGTGGGGCACAGCGAGTCTTCAATGGGGGACACAGCGAGTCTTCAATGGGGGACACAATGAGTCTTCAATGGGGGACACAATGAGTCTTCAATGGGGGACACAATGAGTCTTCAATGGGGGACACAATGAGTCTTCAATGGGGGACACAATGAGTCTTCAATGGGGGACACAATGAGTCTTCAATGGGGGACACAATGAGTCTTCAATGGGGGACACAATGAGTCTTCAATGGGGGACACAATGAGTCTTCAATGGGGGACACAATGAGTCTTCAATGGGGGACACAATGAGTCTTCAATGGGGGACACAATGAGTCTTCAATGGGGGACACAATGAGTCTTCAATGGGGGGCACAGTGAGGCTGCAATGTGGGGCACAGTGAGGCTGCAATGTGGGGCACAGTGAGGCTGCAATGTGGGGCACAGTGAGTCTTCAATGGGGGGCACAGTGAGTCTTCAATGGGGGGGGCACAGTGAGGCTGCAATGTGGGGCACAGTGAGGCTGCAATGTGGCGCACAGTGAGTCTTCAATGGGGGGCACAATGAGTCTTCAATGGGGGGCACAATGAGTCTTCAATGGGGGGGCACAGTGAGGCTGCAATGTGGGGCACAGCGAGTCTTCAATTGGGCGCACAGTGAGTCTTCAATGGGGGGCACAATGAGTCTTCAATGGGGGGCACAATGAGTCTTCAATGGGGGGCACAATGAGTCTTCAATGGGGGGCACAGTGAGGCTGCAATGTGGGGCACAGTGAGTCTTCAATGGGGGGCACAGTGAGTCTTCAATGGGGGGCACAGTGAGTCTTCAATGGGGGGCACAGTGAGTCTTCAATGGGGGGCACAGTGAGTCTTCAATGGGGGGCACAGTGAGTCTTCAATGGGGGGCACAGTTAGGCTTCAATGGGGGGCACAGTTAGGCTTCAATGGGGGGCACAGTTAGGCTTCAATGGGGGGCACAGTTAGGCTTCAATGGGGGGCACAGTTAGGCTTCAATGGGGGGCACAGTTAGGCTTCAATGGGGGGGGCACAGTGAGGCTGCAATGTGGGGCACAGTGAGGCTGCAATGTGGGGCACAGTGAGGCTGCAATGTGGCGCACAGTGAGGCTGCAATGTGGCGCACAGTGAGTCTTCAATGGGGGGGCACAGTGAGGCTGCAATGTGGGGCACAGCGAGTCTTCAATTGGGCGCACAGTGAGTCTTCAATGGGGGGCACAATGAGTCTTCAATGGGGGGCACAATGAGTCTTCAATGGGGGGCACAGTGAGTCTTCAATGGGGGGCACAGTGAGTCTTCAATGGGGGGCACAGTGAGTCTTCAATGGGGGGCACAATGAGTCTTCAATGGGGGGCACAATGAGTCTTCAATGGGGGGCACAGTGAGGCTGCAATGTGGGGCACAGTGAGTCTTCAATGTGGGGCACAGTGAGTCTTCAATGGGGCGCACAGTGAGTCTTCCATGGGGGGCACAATGAGTCTTCCATGGGGGGCACAATGAGTCTTCCATGGGGGGCACAATGAGTCTTCCATGGGGGGCACAATGAGTCTTCCATGGGGCGCACAATGAGTCTTCCATGGGGGGCACAATGAGTCTTCAATGGGGGGCACAATGAGTCTTCAATGGGGGGCACAGTGAGGCTGCAATGGGGGGCACAATGAGTCTTCAATGGGGGGCACAATGAGTCTTCAATGGGGGGCACAGTGAGGCTGCAATGTGGAGCACAGTGAGTCTTCAATGGGGCGCACAGTGAGTCTTCAATGGGGCGCACAGTGAGTCTTCAATGGGGCGCACAGTGAGTCTTCAATGGGGGGCACAATGAGTCTTCAATGGGGGGCACAATGAGTCTTCAATGGGGGGCACAATGAGTCTTCAATGGGGGGCACAGTGAGGCTGCAATGGGGGGCACAATGAGTCTTCAATGGGGGGCACAGTGAGGCTGCAATGGGGGGCACAATGAGTCTTCAATGGGGGGCACAATGAGTCTTCAATGGGGGGCACAATGAGTCTTCAATGGGGGACACAGTGAGGCTGCAATGGGGGGCACAATGAGTCTTCAATGGGGGGCACAATGAGTCTTCAATGGGGGGCACGGTGAGGCTGCAATGTGGGGCACAGTGAGGCTGCATTGATAAGCACAGTGAGGCTGCATTGATAAGCACAGGTGAGGCTGTGCTGAGGGGAACTGATAAAGTTTTTGTTAATATTTATTTCTGTAACTTAACTCTGCATAAAACATTTACAAGTGTCATTTCATGAGATAATTTATGAGGGAGTGATTAGCGGCAGAATTAGGGGCGGAGCATGGTAGGGGTTGGGTTGGGCAACTGGTGGCGAGTAACCCTTGAGGCCTGGCTAGTGGCTCAAGACTTGAAATTTTGAGCCCTGTCATAGTACATTGTACTTTGGCCACGCCTCCAAATAAGCCAATATGAACACAAAAACTTTATTAGTCTTTGTGAATATTCTGGTCCAAGAAGTGATTTTCTTTAACCAAAACATTTTATACATTCTGACTATAATGAAGGACACACGTTCTCTGGAGGTTATTCTTGCCACACTCCCCATTGGTCCGTCTGAAAATAAAAAAGGTGGTTAGTCCATGTGACTTCCCTGGTGTTGATCATGGGCACTTTTTTGACTGAAGCAGTTCCCGCACTTTGAACATGAATAAGGACGCTCCCCCGTGTGACTTCTCTGGTGTAATAGAAGTTTCTCTCTCTGAGGCAAAGATTTCCTGCATTCTACACAATAATAAGGACACTCACCCGTGTGAATTTTCAAGTGTTGGAGAAGGTTTCCTTTGTTCATCCGTGTGAGCTCTCTGGTGTAGAAGAAGTCCTTCTTTCTGAATGAAAGATTTCCCGCACTCGGAACATGAATAAGGATACTCGCCTGTATGAATTCTTTGGTGTTTAAGAAGGTGTTCTTTCCGAACGAAACATTTCCCGCACTCTGAACACGAAAAAGGACGTTTGCCAGTGTGAATTCTCTGGTGATTATTAAGTTCGCCTTTCTGAACAAAAGTTTTCCCGCACTCTGATAACGAATAGGGACGTTTGCCTGTGTGAATTCTCTGGTGTTTGAGAAGGTTTCCTTTTTCGTGGAAACATTTCCCGCACTCTGAACACGAAAAAGGACGCTCACCGGTGTGAATTCTCTGGTGACTATTAAGTACATCTTTCTGAACAAAAGTTTTCCCGCACTCTGAACACGAATACGGACGCTCACCCGTGTGAATTCTCTGGTGTTTAAGAAGTTTTCCTTTTTCGTGGAAACATTTCCCGCACTCTGAACATGAATAGGGACGCTCTCCAGTGTGAATTCTCTGATGTTTAAGAAGGTTTCTTTTTTCGTTGAAACATTTGCTGCACTCTGAACACGAAAAAGGACGCTCGCCGGTGTGAATTCTCTGGTGATTATGAAGTTCGCCTTTCTGAACAAAACTTTTCCCACACTCTGAACATGAATATGGACGTATGCCCGTGTGAATTCTCTGGTGATTAACAAGACTTCCTTTTCCGCTGAAACATTTGCCGCACTCTGAACACGAAAAAGGACGCTCCCCGGTATGAATTCTCTGGTGATTAACAAGATTTCCCTTCTGATTGAAACTTTTCCCGCACTCTAAACAAGAATAAGGACGCTCGCTCTTGTGAATTCTCTGGTGGAAAACAAGTTGTCTTTTCTGAGGGAAAGATTTCCCGCACTCTGAACATGAAAAAGGACATTCTCCCGTGTGACTTCTTTGGTGAACAACAAGGACGCATTTCTGAATGAAACCTTTCCCGCACTCTGAACATGAAAAAGGACGCTCACCTGTGTGAATTCTTTGGTGAGTAACAAGTTCTACTTTCTGAATAAAACATCTTCCGCACACTGAACATGAAAAAGGACGCTCGCCAGTGTGAGTTCTCTGGTGTATGAGAAGGCTTCCTTTCTGAGTGAAACCTTTACCACAGTGCGAACACGAGAACGGACGCTCACCAGTGTGAATTCTTTGGTGATTGACAAGTTCTACTTTCCGAATAAAACATTTCCCGCACTCAGAACATGAAAAGGGACGCTCGCCCGTGTGAGTTCTGTGGTGTAGAAGAAGGTTTCCTTTGTCAGTAAAACGTTTGCCGCAGTCAGAACATGGGAAAGGACGCTCTCCTGTGTGAACTTTCTGGTGACTGATTAAGTTGCTTTTCTGATGGAAACATTTCCCACACTCTGGACACGAGTAAGTCTTATAACGTTTCTGTTGTATAGGAGGCTCTCCAGTTTCTTTCGAAGATTTCCCAGACACTGTAGATGACAAGGAATGTTCTCCTGTGTGAGATCCTTCATGGTTCAAGGAAGATTCCTCGGGATTAGATGGATCTGTTGATTTATCTGTACTGTGAGATTCAAAAATAATAGTATGTGGATCATCAGAAGATTCCTCAGGATCAGAGAAATCCCATGATCTCTCCATATGATAAGTTCTATGATGTATTATTTGTGTAATGCGATTCACTCCTGGAGAACGTTGTGTGGTGGGATTTTCTTCTGCTTTATATTCTGAAGATACCTTATTCAGGACATAGTGTCCACCTGTAGGATATCAATGTTCAAATGTTATTAGAATTCTTCATTCCTTTCATTCAGAAGTCATATACAGTATGTTGGTCTAACACTCTACAGCAGGGGTACTGAATTAAAATTCAAGGAGGTCCGGTCGCCAAAATTTTCTTTGGGCCGAGGTCCGAATCTCAAGTCTGTGATATGACTCAGAAAGATTGTAGTCACAGGTGTCCCCATCACAGCGCTCTTTTACATCAGGTGTCCCCATCACAGCACCCCTTTACATCAGGTGTCCCCATCACAGCACCCCTTTACATCAGGTGTCCCCATCACAGCACCCCTTTACATCAGGTGTCCCCATCACAGCGCCCCTTTACATCAGGTGTCCCCATCACAGCACCCCTTTACATCAGGTGTCCCCATCACAGCGCCCCTTTACATCAGGTGTCCCCATCACAGCGCCCCTTTACATCAGGTGTCCCCATCACAGCGCCCCTTTACATCAGGTGTCCCCATCACAGCGCCCCTTTACATCAGGTGTCCCCATCACAGCGCCCCTTTACATCAGGTGTCCCCATCACAGCACCCCTTTACATCAGGTGTCCCCATCACAGCGCCCCTTTACATCAGGTGTCCCTATCACAGTGCCCCTTTACATCAGGTGTCCCCATCACAGTGCCCCATCAGGTGTCCCCATCACAGCGCCCCTTTACATCAGGTGTCTCCATCACAGTGCCCCTTTACAACAGGTGTCCCCATCACAGTGCCCCTTTAAATCAGGTGTCCCCATCACAGTGCCCCTTTAAATCAGGTGTCCCCATCACAATGCCCCTTTACATCAGGTGTCCCCATCACAGCGCCCCTTTACATCAGGTGTCCCTATCACAGTGCCCCTTTACATCAGGTGTACCCATCACAGTGCCCCTTTACATCAGGTGTACCCATCACAGTGCCCCTTTAAATCAGGTGTCCCCATCACAGTGCCCCTTTAAATCAGGTGTCCCCATCACAATGCCCCTTTACATCAGGTGTCTCCATCACAGTGCCCCTTTACAACAGGTGTCCCCTTCACAGTGCCCCTTTACATCAGGTGTCCCTATCACAGTGCCCCTTTACATCAGGTGTCCCCATCACAGTGCCCCTTTAAATCAGGTGTACCCATCACAGTGCCCCTTTAAATCAGGTGTACCCATCACAGTGCCCCTTTAAATCAGGTGTACCCATCACAGTGCCCCTTTACATCAGGTGTCCCGATCACAGTGCCCCTTTACATCAGGTGTACCCATCACAGTGCCCCTTTACATCAGGTGTCCCTATCACAGTGCCCCTTTACATCAGGTGTCCCCATCACAGTGCCCCTTTAAATCAGGTGTACCCATCACAGTGCCTCTTTACATCAGGTGTACCCATCACAGTGCCCCTTTACATCAGGTGTCCCTATCACAGTGCCCCTTTACATCAGGTGTCCCCATCACAGTGCCCCTTTAAATCAGGTGTACCCATCACAGTGCCCCTTTACATCAGGTGTCCCTATCACAGTGCCCCTTTACATCAGGTGTCCCCATCACAGTGCCCCTTTAAATCAGGTGTACCCATCACAGTGCCCCTTTACATCAGGTGTCCCCATCACAGCGCCCCTTTACATCAGGTGTCCCCATCACAGCGCCCCTTTAAATCAGGTGTCCCCATCACAGCGCCCCTTTACATCAGGTGTCCCCATCACAGTGCCCCATCAGGTGTCCCCATCACAGTGCCCCATCAGGTGTCCCCATCACAGCGCCCCTTTACATCAGGTGTCCCCATCACAGCGCCCCTTTACATCAGGTGTCCCCATCACAGCGCCCCTTTAAATCAGGTGTCCCCATCACAGCGCCCCTTTACATCAGGTGTCCCCATCACAGTGCCCCTTTACATCAGGTGTCCCCATCACAGCGCCCCTTTAAATCAGGTGTCCCCATCACAGTGCCCCTTTACATCAGGGGTCCCCATCACAGTGCCCCTTTACATTAGGTGTCCCCATCACAGCTTTTTTTTACATTAGGTGTCCCCATCACCGCGCTAATTTACATCAGGTGTCCCCATCACAGTGCCCCTTTACATCAGGGGTCCCCATCACAGCTCTCATTTACATTAGGTGTCCCCATCACAGTGCCCCTTTACATCAGGTGTCCCCATCACAGTGCCCCTTTACATCAGGGGTCCCCATCACAGCGCTCATTTACATCAGGCATTCCCGCCAAAGTGCCTCCTTACATCAGATGTCTCCATCAGAGTCCCCCTTAACATAAAATGTGCCCATCAGCGTGCCCCTTAACATAAAATTTTATATTAAGGGACACTCTAATGGGCAAATTTTATGTTAAGGGGCAGCCTGATAGGCACATCTTATATTAAGGGGCACTCTGATGGGCACAACAAAACGTGCCCCTTAACATAAAATATGTCCAACAGCGTGCCCCTTAACATAAAATTTGCCCATCAGAGTCTCCCTTAACATAAAATTTGCCCATCAGAGTACCCCTTAACATAAAATATGTCCAACAACGTGCCCCTTAACATAAAATATGTCCAACAACGTGCCCCTTAACATAAAATTTGCCCATCAGAGTGCCCCTTAACATAAAATTTGCACATCAGAGTGCCCCTTAACAGAAAATATGTCCAACAGCGTGCCCCTTAACATAAAATGTGCCCATGGGCACATTTTATATTAAGGGACACTCTGATGGGCAAACTTTATGTTAAGGGGCACCCTGATGGGCACATTTTATATTAAGGGGCACTCTGATGGGCACAACAAAACGTGCCCCTTAGCATAAAATCTGCCCATCAGAGTGCCACTAATACAAAATGTGCCCATCAGTGTTGCTCTTAAAATAAAATATGCCCATCAGAGTGCCCCTTAACATAAAATAAGGGTCACGCTGATGGGCACCTTTTATGTTAAGGGGCACTCTGATGGACACATTTTTTTTTTATGGGGCACGCTAATGGGTATATTTTTAATGTGCACGCTGATGGGCACATTTTATGTTAAGGGGCACTCTGATGGGCACAACAAAATAAATGTGTCCATCAGTGTGCCCAATAACAAAATATGCCTATCAGTGTGCACATTAAAAATATACCCATCAGCATGCCCCTTAAAATAAAATGTGTCCATCAGAGTGCCCCTTAACATAAAAAAGGGTGCCCATCAGCGTGACCTTTAACAACATATGCCCAGCAGTGTGCACAATAAAAATATGCCCATTAGTGATCACCAATTACCATGTGGCCCACATATCTTGAATGCAGGAGGGCACAACTGAAATACCAAAGGGGCGGAAGCTGTGAAATAAGGAGAGCCAGGACCCGGGAACCACGAGTAGCAGGGGGGCGGGGCGCACACGTGACGTCACACCCCTACTCGCAAGGAGAGGCAGAAGTGGACCCGGGAACCGTGAGCAGCAGGGGGGCGGGGCACGCACGTGACGTCACGCCCCTATTTGCAAGGAGAGCAAGGCGTGGACCCGGGAACCACGAGCAGCAGGGGGCGGGCACGCATGTGACGTCACGCCCCTACTCGCGACCCATGAGTGCGAGCTGGTCTTCTGTCAACTCCGAGACCTGTGGTGAGGAGCAGGGGGCGGACGCACGCAGCGTCACTGGTTGCTGGGGAAACCCGCGGTCCCAGCAAACCAACGCTTGCTGACTATTCTAATTATACTGGCGGTCCGGGCAGAAGCGTCACTCGGTCCGGACTCGGACCGCGGGCCGCCATTTAGTGACGGCTGCTCTACAGTATCTCAGAGCTCTGGTATGGAATTGGGGGCAATCATAACATAAAATATCAATACAAACCAGATAAAGACACAGAATCTCCTCCTCATTTGTTGGGAACATGACGTTATATTGAGGAATGGAGATGGACCTTTCATATGGTGTACAGTATCTCCTCCTCATTTGTTGGGAACATGACATTATATTGAGGAATGGAGGTGGACCTTTCATATGGTGTACAGTATCTCCTCCTCATTTGTTGAGAACATGACATTATATTGAGGAATGGAGATGGACCTTTCATATGGTGTACAGTATCTCCTCCTCATTTGTTGAGAACATGACATTATATTGAGGAATGGAGGTGGACCTTTCATATGGTGTACAGTATCTCCTCCTCATTTGTTGGGAACATGACTTTATATTGAGGAATGGAGATGGACCTTTCATATGGCCTTCTCCATGTCTGTCTGTCCACCTGCAAGGTGATTAATGTGGCCAGTCTCTGGGTGGAGACCAAACCTGATTTAAGCCAGCCAAGCCTGCAATCTCAGTATCTCCTCCTCATTTATTGGGAACATGACGTTATATTGAGGAATGGAGATGGACCTTCCATATGGTGTACAGTATCTCCTCCTCATTTATTGGGAACATGACGTTATATTGAGGAATGGAGATGGACCTTCCACACAGTTTACATTATCTCCATCTTGTAAATAATTAAATACATATTTATAATGAAAGAAAAAGAAAAATGTGATTTTGTTTTGCAGTTAATGTTAATTACTTACTTGTGTCTATATGTAGAGAAGATTCCTCCTGTTTACTTTTTATAATCATCTCCCCCTCCTCCATAGACTGCTGATCTCCACTCACCAACCTCTCTTCTTCTTCTTCCTCTTTAACTTCCACTTTGATGTCTTTCGGTTCTTCATCCTAAACCCAAAGAGGATAGTACAGATTTGTAAAACAGAACAAGAAATTATATACAAAAGACTTATCATGTTTAGAATACATTGTTGGATCTACATGCTCAGTCCCACCTACCTGATGATGGTGAGGGATGGTGTGACCTTCCTGTGTGGAATCCCGAGAATACAGACGATGGGGACATCTCTCTGGTGGGTTTCCGTTACTGGATACAATAAACATCTGTTCTTCCTCTTTCATTTCAACTTTGAGCTCTTTCAGTTCTTCAACCTAAACACCAAAGATGAACGAACAGATTTGTAAAGAAGAACAAAAGATTATATAGAAGAAAGTCACATCATAGAGTTTAGAATAATTTAAAGGTCTACAAGCCGAGTCCCATCTACCTGGTCATGGTGAGGGATGGTGTGATCTTCCTCAATGGACTGCTGAGCTCCACCCACCAACGTCTCTTCTTTTTCCTCTTTAACCTTAACATCGATGTCTTTCATTTCTTCATCCTAAACACCAAAGATGATAGAAGACATTTGTAAAAAGAAGCAAGAAGTTATGTAGAAAAATTTACTCTTTTAGGTTTACATGCTCAGTCCCACCTACCTGATGATGGTGAGGGATGGTGTGACCTCCCTGTGTGGAATCCCGGGAATACAGAGGACGGGGACATCTCTCTGGTGGGTTCCCATTACTGGATCCATCTGTAGGAAACACACACACACACACACACACTGACTGAATACATTGTTTCTATGTGTTCATCAGATGGGGGATCTAGGTAGACCCTCCTGTGACGAACGTGGGTGTCAGATACCCACCCTCCGCGCTAACTAGCGACGAAGGACCGGCCAACCTCACACTGTGCTGTCACTTACGTAACAATGCCACTCTCAGCTGCGCCCACTCGCTACCAATCTTCCACAGCCAGGCGACCCTTTCCCATAAGATTAATCCTTCCAGAAGAAACAAGACGTACTCTGTCTCTTCCAGGATCGAATGACCTCTTTATTGAGAAACATTGTAACTTTTATATACATCCAATACTGCATTAGTTTAACATGAACAATGGCCCAGCTCCACCCACACATTACAAGACTCAACACATTACTTTGACGTCTGTTAGGAGACAACAGACTTTACACAATAGACATAACGATCTTCAATACACATCTTCTCATGTAAGGGTTGGCAGTCGCTCCGTCTGCCGGGTACAATACACACAGGCATAGTGTCTATCTCTATTCACACCAGCCCTTTATGTTTAAATAACTATGCATGACCTTTATTCACCAGACTGTCTGGCACTTTACAATACACACAAGGACAGACTCAATTTCCCCAATCCACATCACCACAAACAATGAACAGGTCCCTTAGAAGCTGGGATTTACATCACACTGGCAGGTAACACATCTCTCAATTAACCTGTGGAGTCCAGAGTAAGACAATATTGTGGACTAATATTACTATTTCAATTTCAAGCCAGCCAAGCCATATTCTTAATGTCCATGGTTTCCTGGCTCACCCTGTGTCCAACGTGACCCTCCTGTCACACATCTCCCCTTTCGGCAGGAGACTAACAGAGGAGGCAACCCCAGATGGGTTGACTCCGAAGTTTGTCCATAGGTCCATTCCTCTAATGCCGGTATCCACACAGTACCCCAAATAAATTGCTCCAAACAGAGCATTACTTACCCAGCCAACCTCTGCCTCTCTCCGAGAATATATCCGCCGCTGGGGAGAGGCCTGGACTGGCCCTTCTCCCTGGAGTCCTTTCAGCCGCTGGAGAGAAGACAGGGTGACTGGGCTCAATCCGTCATGCTGTTGGGGATCTGGGTCGACTGCCCGGCATCCCTGGGGTATACAAATGGAGACTGAAGTCCCATCCCCTTGTGACAGGTGAAAATCCCCCAGTGCTTGCAAAGCAAGGCTGACATCCTCCTGTCCCAGTGTCACACCATTTTCTGGGGTTGTGTCAGTAAGGACCGAAGTCCCATCCAGTACCACAGGAACTCCCTCTTCTGTTAGTTGAGAGCAGAGGCCCGCGGCACTCTGCTCTGTTGCCAGCTCTTGTGCTGGGTTGCTGTGAGTGGAGACTGCAGTCCCATCCACCGATATCAGCTCAAGTTGCAGTTGTGTGCAGATGCCAGTAGCGTTCTGCCCTGCTGCCAGTGATTCAGCTGGGGGTAAAAGCTTTACCACCTCAGCTTGTTGCTGGAGAGGAGGGCCAACTGCCCCGGCTCCCTGAAACTCCACAGTTGTTTCCGGTGCTGGGCAGAGGTTGCTAGCACTCTGCCCTGTTGCCAGCACTTCTGCTGGGGACTCCACGCCATCTGCTCTGGCTACCTGTTGGGGAGGGAAAATGGCTGCTTCTCCTCCCTGCATCTCTGAAATCCACTGGGAAGGGGGAACCATCACCTTCTCACCTCGGGCCTCCAAAACTGCCACGGGTGTAGAGCAGAGGTCTGCAGTACCCTGTCCTGCTGCCAGTACTTGAGGGGGCGATGCATAATCCATAACATCCTCTGAACAGCCCATTAAATCCATACCTTCTGTAATCTGTGGCTGGGGGGATGAGCCAACTGCCCTAGCTCCCTGGAACTCCGTATCATTCACTTCGGCTTTAGGGATGGCAATCTTCAGATTTTCCACTGCTGATTCTTCAGCCAGGATTTCATAGTTGTCAACTGGTATTTCCTGATAGTCCCAGGCAAAGGTAGCCCCACCCTGCTGCTGAGCAGATTCTAGCAGCTGTCTGTAGGCGATCTCCGATTGCCGTATCTCCGCCGTTCTCCGCTCATGTTGCCGCTCTAGTTCTCTCTTTTGTCGCTCTAGTTCTCTCTTTTGTCACGCATCCTGCAGCTGGATGCCTCTAATGGCTTCCTGTATGGCGGTCTCTGATGGGTTAGCACCATATAATGCCAAGCGCTGTTAAACTCGTTGCTGAAACAAATCTTCAACTGACCGGGGTCCTGCATCACCCTTTTTCTGGTCCATCTCGGCTCTCAAGTAGGTCTTTCAGCGTGACTTTCCTGCAGGCTGCATAGCTGGTCGTTCACTGTGGTGGTTTGGAGTGTCCCAGGAACTAGAGGGAAAATCCTACAGCTGCCAACCAATGTAACGGCACTCCAAATACGAAAGGGAGTAACGCCGTTTCCGCTGTCCCCTCTCCTGGACACCCACTCGCTACCAATCTTCCACAGCCAGGCGACCCTTTCCCATAAGATTAATCCTTCCAGAAGAAACGAGACGTACTCTGTCTCTTCCAGGATCGAATGACCTCTTTATTGAGAAACATTGTAACTTTTATATACATCCAATACTGCATTAGTTTAACATGGACAATGGCCCAGCTCCACCCACACATTACAAGACTCAACACATTACTTCGACGTCTGTCAGGAGACAACAGACTTTACACAATAGACATAATGATCTTCAATACACATCTTCTCATGAAAGGGTTGGCAGTCGCTCCGTCTGCCGGGTACAATACACACAGGCATAGTGTTAACTATCTCTATTCACACCAGCCCTTTATGTTTAAATAACTATGCATGACCTTTATTCACCAGACTGTCTGGCACTTTACAATACACACAAGGACAGACTCAATTTCCCCAATCCACATCACCACAAACAATGAACAGGTCCCTTAGAAGCTGGGATTTACATCACACTGGCAGGTAACACATCTCTCAATTAACCTGTTGAGTCCAGAGTAAGACAATATTGTGGACTAATATTCCTATTTCAATGTTAAGCCAGCCAAGCCATATTCCTAATGTCCATGGTTTCCTGGCTCACCCTGTGTCCAACGTGACCCTCCTGTCACACTTGCATTAAGAGTTTTAGAGACAAGATTAACACTTTCCAACATAAGGGTTTATTTTGAAAAGGGCAAGGTTGGTGCAATAAAATGTTTAGAGAAAAAGATGTTTCAAGAGATGACAATATACAGCCACAAAGAAATAAGGTAGAATTGAAGAAGAAGAATACTTTGCAAATAATGTGCAAGGGTTGATCAGAGTTCGATCAATGAGTTCGGTGATCGGTTCTCAAACTTGGCAGATGTTCCTGCTTCGATGGTCAAAAGAGAACTAACTCATGCACTTGCATCTCCCTTTTTCTGTCAGCTCAAAGGGGTGTTGACAGCTTTCCAGGGATCAATCGTCTGGTCATCCTAATTAGGGGTTGGTCACTGGGAGGTGTCTACATTCCTGACAATGTTCCAGGCACACTTTGTGATACATATTCATATCTCTGCATCTCTAAGGTTTACAGACTAACAATATTCATATTATCGTTCAGCGTGAGTTTTGCTGTAAGATGAGTCCACACATGACAATTCTGCCATCTCTAGTTAACCTAGGGGGGATAAAGGTTACCAGGGGCTTTCTATATGACCGATCATATCGATGTCTGGACTTAAAACGTTACAAATTATCTGAGGAAACTAAATATGTCCATGTTATGGCGGTGCTATTTGTTATTGGGAAGTTATGAAACATGTTAAATTTTCATACTTAATCCCAGCTTAAAGCTTATGGGTACTAAGGGATTTACAACCAAGGTCTGCTGATTCTCTGAGGTGAAAAGGGTGACAGCTTTATAACAGGCCAGGAACTGTGCCAGGCCACATTATCAAATCTAGCTTCCTCCGCCGATATAACAGCCTGTTTGAAGTAGAAAGCCTAAGAATTCCTAAGGATACGGGAGGGGGGAGCGAGTTGTAATGCAAACTTACACTGTTAGCTAAAAACTGTGATGGATGCCGTACGGTTTACAAACAAAATGGACACACTAGCTACGCTATTCGTGTGTCCAGTGGGTGATATCGTTACACCTCCGTACTGCTCTCTCCTTTACAATAAAGTCTCCTCTTACCCGGTGATGTGAGGGGCGGCTGATTCTCCATCATGACGTCCTTGTAGAGATCCTTGTGTCCTTCTAAATACTCCCACTCCTCCATGGAGAAATAGACAGTGACATCCTGACACCTTATAGGAACCTGACACACACAATGATACAGTCACCATCCAGACACATCCCTTGTCTGTTACTGGATAATGTCCCAGAATTCCCGGCACCGCTCACCTCTCCTGTCAGCAGATCAATGATCTTGTTGGTGACTTCTAGAACCTTCTTGGCACTGGTTACCTCTGTTGTCAGGCAGTGAGGTGGAGGCGCTGTGATGGGTGATGTCCTGTGAAGACGGCTGCTGGGTGTTCATGGATCTCCAGATGTTTCCTTCACTATTTTAGAATTCTGTATATAGAGAGATAGTAATTATCAATGAAGACGTTTTAGAATCCTTCTTTCCTCTCTAGATAGAACAATGTTTTCAATATAGAGATAAGGATGAAGTCACATGACCCTCCCAGAATCCTCCTCACCTCCTACTGATCTAAATAGGACACTCTTCTCTGTCAATAGACAATAAACTGAGAATTATTTGGCCTATACCAGGATGTGTAATGTCTATACTAAGGATGACCTCAAGATTCAGTCCAAAAAAAGTTTGGACCAAACTTTTACCCTTTCGGCGGGATAAGACCATCATGTAGAGTATCTCACAAAAGTGAGTACGCCCCTTACATTTTTGTAAATATTTTATTCTATCTATGTAAAGTAGTGAGTGTACAGATTGTATAACAGTGTAAATTTGCTGTCCTCTCAAAATAACTCAACACACTAATTAATGTCTAAACCGCTGGCAAAAAAAGTGAGTACACTCCTAAGAGAAAATGTCCAAATTGGGCCCAAAGTGTAAATATTTTGTGTGGCCACCATTATTTTCCAGCATTGCCCTAACCCTCTTGGGCATGGAGTTGTCTCTCTGCTGTTTGGCGTATTGTAAGCGGGATACTTTGTGGCATTTGTGTAGTAATGGCTTTCTTCTGGCAACTCGACCATGCAGCCCATCTTTCTTCAAGTGCCTCCTTATTGTGCATCTTGAAACAGCCACACCACATGTTTTCAGAGAGTCCTGCAGTTATTTGTGGGGTTTTTTTTGCATCCGGAACAATTTTCTTGCCAGTTGTGGCTGAAATTTTAGTTGGTCTACCTGACCGTGGTTTGGTTTCAACAGAACCCCTCATTTTCCACTTCTTTATTAGAGTTTGAACATTGCTTATTGGCATTCTCAATTCCTTGGATATCTTTTTATATCCCTGCTATAGAAAAGGACACAGAGGAGAGATGGGAGCGCTGCGAACCCCGGTCAATATGAAAAAGAAAAAAAATATATGGACTAACTGCTATCAAATTAGCTCATCAAGGTACCATCGGTCCCAGAGATGTGGATATATCAACATTTTAGACCCTTAATGGGACTTATGATGATGTTTCCCAAATTCTTAAGTCATTTAATGTGTGTTTTATAGAGCCTATCCCCCTGATGATGACCGATACAGAGGTCAAAATGCGTCGGGATTCTACACTTTTCAACATTCTGATATGTAACAATGTGCACAACCTTTGTGTAATCTTGAATACAGACTATACTGTGAAATATGTACTGTACTAATTGGCCAGTTTTTAAATGTTGTAATTTATTTTACCATGACACCTGCATATTTCTTAATAAATGTAATTCTTTTTTGCTATCCATTCGCCAAATTTCCAATTTTACCACACTGCTGTCTAAAGCCCCACTGGGGAAACAATTTTTCTTTTTATATTCCTTTCCTGTTTTATACAGTTCAACTACCTTTTCCCACAAATCCTTTGACAATTCATTTGCTTTCCCCATGACTCAGAATCCAGAAACGTCAGTGCAGCACTGGATGAAAGATGCAAGGCTCTGTCAGGAGTCCAGAAACTCATTGACCTTTTATACACACACACTGATTACAAGCAAACAGATCACAGGTGAGGATGGTTACCTTTCATAGCCATTCAAACCCCTTTGTGTCAACTTGTGTGCATGTTATCAGGCCAAAATCACCAGGGTATGTAAACTTTTGATCAGGGTCATTTGGGTAGTTTGTGTTGCGATTCTGATTTAAAAAGAATAAAACGCAGTTGATTGATAATAAATGGCTTCAGCCAAACACTAAATACGAGTGAAAGAAAAGTTTTTGTGTTATCATTCCTATTCTCTGAAAAATGGCCAAGAAATCATAAATTCTGCCAGGGGATGTAACGCATGAGCACAACTGTATATACTATAAAACTGCAGGCAGGGCACTGGACAAACCACTAGGGACAAAAGGGATGTGAAATGATTTAATACAGTAATGTAATCTGTAAGGTTACAGTGTACTGTATGTGTTATAAATGTATCACTTTTTTAATTTGTCGCCAGGCTCCGCCCCATCGCGGTGCTCGCAGGGAACGGACCCCAGCACACAGAGGCATCGGGCGGAGGACACAGCCTGCAGACACAGCGGGGGGGGGGGGGGGGGGACATCGCAGGATCCTGGGGACGAGGTAAGTAACCTGCACCAGGATCCTGCAATGCAATCCCGAGTGTGGCTCTGGATTACCGCTAATGGTACCCGACAGCTATTACCCTTTTGTATCACATGACCCTCCCTCCTAGATTGTAAACTCTAACAACCAGGGCTCTCTGATTCCCCCCATATTGAATTGTATTGTAATTGTACTGTCTACCCTAATGTTGTAAAGCGCTGCGCAAACTGTCGGTGCTAAATAAATCCTGTATAATAATAATAATAATAATAATAATAGTACTAAAATCTAACCCCGAGTCACGCTCTGGATTCCCGCCAGGGAGGTTAATATATGCTATAGAATGGGTGTACCATCCTGCATCTATTCTTTGCCCCCTTGCTTCACTGCACCTGGGGCAGCTGCCCCTCGTGCCCACCGTTTATTGTCGCTTCGTCAGGAGAATATCTGTAATTTGATTAACAGTTTATCAGTAACTATACAATTAGCCAAAAACAATAGTACAGTCACACATAACAATATATACATGGGGAAAAGAGGGAAAGCTGCTTACCTAGGTACCCTCGTCAGTGATATAGATCAGTGCTTTCCAACATTTCTGTAGTCAATTTGTAAATTGACAACGCTATACAAGTACCTGTGGTGAATAAATAATAAAATAAATGCACCTCACGATTCAGTAATGTCTGTACGCTATTTCCTAACAAGTCACCTCTTGAACTTCCTGTCTTTACCCTACATCACTTCCTCTTTACCCTACATCACTTCCTGTCCGTACATGACATCACTTCCTTTTTTGTGTTTCACGCTCAGGAGTGAGATCGCCATCTTGTGGAGAATTTAAATACTGCAGCCTTCATTCATACATTAAAACTCGGCACATTTACATTTTCGGTACATTTCTTATTTTTTGTTGCTTATCTTTATCCTCATGTACAAACCAAATACCAATAATAAAAAAATAAAAAATAATTTTCATTTCAGTGCTATTAAACACTATATATAATTGTATATATATACAGTGCCTTGAAAAAGTATTCACACCCCTTGAAATTTTCCACATTTTGTCATGTTACAACCAAAAACGTAAATGTATTTTATTGAGATTTTATGTGATAGACCAACACAAAGTGACACATAATTGTGAAGTGGAAGGAAAATTATAAATGGTTTTCATTTTTTTTTTACAAATAAATATGTGAAAAGTGTGGGGTACATTTGTATGGCGCCCCCCGGAGTCAATACTTTGTAGAACCGCCTTTCTCTGTAATTACAGCTGGAAGTCTTTTTGGGGATGTCTCTACCAGCTTTGCTAGAGAGTGACATTTTTGCCCATTCTTCTTTGTAAAATATCTCAAGCTCTGTCAGATTGGATGGAGAGCGTCCGTGAACAGCAATTTTCAAGTCTTGCCACAGAGTCTCAATGTGATTTAGGTCTGGACTGTGACTGGGCCATTCTAACACATGAATATGCTTTGATCTAAACCATTCCATTGTAGCTCTGGCTGTATGCTTAGAGTCATTGTCCTGCTGGAAGATGATCCTCCACCCCAGTCTCAAGTCTTTTGCAGACTCTAATGCTGCGTACACACGAGCGGAAATTCCGACAGCAAAAGTCCAATGTGAGCTTTTGGTTGGAAATTTCGACTGTGTGTAGGCTCCATCTGACTTTTTCTGTCGGAATTCACGCCAACAAAATATTGAGAACAGGTTCTCTATTTTTCTGACGGAAAAAGTTCCTATCAGAAATTCTGATCGTCTGTATGCAATTACGACGGGGAAAAAAAACACGCATGCTCAGAATCATACAGAAGAGCCGAACTGCCTATTGAACTTCATGGATCTCGGCTCATCGTACGTGTTCTACATCACCGCATTCTTGGCGATCGGAATTTCAGACAAGATTTGTGTGACCGTGTGTATGCAACATAAGTTTGAGCCAACATTTCGTCGGAAAAAATCCACGTTTTTCTTGTCGGATTTTACGATCGTGTGTACGCGGCATAACATGTTTTCTTCTATGACTGCCCTGTATTTGGCTCCATCCATCTCCCCATCAACTCTGACCAGTTTCCCTGTCCCTGCTAAAGAAAAGCATCCCCACAACATGATGCTGCCACCACCATGTTTTATGGTGGGTTCAGGGTAATGTGCAGTGTTAGTTTTCCACCACACATAGTGTTTTGCTTTTAGGCCAAAAAGTAAAATTTTGGTCTCATATGACCAGAGCACCTTCTTCCACATGTTTGCTGTGTCCTCCACATGGCTTCTCACAAACTGAAAATTGGACGTCTTATGGTTTTCTTTCAACAATGGCTTTCTTCTTCCATAAAGGGCAGATTTGTGGAGAGCACAACTAATAGTTGTCCTGTGGACAGATTCTCCCACCTGAGCTGTGGATCTCTGCAGCTCCTCCAGAGTTACCATGGGCCTCTTGGCTACTTCTCTAATTATTGCTCTCCTTGCCCGGCCCGGTCAGTTTAGGAGGACGGCCATGTCTTGGTAGGTTTGCAGTTGAGCCATACTCTTTCCATTTTCGGATGATGGATTGAACAGTGCTCCGTGAGATGTTCAAAGCTTGGGATATTTTTTTATAACCTAACCCTGCTTTAAACTTCTCCACAACTTTATCGTGACCTGTCTGGTGTGTTCCTTGGCCTTCATGATGCTGTTTGTTCACTAAGGTTCTCTAACAATTCTCTGAGGGCTTCACAGAACAGCTGTACTTATACGAATATTAAATTACACACAGGTAGACTCTGTTTACTAATGACTACTACTAGGTAACTCCTGAAGGCAATTGGTTCCACTAGATTTTAGTTAGGGGTATCAGAGAAAAGGGGCTGAATACAAATGTACCCCACACTTTTCACATATAAAACCATTTATCATTTTCCTTCCACTTAACAATTATGTGCCACTTTGTGTTGGTCTATCACATAAAATCCCAATAAAATACATTTCCGTTTTTGGTTGTAACATGAAAAAATGTGGAAAATTTCAAGGGGTATGAATACTTTTTCAAGGCATTGTATAGACTCGCCGGCCACTTTATTAGGTACACCTTGTGCTAGTTGCACCTTCTTTTTGCCTTCAGAAGTGGCATAATTCTTTGTGGCATAGATTCAGCAAGGTGTTGGAGACGTTCCTCAGAGATTTTGGTCCATAGTGACATAATAGCATCACACAGTTGCTGCAGATTTGTCGGCTGCACATCCATGATGCAAATCTACCGTTCCACCACATTCCAAAGGTGTTCTATTGGATGAGATCTGGTGATAGTGGAGGCCATTGGAGTACAATGACCTGATTTGTGCTTTGTGACATGGTGCATTATCCTGCTGGAAGGAGCCATCAGAAGATGGGTACACTGTAGTCATAAAGGGATGGCCATGGTCAGCAACAATACTCAGGTAGGCAGTGGCGTTAAAACGATGCTCAATTGGTACTAAAGGGCCCAAAGTGTGCCAAGAAAATATCCCCCACACCATTACACCACCAACCTGAACTGTTGATACAAGGCAGGATGGATCCATGCTCTCATGTTGTTTAAGCCAAATTTTGACCCAAACATCGGAATGTCCCCGAGCAGTGGCGGTGCGTCCATTAAGGGTGCACGGGCGCCACCCCCTCCATCAAAGCCGCCCCCCCCCCCCACTATGACTAATGGATAGATTCATGCATTGCATGAATCTATCCATGGCCGCTGCTGCGACCCCCTATTCAGGAGTCCGGCCCCTTTTTGGACGCTGGGCGCCTGAATTACACCGGCAGGGTGTATTTTTTAAGCACCTGATTAGAGCCATAGGCTCTAATAGGCTTAATAAAAAGTGAACTCAGAGCGCAAAAGCATTGCGCTCGGAGTCCACCCAAGTGTGTTAGAAAAGCGAATGAATATTCACTTTTCTAACACTAAACCGCCTCTCCACCAATGAGGTAGCGCGGGTCTGATACCCGTCACCTGATTGGCTGCAAGGACAGGCGCTGCGATTGGACACCTATCAGGAGGAGGGGAGGAGACGCATGGAGGACGCAGCTCGCCACTGCAAGGTCCCACAGCTGGCCGCCGTCACCCGCTGCCTGACCCGCCACCGTGATAGGGAAAGTGCCGGGCAGACAGCGAGCGGGCGGGGGGGTCATACTGGCAGCATTTGATGGGGCACAGTGGCTGAATTTGATGGGGCACAGTGGCTGCATTTGATGGGCACAGTGGGAGCATTTGATGGTGCACAGTGGCAACATTTGATAGGGCACAGTGGCTGCATTTGATGGGGCACAGTGGCTGCATTTGATGGGCACAGTGGGAGCATTTGATGGGGCACAGTGGGAGCATTTGATGGGGCACAGTGGCTGCATTTGATGGGCACAGTGGCTGCATTTGATGGGCACAGTGGGAGCATTTGATGGGCACAGTGGCAGCACCTACATCCCCCATATCATGGGCTCCTCAGGGCAGAAGCTTCATACTTCTTCGGATATGGCGGCGGAGTTCAGATCCTTTTATGAAGGTCTCTACAACTTGGACTGGATGTTATACTCATTTTTTCTGATTATTTGGAGGAACATCTCAAGCATGTCGGCATTGTCTTCACAAGACTAAGAAATAATTACCTTTACATACAAATTGAAGAAATGTGAGTTAGAACAAATTCAGGTCTCGTTTTTAGGATACATCATTTCTCCAGAAGGACTGAGCGTGGATCCCAATAAGATCAAAGCAGTGGTGGATTGGCCTGCCCCTAGGAACGTTAAGGAAATACAACGATTTCTGGGATTTGCCAACTTTTACAGAAGTTGGCAAACTTTCACCAAGGTAATTGCTCCAACTTTGCAGCTGACAAAGACGCCCTTTTTAAGGTCACCTGAGACAAAGGTTGCCTTTAGTAAACTAAAGACCATTTTTACTTCTGCGCCAATACTGGTACATCCGGATCCCAAACTACCTTTCATTGTGGAAGTTGATGCTTCAGGTTCTGCTGTGGAAGCTATTCTTTCTCAATGAATTGGAAAAAGATGCAGATTCCATGTCCTTTTTTTCTCTCGTCTCTTATAGGAAATAAGAGATTGCTAGCAATTAGGGAAGCATTTCCTGAGTGGAGGTATCTACTGGAAAGGGGTTAAGCATCCTGTAGTCCTGTAACTGTCCTCACTGATTATAAAAAATTTAGAAAGTATTTATTATGTCAAGAGATTGTCTTCTAGACCAGTGTTTCTCAACTCTAGTCCTCAAGGCGCCCCAGCAGGTCATGTTTTCAGGCTTTCCATTATTTTGCACAGGGGATTTGATCAGTTTGACTGCCTTAGTAATTGCCACAGCTGAGGAAAATCCAGAAAACATGACCTGTTGGGGCGCCTTGAGGACTGGAGTTGAGAAACACTGTTCTAGACGTTGGACCCTATTCTTCTCCGGGTTCAGTGTTGTTATTTCGTATGGCCTTTAGTCAAGAAATGGCAAGGCCTTCTCATGGATGTTCTTGTGGCCTCTCCTGGAAAGCCATCCTAAATGTACGATCTTACCTCAAAAGAACTTTCTTGGGGCCACAAGTTCTAAGATCTTTTTGAATCTTCTAAAGGAGGGGTATAAATGACCCACTTCTCAATCATCCACCTAAGGACATTAACCTTGATTATAAGAATGGCTTTTGGACTCAAGGGCATCATCTTTATGAACCTGAATCTGCTTGGGTTAGAAGCCTTTAGGATGGTTCATGGCCTGCTGGGCATTTTGGGGTTTCTAAAGCCTCGTACACACGGTCGGACTTCAAACAAACTTTTCCGTGGATTTTTGTCCGAAGGGAGTTTGCCAGGCACACCCATAGCATACACACGCTCCTACTTTTCCTACAGCAGAACTTGCTTATAACAATTCTAAACATAGCTCCACTTCTTAAAGTCCTTTTTTTCCTTTAACACTGGGTACCAAACAGTTTTTATTCCTGATCTCCCTATCTAAAAGTGGCAGTAAATGAAGAACAAAGAGAGAAAAAATAAAATAAACTCTCCCTGCAAGGTAAAGCCATAATGTGCTAGTATGCATTGCATACTAGCACATTATGAAAGACTTACTTTGAAACAAAGCCCTCCAGCGACGAACTGTCACTGCTTCAGAGGCTTCCATCTTCACCTGATCTTTCTTACAGGTTTGCAGGCTGAGGCCAGAAGGTCTCAACCAGAGGTCAGAGCCCCAGTCAGCAGGTCTCATTCCAGGAGACAGGTCGACTCCTATTGGGGTATCAGGAGAACCCCTAACCAGAGGCCAGGAGAGAGCTGTGCAGCAGGGCACTGCGACTAAAGGCTAAGTGAGCTGAATGAACCAGGAGAGTTGGACAGTACAGGCAGAGGGACTGGTAAGAAGAGCAGCAGTGCTGCTGACAAAGGAGCCAGATGGCTCAGTATTTTCAGTTGATGTTGGATATCCCTGCGTGGGCAACTGATGTCCATATGAACTTTCTATTTTATGTAATAAAAATGGACCGATACGCCTTAAACTACAGTTTGCTCTGGCACAACTCATTGGAAAAGCACCTACCACAAGAGCGTAATCACCCCAATATCACAAAGGGGATACACAGATGACATGACACTGACATACTCTCTGAGCCACTGATGGGTATGACCTCTGTATCACTGATGATGAAGATAATAACTGGGAAATAATGGAGCTGATCACTGTGAGCATGAGAAGCATAACCAAGATGGCAGCGATGGAAATATTCTATGTGCCATTTGTAGTGGCTCCATGTATCCTTAGAATATTAGCTGACACACATTTGGAACTGGACCTTCTGGACTCTCTGGAGCTGGACCTTCTGGACTCTCTAGAGCTGGACTCTCTGTTATGGGACCTTCTTGACTCTCTGTAAATGGATCTCCTGGGTTCTCAGGAACTGGACCTTCTGGATCCTCTGGAACTGGACCTTCTGGATCCTCTGGAACTGGACCTTCTGGATCCTCTGGAACTGGACCTTCTGGATCCTCTGGAACTGGACCTTCTGGATCCTCTGGAACTGGACCTTCTGGATCCTCTGGAACTGGACCTCCTGAGCTCTCTGGAACTGGACCCCCTGGGCTCTCTGGAACTGGACCCCCTGGGCTCTCTGGAACTGGACCCCCTGGGCTCTCTGGAACTGGACCCCCTCGGCTCTCTGGAACTGGACCCCCTCGGCTCTCTGGAACTGGACCCCCTCGGCTCTCTGGAACTGGACCCCCTCGGCTCTCTGGAACTGGACCCCCTGGGCTCTCTGGAACTGGACCCCCTGGGCTCTCTGGAACTGGACCTTCTAGACTCTCACATCTCACTAATATAACACCAATAGAAGACTCTCTATGAACTGAGCACATTCCAATCACCAATCATCTAAAAATGATGTTCATTTGTAGAAAAAGACTCAGAACAGAATATTGTAGAGTAGAGCTTTCTTCTTTATTCTAGAAAATCGGATTACATTATTAACACACAATAAATAATCTAAATTAAATCTTGCATAGCTGAAGTAAAAGAAAAATCCAATTTAAAAAGAATTATACTGTAGTTGGTCCAATAAAAAGTTAGTTCCTTCTGTCAGTGGCGTAGCGTGGGTTGTCAGCACCCGGGGCAAGGCAAGTAATTTGCGCCCCCTAACCTGTGGACTTTTAGCACCCAAGAATGGGGGCCCAGGTTCCTCCACTCACAGCCTGAGCCTCTGATTGGCTGCCTGCAGCCTTTTATTATTGGTTAGATCTGAGATCTCTCTTTTATTACAGTAGTCAAAGAGATATCTTCTCAGTATCAACCAATAATAAAAGTGTCATTGTTGCTAGGACACCGGCAGACCTAGCAACCAATGACTGCAAAGCAAAGCATTCACAGGCGGGCGGGGGGGGCGGGGCGACAGACAACTCATGGGGGAGAAGGCAGAGGGAGAGAGTGCACAGCAGAGGAAGCTGCAGCCAGCAGGAATATTTACTGAATTCAACCATACCCCCCACTGAGTTCCCGCACTGGCTCCATCCCCAGGACAGATACCTGATGGCAGTGCTGGGAAAAGGTCATCCAGTGCACTGGGCAAAGATGACAAACTGCGCCCACAGTTCACATCTCAGTCTCAGTGTGGCTCTTGCTGGGAATGAAGGCAGCTTCTCTGTCTTCCCCTCTCCAGTCATATATGTCACATGACAAGAAGGCAGTCTGCCCTCACTCCCCAGTGGCACTGTGCTGAGACGTGTTTTCAGCAGGCGTCATATTTCTTCTGCCCACAGTAGGTATATGTAGGCAATATGTTGGCTCCTCATCACCTGTTTTAAACCCCCCAAGCTGCACTACAACTGTGTGCATTGCATACAGTTGTGGAGAGGTTTCAGTGTGGCCCAATTCACACGGTTGTGCATGCTGAAAGTGATGGTGGGGGTTTAATTCCTGCCGCAACTGCAAATATAAATATTGCAGCAGTACCATCTGTACACCTCCAGTTGCTGCCTCTTCAGCTTAAAGTGGATGTAAACCCGATTTTTTTTTTTATGTCACAATGTACAGTATAAGATTTCCTATCATTTGAGCCCAGTCTTGCCACACAGAGTTAATCCAGCTCTGAGCAATCCTCTTTTATTGTTCAGTGAGATAAATCTTGACAAACAGAGAAAAACGTTGTCAAATTCTCCCCCTTGCTGTGAGTGACAGGTTATTTACATATCTCGTGCACTAGCCTGAGGACAGGCACATCCTGTGTAAAAAGTTCACAATTCACTTTCCCCTCCCCTCCCCTTCTCCCCTCCAGCTCTCCCAGGATTGGCTGCCATTGGGGGGGTCGGAGGAGGACACAGCGGGGGATGTGGAGGACACGGTGGGGGACGAGGGGGGGCGGAGGAGTAAACTCTGCATCTCTTATTATCTCCTGTTTCTTGTGCACATGTGCAGGAGTAACTGGAGCATGCTCTGCTGCTTCACAGAACTTGTTGAGTACCTGTGTATTGTCTTGTTGAGTACCTGTGTATTGTCTTGTTGAGTAGTTGTGTCAGGAAGCTAGTTGTTAGGTAATTTGGACAGGGTATAATCTGTAATCCTCATTAAATGAATAGGTACAATGCCCGGCGGGTGTGGCGAGGCGACTCGGTGTACATCTTGCGGCATGTATGCATTCCTTGATCATCTGATCGAGGGCGATTACTGCTGTGCAAAATGTAAGCACATTGTTTCCCTGGAAGCCCAGGTTCTGAATCTGGGGAAGCAACTGTCAGCACTGGGAAGACCCTCCACACTAAAGGAGAGCCAGGAACGTACACGGCAGGTGCCAGCACAAAGGTGGGTGGAGACAAAGAGGTGCAGGCACTAGAAAATAGTAGATGGGTGACAGTCAGGAAGGGTAGAGGGGGAAGTGCCAGGGAGGCCGATCCAGGGCTGGAGCATCCTAATAAGCATGCTCCATTGAGTGACATTGGTGAAACCAGTCAGGGACCAGCACTGCTGGAGATGAGGGACTCTCCTAGCTGCCGGGGGAAGAACTCCTCCAGTGAGAGTGGGGGGGAAGCGAAGGGAAAGGAAAGACAGATTCTGGTGGTAGGGGACTCAATTCTTAGAAGGACAGAGAGGGCAATCTGTAACAAAGACCTGAAGCGCCGAACTGTATGATGTCTACCGGGCGCTCGGGTTCGGCATATCACGGATCTGGTGGACAGATTACTGGGAGGGGCTGGGAGAGACCCAGCTGTCATGGTGCACGTTAGCACCAATGACAAAGTCAGAGGCAGATGGAGTGTCCTAAAGAACGATTTTAGGGACTTGGGAGCTAAATTGAGGAAAGGGACCTCCAACGTAGTATTCTCAGGAATACTACCGGTACATCAAGCCACAGCAGAAAGGCAGAGGGAGATTAGGGAAGTGAACAAGTGGCTGAAGAGCTGGTGTAGTAAGGAGGGGTTTGGGTTCCTGGAGGACTGGGCCGACTTCTCAGTCGATAACCAGTACTATAGAAGGGATGGACTGCACCTAAATGAGGAGGGTGCGGATCAGTTGGGAATAAGGATGGCCAAAAAGTTAGAGGGGTTTTTAAACTAGGCGACGGGGGGGGGAGGGTCCAGAGATAGAGTCAGCATGGAACATATTCCAGAGGGTAGTATTAGGGTCATTAGCGGCAGGGTAACCAAAGCACATAAACCCAAGGTAAGTATAGTAGCAAGTCCTAGTTGCAATCTCGGAACACCCAAGAGGATAGTATGTGACCGGTCAAAATATATTAATGCATTAAAGTGTTTGTTCACCAATGCCAGAAGTCTGCCAAGCAAAATAGGTGAGGTGGAAGCTCTGGTGCATGAGGAGAGCTATGATGTAATCGGTATTGCTGAAACTTGGCTTCATTCCTCACATGACTGGGCTATTAATATTCCTAGCTATGCATTCGGAAAGACAGGGTAAAAAGGAAAGGTGGAGGGGTCTGTCTCTATGTGAGAAGTGATCTCAAAGTGAGTGTGAAAGAGGACCTGGTGGATGGAGAGTGGGATGAGTCTGAAGCATTATGGGTGGAACTGCATACAGATGTGCGTAGTTCAAAGTTAATCACTGGAGTTTGTTATAGACCACCCAATGTTAATGAGGAGGTGGAGACTCAGCTCCTTGCACAGATGGAAAGGGCTAGGACAGTAATAATAATGGGGGATTTTAACTACCCAGAAATTGACTGGAGTAATGGCACTGCTGGGACAGTTAAAGGGCAAAAATTTATAAACCTATTGCAGGACAATTTTATGATCCAGTTTAATGAGGCCCCAACTAGGAATGATGCTCTGTTGGACCTGGTAATCTCAAACCATGCAGAACGTATTACTAATGTTCAGATAAAGGAACACCTGGGTAGCAGTGACCATAACATGATTTCATTTGATGTTAGTTGTAAGCAAAAAATCACATACAGGAAAGATAAAAACACTTAATTTCAAGAGAGCAAATTTTCCAAGGAAGAGCGCTGCTCTCCAGGACTTAGACAGGGAGGGAATATTGGCATCAATGGGCACAGAACAGAAATGGGAATTCTTCAAAAAGACTGTTTGTGAACTCACTGCAAAGTACAGGTCCTTCTCAAAAAATTAGCATATTGTGATAAAGTTCATTATTTTCTGTAATGTACTGATAAACATTAGACTTTCATATATTTTAGATTCATTACACACAACTGAAGTAGTTCAAGCCTTTTCTTGTTTTAATATTGATGATTTTGGCATACAGCTCATGACAACCCAAAATTCCTATCTCAAAAAATTAGCATATCATGAAAAGGTTCTCTAAACGAGCTATTAACCTAATCATCTGAATCAACGAATTAACTCTAAACACCTGCAAAAGATTCCTGAGGCTTTTAAAAACTCCCAGCCTGGTTCATTACTCAAAACCGCAATCATGGGTAAGACTGCCGACCTGACTGCTGTCCAGAAGGCCATCATTGACACCCTCAAGCAAGAGGGTAAGACACAGAAAGAAATTTCTGAACGAATAGGCTGTTCCCAGAGTGCTGTATCAAGGCACCTCAGTGGGAAGTCTGTGGGAAGGAAAAAGTGTGGCAGAAAACGCTGCACAACGAGAAGACGTGACCGGACCCTGAAGAAGATTGTGGAGAAGGACCGATTCCAGACCTTGGAGGACCTGCGGAAGCAGTGGACTGAGTCTGGAGTAGAAACATCCAGAGCCACCGTGAACAGGCGTGTGCAGGAAATGGGCTACAGGTGCCGCATTACCCAGGTCAAGCCACTTTTGAACCAGAAACAGCGGCAGAAGCGCCTGACCTGGGCTACAGAGAAGCAGCACTGGACTGTTGCTCAGTGGTCCAAAGTACATTCGGAAATCAAGGTGCCAGAGTCTGGAGGAAGACTGGGGAGAGGGAAATGCCAAAATGCCTGAAGTCCAGTGTCAAGTACCCACAGTCAGTGATGGTCTGGGGTGCCATGTCAGCTGCTGGTGTTGGTCCACTGTGTTTTATCAAGGGCAGGGTCAATGCAGCTAGCTATCAGGAGATTTTGGAGCACTTCATGCTTCCATCTGCTGAAAAGCTTTATGGAGATGAAGATTTCATTTTTCAGCATGACCTGGCACCTGCTCACAGTGCCAAAACCACTGGTAAATGGTTTACTGACCATGGTATTACTGTGCTCAATTGGCCTGCCAACTCTCCTGACCTGAACCCCATAGAGAATCTGTGGGATATTGGGAAGAGAAAGTTGAGAGACGCAAGACCCAACACTCTGGATGAGCTTAAGGCCGCTATCGAAGCATCCTGGGCCTCCATAACACCTCAGCAGTGCCACAGGCTGGTTGCCTCCATGCCACGCCGCATTGAAGCAGTCATTTCTGCAAAAGGATTCCCGACCAAGTATTGAGTGCATAACTGAACATAATTATTTAAAGGTTGACTTTTTTTGTATTAAAAACACTTTTCTTTTATTGGTCGGATGAAATATGCTAATTTTTTGAGATAGGATTTTTGGGTTTTCATGAGCTGTATGCCAAAATCATCAATATTAAAACAAGAAAAGGCTTGAACTACTTCAGTTGTGTGTAATGAATCTAAAATATATGAAAGTCTAATGTTTATCAGTACATTACAGAAAATAATGAACTTTATCACAATATGCTAATTTTTTGAGAAGGACCTGTATATTCCCATGGGCAATACGTTTAAAAAGCTAAAAATAAAACCTATGTGGCTCACGGTTAAAGTTAAAAAAGCTATAAACTACAAGAAAAGAGCTTTTAAAAAAATATAAAAATGAGGGAACACTAGTGTCATTTAAATGTTACAAAGAATATAACAGAATATGTAAAAAGGAAATCAAGGATGCAAAAATTCAAAATGAACGACAGATGGCAAAAGATAGTAGGACAAACCCCAAAAAATTCTTCAAATATATTAATAGTAAAAAGGTCAAGTCTGAGCATGTAGGCCCTTTACAAAATAATCTAGAGTGGGTGACTGGGGACAAAGAGAAGGCTAATTTATTAAATACTTTCTTCAGTTCTGTGTATACAATGGAACATGGAGGAGCTCATGTCCAAAATGGGGGTGGTAGTGACACAGCCCCAAATCCACAATGGCTCAAAGGTGATATGGTCCAGAAATATTTAGATGGAATAAAGGTGGATAAAAGCACCTGGACCAGATGGCATACACCCACGGATCCTAAAAGAATTGAGATCTGTAATTTCAAAGCCATTGTATCTCATTTTTAGGGACTCATTAATGACAGGAATAGTACCACTGGATTGGCGCAGGGCCAACGTGGTGCCTATATTTAAAAAGGGAACAAAGTCTTTACCAAGTAACTATAGACCTGTTAGTTTAACTTCTATAGTTGGGAAGATACTGGAGAGTTTAATAAAAGACCACATAGATGAGTTCTTGCTGGAAAAAAACATTTTAGGCAACAGAAAGCATGGATTCATGAAAGACAGAAGTTGTCAGACAAACCGGATTTCTTTTTATGAAGAGGTAAGTAAAACCTTGGACAGAGGGGTGGCTGTGGACGTGGTATACTTGGACAGAGGGGTGGCTGTGGACGTAGTATACTTGGACAGAGGGGTGGCTGTGGACGTGGTATACTTGGACAGAGGGGTGGCTGTGGACATGGTATACTTGGATTTCGCAAAAGCGTTGGATACAGTTCCGCACACACGGCTAATGTGTAAGGTAAAGTCTACAGGATTGGAAATATCAGTTTGTAAATGGATAGAAAACTGGCTAAAAGACATAATTCAGAGAGTCGTGGTTAATGATTCTTACTCTGAATGGTGTAAGGTTATCAGTGGTGTACCCCAAGGTTCAGTGTTGGGACCCTTATTTTTTAATATCTTTATAAATGATATTCGGTTTGGGATAAAAAGTAAAATTTCTGTCTTTGCAGATGACACCAAGCTATGCAGTGGAATAACGTCCTTACAAGATGTCGCCAAATTACAAGCCAATTTCAATGCTCTGTCTAATTGGGCGACTATGTGGCAGATGAGGTTTAATGTTGATAAATGTAAAGTTATGCACTTGGGGGCTAATGCCCTATACACACGATCGTTTTTCATGCCGTTAAAAATGCAATTTTTAAAAATGGCCATTAAAAATGATCGTGTGTATGCTCCAGAGCATTTTTAACGACGTGAAAAACTGCCATTAAAAATTTCGAACATGCTCTCTTTTTTCACGTTGTTTTTCATGTCGTTTTTTTTAACGACGTGAAAAACGATAGTGTGTATGCTTTAACAACGTGAAAAAAAACGTGCATGCTCAGAATCAAGTATGAGACGGGAGCGCTCGTTCTGGTAAAACTAGCGTTCGTAATGGAGATAGCACATTCGTCACGCTGTAACGGACTGAAAAGCACGAGGCTGAAAAGCGCGAATCGTTGCTCAACAAACTTTACTAAACATGAAGGGTGGCGCCATTCGAACGGAACTTCCCCTTTATAGTGCAGTCGTACGTGCTGTACGTCACTGCGCTTTGCTCGAGTGTTTTTTTTAATGATCGTGTGTACGCAAGACAGGCTTGAGAGGAAACATGAAAAAAAATGACAAGAAAAACGTTGGTTTAAAAAATGGCATGAAAAATGATCGTGTGTATGGGGCATAAGAATATGAATGCATCATACATACTAGGGGGAATACAACTGGGGGGATCCGTAGTGGAGAAGGATCTGGGGGTTTTGGTAGATCATAAGCTCAATAATGGCATGCAATGCCAAGCTGTGGTTTCCAAAGCGAGCAAAGTCCTTTCTTGTATTAAGAGAGGTATGGTCTCCAGAGAGAGAGATATAATTTTGCCCCCCTGTACAAATAATTAGTAAGACCTCATCTGGAATATGCAGTTCAGTTTTGGGCACCAGTTCTCAAAAAGGATATCGGGGAACTGGAGAAAGTGCAGAGAAGGGCAACCAAACTGATAAGAGGCATGGAGGAGCTCAGCTATGAGGAGAGATTAGAGGAACTGAATTTATTCTCTCCTGAGAAGAGGAGAATAAGGGGGGATATGATCAACATGTACAAATACATAAGGGGTCCATATAGTGAACTTGGTGTTCAGTTATTCACTTTACGGTCAACACAAAGGACAAGGGGGCACTCTTTACGTCTAGAGGAAAATATTTCATCGCCAAATACGGAAAGGTTTCTTCGCAGTAAGAGCTGTGAAAATGTGGAGTAGACTCCCTCCAGAGGTTGTCCTGGCCAGCTCAGTAGATTGCTTTAAGAAAGGCCTGGATACTTTCCTAAATGTACATAATATAACTGGGTACTAACATTTATGGGTAAAGTTGATCCGGGGAATATCCGATTGCCTCTCGGGGGATCAGGAAGGAATTTTTTCCCCTGCTGTAGCAAATTGGATCGTGCTCTGCTGGGGTTTTTTGCCTTCCTCTGGATCAACTGTGGGTATAGAATTGGGTATATGGGATTGTATGTGTAGCGCTATCCCCAGTTAAGAGAGCCGCTGGTTTGATTTCGGGCCCTGTTTACAGTACCGCCAACCCCCGGCAATCTTACTCGACCCACTCTGGCACAGTTAGTCTAGGGTTAACATTTTGTCACTCTCAAGTGTATGGTACTTAATAATCTCCTGGCAGTCAGACAACACACTGAGGCAAGAATATAAAAAAAAAAAAAAAGCGGGTGTCTACCCTTAACCAGACCACAAAACCACTTTTCTTCTCAATATAAATATATATTAGCTTTACTGGTAACGAGTGAATCAAAGTATAACATGCAACATATACATGGGCCTGCAGAGCCCTGCATCAATCAATGTACTAGGTGCAGCACAATAATATGGCGCCGCGCAGTATCCACCACGCGGAGATATTATGGCGTGCGCGCTCTATGGCACAGTAACACAAACTTCCTAACTTCCCCACCTAGGTCAGGCCTGACATGAAATAAAGCTTAGTCACTTTCCCCTAACGGAGGAAGGTTTCTTCACCGGCCAGCTTTCGTTGGTGCACTTGAAGAAATGACCATTTGTAATCCATAAAGGTGGCAACTTGAAATAACAGGGCAAAATGGGGGGGGGGTAGGTACTTCAACTCTGTCCCGCTACCAGACCCCCCCCCCCCCCCAAGAAACGCTGGTGAGCGAACAGCGGGCCTAGGCAGTCTATCGGCCTGAACACAACTCAGTCTATTGATATGGGCAGGTGCCCGCTCACCACTCCAGGCGCGATCCCAGCCTGGGACTTCCACCGCATGTGTGTCGCACACAGCGTCTTCTCCGATCGGGTCCCCGATCCAACTCACGTCCTATCACGACAGGTCAGGATCCACCCAGGCTCCGCAGTATGGTGGAAGGCTCTTCGGACTTAAAGCAAGGCCTCAGGCTTCAGGCCTTGCCCCGCAGCAGATCCGCGCAGGATGACTTGTTGCTTGAAGCGCGGCGTCCCAAGAGAGTGAGCTCCGCCTCGCCTCTCACTTAAGTAACCCCTGCCGTGAGTCTTTGCGGTGGAACCTCCGCCCTGGGGCCGAATGGGGTTCTGGGTAACGTAGTCCCGGGGCCTTAAAGGAGACCCCGCTACACATGATATTATTATATTTTTTTTTTTATGGTTGAACTGGATGGACTTGTGTCTTTTTTCAACCTAACTATAACTATAATGCGCTCTGTCACTCCTGTAGCACTGTGCCTCCAACATAATTCACCTAACAGCACAAAGTCACTTTACAAATATTTTCACTTTCCTATTTAGCAAACTTATCCACAGTGCTCAGCTGAAAAGAGCAGAACATAGTTGCTTTGTACCTGTAGTTCTTCTGTGTTCTTGGGTTTAGTCTCTGCTAGACATGTGCAATTTGTTTAGTTTATAATTCATTTTTCACGAATTTAAAGAAATTTGTTAATTCCGAAATCTCCAAATTTTTCAATTTCCGAATTCTCGTATTTCCGAAATTTCGGAAATTCGGAATTTCGGATTTTCGAAGTTCCGAATTTCCGAAAATCGGAAATGAATTTTTTCGTTTTTTTTGCTTTTTTCGTAAATTCGAAAAATTTGTTTTTTTAGTTTTATTCGTTTTTTTGAAAATTCAAAAAGTCGAAATTGCAAAATTCGAAAATCTAAAATTCGAAAATGGGAAATTTGGAAAGTTGAATTTCCGAATTCAGAATTTTTAGAATTTCCAAAAATCGGAAATTCTTTTTTTGTTTTTTTGCTTTTTTCTGAAATTCGAAAAATTAGTTGTTTTCGTTTTATTCTTTTTTTTGGAAATTCGGGAATTTGAAAATTCGTAAATTCGAAAATTCGAAATTTCCGAATTTTGAATTTCTGAAAAAAGCAAAAAAAAACGAAAACAACTAATTTTTCGAATTTCCCGAATTACCAAAAAAAGCAAAAAAACGAAAAAAAAAAAAAAATCGGCAGTGAACATGTCTAGTCTCTGCATCTTCAGTCTGCTTCTGTCCCAGTCTGTCAGCCCGCCCACCACATGCATTACTTTAGTATTCTTAGCTCTGTCAGGGATGCAGTCCTGACATTTTTTGCATCTTCTGCCGGCTTCTATCCCCGCCCACCACCTGTAGCACTTCCCTAGACTATATTCTACAGGTTTGATAGAAGGTAGGAGGGCCAGTGGGCGGAGACAGAAGATGCCGAAAATGCCGGGGCTCAAACTAGACAGAGCTAAGAATTCTATAACGATGCTAATGGTGGGCGTGCTGACAGGCGGGGAGGAAAGCAGACAGAAGATGCAGGACTTCGAGCAAATCTAAGCCTTGCTGGTGGTGGGCGGGGACAGCAGCCGACAGTTTTGATCATGTCACTAAGAAGCAGGAGGAAGTGGAACTGAAGCGGCCAATCGCCGGGCAGCCGCTGCCCATCCCCGAGCCGCAACATGGCGGCTGGAGCGCAGTGAGTGACACCTGCCACAGGACGGAGTGACACTGGCACCCCCCTAAATTTTGCGCCCGTTGCCACGGCCCCCCACGCTACGCCACAGCCTTCAGTAAAGCAAAAAAGATGTACAGTATATTGGCTAATAGCAACCAATAAAAAGTATGGTCCATGGGTTGTCGTACTCTATGGTGGGGCCTGTGGGAGTGCGGGACCAAGTCAGCATTGTTTAGATGACCGTATTACTATAATTCAATCCCTGCAGACCTATAACTATGACATCATAGTACATTGTACTTTGGCCACGCCTCCAAATAAGCCAATATGAACACAAAAAACTTTATTAGTCTTTCTGAATATTCTGGGGTCCAAGAAGTGATTTTCTTTAACAGAAACATTTTATACATTCTGACTATAAGGAAAGACACACGTTCTCGGGAGGTTATTCTTCCAACACTCTCCATTGGTCTGCCTGAACATTAAAAAGGTGGTTAGTCCATGTGAATTCCCTGGTGTTGATCATGGGCACTTTTTTTGACTGAAGCATTTCCCGCACTTTGAACATGAATAAGGACGCTCCCCCGTGTGACTTCTCTGGTGTATAAGAAGTTTCTCTCTCTGAGGGAAAGATTTCCTGCATTCTACACAATAATAAGGACACTCACCTGTGTGAATTTTCAATTTTTGGAGAAGGTTTCCTTTGTTCATCAGTGTGAACGCTCTGGTGTAGAAGAAGTCCTTCTGTCTGAATTAAATATTTCCCGCACTCGGAACATGAATAATTATACTCGCCTGTATGAATTCTTTGGTGTTTAAGAAGGTGTTAAGAAGGTGTTCTTTCCAAACGAAACGCACTCTGAACACGAAAAAGGACGCTCGCCGGAGTGAATTCTCTGGTGATTATTAAGTTCGCCTTTCTGAACAAAATTTTTCCCGCACTCTGAACACGAATAGGGACGCTTGCCCGTGTGAATTCTTTGGTGTTTAAGAAGGTTTCCTTTTTCGCTAAAACATTTCCCGCACTCTGAACACGAATATGGACGTATGCCCGTGTGAATTCTCTGATGTTTAAGAAGGCTTCCTTTTTCGTGGAAACATTTCCCGCACTCTGAACACAAAAAAGGACGCTCACCGGTGTGAATTCTCTGGTGATTATTAAGTACGTCTTTCTGAACAAAAGTTTTACCGCACTCTGAACACGAATACGGACGCTCACCCGTGTGAATTCTCTGGTGTTTAAGAAGTTTTCTTTTTTCGTGGAAACATTTCCCGCACTCTGAACACGAAAAAGGACACTCGCCTGTGTGAATTCTCTGGTGATTATTAAGTTCACCTTTCTGAACAAAAGTTCTCCCACACTCTGAACATGAATATGGACGTATGCCCGTGTGAATTCTCTGGTGATTAACAAGATTTCCTTTTTCGTGGAAACATTTCCCGCACTCTGAACACGAAAAAGGACGCTCGCCGGTGTGAATTCTCTGGTGATTAACAAGATTTCCCTTCTGATTGAAACTTTTCCCGCACTCTGAACAAGAATAAGGACGCTCGCTCTTGTGAATTCTCTGGTGGAAAACAAGTTGGCTTTTCTGAAGGAAAGATTTCCCGCACTCTGAACATGAAAAAGGACATTCTCCCATGTGACTTCTTTGGTGAACAACAAGGACGCATTTCTGAATGAAACCTTTCCCGCACAATGAACATGAAAAAGGACCCTCACCTGCGTGATTTCTCTGATGTATAAGAAGGCTTCCTTTCTGAGTGAAGCCTTTACCACAGTGCGAACACGAGAATGGACGCTCACCAGTGTGAATTCTTTGGTGAGTAACAAGTTTTCCTTTCTGAATAAAACATCTCCCGCACTCTGGACATGAGAAAGTACGCACACTCTTATGACTTTTCTGGTGTGTAAGAGGCTCTCTGGTTTCTTTTGAAGAATTCCCAGACACTGTAGATGACAAGGAATGTTCTCCTGTGTGAGATCCTTCATGGTTCAAGGAAGATACCTTAGGATTAGATGGATGTGTTGATTTATCTGTACTGTGAGATTCAAAAATAATAGTATGTGGATCATCAGAAGATTCCTCAGGATCAGAGAAATCCCATGATCTCTCCATATGATAAGTTCTATGATGTATTATTTGTGTAATGCGATTCACTCCTGGAGAACGTTGTGTGGTGGGATTTTCTTCTGCTTTATATTCTGAAGATACCTTATTCAGGACATAGTGTCCACCTGTAGGATATCAATGTTCAAATGTTATTAGAATTCTTCATTCCTTTCATTCAGAAGTCATATACAGTATGTTGGTCTAACACTCTACAGTATCTCAGAGCTCTGGCATGGAATTGGGGGCAATCATAACATAAAATATCAATACAAACCAGATAAAGATCAATACAAACCAGATAAAGATCCATACAAACCAGATAAAGATCAATACAAACCAGATAAAGATCAATACAAACCAGATAAAGATCAATACAAACCAGATAAAGATCCATACAAACCAGATAAAGATAAATACAAACCAGATAAAGACACAGAATCTCCTCCTCATTTGTTGGGAACATGACCTTATATTGAGGAATGGAGATGGACCTTTCATATGGTGTACAGTATCTTCACGTTGCAATTATTTAAATTCATCTTTTATATTCATAGAAGAAAAAGGAAAATGTGAACATTTCTGCATTCAGTGATTATTACTTACTTCTGTTGATATAAAGAGAAGATTCCTCCTGGTCACTTTTCATGGTCATCTCCTCCATAGACTTCTGATCTCCACTCACCAACGTCTCTTCTTCTTCCTCTTTAACCTCAAGTTTGATGTCTTTTCCTAATTTATCCTGAACCCCAAAAAGAAAAAAGAAAATATCTGGAAAATTAAGTTCAATCTTAAAAAAAAAAAAAATATCTATAAGAAAGTTATCTCATAGTTTAGAATAACTTTTGAGTTCTATAGCTCAGTTCTTTCTACCTGATGATGGTGAGGGATGCTTTGATCTTCCTGTGTGGAATCCCGGGAATACTGAAGACTTCCCCCCTCCATAGACTGCTGAGCTCCACTCACCAGCGTCTTTTCTTCTTCATTTTTAATCTCAGCTTTGATGTCTTTCAATTCTTCACCCTAAACCCCAAAGATGACAGAATATATTTATAAAAAGGAACAAGAAGTTTAAAAATTAACAATGAGATCACATTCTTAAAAGTGTTTTTACATTTTAGTTGCTCAGTCCCACCTACCTGATGATGGGGAGGGATGGTGTGATCTTCCTGTGTGGAATCCCGGGAATACAGAGGACGGGGACATCTCTCTGGTGGGTTCCCATTACTGGATCCATCTGTAGGAAACACACACACTGACTGAATACATTGTTTCTATGTGTTTATCAGATGATGGGGGATCTAGGTGGACCCTCCGTACTGCTCTCTCCTTTACAATAAAGTCTCCTCTTACCCGGTGATGTGAGGGGCGGCTGATCCACCATCTTGACGACCTTGTAGACAAGAAAGTTGGGGTAAACTGTTAGCGCAAAGACTGGTATGGCTAAACACTAAAAACGGGCAATGGTTATGTCTAAAAAACAGTCACAGTTTAATAATCCATATAATGGTACAAATGACCAGTCCTAAAAAGGGGGGGGGGGGTGAGATGATGATAAGAGGCGGCAGCTGTCCTCAGAGAAAGCCAACTCTGTGAAAGGGAGACAAAAGAACAAAACAGGAAGCGTCACCTAAGTGCAATATGTCATATAAAATGTAATTCCGGTCTCAGGCCTGTAGAAGGAGCTGTTGTCTCCGAGCGCGTAGCCTGGTGTTTCCTGTCCTGTCTTTCTTCCGGTGCTCTCCTTTTTTCCGTTTCCGGTGACGTCATC
Source organism: Rana muscosa (assembly GCA_029206835.1). Classification (NCBI taxonomy): domain Eukaryota; kingdom Metazoa; phylum Chordata; class Amphibia; order Anura; family Ranidae; genus Rana; species Rana muscosa. Next base: position 399,296,169 of record CM055123.1, on the reverse strand, counting down.
GTCTGCGTTCCACGCTGGACCTGGCTGATTTCCTGGTGGCCACAGGACTCACATCTCCTCTCCTCTGCTGACCCGTGGACCCAGATGCACCCTAGACCGCATCGCACCGTGCATCCATAAATACAGATGAGCCCGTTTTTACTTGTGTTTTGTAAGTGCATTACTTTTAAACGATTACATTTTATCTGACATATTGCACTTAGGTGGCGCTTCCTGTTTTGTTCTTATGACGTCCTTGTAGAGATCCTTGTGTCCTTCTAAATACTCCCACTCCTCCATGGAGAAATAGACAGTGACCTCCTGACATCTTATAGGAACCTGACACACACAATGATACAGTCACCTTCCAGACACATCCCTTGTCTGTTACTGGATAATGTCCCAGAATTCCCGGCACCGCTCACCTCTCCGGTCAGCAGCTCCATCATCTTCTTGGTGACTTCTAGAATCTTCTTGGCACTGGTTACCTCTGTTGTCAGACAGTGAGGTGGAGGCGCTGTGATGGGTGATGTCCTGTGAAGACGGCTGCTGGGTGTTCATGGATCTCCAGATGTTTCCTTCACTATTTTATAATTCTGTGTATAGAGAGAAAGTGATTATCAATGAAGACGTTGTAGAATCCTTCTCTCCTCTCTAAATAGAACAATGTTTTCATTATAGAGATAAGAATGAAGTCACGTGGCCCTCCCAGAATCCTCCTCACCTCCTACTGATCTAAATAGGACACTCTTCTCTGTCGAGAATTATCTGGACTATACCAGGATGTGTAATGTCTATACTAGGGATGACCTCAAGATTCAGTCCAAAAAAAGTTTGTCCCAAACCTTGACTGTTCTGATGAACAACCGAACATTTACTCTTTCAGTGGGAGAAGAACATTGTGTATAATAGCGGCATTACTTCTGCTATTATACATGAAAACTTCCTGTTGTGAATGGTTGTTAGGGACGCCAGTGGATGCAAACATCACTGAGTCCTTAACCAATGACATCACCACCCTATTCACTCACATGGCAGAGAATCTCCAGTCATGTAAACAAAGGGGCGGGAATAGCTTAAAAAAATAGCATCCCAGGACCATTAGAATCACAATAGCTTAAAAAAAATAGCATAGGGTTCCCCTCCTTATTCAACCCAGGCCCATTAGGATCACATTTCGACATGTGTCTGTGTCTGGCTGTGCCCATGCAGCCACTGTGTCTGTGTTTATCTTTATAGGCTGCCTGTGTGCAGTTTGAGGTGGATGCAGGTGCAGTAAAAAACACAGCCTGCCAGTACGGGGAAATGTGTATATCCAGGGCGCTCCAAGCATTTGAATCCTGACAGATAAGGTCTGTGTTGGAGAGGGTAGCAAATCTTCACACACTTTAGGCAGCACTCAGGGAGACAAGCAATCTCTAATGGAAACAGAAAAACAAACAAGGCGCCTCTAAGTGCAGAAGTATAAAACTTTTAATATCCCCTAAAAGGGTTAAAAACACTTACAAGATAGTGGATGAAACAGGCATGTAGTAGGTTAACCAATGACATCACCACCCTATTCACTCACATGGCAGAGAATCTCCAGTCATGTAAACAAAGGGGCGGGAATAGCTTAAAAAAATAGCATCCCAGGCCCATTAGAATCACATTTCGACATGTGACTGTGTCTGGCTGTGCCGATGCAGCCACTGTGTCTGCGTTTACCTTTATAGGCTGCCTGTGTGCAATTTGAGGTGGATGCAGGTTCAGTAACAAACACAGCCTGCCAGTACGGGGACAGGGTCCTCCAGTTCCCAGGGAAAGGATCCAGAATTGTGCCCCCCCTCCCGCATTGTTAATACGTACTATAGAATAGGTGTAACACCTTGCATCCATTCTTTGCCCCTTGCTTCACTGCACCTGGGGCAGCTGCCCCTCGTGCCCACCCCTTGTTCCGGCTCGGCTGCCTGCATGTAGAATGGGGGTCAATGCCCATCTGAATGAAAAAAAACTGTGTGATGTTCTGACAAAATTTATACCAGACCACTCAGGTCTGGTATAGATTTTCTGGTACAATGTTTTTTTATTGAGATATGAAAAAAGGGAAAGCAGACAAATTCCCACGCAGGGGATATGGACATGAAACATAAAGAAGTACAAGTTAAAGTACATGATAAAATATATATTATAAGGGTACTTATTATAAACTGACACCGACCCACCGGCCAGGGCCAGGGTCAGTGCGTTATGCCTGAGCCTTGAGACCCAGGAGCTAAGGCAGACAAGGGGGAGCGGAGTTGTCCGCAAAACGGGGGGAAAAAAAAATTAAATAAAAATAATAACGAAAAAATAAATGTAAAAAGGGGGGGGGGCACAAAGACACAAAGAGACACAAAAAGACCCCAAAAAATTAAATAAAAAAACCCCAGAAAACACGTACACCACGGGGGGGTAGAACACAGCAGCGAGCAAGAAGCCCAGAAACAAAGAAGGAGTGGGAAAGAGAAAGGAAGGTCCCTCAGGCTGGAGATGGGGTCAAATAAAATTTAGAGTCCTGGACTAGTCGGGTGTAGGTTAGGGAGTGTATAGGACCACCACGGGGCCCATACCTTAAGGAATTTTGCATGGGAGTCGTGGAGGACGCTTGACATTTTTTCATGGATCATAAGGGTCATCAAGGTATTCTTGACCTCCGGAAATGAGACAGAAGGTTTTTTCCAAGACCTAGCTATTGTTCGTTTGGCAGCGATAAATAAGTATGTGGCTAGTTTCTGCTGGTGAGAGAAAAGGCCCGGGATCGGGCAATGGAGTAATGCAAATTTGGGGTTCCTACGGAAGGGAACATGAAATAGGGAAGATAGCAGGCCAAAGACCCTTGACCAAAATCTTACAAGACGGGGGCAAGACCACCACGTGTGCAGTTCATCTCCTCGTTGACCACAACCCTGAAAGCACCCGTCATTGCATGATGGGTTTGACTTGGCGATACGGGCTGGGACCTAGTATCAACGCAGAAGGACCTTATAGGCTGCCTCCAACGTTTTTGCTATGCTGGACCAGGCCTTACTCCAGTCTGCAAGATCTATGGGGGGCAGGTCACGTTCCCATTTAAGTACATAGGAAAGGGTAGTGGAAGAGCTGCCGGAAGTTAGTAAGGAGTAGATCATAGAGATGGTGCCGCGAGCACCTGGGCAATGCTGGCAGGTGTGCTCAAAGGCAGTTATTTGATACGGAAAGGAGCCAAGGCGCCGAAGGGAGGTTATCCAGTGACACAGCTGAATGTAGCGATAGAGTTCGGCAGGTGGAGCTTCGTGGGTCTCTTGAATCGAATACCACATGGGGAAGGCGCGGCTACAAAGAAAGTGACGAACCAGTGAGAACCCATTAACAGGCCACCACGAAAAAGCGTGGGGTTGTTCTGAGCCAGGCGGGAACATGGGATTATCCAGGAGGGGAAGTAGCGGCAGGAATGGGGACATATGTTTGCCCGAGTACCGTATTGAGTCCCATAATTTCAGACTGTGTATCATGAGGGGGCTGACAGAAGGAGGTCGCATTTTAGGGGGTAGCCACAGTAAGGCAGAGATAGGGATCGGCGCGCAGTTAGGCACCTATGGGCATAGAGAGAGGTCTGGTATAGATTTTAAGAGGTAACCCCACACAAAAAAAAGAGCAAAGCCCCGTAAAACAAACAAACATACTGGACCCTTATCTGATCATACAGCCTGGCTGGCCAGGAAAGGAGGAGGACGAGGGTGCACCCCCCCCTCTCCTGAATCATACTAGGCCACATGCCTTTTGACATGAGTAAGTGGAGAACCCTACTGCAAAGCACCTTATCCCCATGTTGATCAGGACTAGGGCCTCTCCCCCACAACCCTGGCCTGGTGGTTGTGGGGGTCTGTAGGCAGGGGGGCTTAATGGACTCTTGAAGTCCCCTTTAACAATAAAGGGGAACCCAGATACCAGCTCCCTCATGTGAACAATTAAAGGGTACAGGATCACATTTTGACATGTGACTGTCTAATTCACAAAAAAAAGTAAGGCGTAAGCAAGCTACAGTTTTTACCAATTCTTTAGTTAAAAAGAAAAAAAATGCCCCATGATGTCCATCCACCATCGATCACATCACCCAGTGATATAGATCAGTGCTTTTCAACCTTTGCGAAAAAGGTGCTGGCATGATTTTTAAATTGAGCCCCACCAAAATACATGGTCCTAGCACAAAACCCCCCTGATAGACACAAACCCCTCTTCTTAAATCCCCCCCCACTACACAAACCCTCCTTCCTGACACAAACCCCCCTCCTAGCACAAATCCTCCCTTCTTAAATCCCCCCTTCTAGCACATACCCTCCTTCCTGACACAACCCCCCCAGCACAAAACCCCCCCTGCTAGACACAAACCCCCTTCCTAAGTTCCCCCTCCTGACACAAACCCTCCTTCCTGCCACAACCCCCCCAGCACAAAACCCCCCTGCTAGACACAAACCCCCTTCCTAAATTCCCCCTCCTGACACAAACCCTCCTTCCTGCCACAACCCCCCCCCCCCCAGCACAAAACCCCCCTGCTAGACACAAACCCCCTTCCTAAGCTCCCCCTCCTGACACAAACCCTCTTTCCTGCCACAACCCCCCCAGCACAAAACCCCCCTGCTAGACACAAACCCCCTTCCTAAATTCCCCCTCCTGACACAAACCCTCCTTCCTTCCACAACCCCCCCAGCACAAAACCCCCCTGCTAGACACAAACCCCCCTTCCTAAATTCCCCCTCTGGACACAAACCCTCCTTCCTGCCACAAACCCCCCTTCCTAAATCCTAAATCCCCTCTTCTAGCACAAACCCAACCCCCCCCCCCAATCAGCCCCTCTTTGCCCTTGCTACAGAAAAATGACAGGCTGACTAAGGATGGGCTCAGGCGTGTTCGCAAGTCCGCGTGCCCGCGCCCGCCAGGAAGCTGACACTCCGCAGCACTATCACAGGTAGTGAGACATTTCCCGATCTGTGCAGCTGGGGATCAGGGGATGTCTCACTGCCTGTGATTAGCGCTGTGGCAGTGGACCTTCCTGGAGAAGTTTTTCGCACACTCGTTACAGGAATGGGGCTTCCTGGTGGGCGCGGGCACGTGGACTTGCGAACACATCTGAGCTCATCCTTAAGGCTGACCATGAAAGGGTTACTGTATTAGCTTCTGTGTACAGAGAGGAGGGAGAGCACATCCCGTTCCTCCTCCAGGCTCTCTTCTCCCTCTATGCTGTTATCTGTACTTTTTCCAGCAAATCTGAAAGCTTTGCGGCCGCCCGATCTGCCCTTAGCAACCGATGACTTCATTGGTTGGTAGGATGCAGGCGGGTGTCTTTGAAGGCTATCACTTTTGCCAAAAAAGTACAGATAACACAAAGGGGGGAGAGAGCCCGGTGGAGGAATGAGATGTGCTCTCCCTCCTCTCTGTACTTCGCTTTCCTCCAACACTCCAAAGATATGCTGGTAGGTTATTGGCTCCGATCTAAATTATCCCCAGTATGTGTATGTATAAATGTGAGTTAGGGGACCTTGGATTGTAAGCTCCTTGAGGGCAGGGACTGATGTATATTAGGCAGTGCTTTACAATATATATATATATATATATATATATATATATATATATATATATATATATATATGTAGCGGGTACCCCAAATTCAGGGGGTCACTGTACCTAAATTTAGGGGGTGACCCGAGCTATAATTGTCTCGGGTCTTCTAAGGCCTGGTGACCTGTCAGAGGGAAGGATTCCTTGCTTCGCAGACTGCCTCTGCGGAGTGTTGCTAGTTCAGGAGGGATCTCCTTGACTTTGTCATTGGAGGGGACTAAGTCATTGTACGAGCTTCATGCCGGCTGCTAGTGCTATTAAGTGACTATCCGGCGAGCTGTACCCACTCAAGACAATAATAAACTCTCGTTGGAGTTGAAGTGTTGTGTGGACATTGGCCTTCTTTGGGAAAGGTAAAGACTTGCCTCTATAATCTAGAGGGGAGAACCAGTGGAAGGAAGCAACTCGCTGCGGGACCCAAATACATAACACCGCCTGACCTCTAATCCAGAGGACGCGGGCATGTGGCATGGTGTGTCTAATCCCCCTGCAAGGAAGGTAAGAGGGGGAAAATGGTCTGTGTGCTACATATATATGTAGCAACCTCACCTCTCACTCCCTCCTTCTCTGTCAATGTCAACGGCTCTCGTCTAGGGGACCAGGGAGGAGAGTGTGGTGCACCACCAGCTCGTATCCTCTTGTGTGTAGAGGTGTGAGCTATAACCTTTTACCTTCGGGCCTGTGTCCCTGTCCAGAGCCAAAACTTCCCTTGAGGATGATTCCCACCCTCCACGCAGGTGGAGGTAGGACCCTTTAGCTACCAGAAAGTCAAAGTTCCACACCACTGAAAGTCCAACACTTATTTATTCTTCAGAGCAATAAATAGTCCTTTGAGAGCGACTGGTTAGACACAGAACAGTTAAGAACAAAGTGGGAAGGGGGTCCAGGCACAATCCTATCAATGAAACTAAACTGTTAGGATTTCACAACAGTTATGGCGCACAGTCGCTGCCACCGACCGCGAGGTTGGTCCCTGCCATGAACCAGGTGAAATAAGGTCCCTGCCACAGACCATGATTGTTGGGTCTCTGCCATTGACCTGATTCACGTTGGGTCCCTGCCACAGACCATGAAACGTAGACTACCTTCAAGAAGTTGCGACCCCTGTCAGGGAGAAGACATCCATCCGGAGGGTCACCAGAGGCCCCACGTCACCAAATTGCTGCAATGGGTCTTCAGGAAGGGTAACCTCTCTGGTCCCCCTCGTGGACACCTAGGATTCCTCGATCCCTCGCGAGACCCAGTCGAAGGTACTTGGCCCCAGGCCTTCTCAAGCAGTACCTCACCCCAGGCCGAAGGTGCCTGGGATGGCATTCAATCCCCTACACCCAGGCCAAGGGCACCTGGGTGCGGACGAACTGGAACAGCAGCCCCAGGCTGAAGGTGCCTGGGACTCGGACCCCGTGTGGAAGATGGCCGCCCCTTTTATACCCCTTCCCAGCAGGCACAGCAGGTTCCCCGCCCCGCCGTACCACTGCCGAGAGGGGACACAAAAAGGCACAACCCTACAACGATGGTTCAACCCCAGTCTATGGTGGCAGCGCCACCCATAGACTGCAGGGAACTAGGCACCATTGATCTCCTCCACAGGAAAATATGGTCCATAGACCCTGACAATAGTGCATCTGAGCCTGATTACACTCAGACACCTGCCCCCTAATGTAACACCCCGCTACACATATACATATATATATATATATATGTAAAGCACTGCCTATATTGACAACGCTATACAAGTGCCTGTAATAAATAAATAATAAAATAAATGTACCTCAAGTAATGTCTGTACGCTATTTCCTAACAAGTCACCTCTCCTCTGGAACTTCCTGTCTTTACCCTCCATCACTTCCTGTCCGTACATGACATCACTTCCTTCTTTGCGTTCCACGCTCAGGAGTGAGATCGCCATCTTGTGGAGAATTTAAATACTACAGCCTAAGTTCTTCATTCATACATTAAAATCGGCACATTTACATTTTCGGTACATTTACAGTGATACCTCGGTTCACAAACTTAATTCGTTCCACGAACCGCATTGGTTACGGACCGAGGCAAATTTTCCTATAGGGTTCCATATAAATCAGGTTAATCCGTTCTGAACTTTTTTTGTTTTGTTTTTGAACCACAAAAATATGAAACAAAGTACAGTACAGTATGAAGAGAGAGAACACTAAGCTTGCTTGGGACGACTTCTGGCATGGAGGAACATTCTTGTCACCTTCATTACCGCTCTGCACTTTCTTGTCACCTTCATTACCGCTCTGCACTTTCTTGTCACCTTCATTACCGCTCTGCACATTCTTGTCACCTTCATTACCGCTCTGCACTTTCTTGTCACCTGCATTACCGCTCTGCACTTTCTTGTCACCTTCATTACCGCTCTGCACATTCTTGTCACCTTCATTACCGCTCTGCACTTTCTTGTCACCTTCATTACCGCTCTGCACATTCTTGTCACCTTCATTACCGCTCTGCACTTTCTTGTCACCTTCATTACCGCTCTGCACTTCTTGTCACCTTCATTACCGCTCTGCACATTCTTGTCACCTTCATTACCGCTCTGCACTTTTTTGTCACCTTCATTACCGCTCTGCACTTTCTTGTCACCTTCATTACCGCTCTGCACATTCTTGTCACCCTAAAGTCCTTTTTTCTTTAACACTGGGTACCAAACAGTTTTTTTTCCTGATCTCCCTAAGTGGCAGTAAACGTAGAACAAAGAGAAAAAATAAACTCTCCCTGCAAGGTAAAGGCATAATGTGCTAGTATGCATTGCATACTAGCACATTATGAAAGACTTACTTTGAAACAAAGCCCTCCAGCGGCAAATTGTCAGTGCTGCAGAGGCTTCCATCTTCACCTGATCTTTCTTCCAGGTTTGCAGGCTGCGGCCAGAAGGTCTCAACCAGGGGTCAGAGCCCCAGCCAGCAGGTCTCATTCCAGGAGTCAGGTCGGCTCCTATCGGGGTATCAGGAGAACCCCTATCCAGAGGCCAGGAGAGGGCTGGGCACTGTGACCAAAGGCTAAGTGAGCCGAATGAACCAGGAGAGTTGGACAGTACAGTCAGAGGGACTGGTAAGAAGAGCAGCAGTGCTGCTGACAAAGGAGCCAGATGGCTCAGTATTTTTTTTTTTTTTTAAATTTATGTTTATTGATTTTTCCATTGAACAGAGAAAAATTACAGAGCATATCAACATACACGCTTACACATTATTTTCTTGTATTCAGTAGCAATATACCAGTATTACACCGTGAAGCGGGAGCATAAACAATATAGTCTCGAAATAACATTCAAGCCTAATAAGGCCTACAGCTTGTGGCCACATGGCCACATAGGTGTCCCAGTTCCTCAACGGAGGAGAAGAAAAAAAAAAAAAGAAACACAAAACCCTAATACCAAAGGTGTATCGAGAGTATTTAACTGTGATTTTCACAGGACTCATTCGGTTATCCTTATTCAGTAATACTTAAGTGCTTGCATTCACTCACACAACACTCATACCCATTCACCCAGCACTTCCACCCATTTCCCCAGCCGAAACTACAGCTGGGTGGGGGCACTCCTCCTACTCCCCCCCCACATTTATGTGGGATATGTTTCATGTCCCCAGCTTCTTTATTTAGGATAGGAGGTAGTTCTCCCCCCCCCCCATCAAACAGGAGGGGCTGAATCAGGGCCCACTACTGCTGAGACAGAGGGGTATCCTTCCAAAAGGAGCTGTCTATATCCAGCCAAGGTTGCCAGATCTTGTAGAATTTCTGTATACAGGCCCTTCCTTTATAGATTAGTTTAAAGGTTGGTACGACTTTGTTTATCATGCGGTACAGCAGTTGGATGTTGGGAGCAGATTCACACTTCCACTGTAGTAATATCAGTTTTCTGGCATAAAAGAGTATCAAGCGGACTAGGGTCCGTTCGTGGGTTCTGGGTATGTGGTCATTAAGGATGCCCAGGAGCCCCACTTCAACAGTGTGGGGGGTCACTAGGCATAGATTGTTTTCAAAAAAAGAGAATAGGTCCACCCAGAACCCCAAGAGGGCCGGGCAGGACCAAAACACGTGTACATAACCAGCATTGGTGCACTTACATCTAGGGCAGAGGGCCCCTGAAACATAACCCATGCGAGCCAGACGGGCCGGCGTGTAATGCAGTTGATGAATAAATTTGAACTGTATATATTGGTCGTTAGACCCAACAATATCCAAGAAACAGGCCCCAGAGGCCTCCTCCCACCCCTCCTCTGAAAGCCCAGGGATGTCGACCATCCACTTCCGCTGTGCAGCACGGAAGGGAGAACTCCCACCCGTCTGCAGTCGGGAGTAAATGGTCGTGGCTAATTTCGTAATGCCAGAACACGACATCAATGCCTCAAGCGGGGATTCAGCGAGCTCAAGAGTCAGGCCTGGCTCAGTATTTTTAGTTGATGTTGGATATCCCTGCATGGGCAACTGATGTCCGTATGAACTTTCTATTTTATGTAATAAAAATGGGCCGATACGCCTTAAAATACAGTTTGCTCTGGCACAACTCATTGGAAAAGCACCTACCACATGAGCGTAATCACCCCAATATCACAAAGGGGATACACAGATGACAGGACACTGACATACTCTCTGAGCCACTGATGGGTATGACCTCTGTATCACTGATGAAGATAATAACTGGGAAATAATGGAGCTGATCACTGTGAGCATGAGGAGCATAACCAAGATGGCAGCGATGGAAATATTCTATGTGGCATTTGTAGTGGCTCCATGTATCCTTAGAATATTAGCTGACACACATTTGGAACTGGACCTTCTTCTGGACTCTCTGGAGCTGGACCTTCTAGATCCTCTGAAATTGGACCTCCTGAATTCTCTGGAACTGGACCTCATGGATCCTCTGGAACTGGACCTCATGGATCTTCTGTAACTGGACCTCATGGATGTTCTGGAACTATATCTTATGGAACTTGACCTTCTAGATCCTCTGGAATTGGACTTTCTGGACTCTCTGAAACTGGACCTTCTGGAATCTCTGGAAATGGACCTTCTGGAATCTCTGGAACTGGACCTTCTGGACTCTCTGGAACTGGACCTTCTGGACTCTCTGGAACTGGACCTTCTGGACTCTCTGGAACTGGATCTTTTGGACTCTCTGGAACTGGACCTTCTGGGCTCTCTGTTATGGGACCTTCTGGACTCTCTGGAAATGGATCTCCTGGGTTCTCTCAGACGGGACCTTTTGGATCCTCTGGAACTGGTCCTTCTTGATCTTCTGGAACTGGACCTTCTGGATTCTCTGAAACTGGACCTTCTGGATCCTTTGGAACTGGACCTTCTGGATCCTCTGGAACTGGACCTTCTGGATCCTCTGGAACTGGACCTCCTGGATCCTCTGGAACTGGACCTTCTGGATCGTTCTGGATCCTCTGGAACTGGACCTTTTGGATCCTCTGGAACTGGACCTTATGGACTCTCTGTGACTGGACCTCCTGGATCCTTTGGAACTGGACCTTCTGGGCTCTCTGGAACTGGACCTTCTAGACTCTCACATCTCACTAAAATAACACCAATGGAAGACTCTCTATGAATTGAGCACATTCCAATCACCACACCAATGGAAGACTCTCTATGAACTGAGGACATTCCAATCACCCATAATATTAAAATGATGTTCATTTGTAGAAAATGACTCAGAACAGAATATTGTAGAGTAGAGCTTTCTTGTTTATTATAGAAAATCAGATTACATTATTGACACACAATAAATAATCTAAATTAAATCTTGCATAGCTGAAGTAAAAGAAAAATCTAATTTAAAAATAATTATACTTTAGTCGGTCCAATAAAAAGTTAGTTCCTTCAGTAAAGCAAAAAATATGTACAGTATATTGGTTAATAGCAATCGTGGTGACGTCGATGAGCGACGCCCACAATCGGCATCAATCACAAACCGCCGGGTGTAGTGGGCGGCGGTGGATTGGGCGTGTAGAAGCCCAGAGGAAACAAAAGAGTTGGGGCCGGAGATGGAAAGGGCGGACCAGTATTGGTATGATGGCTATCATACCAATACGCCGATTGTGGTCGTCGCTCATCTACGTCACCACGACGCGTTCGTATGCCGCAGGGCACTATGGGGGCTGTAGGCCTGAGGCGCGTCTCCCTCTGGCACTTGTTCAATGGGCACTAACTGTGTCTGCGCTCGCTCGATGACGTCAGACACCCGAGCGAGCTGGGGGTTTAAATGCCAGCACTTTACCAGCTCCACTCATGCACGGGGGCGACCTCACTTCCTGTATCGTTGGTACAGGTAATACACTAACTCTATAGCTTTCCAATACCCTTGCTTTCTCCTATATTCTTTTCTGGTCAGTCTGACCACTCCTCTGTAATACTTGCTATATTATGCTGAGCATTTCAATTTATGACACTAGTGATCTTCTATATTGACAATTAATATGAACTATATGTATTGATGAGCAACCTTCCTTGTACCTATACTTGGATGCTAAGCATAAATTCCATTCCTCTCCATTAAAATTTTTCCTTTCTTCTGAAAAACACCCTTTGAAAATAATAAGTCTCTATCCTTATTTTTTAATTCATCTTTTCCAGTGTGCGCTGACTTGTCAGATTGGCCCTCAACCAACTGCTCTTTGACATGTATATTTGAAAATCAGTTCTGGCCGCCCCCGCCATTGTCTATGCTTTAAACATATCAAACAGAGTAAGTCTTTTTGAGCCCGCTGGCCTCCTATTTGTTTCTTTCAATGACCTGTATGTCTGGAACTCAGTATTCATTAGGTTCTCTGTTCCCTATAGCTGGGTCTTTTTTGCCCCCTACGGCTGAACATTGCTCTTTGCACAATCCCACGTGTTTGGATATCCTTCTACACACTCCATGTGGGGCTCCACATGTAGGTTCCTCTTGCTCAGGCCTAGAAAAGGTGGGCTCCCTTATATGTGACTTTGGCAGTGCACCCTTTTTACATATGTGCAATGTAAATGTTATATGTAAATATATTTCTTATATTTGTTTTTGATTTTTTGTCAGAGCTGGCTGTTTAAAGTTTGGTGGTCACAGCGTACTCCCCTGAGGAAGCCAAGATTGGCAAAATATATAGGTGTAGCACCCTCTGTCACCCCAGTTCCTGTCTTTAGGCTCACTCACAAGGATGGGCGTGATGTGGCTACCATATCCGTACCCTCCGATCTGCGGAAGAGGATATATTTATTTATTTTAACGGGTCTTGTGATATGCCCCTCCAAATGGGTTCTGTCTCCTGTGCATAAGGGACAGAGTCTTGCCCTTCCCAGAAACTCCGCTTTCCACACAGTAATCACTTTTCCAAACAAGACTTTATTCCTCTCAATGGCAGGAGAGAAATATAGGTGTGAGGGATAGAAAGAGAATTCAGGCATTCAAAGTTCTCACCACCACTCAATCCCGAGTGGGTATTAAAAAAACCGGACAGTTCTATTCATGCACTGGCAACCGGAGTACAGCTCGAACACTCTACCTTCTCTGAAGTAGCATCCCTCGGATTTCCTCCATCCAGGGCGACTCTGGCCAAACCCGCCAGGGCCGATAAACGATGCAGTCCCAGGGCTAAAGGTGCCTGAGACTGGTGGGCAGAAGGCCTCGCAGAGGGGGAAGGCCCCGCATCTGCTCCGCTCCAAGCGCACGCACCCAGGCTGAAGGTGCCTGGGCGCGAAGAAGACCCCGCACACGAGGACTCCGTCTTTAAATACCTCTCCCCAGCATGCACCGCGGGCCCGAAGACCAACCCACCATACGGGAGCTGTGGAGAGACATCCAAGCGCCACTCCAGCATCTGCTGTTCCACCCTCAGAATTGGCGAGAGCGCCACCTAGGCCTCCGAGGGGGAACTACACACAGACACAAAGTGACAGGACAGAGCACTTAAATCACACATCTGAGTTGAAGACCACTCAGATGACCCCCTAAATTTAGCAACTAGGTCCCTGTAATTCAGCACCCCGCTACACACTCCCCTCTCTCAATGAGACACTGTCCCCAGTGTCTGAGAATAACTTTGCGCACCCAAACATGGGAAAAATGCAAAGTATACTTTCAGAGACAAACATAAAACAGGAGGAGAAAAAAAAACCTAAAGAGAAAAAAACTGAATGCCTGAATACAGTGATAAGACAGCAAGAAAAGAAACAGCAATACAGGGGGTCCCCTACTTACAAACATCCGACTTACAAACGACTCCTACTTACAAACGGAAGGAGACAACAGGAAGTGAGAGGATATTATCTACTCCTAGGAAGGGAAATTCACTCCAGTAAGCATTTTTATGGGAAAAAGATACCTCCACTGGAGCTTTATCACATGTCCATGTTTCCCTAACAACCAAAAATTTTCAAAATCCATTTGTCATTGGGATGGAAAGTGAGGTGAAATCTTCTGAATAGGTGCACAGACAGCAAAACAAATGTTACAGGGGTGTAACCCTTCCCTATGTTATCCAAAATGTATAAAAACTATTTTTTTGGCTGAAGCTACCCCTAAAAAGTGTACCTGTTCCGACTTACAAACAAATTCAACTTAAGAACAAACCTACAGTCCCTATCTTGTTTGTATCCCGGGGACCCCCTGTACACACATATATTTGTGAAGGTTTCCCCCTTCATTCCCTCCCATCATCCTATAACAACTACATCCCTTCTCCGATGAGCTGCAACGATGATCTCCTGCAAAACAGGGGAGAAAAAAAAAAGAAAACATATCAAACAGATAACATTCCAAATCCACTGGCAGATACCTGAACCAAACCATCACTCCGGGAAGAGATGATTCAGTTCAGACAACCAGTCACACTAGGCCTAATGTGGTGTCATGTGAGCACGGTGAAAGTTCCTGAGAAAAAACACCACCATCTGACGGCAGTACACATATGTCATTCTAGGCCTAAGTGCATACTAATGCACCATCACACAAGGATCCCCTTGTTGAACTCGACGTTTTCCGGCTTTGCCCTGACTATCACTACCCCCAAAGTCATTTTCTCCAAATAGGAAGCTCCAACAAAAACAGTCCTTCAAAAAAAAATAAAGATCCTTTTAAAGGTAGAACCGGGCATCCGGGAGAACCAAAGTTTTGTTGTTTTTGTCTAGAGTCTCAATAGAATAGATCACATCATCTTTCTCTCGGCTGCATATGAAAATTCTGTCAGCATGAATATGCCGACCCAGAGACCATTCATTCTTTGGGACAACCTTTGAACCTCCCGGTCATCACTGCAGAGCAGCTGTAGTATCTGTAACCTCGCTTTACCTCCAGGTGATCCCACACAAAATCACTATACCACCGCTCTCTTGAGGCTTCAATTTCAAAAAGCAAATCCTTCGGTACATACGGGTATTCCCACCCATATTCTGCGGCAACTTTTTGGCACAAAAGCCGCTGTAATCTGGCCAAAGGTGGCAGGGTCGCCCGGTCTCCACATCCAAGCAGAACCACAGCATCCGGGGACCTTCTGGGGCGCACCGGCTCCAGCTGGTGCAAAGGAGGCCTCAGTGGTGGGCGAACCTCCGGTACAGCAAGTACTAGGGTTGTCCCGATACCACTTTTTTAAGACCGAGTACAAGTACCGATACTTTTTTCCAAGTACTCGCCGATACCGAATACCGATACTTTTTTTTTTTATCTCTTTTAAAAAAAAAAATTTTTTTTTTTTTACAATTTTTTTTTTTTTTTTTTACAATTTTTTTTATTTATTTATTGATTGATTTTTTATAATGTTTTCTTTTTTTAAGGGGTGGGGGGTGGACAGTGTCAGTGTGTTTTTTCTTCTATTTTATTTTATTTATTTTTTACAATTCATTTCTTTATTATTTATTTTTTTATTAAATTTTTTATTTTTTTATCAGCCCTGTTGGGGGGCTTTGGTGAGATATCAGGGGTCTTAACAGACCTCTGACATCTCCCCTTTGAGACAGAGAAAGGGACTAAGGACAGATTCCCCAGTCCCTTTCTCAGCAGCCTCTGCTGCGCTGAAAATGAATGGAGAGAAGACCGCGGCTTCTCTTCATTCATAAACTAAAACATTGTAAACACAGTTTACGATGTTTCAGTTATGTGAATGGACAGAGTCAGTGATCACTGACTCTGTACATTCCGAACAGTAAGGAGCCAGATTTACCGGCTCCTACCTCCGCTCTCCATCCTGACAAATCGAGGGGGTGGAGGAGGAGAACAGAGGGGGATGGCAGCACGGAGGGGGACATGGATTGGGACGGCAGCACGGAGGGGGACACGGATTGGGATGGCGGCACGGAGGAGGACACGGATTGGGACGGCAGCACGGAGGGACACACGGATTGGGACGGCAGCACGGAGGGACACACAGATTGGGACGGCAGCACGGAGGGACACACGGATTGGGACGGCAGCAAAACGGAGGGGGCTGGAGGAGGATACGGGGACAATCAGCGGTGATCGTGTGTGGGGGAGCTACAAGCACCGATCACCGCTGATTTTAAAGCAGCTGATACCCGCGCGAGGGGGGGAGAGAGAGAGAAGTGGACTCGGAGAAACTACTTTTAAATATATACAGCGGTGATCGGTGCTGGTAACTTCCCCCACCGCACTGATCACTGCTGATCACAAGTATCGGGTGAAGCATCGGGAGCATTTGCCCGAGTACTAGTATCGGTATCGGGACATCCCTAGCAAGTACCATAGACACCGAAACATGTGCAGTGGCGATGGGACCACCCTCTCCAGCCTGAAGAGAGGTGTCCACCTGGGTTTTGATGTCCCCAGAATCAGCAGACAGTCCCTTTGTCATTCTAGGAGATTTTAAAGGAATTTTATCCCATCCCTTTCTGATGAACAGCTCATCAACCTCCACATCATCTCCTATGTCTGAAGAAGAGTCTATGTCCGAGGAGTCCCACATCTCTGCTGGCAGGCACTCCCTGGAGGACACAGCGTCTTCCTCCAACAATCTCCCAGGGTCTGGCACCCATAGATCTCTAATAGAGCGAACACTGATCCTTGTTGCTTTTCCCGGCCGGCCTCGTCCTCTCACTGACATGGACCCCCCGGGAACTCCTCCCTGCAGACGGTCCGGGACAAGCTGGCACTGGGGTGGGCTTCCACTGCATCGACGGGAAACCTCCTTGGATCCCACCTTCCCCTTCACTGTCGGAAGGCAGGGTTGCTCAACATCCAAGGCAACATCTATCAGGTTCTCCTCCGGCTCTTCTCTAGCCGGAATCTCTACTTTTTCCTCAACCACCTCCGCTGTGGTACGTGTGGGCACAGCGGTGGGTACACACACCTTTTCTTCAGGAGTGACTACACCCGATATCCAATTCACTTGATATCCTGCGGGCTTCTCAGTTGGCTGCTCCACCTGGAATAAGAACTCCCTGCATCGGGTACATCTCCCAAAGGGCCGAAGGTGTACATTAAGTCCTTTGCACTGTCCACAAGTCATGCCCAAGGCCGGTGCATCACAGCACGTATACAGAACAAAACGGCCCATAGACTTTAACCGTACTCCTGTGTCAGTCAAGGTGGCAGCGATGGGTTTTATATCCATACTTGATCCGGGTTCAGAAGCACTGTATTCTGGCAGAACAGGTTCAGACATGCTACCTCTCTGTAACTCGTCAGGATATGTCCCCCTCCTCGTGCCAAACACCACGAGGAGCTCTCACTTCACTGGCTCCTCCCCCCTCTTTGCTGCTTGCTTCGCGGGCTTTCTACTGTTGACACACCCACGAACTGTGCAGCAAAGGAACACGGTCAGGCCTTATCTACAACATGGCCGACCTCCACGGAGTCTTCCGGGCATAAAGTCCACTTCTCAGGGATTCCATACCACAAAATCCGGGATATACGAGCCCCCACATGTAGCACGCTCCGTCACCCCAGTTCCTGTCTTTAGGCTCACTCACAAGGATGGGCGTGACGTGGCTACCAAATCCATACCCTCCGGTCTGCGGAAGAGGATATATTTATTTATTTTAACGGGTCTTGTGATATGCCCCTCCAAATGGGTTCTGTCTCCTGTGCATAAGGGACAGAGTCTTGCCCTTCCCAGAAACTCCGCTTTCCACACAGTAATCACTTTTCCAAACAAGACTTTATTCCTCTCAATGGCAGGAGAGAAATATAGGTGTGAGGGATAGAAAGAGAATTCAGGCATTCAAAGTTCTCACCACCACTCGATCCCGAGTGGGTATTAAAAAAAACAGACAGTTCTATTCATGCACTGGCAACCGGAGTACAGCTCGGACACTCTACCTTCTCTGAAGTAGCATCCCTCGGATTTCCTCCATCCAGGGCGACTCTGGCCAAACCCGCCAGGGCCGACGAACGATGCAGTCCCAGGGCTAAAGGTGCCTGAGACTGGTGGGCAGAAGGCCTCGCAGAGGGGGAAGGCCCCGCATCTGCTCCGCTCCAAGCGCACGCACCCAGGCTGAAGGTGCCTGGGCGCGAAGAAGACCCCGCACACGAGGACTCCGTCCTTTAAATACCTCTACCCAGCATGCACCGCGGGCCCAAAGACCAACCCACCGTACGGGAGCTCTGGAGAGACATCCAAGCGCCACTCCAGAATCTGCTGTTCCACCCTCAGAATTGGCGACAGCGCCACCTAGGCCACCGAGGGGGAACTACACACAGACACAAAGTGACAGGACAGAGCACTTAAATCACACATCTGAGTTGAAGACCACTCAGATGACCCCCTAAATTTAGCAACTAGGTCCCTGTAATTCAGCACCCCGCTACACAGGGATATGACATCTTACCCGACCAACATTATACCCTAATTGGCAATACCAGCGACCCAGAAAATGTATATCTGTTTGATCTCTCTGCTTTTATGACTTTTCTTTCTTGCTATTATGTACTTTGTATAAAACCCATGATATTTTAATAAATAATTAAAATTTAATGATCTCAGCACCGCTATAATCCCATTTTCTCCTCCTTTTCTATACCTATATACCTGGGATGAAGTGCATTTTTTGTTTTTGAAACTACTCGGATCCCTCCATCCACCCATTGTGGCGGATAGTTCTGTACATATTTGGCTACCCTGGTTGGTACCAAGTACCACCTTGTCAGGACCTTGTAGTTGGCTTCACTAGCTATTATGTTGGGAGAAGCTGTTTTAGTTGTTGACCATATTTGGTTCCATTCTAAAGTCTCTAATGTACGTTCCAAGTCCTCCTCCCATTTCCCCTATAAGATGTTTTATCACTACAGGAATGGATCAGCATATGCAAGTATATAGTGGATATTGCACCTCTGGCATGGGTTTTTTTTTTACATATGTCTTCGAAACTGGACAGTTGTGACAATGAAGTTTTAGTGTTCAATAGAGGTGTAAAAAAGTTTTTAATTTGTAAATATCTAAACAACTCCGATTGCGGAAGACCATATTTTTCACATAGGGATGGGAAGGTGATAAATGACGATGCATGCAAAAATTTGTACATATATAAGACATCCCTGGATTCCCATTCTTTAAAGGAGATGGCTCTGTATTTTCAGTTGATGTTGGATACCCCTGCATGGGCAACCAATGTCTATATGAACTTTCTATGTTATGTAATAAAAATGGGCTGATACGCCTTAAAATACAGTTTGCTCTGGCACAACTCATTGGAAAAGCACCTCCCACATGAGCGTAATAACCCCAATACCACAAAGGGGATACACAGATGACATGACACTGACATACTCTCTGAGCCACTGATGGGTATGACCTCTGTATCACTGATGAAGATAATAACTGGAAAATAATGGAGCTGATCACTGTGAGCATGAGGAGCATAACCAAGATGGCAGCGATGGAAATATTCTATGTGGTATTTGTAGTGGCTCCATGTATCCTTAGAATATTTACTGACACACATTTGGAACTGGGCCTTCTGGACTCTTTGGAGCTGGACCTTCTCAACTCTGTGGAACTTGACTTTCTGGAATGGGACCTTCTCGACTCTCTGTAAATGGATCCCCTGGGTTCTCTGGAACTGAACCTTTTGGATCCTCTGGAACTGGACTTTTTGGATCCTCTGGAACTGGACCTTTTGGATCCTCTGTAACTGGACTTTTTGGATCCTCTGGAACTGGACCTTTTGGATCCTCTGGAACTGGACCTCCTGGAACTGGACCCCCTGGGTTCTCTGGAACTGGACCTTCTAGACTCTCACATCTCACTAATATAACACCAATGGAAGACTCTCTATATACTGAGCACATTCCAATCATCTAAAAATGATGTTCATTTGTAGAAAATGACTCAGAACAGAATATTGTAGAGTAGAGCTTTCTTGTTTATTCTAGAAAATCGGATTACATTATTAAAACACAATAAAGAATCTAAATTAAATCTTGCATAGCTTGTCGTGCTTTTAGGGGACAGTTTGCCCACACAATATTAATTATTGAGTAATTTTTAACGAAGATATTTTTGTGCGTTTATTATCTTTATTTTCCTTTTATACCAACAAAAAGAAACAGAAAAGAGGAACAGTTCAGCAATACATTTTCGTAGTCACAGTTTGTCTAAGTGGTACATCATCATATTCAATTTATCCGAACATAAATATACACGTCTTTTATAACCCATACTTGGATTAACCTAGAGGTCTACTATACCTATATCTTTATATCTGCCGAAATTTGCATTTATTCCCGTATTTCACCATTATCACAATCATAAGCTTATCGGAGAGTCTAAAATCCTCCTCTTCTCTATTTCCCCTTCTTTACAGGCCCATATATCACCCCTACCCCCCCCTCCCCCAAACAAACCAACAAAAAAAGGGAAAAAAGGGGGGGGGGGAAAATTCCCTACAGAGAGATGGAGGGACTACATTTCTATTTTCTCTTGTGTGCAGGTACACATCCCATATTGGACCATCCTCACTCCTCGCTTGACTCATCTAACATTCTCTTCCCTTCCTCAGAATACATATATAAGTTCCACCCTGTCCATGTTTTAATATACTGTTCTCGCTTATTTTGGGCTGAGAGGACTAAGTCCTCCATTGCTTCTATCTCCCGCACTCTATAAAGCCATCCTGCTATGGGGGGTGGTCTAGAGTCCCTCCACCGCAGGGTCACTCCAATTTGAGCTTCATTATTTAGATGACACATCACCGATTTTTTTATGATTCTGCACCGGGATCTGTGAGCAGTGGAGCAGGAAAAACGCAGGGTCCTCTGGTATCGGAAATTCTGTAAATTTTTTAGATATTCTCTGAACTTCCCGCCAGTAGTGTCGTATTTTTTCACAAGACCAAAATATATGTAATAAAGTTCCTCGTTCCACCCCACATCTCCAGCAGCACTCTGGGGTCTCCATAGATATTTTATGAAGTAAAAGTTCAATGCTAGGAAGATAATCTGTTTTCGCTGAGTTACAGTAAAAGTCTTCCCTAGATCTCTTTCCCATTTGCTAACACCTGGCATAACAAAATCCTCCGGGGGTGTATTCAACAACCCGTACATCTTATGCCGCGTACACACGATCGATTTTTTCGACTGTGAAAACACCGTCGAGAAAATCGACGCGAAAAACGAGGAACAGCTTGTTCCCCCCACACACGGCCGTTTTAAATGACATTTTTTTTTGGTACAATAAAAACGCCCGTGTGTGGGCTCCCCGGCAGTGTTTCCCTATGGGAAAACTGCCGCGGAAAAAAACGACGGAAATCACGACGAGAAAAATTAGAGCATGTTCTAATTTTTCTCGTTGTGATTAATGCCGTTTTTCCCGTCGAGAAAAACGACAAAAAGCCCACAGACGATCGTTTTTCTCGTCCAAAGGGAAAAATTTAATTTTTCTCGATGGGAAAAACGGTCGTGTCTACGCGGCATTAGAAATAACTGAGAAAGTGGTTCCTCATCTTCACAATAGACTTCAAATGATGTTAATTGCCGTTGGAAATCTAATGGAGACCCCAGAGATCTAAAAAAATGACTTATTTGAAGTGCCTGCCAGAGATTTATTTCAAAGACCCCCCCCCCAGTTTCATCAACAAGTTAATAGTCGGCCAGGTTTCTGACTGTAGAAAGTGTGAAACCTGAGTAAAGCCTTTCTCTTTAAGCTTCTTAAAAGCTCCTGACTCCATACCCGGTGCAGAACGAATGTTCCCTAATATGGGGAACAAGGGAGAATGGCCCGAAGAAAACTTCGGGTTTCGGCATGTCTTCGCAGAGATTCGTAACGTCGGCCCGATTGCGGGATGTTTTTTTTCAAAAATATCGGTAGTGCTGTGTAGCACCAAGGTGCTCTGCGTAAAGGGACCGGGCTAATTTGTTGTTCCATGTCCACCCATCATTTAAGATCAATATGTCTACACCAATCTTGCCAGGTGGACCGCTCGGTAGTATTTCACAATGTCTGGGACTGCCATCCCGCCAAGGCTCTTGGGCATCATCATAATACCTTTCTTAATTCTTGGCTTTCTCCCTGCCCATATAAATTTCATAAGGAGGGTACCCATTTGATGAAGAAAGTCCACTGGAATAGTGATCGGTAGGGCCTGAAGCAAATACAGAATTTTTGGTAGAATACTCATCCTAACTATATTGCTCCGGTCGAACAAAGAGTGTAACCCATGTTGCCATTTATCCAAAAGTGTTCTTATTGAGTTATATAATGGTGGGAAATTTATCTTGAAAGTATTCTTTAAATTTGATGGTATATGTGTACCCAAGTACTTTAGCTTAGTTTCCCATTTAAACCTAAAATGTAGTTGTATAGTTTTGCATATCAGGGGTGGCATTGCCACACTCATTGCCTCAGATTTAGAAATGGTATGCTTTCAAATCTGAAAATAAACCAAACTGTCAATCTCCCTCACAAGGTCGGGGAGTGAAATATGTGGGCTAGGCATGGAAAACAACAAATCATCCGCATATGCCGATACTTTATGGATTTGATCTCCTATTTGTACGCCCTGTATGTGCGGGATTTGGCAAATTTTATTCAATAGTGGTTCTAATGAGAGTGCAAATAGTAAAGGTGAGAGAGAACATCCCTGTTGTGTGCCATTTGCAATCTTAAAAGATTTTGAGTACACTCCATTTACCCTTACTGCGGCGCGTGGGGTCGTGTAGACACTAATGATCCAACTGATCATGCGTTCCCCTAAGCCCACGCGTCGCACTACCTCAAAAAGAAAGCGCCAGTTCACTCTATCGAATGCTTTCTCAGCATCAGTATTTAGGAACACACAAGGGATGTCTCTCTCATTATCATGATGGACCAGGTTAAGGACTTTTATCGTGTTGTCCTTTGCTTCCCGTGTAGGGATAAATCCCACCTGGTCTAGATCTACTAAGTGAGAAAGCCATGGTTGAAGTCACGACACCAGTATTTTCGTAAACAATTTTAAGTCTGAATTCAATCGTGAAATCGCCCTATAACTGCCGCATTCCCCCGGACCTTTCCCTTCTTTTGGGATTACCATAATATGTGCTAGAAGAGCATCCGGCAGTAGTGCCGCAGTCTGGCCCAATGCATTAAAGACCTTTATCATCTGACCACTCAATAGTGTGGCAAATTCTTTGTAGTATCTTATAGTATATCCATCCGGGCCCGGGGCCTTTCCGGATTTGATCTTTTTTAATATTGCATTCAGTTCCTCCATAGAGATAGGGGTCTCTAAGCTGCATCGGGCTGGCAATGAAAGTCTCGAAAGATCTGCCGCAGAAAGATATTCCTCTATGGCTGACGGTGGGACAGGTACTTGTACCAAATTGTATAAGGAAGAATAATATTCTCCAAATTCCTCGGCTATCTCTTTTGGTTTCCGTATTAAAATGTCCCTTCTTCCCTCTGATTTGTGGTATATATGTTGACATATTTTTTTCTTTTAATTTCCCGGCTAGCAATTTGCTACATTTGTCTCCCAGTTTATAATTTGCCTTCCTTCCTCGTTGTATTGTTGCATGGGCTTTAAAGCGCAGGATCTCTACAATCTGTCTTCTCAACTGACCAAGCTCCCTTCTCATGGAAGGTGCTTGTGTCTTTTTATGTTGAAGTTCCAATTTCTGGATCTCTTCTAACAATTTCCTAATCTGTTTTTCTCTCTTCTTCTTCAGTATTGATCCATGTTTAATAAGGACTCCCCTGATCACAGTCTTGTGCGCCTCCCATACCACTCCCGGGTCACTCCCCGGCGTATCATTGACTTGAAAATATGCTGTAATTTCTTTAGCCACATCTTCCCTGACTTGGGGATTCTGTAGCAAACTCTCGTTTAACCACCATCGTCTCTCTTGGGAAAGAACCGTATTGGATAAGGAGAGGCACAAGCTAATCAGAGTGTGATCTGACCACGTTATATTTCCAATCGTCACTTCTGATACTAAGGAAATCATATAGTGGGGGATCAGAAATAGGTCTATGCGGGAGTACACTTGGTGCGGATTAGAGAAGAAGGTGTAATCCCTTTCCTCTGCATGTAAAATCCTCCAGATGTCCACCAGTTGCCCTTCATGTAATTTCCGCAATATGCCTCTTCTGACCCCACCTGGTGTTGATGATGTCCCTAGTGAGCTATCTTTGTCATTTTAGGGAGGTATCTAGTTTAGGATCCAGGGAGATATTAAAATCCCCCCCCCCCCCAGGATCAGTTTGCTTTCTGCAAATTCTAATTGCTCCGAAAGGACTTTCTTCATAAATGAGTCTTGATGTACATTTGGTGCATACAACGTGGCCAAAGTCACTTTAGTTCCTCCAATGCTACCTTTCAAAAAGAGAAATCTATCGTTTGGGTCCAGGCGTTTATCCTGTAATGACCAGGAGACTCGATTGGAGATCAAAATTGATACTCCTTTGGATTTTGTTTCCTGATTTCCTGCGTGATATACGCATGGGGAAAAATCTATTCTGGAGGAATGTGAGTCCCCCGGTCCTGAAATGCGTTTCCTGCACGTAAGCTACATCTGTCCCCAAACGCCGCAAATCGTTCAGCAACATCCTTCGTTTCTCTGGGACATTAAGTCCCTTGGCGTTTAAGGAAGTTATTTTTATTTCCTCCATCTCTTTGAGAGGAAGAAAAAAAATTTAAAAAAGGGGGGAATCCCCAAAAAACACCCCCTCCCTCCTCCCTTACCCTCCCTCTATACCACTCTCGCCCCTTTCTAAGCCCCTAAGGGAAAACACCCATATCTGAACCCTTCCCCAATGGTTTCCGTGGGTGCAAACCTAAATTGGGGGGAGTTGGTCCGAGCTGCCCAAGGGGCTCCAACCCATTCTCCTCCCCCCTCCCCCCGGCTATTTTTCTTTATTTCCAAAATATCAACATCAACATTTTACTTATCAGTTTTTACTATTACCGTCATTTTGTCAGAAAAAAATATTTATCTCATATCTCATATCACATATTACAGCTGCCCCAGCTTGCTCATAAGTTTTAAGAGGTTGCAAGAAGAAGGAACCAAAGCCCCTTTTTTTCCTCCGCTTCCACTCTCTACCCCCCATCCTCCACCCCTTTATCTCCGAACTCCCAATCCCCCCTTTGCCTCCCCTTACTCCCGTTCTCCCATCTTCCCTCCTAATCATCTGTCCCCCTCAACCCCCTCCCTCACCCCCCCCCCCGGCCTCATGAATGTCATGGATATGCATTAATGTCTGTCTGCCATCTTACCTTCCTCCTCATGTGTTCATCTAGAGACCAGACCTCCTTCACCTGGCTTCCTTTATAATCTCCTCCCAGCCTGACTCCACCCCAGGCCCTATCACTGAACACTATATTAACCTGTGCACTGCAAGCCTGCTTTGCTGATCAACGTGTTTGTTAGGCATTGTGTGTTTGGGTTCCTGCCTGCCGTGTGCTACGTCTGTCTCTCTGTTACGTTATTGGCTTGTCCCCGACCATCCCTGTCTGCTCGTGACCCTTGACCTTCGGCTCGTTCTTCGTTATCCTTGTCTGCTTGTGGCCCCTGACCTTCGGCTTGTTATTCGGTTCTCTCTATCGTGTGCCGCTGCTTCCCCTTATCCTACGGGGCGTGAGCTAGGAAACTCCAGGGGCCGCGACCTGGTCCCAGCCTGCAGCGTAACATCCTCACCACTAGAGGCCCTGGAGAAGACCAGCTGGGTCTTAGACTCCGCGCCCTGGGGAATCTTGGCTCTCGCTTCCGTTGGGATCCCGGTTGTGCTCCTCTGGTCCCGCTTTCCACAACCACCCAGTTTCCTACCCACAGAAGCCAGCCATAGGGTTCACTACCTCGCGGTGCACTCCTGTCCCCCTACGGTGTGCATCTGTCACCTGGCCACAGGTGACCCTGACAGTTTGATCAGCCATGAACCCGGCTGACATCCCGCTTCCCGCGGATGATCCATTGCAGGGCATAGTTCGCAGACTTGAGACCCAGGAATCAAATCAGACCCAGGTGATGCGATTCCTCCAGGATCTGGCTTCTCGATTCGAGCAGCTTCAGGTCTCCTTGGGAACCCCGAATCCGCAACCCCAAGTACAACCAGCGGCTGTACCTATCGCACCAGTCGCAGCCTCACACTCACTAAGATTGCCAGCTCCGTTCCGTTTCTCTGGGGACTCCAAGGCCTGCAGGGGGTTTCTCAGCCAATGCACTATTCATTTTGAGCTTCAGCCTCAAAGCTTCCTATCTGACCGGGCTAAGGTAGCCTATATCATTTCCCTCCTCTCCGGTGAAGCTTTGGCCTGGGCTGCCCCCCTGTGGGAGAGGAACGATCCGGTGGTTTCCAGTCTGTCCGAATTCTTGAAGCTCTTTCGTAATATCTTCGAAGAGCCGGCTCGGGCTTCTTCAGCGGCTAGTGCTGTCTTACGTCTTCGCCAAGAATCTAGTTCAGTGGGGCAATATGCTCTTCAGTTCCGTATCCACACAGCTGAATTGAGCTGGAATAATGAGGCCCTGGTCGCTACCTTTTTACATGGCCTCTCTGACCGAGTGAAAGACGAATTAGCGGGAAGAGCCATTCCCGTCGGTCTGGACGATGTAATTTCATTATGCAACCAGATCGACATTCGTTTTCAAGAGAGGTCCTTAGAAAAAAGACGCCAGCACTCTCTGGGTCCTAGCCAGTCTGAGCTCCCCTCCCTTCATTCCGTGGAGCATCCTCTACCTGCTGAAGAACCTATGCAGCTGGGCCGGACCAGACTAACCCCCGAAGAACGTGCTAGGCGCAGAACTCTGGGCTTGTGCCTCTATTGTGGGGGCAAGGGTCATTTTCGTGACTCCTGCTCGCTTCGTCCGGGAAACGCTCGGGTCTAATACATTTGGAAGGTGGAGTATTGGACCCAGAAACATCACCTTCTCGCCTGCTCTTGCCGGTGTCCCTTCATGTAGGCACTTCTCCTCAGTCAACCCTTGCATACCTGGATTCCGGGGCTGCCGGCAATTTCATGGATTGGAGAACTGCTTCTTCTATGAAGCTTACCCTTTCACCTCTCACTACCCCATTGGTAGTCTCGGCAATTGATGGCACTGTTCTCCCAGGGGGCCCTATTCGCTTCCAGACGCTACCCATTAGGATGTCGGTAGGGATTCTCCACCAGGAGTGGATATCCTTTCTTATTCTACCCAAGGCCTCTACCCCAGTTGTATTGGGCCTCCCTTGGCTACAGCTCCACTCTCCACATGTGGACTGGGTCTCTGGGCAGATCCTGGCCTGGGGTTCCTCATGTTTCTCGTCGTGTCTTCTCAAGGTGACCCCCAAGGAGAGTCTTCCGGTTGCTGCCACTTCTGTTTCTTCTGATCTTCCCGCCGCATACAGCGATTACCGGGATGTGTTCTGTAAAAAATCAGCTGAGGTGCTTCCTCCCCACAGGTCTTTTGACTGTGCTATTGATCTTGTCCCCGGAGCAACTCTACCCAGGGGTCGTACCTACCCTCTGTCCATCCCAGAGACCCAGGCCATGTCGGAGTATGTAGCAGAGAATCTGGAGAGAGGGTTCATCCGGAAATCCTCATCGCCTGCAGGGGCAGGGTTCTTTTTTGTTGCCAAAAAGGATGGTACCTTAAGACCCTGCATCGATTATCGGGGTTTAAATGCGGTTACTATTAAAAATCGATACCCCTTACCCTTAATATCTGAGCTATTCGATAGGTTGAAGGGTGCCTCCATTTTCACCAAGTTGGATCTCAGAGGCGCGTACAATCTCATTCGAATACGGGAGGGTGACGAATGGAAGACTGCATTTAACACTAGAGACGGGCATTACGAATATCTGGTGATGCCTTTTGGTCTGTGTAATGCTCCAGCCGTGTTTCAAAACTTTGTCAATGAAATCTTCAGAGATCTGCTGTACCAGTTTGTTGTCATCTATCTGGATGACATTCTGATCTTTTCTGAAAATCTGCTCGTCCACAGAAACCATGTCCGCACTGTACTTCAACGTCTTAGAGAGAACAATCTCTATGCCAAGCTGGAGAAATGTTCCTTTGAATGTTCTGAGGTCCTGTTTTTGGGGTGCTTTGTCTCATGTTCGGGGCTTCGTATGGACCCTGGGAAGGTCTTGGCTATCACCAACTGGCCTCTTCCTGCTAGCCTCAAGGCCACACAGCGCTTTCTTGGCTTCACTAATTATTATAGGCAGTTCATAAGGAATTACTCTTCCATTGCCGCGCCTATTATCGCTTTGACAAAGAAGGGTGTGAATGCCAGAGACTGGCCTCCCGAAGCTGTCTCTGCATTTCACAACCTGAAACAGGCCTTTGTTTCTGGCCCCCTCTTGAGGAGACCAAATCCTGGGAATGCATTTTTTATTGAAGTGGACGCTTCCTCAATGGGGGTGGGAGCTGTGCTTCTTCAAATCTTTGAGAAGAGACGCCAACCATGTGCGTTCTTCTCCAAAAAATTTTCTCAGGCAGAGAGGAATTATGCCATCGGTGATCGGGAACTTCTCGCTATTAAATTGGCGTTAGAGGAGTGGCGTCATCTCTTGGAGGGTTCCCCTCACTCCATAACGATCTTTACCGATCACAAGAATTTACAGTATCTACAGAATGCTAAACGTCTGAATCCTAGACAGGCCAGGTGGAGTCTCTTCTTTGCCCGTTTTAATTTCACGATTACCTACAAACCTGGTTCCTGCAACGGTCGGGCTGATGCGCTCTCTAGGTCATTTGACACTTTGGACGAGGAGTCCGCCCCTGAACCTGAGCCGATCATTCCCACCTCATGCATTGTTGCCCACTCTACCACCCTGAAGTCTAAAATTCCGCCTGGTAAGACCTTTGTCCCCACTGAGCTAAGAGCTAAGATCCTTCGTTGGGGACATGATTCCAAGGTGGCAGGGCATTCTGGATTCCTCCGATCCTTCCTACTCATCAGTCGTCACTACTGGTGGCCTAATCTCCGCTCAGACGTCAAAGACTACGTTAAAGCTTGTCATGTCTGTGCTCAGTCCAAATCCTCCACACAAGCTCCTGCTGGTCTCCTCATGCCCTTGCCTATTCCTAAGGAACCCTGGGCCCATATTGCCATGGATTTTATCACCGATCTCCCACTGTCTGAGAATAATACAGTCATTTGGGTGGTAATCGATCGATTCTCCAAGATGGCTCATTTTGTTCCTCTTCCTGGTCTTCCTTCTGCCCCTGCCTTGGTTCCCATTTTCATTCGAGAAATTCTCCGCCTACATGGGGTCCCTTCTCATATTGTTTCCGACAGGGGAGTCCAATTCACGTCTCGTTTTTGGAGAGCCTTTTGCAAATCCCTCAATATTGTCTTGGATTTTTCTTCTTCTTACCATCCCCAATCCAATGGACAGACTGAGAGGGTTAATCAGGAGTTAGAGGTCTTTCTTCGCACCTTTGTGTCTTCTCACCATGACGATTGGTCCTCTCTACTCCCGTGGGCAGAATTCTCCCATAACAATCATGTGAATACCAGTTCGCAGAAGACACCCTTTTTCACAGTTTATGGAAAACACCCTCAACTTCCTCTTCCTATGATCTGTTCTCCAGACATTCCAGCTTTGGCTTCGGTTCAGGAGTCTCTCAATTCCGTTTGGGGTCACGTTCATGATTCCCTCCGGGCAGCTGCTGAAAAATTCAAAGGCTTTGCAGACCGCCGCAGGCGTAAACCGCCTTCTCTTCAGCCAGGGGACAAAGTCTGGCTCTCTACCAGGAACATCAAGCTCCGAGTTCCTTCTCTGAAGTTTGCTCCACGATTCATCGGTCCATACACGGTAACTGCTAAACTGAATCCGGTTTGTTTCAAACTCCAGATTCCTAAGAGCCTTAAAATCACTAACTCCTTTCATGTTGCTCTTCTAAAGCCTTTAGTCCTCAATAAATTCTCTCGTCCTCTTCCTACCGTGGCGCCTGTCTCGGAGGATAATCAGGAGTACGAGATCAGTCAAATTCTGGACTCCCGACTCTGTAAAGGCGTTCTTCAGTACCTCGTTCATTGGAAAGGGTTTGGTCCTGAGGAGAGGTCTTGGATCACTGCATCTGAGGTCTTTGCACCTCGTCTGTTAAAGGAGTTTCATCTGAAGTTTCCCTCTAAACCTGGGCCCAGGCGGGGAAGGGGGAGGCCTCGTAAGAGGGAGGGTACTGTCATGGATATGCATTAATGTCTGTCTGCCATCTTACCTTCCTCCTCATGTGTTCATCTAGAGACCAGACCTCCTTCACCTGGCTTCCTTTATAATCTCCTCCCAGCCTGACTCCACCCCAGGCCCTATCACTGAACACTATATTAACCTGTGCACTGCAAGCCTGCTTTGCTGATCAACGTGTTTGTTAGGCATTGTGTGTTTGGGTTCCTGCCTGCCGTGTGCTACGTCTGTCTCTCTGTTACGTTATTGGCTTGTCCCCGACCATCCCTGTCTGCTCGTGACCCTTGACCTTCGGCTCGTTCTTCGTTATCCTTGTCTGCTTGTGGCCCCTGACCTTCGGCTTGTTATTCGGTTCTCTCTATCGTGTGCCGCTGCTTCCCCTTATCCTACGGGGCGTGAGCTAGGAAACTCCAGGGGCCGCGACCTGGTCCCAGCCTGCAGCGTAACATCCTCACCACTAGAGGCCCTGGAGAAGACCAGCTGGGTCTTAGACTCCGCGCCCTGGGGAATCTTGGCTCTCGCTTCCGTTGGGATCCCGGTTGTGCTCCTCTGGTCCCGCTTTCCACAACCACCCAGTTTCCTACCCACAGAAGCCAGCCATAGGGTTCACTACCTCGCGGTGCACTCCTGTCCCCCTACGGTGTGCATCTGTCACCTGGCCACAGGTGACCCTGACAATGAACCTCTCACTTCTGCTGTATAGTCTACATCCTATTACTCTCCAAAGATCTCCTATGGCATCTCTTATGGCATCCATCTTATCTTCCTCTTTCCTCTCTTATCTTCCTACTTCCTCCCTTTCTTCGCTCTTTATTCTCCTGTGTGCAGACTATACTACATCCCTTCAGATTAAATTCTCTAAGTTTCACTACAGTTCTATATTATATGGTTCTACCAATGCTCTTCTCAGCTTCTTTAGTACTATGTACCTGACGTTACTATATTACCGTATATCCAAGGATGCTCTATGAGTGGCTTAGCTGTCTGATTCTCTTGAACAGTGGCCAATATCTCTTCTCTCCATTTCCCTAACCCCCTAAATCCTCCCATTCATCCCCCCACCTCCCCTTCGTCCCCCAATCCTCAGCTCCTCCCTCCTTCTAGCCCATATATCTATAATAGTGTAAGTACTGTAGATACTTCTAATGTGCCTCTGAAATATATATGTGTAAAAAAATAAAAGTAGAATAAAAAATCATAATAAATACAAATAAAATAGATAATAGGGAACGTATTGATATATCTGTTTCCCTACTCCATTTCTTGTGCTTTTTATGTTACTTAACCACTTGCTGACCGCTCACGGTATATATGCGTCGGCAGAATGGCTCGTACAGGCGCAATCACGTATCTGTGCATGGCCCTTTAACTGCCGACGTCGGGGGCTCGCTCGCGACCCCCCTGCCTTACCCGTGAGTGGGACCGCGGGTCCCGCGGACTCGATCGCCGTGGGGATCCCCGCGATAGTCTCACAGAGGCTCGGAGCGGGGAGATGTGTGTGTAAAACACAACATCTCCCCGCTCCTCTACTGACAATGTCAGCGATCTCCAGCTCTGTGTAATCAGAGCGGAGATCGGTGATGTGTCAGTCGTAGCCACGCCCCCACACAGTAGTAAAGACTCCCCTAGGCACACTTAACCCCTCCAGCGCCCCTAGTGGTTAACCCCTTCACTGCCAGTGTCATTTTCGCAGTAACCAGTGCATTTTTATTGCACTGGTCGCTGTGAAAATGAGAATGGTCCCAAAAATGTGTCAAAAGTGTCCGATGTGTCCGCCATAATGTCGCAGTCACAAAAAAAAAAAAAAAACGCTGATCGCCGCCATTACTAGTAAAAAAAAAAAAAATATTATAAAAATGCCTTAAAACTATACCCTATTTTGTAAACACTATAATTTTTGCACAAACCAATCAATAAACGCTGATTGCGATTTTTTTTACCAAAAATATGTAGAAGAATATGTATCGGCCTAAACTGAGGAAAAAAAATGTTTTTTTATATATTTTTGGGGATATTTATTATAGCAAAAAGTTAAAAATATGTAATTTTTTTCAAAATTTTCGCTCTACTTTTGTTTATAGCGCAAAAAATAAAAACCGCAGAGGTGATCAAATACCACCAAAAGAAAGCTCTATTTGTGGAAAAAAAAGACGCAAATTTTGTTTGGGAGCCACGTCGCACGACCGCGCAATTGTCAGTTAAAGCGACGCAGTGCCGAATCGCAAAAAGGGGCCTGGTCATAATGGCCCGTATTGGTCTGGGGCTTAAGTGGTTAATAGTGAATATTATGTGTCCTATTACATCTCTCTATTTCAATTCCCTATCACCTTCAATCACTTCTATTTCAATACTCCAAAATATATATTTGATTCAAATACGACTGCGTAATCCAAAAAACCAACAAAAAAAAAGGGGGGGGGAGTGTATAAATAATCAACATTCGTGAACTAAGGGCCTCCCAAAAAAGAGGGGTGAGGCCTATCTGATATATGGTGTGAAAAAAAAATAGATAAATACATTTATGTGAAATTCCTATCCAATTGTGCAATCTATGAGGGTCTTAGCAGGTGGAGGTTCCGGAGAGGAGGGGGGGGGAAGGGGGAGGTAGGATCAGCCACCAGACCAAAAAAGGGGGGAGAGAACCTACAACCCGAGGGGGGGGAAGGGAGGGGGAACATAAAAGGGGACACAGCAGGGAAGGGGGGCCCAGTTTTTCAACCCCCCCCCAAAAAAAGGAAAGGTCTATTAAGTACTCTTCCCCTTCATGTCAATGTCTATTCTCTTCGGGCGATCTTTTGGGTCTCCCCTTCTTTTGAGGGCATTTGGGTCTTTGTTCCTGCTGGCTTTATTGCTCTTCTTATCGGACCTGGCAAATGTTGTAGCCAGTCTGGAACCACCATTGCCTCCATCCCCAAAAATTCAAACAGTTCAGGAAGATCTGTAGGTCGGTGCAGAACAAATGTCTGTGTATCTTTCTTTATTATTAGGGAGATCGGGTACCCCCAACAGTAAGTCCCCCCTGCTTTCCTGATTTTATCCAATAAAGGACGCAACATAGCTCTCCTTTGTAGGGTGGCCTGGGAAAGGTCTGGCAGGATTTTTATTTGAGACCCTTCGTATATAATTTCTCCTGTTTCCCATGCCTCACGGCTTATCAATTCTTTGAGCGTAGCGGTGGAAACACCAAATAATATCCCTGGGACTGTTCAAATTGACTGAGCGGGGGCCTAGGGCTCTGTGCAGTCTTTCAAATTCAAAGGCCTGAATGGGGAGTGAGGTAGCTAGCCGATGGCATATTGCTGTGATAGTCGGCTGTAACGCCTCCCTCCCTACCTCTTGAGGGACCCCCCTGAACCTCAAGTTCTTACGCCTGCTGCGGTCCTCAATTTCTTCCAGCTTAAGCTGGATAGGGTCAACACAGGAGGTCTGTAAAGTCTGTGTCTGTTCTAAACACTTAACCCACTCTTCTAATAATGCTAATGATGACTCGTCTCGTTTCAACTTATCTGTCAGTTGTTGAACCTCCTCACGGACAACCTCCAGGTCTCTGTGATGCCGCTCTTCCAGACAGGTAAACATTGACTCCATATCGGCCCGTGTGGGGAGAGCCTGCATCAGGGCTCTCAACACTCCAGCTCTCCTGATGCAGCGGGTGGCTGACTCAGTTCTTTCTGGCCGTTCTGTGGCTCCATCTCGCCCTTTCCCCCTCTGGCTGCCGAAGACGAGACAACCAGCGGTGCAGTTAAGACGGAACTCGGTTTGTTCGGATTCCCACGCGTAAGTGTGCCAAGTGACCCCGTCTCGCGGTTCCGATTAGCGGGCGCTCTAGTGAAGGGGAAAAACTGCTGGATCTCTGAGCTTTTGATAGTTTAGCCTCCCGCTTCTTCATACCAGGCTGTCCGCGTGTATCTTCCGGCAATACAAGGCGAGAGGCTACGAGGGTGAGGGGAATCTGGGCTATAGCTGCATCTCTACTGATTAGCCAGGTGAGGAGACGGAGGAGACATGGAGCGTGTGTCTCTCTACTCCGCCATACTCAAGCCACACCCCCCCCCTAATTGTTGCTTTCACGAATATATTTTTGAATACAAGTCAATCTATATGACACATCCTATAATATGAAACTTATTCATGGAGACGTGTGATCATACAAAATAGCTACATTTATTGGTTGACAAAAAGCAAATATTTACATAAAATTAAAATACCAATTGCGTTACATGAACGACTTCAAAATCAATAAAAGTACCTGCAAAATTGGCATACAGTCCCTTTGACATAATGCTGTCATGCTAGATTCTCGCTGGGATCAATAACATTGTGTAACTGACAATGAAACAGAACGTCTGTATTTCATACATCTAACCGTTACTATACTGCAGGTAAGTAAGTGGTTAACAATGTGAAATAAATTGGAAGTTTGTTTTGTCACTAAAATTGGAACTATGCACAAAGTAAAATATAATGAAAACTGAATCTTTACGGAAAATTGAGAATAAATCCTAATTGCAGAATATTCAATACTTACAATATTTTTGAGAACAACAATGAATTCATAATAAAATCAAAACGACATAATTACCCATTTCGACGTGTCTATTTCCTACTGGCAAGTGACCAGAGTTAAGATGGCTGCCCTGACTTTCAGGTATCGGGTGTCTAGGAATCTTCATGAGTGTAAAAATATGTCTTCATGCACGGTGCATGGGTGTCAGTCTGTCTGAAAGTGTGGATCTCCCAGTGTGCCCCTCAGGGTGGGTCCCTGAGCGTCTCTCCCCGTCCTGTGGGAGTGAGTGTCCGTTGTGTGAGTCCCCTACATCTAATTTTTCTTCCCTTAAGTATTGTCTCTGGACAATAAGATTATAAAAATTATACGAAGTTCTGCCCAAAGGACGCGTGTCTTCCACTCATTGGTGGCTGCAGATATGGGAGTTACTGTCCAAAAGTGTCTGGACTCTATAGGTTGACAACTTAATGATTAAAGTGGTTGTAAACCCACTTATGCAACTTGCTCCTACAGGTAAGCCTAGATTAAGGCTTACCTGTAGGTGCAAGAAATATCTCCTAAACCTACACGGTTTAGGAGATATTTG
Source organism: Rana muscosa (assembly GCA_029206835.1). NCBI lineage: Eukaryota > Metazoa > Chordata > Amphibia > Anura > Ranidae > Rana > Rana muscosa. The sequence goes on along the minus strand of CM055123.1, from coordinate 399,260,938 downwards.
CAATAAAAGACATGCACCGATGTCTACGGCGCATGAGCGCCGTAGACAACGGTGCATTTACAGGGTTAATCCCATTCACAAATCCGGATTTGACGGCTCCCGCGTGCATGCACGGAGTGACGTCTTCGCCGCTCCGGCCAATCACAGCGCCGATATCGCTGCGGTGATACTCGGAAGTAACCTTCCGGGTATCAGAGGAGCGATGGCTGCGGCTGCAGGGGGAGACCAGGATGGCTTCGGGGGCCCCGATCTAAGGTAAGTGATTATGGCTTTGTCTTGCAGGTGTTTTTTTTTTTTTTTTTTAGGGTTTACTTCCACTTTAACTGTTCTCTGTACTTGGAGATCCTCAAGTAATATCACTTTTTTAAGTACATTTTTTATTTTCAGAATGTTTATAAGTCTATATAATGCTGGGAAGACTATACAGGTATATTTTGCATTCTTTTGGTAATTGGTATATATAAACTAAGATTAATATACTTTTTGATTCATTCAGATAACATAACATGGTTTTATATTTCTGTCTAAAAAGATATCTATAAGCCGGTTTTTCTAACATGACACAAGTTATATATATTTTTATCAATGGCACACAAAAATTATTATCTGTATATTTTCAATACGTGTTAATCTCTAAACGTCTGTTACTTTATATTCTTATACCGTATATACTCGAGTATAAGCCGACCCGAATATAAGCCGAGGCACCTAATTTTACTACAAAAAAAATGGGAAAACGTATTGACTAGAGTATAAGCCTAGGGTGTCCATCTGCATGCCTCACTGTGTCCATGACTAGACTGATGTTTAACATGGGAGTCTATGGAAGGGGTGCCCGGATTTGAAAAATTGTTGCTCCCCGGCCGTAGGTTCTCCAGGCAAAAAACATTGTACACTTGTAGAGAAGGAATGGGGCTACATGTGTGCCAAGTTTCCGGCCCAGGGGACCTACTACTGGCCAGTATCGGGTTCCCAAAAATTACTGGAGAAATTACCGTTTAACATTGGAGTCTATGGAAGGGGTGCCTGGGTTTGAAAAATCGGTGCTCCCCGACCGTAGGTCCTCTGGAGAACAAACTTTGGACACTTATAGAGGAAGAGTGGGGCTACATATGTGCCAAGTTTGGGGTCCAGGGGACCTATGGCCGGCCGGTAATGGGTCCCCAAAGTCCGGGAGAGATCAGGCACAAAAAGGTGACTCGAGTATAAGCCCAGGGGGGCATTTTCAGCACAAAAAATGGGCTGAAAAACATGGCTTATACTCGAGTATATATACGGTAATCACAATTTGACGTTTTTTATACTACCAATTAGGGCTGGGCGATTTTCCCCCCAAAAAAAATCTGCGATTTTTTTATAAAAAACTCGATTTACGATTCGATTTTTTTAATTAAAATAATTAAAGTGCATCAACAAACAAAATTGCAAAGGCAAACCCTTTCTCTAACTGAAAAGTCCGTGTACAGTGTGCAACAAAGATTGTTAAACATCCAAAATGTATTAATACTGTATTTGGATTGAGCTAACAAAACAAAAAATCCTGAGGTTACTCTTAGTTGAATTGAACATGTAAACAGTAACACAATTCCCATAAAAAATGTAATTGCATTTTTAAACATTCTTTGCAAGGAAAATTAGCCTATCAACAACAGCAGGCTTGAGGCAAGCTCGGTGACAGGTGACAATACCCCCACCCACACTAAAGACCCTCTCCGATGGGGCGCTAGTTGCTGGAATGGCCAGGTATTTCCTTGCCAGACGACTGAGTCTTGAGAAGTTGGGCTGATGCTGCTTCCACCACTCAAGTGGGTCAGTTTCAGAATCCACCTCAGGACCCAATAAGTAGGACTCAAGCTCTGCTTCAATTTTCTCCTTTACTGACTGGTGGGACAGTGCAGGTGCTGCTTTCTTAAAGAAGGCAGCTAAAGTTTTCTTCTTAAGTGGGCTTGTCTGTTCTTCTTGGGCTTGGCACATTTGTACAGCAGGACCTTCTTCCTCTGAGCAGAGGGCAGAGAGCTCAGTGATGGCTCTTTTCTTAATAATGTCCAACTTGTCCGGGGTAATGTAGGTGGTACGGAACCGTGGATCCATTAGTGAAGCCATGTCCAGGAGCTCGTCATTCTCAGGGTCACTGTATTTCTGTTCAAGGTAGCACATAATATTTCTTTTTATTGTAGCGGTGAGATCTACATCTTTCTCCTCTCGCCGAAGGAGTCTTGTTTTAAACAGATGCAGCACAGGTTTAATGTATGAAACGCTTACATAAGCTTCTCCGGACAGCGCGTCAGTAAAGTCCTGAAGTGGTTTGATAGCTTTGTTTGTGGCATCTAAAACCTCCAGATCTTGCCACGTAGGAACAAGATGGCGGGTTTTCTTGTCAGCACCCAGAACACGGACGATGACTCTCTCTTGTTCAAGATATCTTTCAATCATTTTTTGACGCAAACCCCATCTTGTAGGTGACTCTGTTATTAGTTGATGAGGAGGAAGACCCAGTTCTGCCTGAACCTCTGCCATGTCCCGTCTTTTTTTCCAACTATATGAAAAGGCAGAAACTGCCTTTTTACACACTCCAATGGCACGGTCAATCCGTTCATCTTTCACACCGTTCACTGTAATAAAGAAAAAAAACAACAACAATATTTCGTTTGACTAGTTTTGGTTATATCATATCACACACACACACCTTTCTTTCTAATTTATTTTCAGACAAACTTACCGACAGCATTGTGCAGTAGATGTCCAAAGCACTTGAGGTTTGGCCAATTATTGTCCTTCATAGCTCTGATTATATTGGACCCACTGTCGGTCGTCATACAGGTAAGGCGCTCCTCTGAAAGGCCCCAGGAGTTCAGAGCATCCTTTAGCTCTAGTGCAATAGTTTCGCCCGTATGGTCCTGGGGGAAATATGACGTTTGGAGACAGACGCTTCGCATGTCCCAGCTCTTGTTGACATAATGAACCGTAAGAGACATGTAAGGCTGCATGGTTCGGCTCGACCACAGGTCAGTAGTTGCAGTGTAAAAGTCAATTCCCTTCAACTCGCTCATTATCTTTTGCCGAGTGTTGTTATACAGCTGAGAAAGAGCAACGTCAGAGAAATACTTGCGGCTAGGTACTGTATATCGAGCGTCCAAAACTTTCAGCAGGTTGTTAAACCCTCTCTTCTCAACAGAGTAAACTGGCAGCATATCCGTAGCTATGTAGAGGGTAATTGCCTCCGTTATGGCTTTCCACCTTTGCCCAATCTTCTCATACGGTACACCGTGTGAAAAGCTTTGTTCAAGAGTTGCTTGCTTTACAAACGGGCCCGGCCCCGGGGTGCTACTGCTAGCGCTGACTTCTTTTCGAAGAAGGCAACACTTCTCCCACTCAGATGCATGTCTTCGCTTTAAATGCTGAAACAGATTTGTCGTACTGCTACCACCACCAACAACAGTCTTATGACATAGTTTGCACCGAGGTGTTTGTGAGAAGAAGTTCTCACGATTCCCTCTTCACACATTTGTTTTCATATCTATATGGAAGGACACTGATAATTATTGCCATACGCCTACCGTTGGGATTTTTTATGTTCACAGCCTGGATTCATTTCTTGGAGTTTGCTTTAGTTTTCCCATTTTGGACTCTTTTCACCACTACCTGCACAAATTTGGTTTTTGGACTTTTGTGATATTTTTTGATCAATTCTCTATATCCACTCCTCTTTTGACTTATGTCACATTTGTTATATCACTTATTGCTATATATACACACAGTAATTTGATGCAATATATGGTTTTACATTTCATGTTTTTAGTTTTTAATGAGTAGGATTTAACCTTTGTCTTAGCTCATTATTCACATTTAACACTGTTTATTTATTCATGAATAAGCATATCACATTTAATAAGCGCTGCACTTTTTCTTTAGTCAGATAAAATAAATATATATGATATTGTATGATGTACTGTACCTTTTCCTCACATATCCTGGACTGAGAGGGTACTGAGGCTGGAGGGGCACCGTCCGGAGAGTGTGTGTGTGAATTTTCTGCCCAGAATATGGACACCGCGTGGCGTGACCGCGCTGGTCTTGAGGTGCTGCGGGCAGGATTATTAAGGCAAGGCCGCGGCTTCGGCCTAGTCCGCGACGGCCAGGATCGCGGGCGGCTGACTGACAAGACTGTTCAAAAGTTCCCCCCCCGCACCCAGTCACACACTGGAGAGGCTAGGGGATACAGGAGGGTTGTGTATGAGCTGCTGTGAGGGCAATAATAGGAGGATTTAAAGGAGGATTGCGCCGGTGGGGAGCTCAGAGCCTCAGACACAGTGCACACGTCTGCTCCCAGTGGCAAGTGCCATTCCAGACACGCCCCCTGCTACGGAAACTCAAAAACTCAGAAGGAAGGAAAGGAAAGGAAAAAAAATTAAAAAAAATCTAAAAAAAAAAAATCGATTTTCTTCAAATCTGAATCAATTTGCACTAAAAACTCGATTCAAGATTAAAATCGATTTTTTTCCCAGCCCTACTACCAATTAACGCTTTAAAACACTTCTATTTATAAAATCACACTGGTATCTATATTTCTTTTTCTAACAAAGTTCCTAGGTCAACAGATACTAAGATCATACTTTTCCCTATGACCTAAGATGTCATTTAATAATCTAAAACATAATTTTTCATTTATTCCATATCAACATATATTCTTGCTTTTAATATCATGCGTATTTATAATGTAACATGTATACAGAGGTTTTCTTAAAATGTCTGAGAAGCGGCATATGCATCACTTTACCATCATATATCTATATATACAGATATATAAGAAAAATGTATACAAAACTTGGAAGTTTCTCTGGTTGTTAAAATCGGACTTTGGTTGTAGAAATAACCAGCGTTTATGATGCCATTGTTTGGGGAACAAGCTGAGTAAACTGGTTGCTTTACTTTAAGGGGCAGTCTTACCCTCTGAAACAATGGGAATATTTGAGTTCAGCACAGTGAGGGAGAAGCAGAGAGCAGAGCAGAGTGTTATTGTGCTTCGAATGGATTCGTAACTTTTTTCATAACGAATTATGCCGAAGACATTCGGGCATTCGCTATTTGCAATAGAATTTATTTCGGATTCGGTTTTAATCGTAATTGCTTTGTTCAGAAATTCTAATGCTTCCGAATGTCCGAAAGTTGCTAAATTCGGACGAATTTCGATTCGTTACGAAACGAATCGCACAAGCCTAATATCAATATATGTTCTTACTTTGAATACCATGCGTACTTATAATGTAACATGTATCCAGGTGTTTTCTTGAAATGTCTGAGAAGTGACATATGCATCACTTATGGTCATATATCTATATATACAGATATATAAGAAAAATTTATACAAAACTTGGATGTTTCTCTGGTTGTTAAAATCGGACTTTGGGTGTAGAAATAACCAACGTTTATGATGCCATTGTTTGGGGAACAAGCTGAGTAAACTGGTTGCTTTACTTTAAGGGCCAGTCTTACCCTCTGAAACAATGGGAATATTTGCTCTAATTTTAACTTTTAGTCCCAGTAACTTCTCAGGTTTATCCATCTATTTGCGTTGCTTTTCTAAATCTATTAGACAATGGCCTATAACAAAAATTCTGGTTTCTGTGACAATGGACCCTATTGTCCAGGCAAATCCTTGTCCCAACATCTGCTTGTAAAAAAATGATAGATGGATGATCCATTGAACATTGGAAAAACATGTGTTCTTGTGTTCTTCTCTGAAAGGTTCACAAGTGCAATAGTTCACTTTACCCTTGAGGCCTACTGGACTTTCAAATTTCTGCCAGTAAATTTTTAAATGTATTATTATTATTATTATTATTATTAATGAAATCACAACAAGCTGAAGTAAAAGAAAAATCTAAATTTAAAAAGAATTATACTTTAGTCGGTCCAATAAAAAGTTAGTTCCTTCAGTAAAGCAAAAAAGTTGTACAGTATATTGGCCAATAGCAACCAATAAAAAGTATGGTCCATGGGTTGTCGTACTCTATGGTGGGGCCTGTGTGGGAGTGCGGGACCAAGTCAGCATTGTTTAAAGGACCGTATTACTATAATTCAATCCCTGCAGACCTATAACTATGACATCATAGTACATTGTACTTTGGCCACGCCTCCAAATAAGCCAGTATGAACAAAAAAACGTTATTATAGTCTTTGAGAATATTCTGGGGTCCAAAAAGTGATTTTCTTTAACCAAAACTTTTTATACATTCTGACTATAAGGAAGGACACACGTTCTCTGGAGTTTATTCTTGCCACACTCCCCATTGGTCCGTCTGAACATAAAAAAGGTGGTTAGTCCATGTGAATTCCCTGGTGTCGATCATGGTCACTTTTTTGACTGAAGCATTTCACGCAATTTGAACACGAATAAGGCCGCTCCCCCGTCTGACTTCTCTGGTGTATAAGAAGCTTCTCTCTCTGAGGGAAAGATTTCCTGCATTCTACACAATAATGACACTCACCCGTGTGAATTTTCAAGTGTTGGAGAAGGTTTCCTTTGTTCATCCGTGTGAACGCTCTGGTGTAGAAGTCCTTCTTTCTGAATGAAAGATTTCCCGCAGGGGAACATGATTAAGGCTACTCGCCTGTATGAATTGTTTGGTGTTTAAGAAATTTTTCTTTCCGAGTGAAACCTTTCCCGCACACTGAACATGAAAAGGGACGCTCGCCGGTGTGAATTTTGTGGTGTTTAATCAGGTTTCCTTTGTCAGTAAAACGTTTGCCGCACTCTAAACATGGGAAAGGACGTTCTCCTGTGTGAACTCTCTGGTGACTGATTAAGTTGCTTTTCTGATGGACACATTTCCCACACTCTGGACATGAGTAAATCTTATAACGTTTCAGTCGTTGTTCCTCACTTTTTTTCAAAGCTTTCCAAGACACTGAAGATGACAAGGAATGTTCTCCTGTGTGAGATCCTTTATGGTTCAAGGAAGATACCTTAGGATTAGATGGACGTGTTGGTTTATCTGTACTGTGAGATTCAAAAATAATAGTATGTGGATCATCAGAAGTATCCTCGGGATCAGAGAAATCCCATGATCTCTCCATATGATAAGTTCTAAGATGTACTATTTGTGTAATGCGTTTTACTCCTGTAGAACGTTGTGTGGTGGGATTTTCTTCTGCTTTATATTCTGAAGATACGTTATTCAGGACATAGTGTCCACCTGTAGGATATCAATGTTCAAATGTTATTAGAATTCTTCATTCCTTTCATTCAGAAGTCATATACAGTATGTTGGTCTAACACTCTACAGTATCTCAGAGCTCTGGCATGGAACTGGGGGCAATCATAACATAAAATATCAATACAAACCAGATAAAGATCAATACAAACCAGATAAAGATACAGTAACTCTTCCTCATGTGTTATATTGAGGAATGGAGATGGACCTTTCATATGATGTACAGTATCTCCTCCTCATTTGTTGGGAACATGACGTTATATTGGGGAATGGAGATGGACCTTTCATATGGTGTACAGTATCTCCTCCTCATTTGTTGGGAACATGACGTTATATTGGGGAATGGAGATGGACCTTTCATATGGTGTACAGTATCTCCTCCTCATTTATTGGGAACATGACGTTATATTGAGGAATGGAGATGGACCTTTCATATGTGTCAGGAAAGGGTTCACCTGTTGGTGGCGCTGTCGGTTCTATGGATCGTAATACCGGTGTCCACCAGCAGGTGTCTTTTAATAGCCAGCACCTGCAGTAAAGGGTTTCACCTGCTGGTGGCACTGTTGAATCCGTGGGGCGTAGTACCAGTGGCCACCAGCGGGTGATTTCCGGCAGTGTGGAGACAACATTATCTCCTGCGGTCAGGCGTCACCTGAGCCTGATTGCAAAAGATATGTATAAATACCCGGCAACCCACACACAAGTTGCCTTGGTATCTCTCCTTGGGCCCTGACCTTGCTTGCCTGTTACCTGATCCTTAGCTTGCATCCAATCCTGATCCTGAGCCTATCCTGATCCTGTCCCTCCTGTGTTGCTGTTACCTTTACCCTGTAGCCTGATCCATCCTCTCCCTGTCCTGCTTGTTCCCTGTCCCCATCTACTGATCTCCCGTTGATGACCCTGGCCTGGCTAAGTTTAGGATTGTGGTACTTACCTTCCATTTGTATATAGTTATTTGTGGGTCACTGTTTGGTTGGTTGTTCACCGTTTGTATTGGAGGTGTTTATATATTGTTATCACTTATCTTAATAAAACGTTTATATTCACTTACATGTGTTTTTGGTTCTCTCTGTGCAGTCCACACAGTCTGGTCTTACCAATTCCTGACAATATGGTGTACAGTATCTCCTCCTCATTTGTTGGGAACATGACGTTATATTGAGGAATGGAGATGGACCTTTCATATGGTGTACAGTATCTCCCCCTCATTTGTTGGGAACATGACATTATATTGAGGAATGGAGATGGACCTTTCATATGGTGTACAGTATCTCCTCCTCATTTGTTGGGAACATGACATTATATTGAGGAATGGAGATGGACCTTTCATATGGTGTACAGTATCTCCTCCTCATTTGTTGGGAACATGACGTTATATTGAGGAATGGAGATGGACCTTTCATATGGTGTACAGTACCTCCTCCTCATTTGTTGGGAACATGACATTCTATTGAGGAATGGAGATGGACCTTCCACACGGTGTACATTATCTCCATCTTGTAAATAATTAAATACATATTTATAATGAAATAAAAATAAAAATGTGATTTTGTTCTGCAGTTAATGTTAATTACTTACTTGTGTCTATATGTAGAGAAGATCCCTCCTGTTTACTTTTCATAATCATCTCCCACTCCTCCATAGACTGCTGATCTCCACTCACCAACCTCTCTTCTTCTTCCTCTTTAACTTCTACTTTGATGTCTTTCAGTTCTTCATCCTAAACCCCAGAGAGGATAGTACAGATTTGTAAAAAAGAACATGAAATTATATACAAGACTTATCTTGTTTAGAATACATTGTTGGATCTACATGCTCATACCTGATGATGGTGAGGGATGGTGTCATCTTCCCGTGTGGAATCCCGAGAATACAGACGATGGAGACATCTCTCTGGTGGGTTTCCGTTACTGGATAGAATAAACATCTGTTCTTCCTCTTTCATTTCAACTTTGAGCTCTTTCAGTTCTTCAACCTAAATGCCAAAGATGAATGAATAGATTTGTAAAGAACAACAAAAGATTATATAGAACAAAGTCACATCATAGAGTTTAGAATAATTTAAAGGTCTACAAGCCGAGTCCCACCTACCTGGTCATGGTGAGGGATGGTGTGATCTTCCTCAATAGACTGCTGAGCTCCACCCACCAACGTCTCTTCTTTTTCCTCTTTAATCTTAACATCGATGTCTTTCATTTCTTCATCCTAAACCCCAAAGATAATAGAAGACATTTGTAAAAAGAAGCAAGAAGTTACGTAGAAGAATTAACTTTTTTAGGTTTACATCCTTATTCCCACCTACCTGATGATGGTGAGGGATGGTGTAATCTTCCTCAATACACTGCTGAGCTCCACCCACCAACATCTCTTCTTTTTCCTCTTTAATCTTAAAGCGGAAGTAAACCCATCTATTTAACAGTTTCAAAAAGCAGTTACATTCCCGGCATGCCGGTAATGCCAACTGTCACATTGGTTGTGCTCTCAACCAAACTGTCAAACCATCCAATGGCTGGTGTCATAACTGATCACATGTGTAGCATCATGGCAGTTGAAGATTCAACAGAGGCCAAGATGGCAGCTTCCTTGCCTGAAAATGATAGGAGGGTTTACTTCCACTTTAACATCGATGTCTTTCATTTCTTCATCCTAAACCCCAAAGATGATAGCATACATTTGTAAAAAGAAGTGTAGCGGGGTATTGCCCTTTAAACCTCAAGAGACTACAGTACCCAGTACACCTTGAGGCACCCAGAGTGCATTGCCCCGTGCAAAGACTGCTGGGGTGGACTTTATAAGAGGGAGGCGGGCCCCAGTTTCTTTCTCTTTGGACACCGCCCTACCAGCGAGAGGATCCCTGTGCTGACCTGCTGTGTGTACAAGGCCTGAAGCCTGGGCCTTGTGCTTTCCCAAAGAGCCTTCCCCTCCACCGAGGAGCCTGCGGAGCGTCTGATCCTGTTGCTGAGTGCTGTTATCAGGAGGACCGAAGATCCGGGTGTCGTGGACACTGTGAAGTGAGTCACAGTAACGGAAGTAATGGACAAGGACTACCCCGGTTGGGTGAGAGAGCACCTGCTCTGAGCTACATTACAATATCTTTATGCCCATTAACTTTATTCAGGGCCATCACAGTGATTGTAGTTACACTCTGGGGAGACCATCTGCTGAACTGAGTTACTAGTCTCCCTGGCATTACAAAGTTACCGATCATCATTTCTTTGTTGGATTACAATTGTTCCTGAAAGTGCACCACCGTGTTTTGCTAGCGAAGATTTCTTCCACAGAACTATACTCAAATCATAGTCAGGCCTGACTGGGTAGTATAGGACATTGTTGGGTGCCATTTTGCTCACGAGGGAGGATAGCTGCAGCGGGGTCTATTAAACTGTCTATCATATTGCTGAACGTTTAATGTTTTAATAACTATACCCATATTGCAGGGCTCTGCATGTGACATTGCATACCGTTTTATCATTTTAACCTTTACCAACAGTAAAATAATAGAGTTAAGTATATTGCTTGTCAGTGTCATTTACTGGTCTATACCATTACTGTGTGCCTTACTGTGGGATTGTGTCATAGAGAATATTAGAGTGATTGCAATTCTATCATCCCCTTTACTAACTGTGCCATGAGAGGTTAGAGCCGATTGCCAGGGGTTGACAGCGGTGCACCACAGGGCCCAAAACAATCAAGGCAGCCCTCTTAACTGCGGGTATCGCTATAGAAGCAAGAAGTTACGTAGAAGAATTTACTCTTTTAGGTTTACATCCTTAGTCCCACCTACCTGATGATGGTGAGGGACGGTGTGACCTTCCCGTGTGGAATCCCGGGAATACAGACGATGGGGACATCTCTCTGGTGGGTTTCCGTTACTGGATAGAATAAACATCTGTTCTTCCTCTTTCATTTCAACTTTGAGCTCTTTCAGTTCTTCAACCTAAACACCAAAGATGAACGAACAGATTTGTAAAGAAGAACAAAAGATTATATAGAAGAAAGTCACATCATAGAGTTTAGAATCATTTAAAGGTCTACAAGCCGAGTCCCATCTACCTGATCATGGTGAGGGATGGTGTGATCTTCTTCAATAGACTGCTGAGCTCCACCCACCAACGTCTCTTCTTTTTCCTCTTTAATCTTAACATCGATGTCTTTCATTTCTTCATCCTAAACCCCAAAGATGATAGAAGACATTTGTAAAAAGAAGCAAGAAGTTATGTAGAAGAATTTACTCTTTTAGGTTTACATCCTTAGTCCCACCTACCCGATGATGGTGAGGGATGGTGTGATCTTCCTGTGTGGAATCCCGGGAATACAGAGGACGGGGACATCTCTCTGGGGGGTTCCCATTACTGGATCCATCTGTAGGAAACACACACACTGACTGAATACATTGTTTCTATGTGTTTATCAGATGATGGGGGATCTAGGTGGACCCTCCGTACTGCTCTCTCCTTTACAATAAAGTCTCCTCTTACCTGGTGATGTGAGGGGCGGCTGATTCTCCATCATGACGTCCTTGTAGAGATCCTTGTGTCCTTCTAAATACTCCCACTCCTCCATGGAGAAATAGACAGTGACATCCTGACACCTTATAGGAACCTGACACACACAATGATACAGTCACCATCCAGACACATCCCTTGTCTGTTACTGGATAATGTCCCAGAATTCCCGGCACCGCTCACCTCTCCTGTCAGCAGATCAATGATCTTCTTGGTGACTTCTAGAATCTTCTTGGCACTGGTGACCTCTGTTGTCAGACAGTGAGGTGGAGGCGCTGTGATGGGTGATGTCCTGTGAAGACGGCTGCTGGGTGTTCATGGATCTCCAGATGTTTCCTTCACTATTTTGTAATTCTGTGTATAGAAAGAAAGTGATTATCAATGAAGACGTTGTAGAATCCTTCTCTCCTCTCTAGATAAAAAAATGTTTTCATTATAGAGATAAGAATTAAGTCACGTGACCCTCCCAGAATCCTCCTCACCTCCTACTGATCTAAATAGGACACTCTTCTCTGTCGAGAATTATTTGGACTATACCAGGATGTGTAATGTCTATACTAGGGATGACCTCAAGATTCAGTCCAAAAAAAGTTTGTTCCAAACCTTGACTGTTCTGATGAACAACCGAACATTTTCCCTTTCAGTGGGAGAAGAACATAGAATACAATGCCCCATGATGTCCATCCCCCATCGATCACATCACCCAGTGATATAGATCAGTGCTTTTCAACCTTTTTGTAGTCGAGGCACCCTTTAGATGTGCGCACACCAGTCTGAGGGCTCGTTGATACAAGGAGGTGCTTCAGAGCCCCGCTCTATGCTTGTGAAACATGCGAAAAAGGTGCTGGCATGATTTTTAAATTGAGCCCCACCAAAATACATGGCCCCCCCCTGCTAGACACAAACCCCCCTTCTTAAATACCCCCCCGACACAAACCACCCTCCTAGCACAAATCCTCCATTCCTAAATCCCCCCGTTCTAGCACATACCCTCCTTCCTGACACAACCCCCCCAGCACAAAACCCCCTTGCTAGACACAAACCCCCCTTCCTAAATTCCCCCTCCTGACACAAGCCCTCCTTCCTGCCACAACCCCTCCAGCAAAAAAAACCCCTTCTTAAATCCCCCCCCTCCCCCCGACACAAACCCTCCTTCCTGACACAAACCTCCCTCCTAGCACAAATCCTCCCTTCCTAAATCCCCCCCTTCTAGCACATACCCTCCTTACTGACACAACCCCCCCGCACAAAACCCCCCTGCTAGACACAAACCCCCCTTCCTAAATTCCCCCTCCTGACACAAACCCTCCTTCCTGCCACAACCCCCCTCAGCACAAAACCCCCCTGCTAGACACAAACCCCCCTTCCTAAATTCCCCCTCCTGACACAAACCCTCCTTCCTGCCACAAACCCCCCTTCCTAAATCCCCCCTTCTAGCACAAACCCAACCCCCCCCAAATACCCCCGCTTTGCCCTTGCTACAGAAAAATTACAGGCTGACTAAGGATGAGCTCAGGCGCGCTCGCAAGTCCATGTGCCCGCGCCCGCCAGGAAGCTAGTGAGATATTTCCCGATCTGTGCAGCTGGGGATCAGGGGATGTCTCAATGCCTGTGATTAGCGCTGTGGCAGTGGACCTTCCTGGAGAAGCTTTTCGCACACTCGTTACAGGAATGGGGCTTCCTGGTGGGTGCGGGCACGTGGACTTGCAAACACGCCTGAGTTCATCCTTAAGGCTGACCATGAAGGGGTTAATGTATTAGCTTCTGTGTACAGAGAGGAGGGAGAGCACATCCCGTTCCTCCTCCCTCTATGCTGTTATCTGTACTTTTTCCAGCAAATCTGAAAGTTTTGAGGCCGCCGGACCTGCCCTTAGCAACCAATGACTCAGGACGCAGGCGGGTGTCTTTGACAGCTTTCACTTTTGCCGAAAAAGTACAGATAACAACACAAAGGGGAAGAAAACCCGGTGGAGGAACGGGATGTGCTCTCCCTCCTTAGGGTGACCACATTTCCAAACTACCATTCAGGGACACCCTGCCTTCCCAAAAATCAGCTTGTGCTTTAACGAATCACAGCACAGTGATTGGACACAAGATGCGGGATTTATGATTTCTCCAATCACAAGCAGGGGGTGGGGATTGTGCGCCTCCAGGCATTCCCGGCCAGGACAGGACAAGTACTGTCAGTGAGTAAAGCGGTGATGTGGCCAGATTGGCCCGGGGGGTGTCTGTGTCAGTTTCATTCCGGGACACTGTATTGTCCTGCAATGAAGGTGCCCGGAACAGACCTGCAAAATGCGGGACTGTCCCGGGCAATCCGGGACATGTGGTCACCCTATCCCTCCTCTCTGTACTTCGCTTCCCTCCCACACTCCAATGATATGCTGGTAGATTATTGGCTCCGATCTAAATTATCCCCAGTATGTGTGTGTATGAATTTGAGTTAGGGGACCTTAGATTGTAAGCTCATTGAGGGCAGGGACTGATGTAAATTAGGCAGTATATATATATATGTAAAGCACTGCTTAAATTGACAATGCTATACATGTACCTATGTAGCGGGGTCCTAAATTTAGGGGTAGTGTTTGAGTGGTAGTTATGTTGGGGTTCGTTCTTGCCGGGGGTCCTACTCCTGGGGAGTGTATGTGTTCTTTGTCTGCCCTGGGCACCTTTAGCCCTGGGGCTGCAACTAAAGGCCTTGCTTGGGCCTAGCACCTTTGGCTGGGGCCCGCCAAGGATCGAGGAATCTCAGGGTGCCGCCTTGCGAGGGGATCTGTATCTTAGATGAGGAGGCCGGGGGAGGACCGTTCCGAAGCACTGGGGAGAAGTCACAGTGAAGGAAGGGACCCGGTAACTCTCTGGAGGGATGTCTTCTCCTTAACAGAATCCAAGCTTTGAAAACCAAGTTCACCAGGTCTGTGGCAGAGACCGAGATCACAAGTTTGTGTAGTGACTGTGCGTTGAGTTAGAGTACCATTCTGGCTGCTAGTCCCTATCTAGGGAGACTATCCAAATCGGCTGAGTCTGCTTGAGAAGCCGAGCAGTGAAGTGTATTACGTTTGTGCCTGAACCTCTCCCACACCTTATACTGTCCTGTTCTCCCTCCAACCTTTTCTATCAGAGACTGTGCTTTAGGCCAGGTTCACACTGCTGCGAATTTTATTGCGAATTTAAGTCATTAAAATAACATTGTTTTGCATTAGTGCCATTCACATCAGTGCGGTGCGAATCTAAGCTGCGGAAAAAAGGGTCCTGTGCGAGTTTGATCCGTGTGCGATGAGAATTCAGCTCTATAGACTGGTATTCCCTGAAATCGCTGCCGCAAATTCGCGGCAAAAAAGCAGCCGCGAAATCGCGGTAAAATCACAATTTTGAATTCGCAGCAGTGTGAACCTAGCCTTAAGAGAAATAAACTCTACGTTGGAGTTGCAGCTGGTGTGGACCTTGCAGTTATTGGGGGAAATAGAGACTTGTCTTTATTGAGCATAGAGATAAGAACCATTCTCCGGAGAACTTCGCTGTGGAGACCCATTTCACACAGGAGGGTACGGGCATGTGGCACGGTGTGCCCTCTCTTCCTGCGAGGAGCCAAAGGCAGGTAAAGGGGGGTCTGTGTGTTACACCCGTAATAAATAAATAATAAAATAAATTTACCTCAAGATCCAGTAATGTCTGTACGCTATTTCCTGACAAGTCACCTCTCCTCTGGAACTTCCTGCCTTTACCCTACATCACTTCCTGTCCATACATGACATCACTTCCTTCTTTGCGGTCCACGCTCAGGAGTGAGATCGCCATCTTGTGGAGAATTTAAATACTACAGCCTAAGTTCTTCATTCATACATTAAAATCGGCACATTTACCTTTTCTGTACATTTACAGTGATACCTCGGTTCACGAACTTAATTCGTTCCGCGAACCGAATTGGTCGCAAACCGAGGCAAATTTTCCCATAGGGTTCAATGTAAATCAGGTTAATCCGTTCTGAACTTTTTTTTTTTTGCTTTTGAACCACAAAAAAATTAAACAAAGTACAGTACATTATGAAGAGAGAGAACACTAAGCTTGCTTGGGACGACTTCTGGCATGGAGAAACATTCTTGTCACCTTCTCCTATGGGTTGGAGACCAAGCTGAAGCCATTTTTTACTAAGAGGAGCTCACTATATGCTGAGGTAGTGTGCGGAGAGGCACCATCTTGTTGTAGTCCTCAATGTGTCTTACAAGCCAGTAATCAACTTGACCAGCACCTGCAAACAGATTGGGGTATTCAAGCAGTAGCAATTTTATCTGGTTTTTGTTCTACTACAACTGGATGTCATTGGAGCAGTGGCGGAGCGTCCATAGTGGGCGCCATCTCTCCCCTGCACCACCACTCAAGTGAACAATACATACATTCATGCATTGCATGAATGTATGTATTGTCTCCGGCGCCGCTGCCGCCCACTATTCAGATGGCCGGCCCGCTGGCGAGCGCCGGCCATCTGAATAACAGTGGCTGGTTGGTTTTTGGAAGTGCCTATCAGAGCCAGCGGCTTCCTGATTACAGCCTGTTGGCTGTAATCGGCTTCCAAATAGTTAACCAGGGGACGCACTCGATGTGCGTTCCTTGGTTAACACTGACGCGTGTCTCAGCCAACCTGATTGGCTGAAGCGACATCGAGGGCGGGAGAAGACGTTGAGGAAACGTGGAGGGAGAATTGCTGACCCGAGAAAGGTAAGTGCCGGGCGGGGGGGGGGGGGGCAAACTGGCGGCACTTGAGGGGGCAAACTGGTGGTATTTGAGGGGGCAAACTGGAGGCATTTTACGGGGGAAAACTGGCGGTATTTGAGGGGGCAAACTGGCGGCAATTGATGGGCACAGTGGCAAAAATTGATGGCACGGTGGCGACAATTGATGGGCACAGTGGCTGCGTTTGATGGCATGGCACAGTGGTGGCAATTGATGGGCACAGTGGCGACAATTGATGGCATGGCACAGTAGCGACAATTGATGGCATGGCACAGTGGCCACAATTGATGGCACAGAGGCTGCGTTTGATGGCACAGTGGCGACAATTGATGGCACAGTGGCGACAGTTGATGGCACAGTGGCGACAATTGATGGCACAGTGGCTGCGTTTGATGGCACAGTGGCGACAATTGATGGGCACAGTAGCTGCGTTTGATGGGCACAGTGAGGCTGCAATTGATGGGTTTTTTTTTCCGTTTGCGCCCTCCAAAAAATTTGGAGCACCAGCCGCCACTGCATTGGAGTCTTCTATTTCTGTTTTTTTTTGCTCCTCTTTTCCTTCTGTAGAGCTAGGGTTGCCACCTTTTCTTCAAGTCAAACCCGAACACTTTAGCAGCGCACAGCAATTTTTTTATAGTAAAAACTATACATATATTTTGCAATTAAATAACATTTCTAATCGTAAGAAGTTGATCACAAGAGTCCCCCTTTACATCAGAGTCCATAGAGTTCCCCTTTTGCATCTGAATCCGCAGAGTTCTCTTACACTGTAAGGGGGGACTCTGCAGACTCTGATGTAAGGGAGAACTGTGGGGCCTCTAACATAAGTGATGCTCTGGGAACCCTGATTTAAGGGGAAACATTGAGTACTCTGATGCACGGTGAGGACTCTGATGTAAGGGGGAACACTGTGGCCTCTGGTGTAAAGGGGAACTCTGATATAAGTGGTGCTCTGAGAACCCTGATTTACCTTAGTGCACTCACTCAAAGGCAGGAGAGAGAAGGGGGAGACTTCAGTCACAGACAGGGATGGATGGTGAGCTCACTCACCCCTTGGCAGTCAGCACCTCTCATCCAGATGTATCTGAGGCTGCTGGACTTCAAATTTCCGGCCCCCCACTTCCCTTTTCTGAGGCACAGCGCTGGGGATTGGAGTGTGAGTGGGCAGACACATAGGGGTAGGGGTGGGAGGAGGAGGAGCAGATCGAGCCCTCTCTCCTCTCCCATCTGTATGTGGGGGGAACTGTTAGTGCTGGCTTTGGGCAGTGTGAAAGAAAGTATTACACTCTCAGCTTAGACAACTGCAGCCAGAAACCCTGCTGGGAGGCCAGAGTCCAGTCTGAATAATGTGTCCGAGTTTCAGGCAGTTTGAAACCTGGACACATAATTCCAAACCCGAACTGTCCGTGTGAATCCCGGACAGATGGCAACTCTATGTAGAGAAGACCCCAAGCCGGTCTCGCTGTTTGTCTTAGGTTCTTTTCCCTAAAGGTGCAAGGCAGCCAGGCACAGAACAGTTTCTCAGTCTCCTCATTCAATAACCAGGCAGAAGTTTTTTTGAGGGGATTTATTGGTTGAAGAACTGGGATGGGGAATGGGGTGAACCTTGGGATATTCCAGAACTAGTGCAACTTTAACTGAGGACACTCTCTAGTAGAACTAACGTCTTCAAGGTAGGCCTCAATAAAAAGAGGCTGTGGGCATACAGCTCCAGAGGAATCCCACACTGGAAACAGCCCTGAGCCAGGAAAATCTGGAAAAGTCTCCAGCAAGAGAGGACAAAACAGCAATAGTCTTTCCAGGATCAATCTCAGGTCTTTACTCACTATGTTGAATAACGAAAGACAAACAAATACTCCTGCGCACAAGTGGAATACCGGACAGTTTGAAAGTGAACAAATGGATGACACTTGGCTTTGCTGCCTTCACAGATAGGGGTATCCTAGTGGTAAATAACAAGAAAAGAAAAAGAAAGGCGCACCAGCCTCGTGCATTACCGTTGGATAAATTTATTATAGCGAATAAAAGAATCCTACTTACAAACAAACGAAAAAGCCATGCGTTTACAAGGAACCACAGAGGCGCAGCAATGCGTCCAAAACGAATCCACTCAAATCGGTCACGGAGGGATTGACAAAGATCACTGCTGGCTGACGCGTTTCGAAGACGAGTCTTCTTCCTCAGAGCTCAGCCCCTTTACTCACTATGTCCCTGTGTACATGGATGCCTCCTTCCACTATCTGCCAGATTCTGTACCGCAGTCCCTAAACTGAGACCACGTTGAACCAGGGGCGAATCCAGGGGGGGTGGGGCAATGGGGAAATTGTCCCCCCCCCCAAAAAAGGAGTAAACAGGCTGACTCATCAGTCCCCATCAGTGCAGCCTCCTCAAGGCAGGCTTATCAGTGTCCATCAGTGCAGCCTCATCAGTGCCCATCAGTGCAGCCTCATCAGTGCCCATCAGTGAAGAAGAATCATTACTTATTTGCAAAATTTTATAAAAGAAACTAAGAAAAACATTTTTGTTTCAACATTTTCCGTCTTTTTTCATTTGTTCAGCAAAAAATAAAAAAAAACAGTGGTAAAACAGTGGTGAATAAATACCGGCAAAAGTAATCTCTATCTCTAAAAAAAAAAAATGATACAAATTTAGTTTGGGTACGGTGTTGCATGACTACGCAATTGTCAATGCCTGACAGCGCTGAAAGCTGAAAATTGGCCTGGGCAGGAAGGGGGTGAAAGTGCCCGGTATTGAAGTGGTTAAAGGGTAACTCCACTTTCGTGGGGGGGAAATAGCAAATTAAAAATAATATGGCGTATACAATTGTGACACAAGTCATATTGTAATTGAATGTTATTAAAAATCACCTTTCCTTTTCAATCTGCAGCCGCTGTAATTTTCTGAAAATGCAATATGGCTACCTGGAGGTGGTCTGTACGCAGAATGTATACTGACCACTCCCCAGAAACATTTCCTGCTTGTGTGATTGGCTCACCAATTTTCCCAGAAGTCTGCCTAAGATACAAGTCGGATTTCAAGTGTAGCGCTACCCCCAGCTAAGAGGGTCGCTGGTTTAAATTTGTTTCGGGCCCTGTAATACTCACTGTCAACCACCGGCAATTGGCTCTACCCTCCCTTGGCACAGTTAGTAGGGGATGATGGGATTGTGTAACCTATGATTCTTGGCAGCGCAAATCCCACAATAAAGGGCACACATCAGTATGGTATATAACCGTTTCTCCTGCACAGTAAATGACACCAACAACTGATATACTTCACCCTGGTACTTTACTGAAAATAATGGCTAAGCAGGCAAACAGTATACATAAACATATGCAGAGCCCTGCAATGAAAGAGTGTTTTAGCACACAGACAAATATACAATTCTATAACAAGAAACTAACGGACCCCGCTGCAGCTTTTCTCCCTCGTGGGCAAGATGGCGCCCAGCAATGTCACTACTACAAAGTCAGGCCTGACTGTACTATGTGAAAGTTCTGCAGAGAAAGATCTTCGCTAGCAAACGATGGTGCACTTCTGGAACAATTTGTAATCCACAAGAATAAAGGAATGTGATAACTTGGTGACCCAGAACAAATCTACTAGCGTTATTCAATGCACTGTCCCTCCGGCGTGCAACTGCAAACACTAGCGTTAGTTCCGAACAACAGTTACTGGGTCTAGAGATCCTGTATTATTCTCATGAGCAAGTGCTCTCTCACCCAACCGGAACAGTCCGTATCTTCCGTTGCTGTGTCTTGGTACACAGATTCCACGACACCCGGGACTTCGGTCCTCCTGGTAGTAGCAGAACAGCAGCAGGATGCGACGTCCCTCAGGCACCTCAGTGGGTACGGAAGACTCTTTGGAATAATACAGGCCTAGGCTGCAGGCCCTGTATTCTCAGTAGACTCAGCACAGAGTTCCACTTGCTCGGCGGGCGGTGTCCAAAGAGAGAGTTCTCCGGCCCGCCCCCTGGTTAAATACCCCGCCCCAGCAGTCCTTGCGTGAGGAAATGCATCCTGGGTATGGTAGTCTCTGGGCCTTAAAGCAAACAAACGCTGCACACTCCCCCCACTTAAAATCTTTGGTCCCCAAAGATAATATGAACATTAATTGCAAACAATACAATTTACAGTAGCAAAAGAACTGGGCAGGGGAACCTTCCACCAAACTTGGTGAGGAAGATCGTCCTGTCCACAGGTCATACTAGTGGAAGTGACCTGCCTAACTGTGCCAGAGAGTGAGCTGGGGTTGCCCTCCACTAAATGCACAGTGGAGGGGCCAGTTTTCTCTATTGTCCTTCTTGCAGTTACAACTGTATCCTCAGAACATTCTCCCATCTGAGTATAGGTTAGTTTCCGAGGAGGACGAATAGCTCTCTTCACTCTTTGTTCCCTGGGAATTGAGGCATCAGGTACACTGGGCTCTTCCCTTCTTCCTTCCACTTGGTCAGGTGTAATGGCCCCTGCCGCTTCAGGGGCATCCAATTCTGGTGCAGAGAGATACAAATAATCTATTGGATCTTCGGCTGGGATTGACTCTAGGGCATCTTCCCACTCCTCAGTCAGAGTGCATGATGGAATGAACTCAGCAGCTGTCGCCTTCAATGGTAACTTCACAGGGTGCAGGATCCATGACCATGGGTTCAGTGGTCGGAGTGGGCCACAGCCAGCTCCGTTCCATTTCCTAATCTTCACTCTGGTTTGAGGCATTCATCTCTCCTGACTGAGTGGTCTGAGATCTGGTGTTGGGTCTGGGAGTATTGGAGGTTGAAGGTGATTCAGGAGAATCCGGAGTAGAAGGTATCCAAACTGCTTCGGAAAGAGGCAATAATTGGTTCCTGTGCCAGGTTTTCAGAGGTCCCACTTGGCCTTCAGGTTTCAGCTGGTACACTGGCAGGCCAGGCAATTTTTTACAGATCACGTTTGGCTGTGATTTCCATCTATCCGCAAGCTTATGCTTCCCTGGAACACCAAGATTCCACAACAACACTCTGTCTCCTGGTTGCAAGTCATTGATCCGAACTCTGAGGTCAAAATTCTGTTTATTCCGGGCCCCTCTCTGGTCAGAGGTGGCTTGTGCCTTCTCATAAGCCAGTCATAAGCTTCTCCGTAGCCAGTCCACATATCCCTTGTGGGAAGCAGCCAATGTGTGGTCTATCGAGGTACCAAAGGCCAGATCTACAGGTAGTCTTGCTTCTCTGCCAAACATTAATCTGTACGGGGAGTAACCAGTGACATCACTAGTTGTGCTGTTATAGGCATGCACGATGGCAGCTATATGCTTGTTCCAATGCTGCTTTTCCTCACTGCTCAGGGTTCCCAGCATATTCAACAAAGTTCTGTTAAACCTTTCCGGTTGGGCATCTCCTTGTGGGTGATATGGGGTTGTGTGGGTCTTCTTTATCCCTAGGGAATCCAGTAATTTCCGGATTAGCTGACTTTCAAAGTCCCTCCCTTGATCTGAGTGAAGGCGTTGAGGTAATCCGTAGTGTACAAAGTACTTCTCTACAAGTATCTTGGCCACAGTGGAAGCCTTCTGGTCTTTAGTTGGAAAGGCCTGGGCTTAACGGGTGAAATGGTTGGTTATCACCAGAACATTTCCATGTCCCCCCAAGTCAGGTTCCAGACAAAGAAAATCAATGCATACCAAGTCCAAAGGTCCTTGGCTTTGCAGGTGGCCCATTGGGGCAGCTTGATAAGGCAATGTTTTCCTTTGTATGCAGCGAGCA
Organism: Rana muscosa; assembly: GCA_029206835.1. Lineage (NCBI taxonomy): Eukaryota > Metazoa > Chordata > Amphibia > Anura > Ranidae > Rana > Rana muscosa. The sequence goes on along the minus strand of CM055123.1, from coordinate 399,238,754 downwards.
CATGAGTGACAGTATTCTTCCACTTCAGCCCGCATGCAGGGCCAATAGAATCTGCTCCTTATGAGCTGAAAGGTTCTCTCGGATCCAAGGTGGCCATGGTTGTCATGTAGGGCAATCATAACAGTCTTTCTGTGTTTCTCTGGCAGGAATAGTTACCACTTGTCTTCCAGGTCATCTGAGGGGCCCCTTCGGTAGATCACCCCTTGATGCACCTGCAACCTGTCCCATTCCTTGCGCAGTAAGCGGGCCTCCTTGGAGGGATCATGTAAGAGTCTGTCCAGATCCTGATCTTCCAGAGCTTCCAAAGCCAATTTCCCCAATGGGTCTTCCAGCTGGTCCTGTCTTATATTCTTCTTGGATAATTTGGGCAAGTCCTCTTCACCAATCTGAGTGACATCACAATAGTATTTAGGCACTCCAACAGCAGCTGAGACTACAATTTCTTCTGCCCTGCATCCTCCGCTAGTCTGGAGCTCTGCCCCCTGACACAAAGCCCATACCCCCTCTGGGGTCACCTGGGTCCAGTCCTCTGCCATGCAAGTGGGAGCATGAGATCTTCGGGACAAGGCATCAGCATCTCGGTTTCCAGTCCCAGGCCTGTACTTCAGGCTGAAATTGAACCCTGAGAGGGCTGCCAACCAACGGTGTCCGGTGGCATCTAGTTTTGCAGTGGTTAAAAGGTAAGTGAGTGGGTTATTGTCTGTCTTAGACGACACCGGAGAAAAGAACAAGAGACCCCTGAAGTCGGAAGAAGACGACGATGAAGACCGGGACCCCGCTAGCAAAAGAGCTGGAAGAAGATAGCGGCGCGCCCGGCAGAAAGACCCCCGAAGTCCAAAGAAGACCCCCGGAGCTGCCTAATAAATTACTTTAAAAACTTGTGTTGTGTTTTTTATTTACTTTTTTTTGCCACCAGATGAATGGGTAGGGGTACGATGTACCCTATACTCATTCACATAGGGTGGGGGGCCGGTATCTGGGGTCCCCCCTTATTAAAGGGGGCTTCTGGATTCCGATAAGCCCCCCGCCCGCAGACCCCGACAACCAACGGCCAGGGTTGTCGGGAAGAGGCCCTTGTCCCCATCAACATGGGCATTCTCCCCATGTTGAGGGCATGTGGCCTGGTACGGTTCAGGAGGGAGGGGGGGTCGCTCTCTTGTCCCCCCTCTTTTCCTGCGGCCTGCCAGGTTGCGTGCTCGGATAAAGGGTCTGGTGTGGATTTTTAGGGGGACCCCCACGCTATTTCTTTTCTTACTGGCAACTTAAACCCCCTCCCTGCCCAGACCAATTTTCAAATTTCAGCGCTGATGCACTTTGAATGACAATTACGTGCTCATACAACACTGTAACCCAATGAAAATGTATTTTTTTTTTGCACATGTAGCGGGGGTCTCCTTTAAGGCCTCAGGACAACGATATCCAGAACCTCGTTCAGCACCCAAGGTGCATTGCCAACCGCAGAGACTCATGGGGTGGGCTATAAAGGTGAAGCGGAGGCGGAGCTCGGCCTCTTTCGGACACCGCCCTTCTAGCAAGAGGATCCCCTGTGCGGACTTGCTGCTGGTGCAAGGCCTGAAGCCTGGGCCTTGCGCACTTCCAAAGAGCCTTCCACTCCACTGCGGAGCCTGTGTGGCACCTGATCTCCATTTGTTTCTCACTGACATCAGGAGGACCGAAGACCCGGCTATCGCAGACCCTGTGTGCGGATACACAGCGGTGGAAGTTACGGACGGGGACTAAGTCCGGTGTGGTGAGAGAGCACTTGCTCACAGTTATAGTCAAGTACTTTGTTTAGGCCTACTGACTGCCTTGGCCCTTAGTGCTATATCAACTATCCTAGCAGGAGACTATTTCCAGAACTGAGTTTGATAGTCTCCTGGGAGTTGTTACTCTGCTGAGACACAGTCCCGTTGGATTGCAAATTGTTGTTCCTGATGTGCACCACCGATTTCCTTGCATGCGAAGATTCTTCACCCTAAGACTATACCTTACTTCAAGTCAGGCCTGACTGGGTAGCGTAGAACATTATTGGGCGCCATATTGCTCACGGGGAGGATAGCTGCAGCGCGGTGTGCTAGTTATTTCTATACAGTATTGGTGAGTGTCACTAATATTGCAGGGCTCTGCATGTGTTATGATGTACTGTACTTCTACCTAACTTTTATACCAGTAAAGTTTCTATAGTTAAGTACTCCGGTATCAGTGTCAGTTACTGTACTTTATTACTGTTTGCTTTACTGTGGGACTGTGTCATAGATGATCGCAGAGACATTACCAGTCTATCATTCCCTAGACTATCTGTGCCAGGAGAGGGTCTAGTAGATTGCCGGGGGTTGGCAGTGCTGTGTACAGGGCCCGAAACAATATCAGCGGCTCTCTTAAGTTGGGGGTATCGCTACACGTGGGGGCTCAGAGTCCGGGATCCTGTACGCGGCAATCAAACATGCCAAAGGTACCGGCGTGGACCCGCTAGAAGTGAAAGCGTGGTGTGAGGCAGTCAAGGCCAGCCCAAACATGTCAGTGGTCCTCAGTCTCCCAGGAGAAGAATGGCCGACGGATGCGGTGGAGCGACTCTTAGTGTCGTTATCCCCGAATCGAGAGTCATGGGTGATGAACATGAGATCAGATCTAGAAACCTCGTTCAAGTATGCACTGATAGAATGGAGGGATGGAATACCCGGGAATTTTAGAGGTCGAAGTGTGCAGACGGCAGATAACAAGACCTATGGTTTGGCGCACGCATTGACCGCGAAGAAGGAGTCACCCCCGCCATCCTCGCCGGGGTCACCGCCAGGGACATCCCCTACATCAGAGAAGCACAAGGGGACGATACCTTCGGTGACACCCCTGACTACTATAGGGCCGGAACTTTTAAATGCCCTAAGGGCAGGCGCGGGCTGGGGCGGGTGGCAAGGTGGAGATTTCCCCCCGGGCCGCTTCCATTATCTTTTAAAACGGCCGCGGTCCGCAGCGCTAGTTGTCTGTTTTTTTTTTTTTCCAAAAGTCGGCCGCGGCGGCCGCCGATTGGCTGGCTGGCTGCTGCCTTCTGTTCTGCACACGCACTGCATTGTGGGAGTTGTAGTTCGGCCGCGCTATATAGGTAATGAACCTATCAGCCCAGCAAACTACAACTTCCACGAGTCTCAGAGGCAGCCAGGCAGGTCATGTGGAACGTCAGGGGAGGGTCAGGGGGTACGAGCGGCGTCAAGAGCGTCACACTCGTGGGTTAGCTTGGGACTGGCTGCAGAGGAGAGACGTGATCTTATCACGGTGCAAGGCTAAAGTAAGTGTGAATGATGACCCCCCGCCAGCCCCCCCCCCTCGGCCAGCCACACTCAGCCAGCCCCCCCCCCCGCCCTCGGCCAGCCACACTCAGCCAGCCCCCCCCCCCTCGGCCAGCATACTCAGCCCAGCACCCCCCTCCCCAGCCAGCATACTCAGCCCAGCACCCCCCTCCCCAGCCAGCATACTCAGCCCAGCACTCCCCCCCTCAGCCAGCCACAGCCAGCATACTCAGCCCAGCACCCCCCTCCCCAGCCAGCATACTCAGCCAGCACCCCAACCCCCCCCCCCCAGCCAGCATACTCAGCCCAGCACCCCCCTCCCCAGCCAGCATACTCAGCCCAGCACCCCCCCTCGGCCAGCCACAGCCAGCATACTCAGCCCAGCACCCCCCTCCCCAGCCAGCATACTCAGCCAGCACCCCAACCCCCCCCCCCCCAGCCAGCATGCTCAGCCCAGCACCCCCCTCCCCAGCCAGCATACTCAGCCTAGCATTTTTTTTTTTTTATGAAGTCGGCCAGATGCACGGCCGCATGCTGTGGCATTCTGGGACTTGTAGGTGGCAGGCTACACAAACGCCCTGTGATTGGCCGAACAGGGTCATGTGCGGCCGCACGCTGTGGAATTTTGGGACTTGTAGTCATGATCCGAGACTCGCATCATAAGTCATGATGCGACCCTCGCATCATGACTACAAGTCCCAGAATTCCACAGCGTGCGGCCGCACATGACCCTGTTCGGCCAATCACAGGGCATTTGTGTTGTGCGCGCCCTGCAAATGGATCGGCGGAGCTGGTCACGTGTGGATGCGGCCAAGCGGGGCTGGTCGTTACCACTTGCTGGAGTCCTGCCTCTCTGCGTGTTTCTGAGGTCTCTAAGTCTCATCTACCCCCTCTCTGTCAGCGCCCCTCCCCTAGCCTCCTCTCTATCAACCCACCTCCCCTCTGTCAACCCACCCCTCCTCTGTCAACCCACCACTCCTCTATCAGCCCACCCCCCATCTCAGCCCACCCCGTCAGCCCTGCTCTCTCAGCCCACCCCCACTCTCAGCCCACCCCCTCTGTCAGCCCACCCCTCCTCTATCAGGTCCTCTCTGTCAGCCCACCCCCCTGTCAGCTCACTCCCTCCTCTGTCAGCCCACCTCCGTCAGCCCTGCTCTCCCAGCCCACCCCCCCTCTCAGCCCACCCCTCCTCTATCAGCTCCCCTCTGTCAGTCCACCCCCCCCTCTGTCAGCTCACTCCCCCCTCTGTCAGCCCACCCCCTCTCTGTCAGCCACAGCAGGGAGCCAGGCCAGCCACCTGCAGCAGGGTGCACTGTGCCAGCCAGCCAGCCACCCACCCACTGACCCACAGCAGGGAGCCAGGCCAGCCACCCACCCACAGTAGGGTAAACCATACAAGCCACCCACTGACCCACAGCAGGGAGCCAGGCCAGTCACCCACAGCAGGGTGCACAGTGCAAGCCACCCACTGACCCACAGCAGGGAGCCAGGCCAGCCACCCACAGCAGGGTGCACCGTGCAAGCCAGCCACTGACCCACAGAAGGGAGCCAGGCCAGTTACCCACAGCATGCTGCACCGTGCCAGCTAGCCACCGACCCACCCACTGACCCACGGCAGAGAGCCAGGCCAGCCACCAACAGCAGGGTGCCAGGCAGCCACCCACAGAAGCCAGCCACCCAGGGTGACCCACCCAGAGCAGGGCCAGGGTGCCAGCCACCCATGGTGACTCATCCACAGCAGGGCCAGGGTGCCAGCCAGCCACCCACGGTGACCCACCCACACCAGGAAACCAGCCAACCACCCACAGGAGCCAGCCAGCCATGGTGACCCACCCACAGCAGGGAGCCAGCCAGCCACCCACAGAAGCAAATCAGCCACGGTGACTATCCACACCAGGATGCCAGCCAGCCACCCACGGTTACCCACCCACACCAGGGATCCAGCCAGCCACAGCAGGGTGCCGGCCAGCCACCAACAGGTGCCAGCTAGCCACCCACAGGAACCAGCCTCAGAGGATGCGGGAGCCAGCCACAGCTACAGCACCCATAGTTAAGGTAAGAGTAATGCTAAAATTTTATTTCTACTTTGTGAGAGGTTGGGGCAGGGGTTAGAGTCATGGCACAAAGAGGGGGTCCCATTAGACTCTGTTGTAGCCTGACAGGGGGCCCTTGCTTTATTTGGTCTGGGGGCCCTGGGTGTTGTCAGTCTACCCCTGGGCAGCAAGGCGCGCCAGGGAGTTGGGACCCACATGACTGGCTTGGGCTGCAAGTTTACTTGACCCCAGGACAGGAGCATCACTTCACACCCCCAGGATCGGAGGAGGCCATGCAAGGACCTGCTGAGCTGGTACTGGCAAGGGCAGCTGCCATCACTGAGGTGAGAGACCCTGACACCCGCAGCTGAACCCCACATCCCATCTACCCCCCCCCCCATACACCCTATTTACCCTGCCCCAGGCAAGTGCCCACCCAGTAACCTAAAAATCGCCCTCAACAATGTGGGTCCTGCTGGGAGCTGGCCATGGCCAGCAGGACCCACAGGTCCGTAGCCAGCAGGACCCCCAGGTGCACAGGCAGCTCCCAGCAGGACCCACATGTGTGGGTCCTGCTGGGAGCTGGCCACTGACCTGTGGTTCCTGCTGGCCACTGACCTGTGGGTCCTGCTGGCCACTGACCTGTGGGTCCTGCTGGCCACTAGCCTAGGGTGACCAGACATCCCCGCACTGAGGACACTGTCCCTGGACCAAGTCTGGCCAATTGGGAGCGGGTGCACCGCGAGATGGGGCAGTGGGAGGGCGCGCAGGGTCTGTGCCCATTGGGCTGCCTCGGAGGGGGAGCGCCACCAGATTTCACAGAGCGGGGATCTCCCACTTACCTGGCGGCCACTGTCATGCAAAGTCGCGCCTCCTGGACTGGCTCTTATGATAGACAGCACACTGATGACTTCCATCATGGGAGTGGCCACGCTGGGCAAGTGGGAGATCTCCGCTCTGTGTAATCCGGCTGCTCTCCTCTCTAATCCCCATGCACTGAACAGACTGCACTGATGGGCACTGGTGAGGCTGCGCTGATGGGCACTGGTGAGGCTGCGCTGATGGGCACTGGTGATGGTGAGCTTATTCGGTGGTTCAAAGGGCCACTTGACTGGACTTGCCCCCCAGGCCTAAGGCTGCCAGCCCTCCCCTGCCTAAGGGATCTGCTCACTAAGTGTCAGAAAACCAACACAATGCACATAGAGGCTAGTTACCGAAAGCTAAGGATCTTTTCAGGGAAGCTGCCTGTCCCTGTCGGGGAGGAAGACTGGACACCTTGATCGAGCAGGCATTACTAGCAGTAGAGGCATGGGAGGTGCCTGAAGTGCAGAAGAAGCAGCACGTGATTGAGAGTTTGAAAGGCGCGGCTGCTGAAGCTGTAAAGAGTCTTCGGTTTAGCAATGCTGCCTGCACAGCCTACGACTACTTGGCCATGCTGCAGGAAGAGTTTGGTCAGTTGGAGAAGGTGACAGAACTGGTGTATCAGTTTGAACACACCTTTAAGCAACCAGGAGAAAAGCTGTCGGAGTATGTGAGAAGATTGAATAGGATGCTTTGCCAAATCGTGCTGAAAAAGGGAATGGTGCCCCAAGCCATAGATGCGGCGCGGATGAAGCAGATCCTAAAGGGAGCACTACGTTCAGATCCGGTCTGGCTCCACCTGAAAACCTCTGGAGGAGGCATGTCATTGAATTACCCTGATCTGGTGAAGATCATAAGAGACGAAGAGGCTCTACTAAAAGATCAGCAAGCCATCAAGACATACACCTCTTCTACACCTGTAATGGTCAGATCAGCCATGATCCCTGAAAGAGACTTAGAAGTAGATACCCTGAAGTCACAGATGTCCCAGGTACTGGAGATGCTGACCTCTTTGATGACATAGGATCCAAGGGTCCCAGAGAAAGAGGGACAGAAGGAGTTGTTCCCAGATACCTCAGCACCCGCTCCCTTACAGGATTGGGGGGATGCGATTTGCTACAACTGTGGAGGAGTTGGTCATATTGGAAAAGTATGTCCCAGTCCAAAGAAAAAGAAAGTTAATAATCGCAAGCCGGCGGAAAACTCCAGAGGGCCCCGGTGAAGGAGTCAACCGGGTGCCCGCCATCTCCAGTAAGCTCCATTGGATCAAAGTTTAATGAAAAGTCCAGCAAGAAAGGGGGCAAACCCCCTCCAAAAAGGAATAATGTCCCCTCAGCGGGAGTATACACCTAAAAAAAGGGAGATATCAATGCATACCAAGCCCAAGAGGAATTGAAGTCAAGAGAAAAATGGAATGAAAAAAAAATGCAAAGGGAAAACGCAGGGATCAAAGGAAAGAGGCCCCCCAGAAACCATTCCCAGAAAAGCTGGTAGGACCCTCTCCACTAGTACCCATTCAAGTGGAGGGAGTCTACACAAGAGCCATCCTAGATACTGGGGCACAAGTGACCCTATTATATAGGGACTTTTATGATAAACATCTGAGCCATCTGCCCATCCAAAAACTAGAAGACTTGGAGATATGGGGGATCGGAACACAGAGTTTCCCCTACGATGGCTACTTACCAGTAAAGTTGACCTTCGACGCTTCAGTGGCCAGGAAGGCTGAAGTAATTGATACTCTGGCAGTGCTCTGCCCTCGGCCACCCGGAGCCAACAAGAGTTCCCTTATAATCGGGACCAATACGGACCTGGTCAGGAGGCTCCCTTAACACAAGGGAAGAACCCTACAGCCAACAGAATCCATCCGATGCTGAAGCTTGCCTACCAGCGACTAGTCTTGGAGCAGAAGGCCCCAGAAGAGGGGGTAGGGAAATTCTGGAGGTTAGAGCAGAACGGGATAGTGCTACAGCCCAGTGAAGTAACCTGTCTCAGAGCCACTGTGAAGCTTACTTGGTAGCAACCCGGGCCCTTTGTCGTGTTGGAACCAGATCCTCAGGAGAAACATTCGGGTCTAGAAGTAATCCCTGAAGTGGTCCCACTAAGAGCTTTGAAGAAGGCACACTGTAAGGTGCCGGTGAGCGTCAGAAACACCACTGATGCCCCCATGAAGATCCCAGCCAGGATGCTGCTGGGCCAGGTGAGTCAAGCTGCCCCAGTTGTCTTGTCGGATGTGGAGAAAACAGAGGGAGAAAGCACAACATGGGAGAAGCTCTGCATGGAAAACCCGAACCTACCAAGGGCCTGGAAAGAGAGGGCAAAGGCCCAGTTGACCAGATGGAGGAAGATCTGGGGTGTGCGAAGAGTGCCACCAATCGAATCCGCCTCCAGGAAGACAAGCCTTTCAGAGAGAGGGTCAGGCGAGTTCCCCTAGCCGATGTAGAAGACTTGAGAGAACAGCTCGCCGAGCTCAAGCGAACCGGTGTTATGCGGGAGTCCCGAAGCCCCTATGCCTCCCCGATCGTGGTGGTCAGGAAAAAGAATGGGTCACTAAGGCTATGTATAGATTACAGGACTCTCAACAGGAGAACGATACCCGACCAATATACCACCCCGAGGATAGAGGATGCCCTACAGAGTTTGTCTGGAGCTAGGTGGTTCAGCGTCATTACCTTAAGAGCGGATACTACCAGATCCCAATGCATCTGGAAGATAAGAAGAAGACAGCCTTCATAACCCCTGTGGGGTTCTTCGAATTTGACCAAAAGCCCCAAGGCCTGTCTGGAGCCCCTGCCACTTTTCAGTGCCTGATGGAGAAAACTGTGGGAGACATGAACCTCATCGAAGTCCTAATGTACCTAGATGATAGCATTGTCTTTGGGAAGACTCTGGAGGAGCATGAAGAGACTGGAAAAAGTCTTGAAAAGACTCCGTGACGAGGGACTCTAGCCACAGACCCCGAGAAGCTGGAGGCAGTCACCTCCTGGCCACGGCCCACCACTGTGATGGAACTCAGGTCCTTCTTGGGGTTCTGCTCATACTACCGGAGGTTCATGGAAGGGTTCGCACGAATTGCCAGACCCCTAAATGAACTGTTGAAGACAGAGGGAGAAGAGGATGACTTGGGCCCCAGGAAGCAGGGGGAGTTGGTTGAAAAACAGTGGAATGGGAAGTGTGAAGAGGCCTTCCAAATGCTGAAGAAAAGCTTAACCACTGCCCCTGCCTTGGCCTATGCAGACACAAAAAAAACATATGAACTCCATGTGGACTCCAGTCATGATGGTCTGGGAGGGGTGCTTTACCAGGAGCATGAAGGGCAACTACGCCCTGTTGCCTACGTGAGCAGGAGCTTAACCCCAGCTGAGAAGAACTATCCTACTCACAAGTTGGAGTTCTTAGCACTCAAGTGGGCTGTGGTAGATAAATTAAAAGACTACCTGTATGGAGCAGAATTTATTGTGAAAACTGATAACAACCCCCTCACTTATCTCTTCACCATGGCAAAGCTGGATGCCACTGGCCACCGATGGCTGGCTGCGCTCTCTGGATTCAATTTCAGCCTGAAATACAGACCTGGGGCTGGAAACCGAGATGCGGATGCCCTGTCCAGAAGGTCTCATACTCCGACCGGCAGTACAGAAGACTGAACTCAAGTGACGCCAGATGGGGTGCGGGCTCTCTGTCAAGGAGCTGAACTCCAAGCCAGTGGGGTGGATCCAGAGCAGAAGAGATAGGAGTCACAGTAGTAGGAGTACCCAAACAATACTGCGGTGTGACCCAAATAGAAGAAGATGACTTGCCAAAGCTGTCCAAGAAGGAACTGAGATGCGACCAATTGGAAGACCCCCTGGGGAAACTGGTCCTGGAAGATCAAGACAAACTTCTACATCATCCTTCGAAGGAGGCCCGCCTGCTGCAGAAAGAGTGGGACAGGCTACAGGTGCATCAAGGGGTGAGCTACCGAAGGGGCCCCACTGATGACCTGGAGGACAAATGGCAACTATTTCTGCCCGAGAAGCAGAGAGAGACTGTCTTAGTGGCCCTACACGATAGCCATGGTCACCTGGGAGCTGAAAGAACCTTTCAACTTATCAGGAGTCGGTTCTACTGGCCTTGTATGAGGGCTGAAGTGGAGGCATACTGCCACTCATGTGTACGCTGCATCCAACGAAAGACTCTACCCCATCAAGCTGCCCCAATGGGCCACCTGCAAAGTCAAGGTCCATTGGATTTGGTATGCATTGATTTTCTCTGCCTCAAACCCGACTTGAGTGGACTAGGAAATGTTCTGGTAATAACCGATCATTTCACTCGGTATGCCCAGGCTTTTCCCAACCAAAGACCAAAAGGCTTCCACCGTGGCCAAAGTACTCATGGAGAAAAACTTCGTGCACTACGGGCTACCGCAACGCCTTCACTCGGATCAAGGGAGGGACTTCGAGTCGGCTGATCCGGAAACTCTTGGACTTCTTAGGGAGTATGTCTTCATACATGGTGCATGGGTGTCAGTCTGTCGGAGAGTGTGGATCTCCCAGTGTGCCCCTCAGGGTGGGTCCCTGAGCATCTCTCCCCGTCCTGTGGGAGTGAGTGTCCGTTGTGCGAGTCCCCTACATCTAATTTTTCTTCCCTTAAGTATTGTCTCTGGACAATAAGATTATAAAAATTATACGAAGTTCTGCCCAAAGGACGCGTGTCTTCAACTCATTGGTGGCTGAAGATATGGGAGTTACTGTCCAAAAGTGTCTGGACTCTATAGGTTGACAACTTAATGATTAAAGTGGTTGTAAACCCACTTATGCAACTTGCACCTACAGGTAAGCCTAACCGGTAGGTGCAAGAAATATCTCCTAAACCTACACGGTTTAGGAGATATTTGCAATAAAATACATGCACCGATGTCTACGGCACATGCGCGCTGTAGAAAACGGTGCATTTACAGGGTTAATCCTATTCACAAATCCGGCCTTGCCGGCTTCCGCGCGCATGTGCGGAGTGACGTCTTCGCCGCTCCGGCCAATCACAGCACCGGAGCGGCACTGTGATTGAGGAATTAAGTTGTTTTGCATTCTATTGTTCAGTATGACTTGGGAAGGTCTGGTGTGAATAGAAGTAATTAACCCTATACTTGTGTGTATTGTAAAGGCAGACTGGGATTTACAATACAAAGGGATTTAAGATGTAAAGGGTTTAGAACCTGTTGTCGCCAGACAGACTGGCTGCCAACCCTTTGTGGGAAGATGTGTACTGGAGATCGTATATTCTATTGTGTTGGGATCTTTTGAAGCCTAGCAGACGTCAGGATGAGGTGTTGAGTTTTGGGATGTGTGGGTGGAGCTGGGCCCTTGTTCATGTTAAATCATGTGCCCTGAATTGTGTATAAAGTTACAATGTTTGGCAATAATAAAGTCTTTTCCTACTACAGAAGAGACAGAGTGCGCCTCGTCTTCTTCCAGAGGGGTCGGCTCCTATAGGAAAGGGTCGTTTAGCTGTGGATATCGGTAGCGAGTGGATGTGTGTCTAGGAGAGGGAACATCGTAAACGGCGTTAATACCCCTTGAGATTGGGGTGCCGTTACACACATAACATAACATGGTTTTATATTTCTGTCTAAAAAGATATCTATAAGCCAGTTTTTCTAACATGACACAAGTTATATATATTTTTATCAATGGCACACAAAAATAATTATCTGTATATTTTGAGTACGTGTTAATCTCTAAACGTCTGTTACTTTATATTCTTATAATCACAATGACGTTTTTTATACTGCTAATTAACGCTTTAAAACACTTCTATTTATAAAATCACACTGGTATCTATATTTCTTTTTCTAACAAAGTTCCTAGGTCAACAGATACTAAGATCATACTTTTCCCTATGACCTAAGATGTCATTTGATAATCTAAACATAATTTTTAATTTATTCCATATCAACATTTATTCTTGCTTTTAATATCATGCGTATTTATAATGTAACATGTATACAGAGGTTTTCTTAAAATGTCTGAGAAGCGGCATATGAATCACGTTACCATCATATATCTATATATACAGATATATAAGAAAAATTTATACAAAACTTGGGTGTTTCTCTGGTTGTTAAAATCGGACTTTGGTTGTAGAAATAACCAGCGTTTATGATTCCATTGTTTTGGGAACACGCTGAGTAAACTGGTTGCTTTTAACTGATAAGCCGTGTACACACGATCGCTTTTACAGATGAAAACAGTCCGATGGATTTTTTTCATCCGATAAACCGATCGTGTATGGGCCCCATCGGTCTTTTTTCCATCGGTGTCAAAAAATAGAACATGTTTTAAATTTTTCCAATGGATAAAAAAACCGATAGCAAATTCCGATCGTCTATGGGCAAGTCCATCGGTTAAAAAACCCACGCATGCTCAGAATCAAGTCGACACATGCTCAGAAGCATTGAACTTCATTCTTCTCGGCTCATCTGAGTGTTTTACGCCACCGCATTTGGAACGGTCGGTTTTTTGACTGATGGTGTGTAGACAAGACTGATGGAAGTCAGCTTCATCGGTTTTCTGATTGAAACATCCATCGGTTTAAAAACCATAGGAAATCCGATCGTGTGTATAGGGCTTTAGTCCCAGTAACTTCTCAGGCTTATCCATCTATTTGCGTTGCTTTTCTGAGTCTATTCGACAATGGCCTATAACAAAAATTCTGGTTTCTGTGACAATGGACCCTATTGTCCAGGCAAATCCTTGTCCCAACATCTGCTTGTAAAAAAATGATAGATGGATGATCCATTGAACATTGGAAAAACATGTGTTCTTCTCTGAAAGGTTCACAAGTGCAATAGTTCACTTTACCCTTGAGGCCTACTGGACTTTCAAATTTCTGCCAGTAAATTTTTAAATGTATTATTATTATTAATGAAATCACAACAAGCTGAAGTAAAAGAAAAATCTAAAAATTTAAAAAGAATTATACTTTAGTCGGTCCAATAAAAAGTTTGTTCCTTCAGTAAAGCAAAAAAGATGTACATTATATTGGCCAATAGCAACCAATAAAAAGTATGGTCCATGGGTTGTCGTACTCTATGGTGGGGCCTGTGTGAGTGCGGGACCAAGTCAGCATCCTTTAGAGGACCGTATTACTATAATTCAATTCCTGCAGACCTATAACTATGACATCATAGTACATTGTACTTTGGCCACACCTCCAAATAAATCCAATATGAACACAAAAACTTTATTAGTCTTTGTGGGGTCCAAGAAGTGATTTTCTTTAACCAAAACATTTTATACATTCTGACTATAAAGGAAGGACACACGATCTCTGGAGTTTATTCTTGCCACACTCCCCAATGGTTCGTCTGAACATAAAAAAGGTGGTTAGTCCATGTGAATTCCCTGGTGTTGATCATGGGCACTTTTTTGACTGAAGCATTTCCCAACACTTTGAACATGAATAAGGACGTTCCCCCGTGTGAACTCTCTGGTGTCTAAGAAGATTATCTTTCCTGACGAAACATTTTCCGCACTCTGAACATGAATAAGGACGCTCCCCCGTGTGACTTCTCTGGTGTATAAGAAGTTTCTCTCTCTGAGGGAAAGATTTCCTGCATTCTACACAATAATGACACCGACACGTGTGAATTTTCAAGTGTTGGAGAAGGTTTCCTTTGTTCATCCGTGTGAACGCTCTGGTGTAGAAGTCCTTCTTTCTGAATGAAAGATTTCCCGCAGGGGAACATGATTAAGGCTACTCGCCTGTATGAATTGTTTGGTGTTTAAGAAATTGTTCTTTCCGAGTGAAACATTTCCCGCACACTGAACATGAAAAGGGACGCTCGCCCGTGTGAATTTTGTGGTGTTTAATCAGGTTTCCTTTGTCAGTAAAATGTTTGCCGCACTCTGAACATGGGAAAGGACGTTCTCCTGTGTGAACTCTCTGGTGACTGATTAAGTTGCTTTTCTGATGGACACATTTCCCACACTCTGGACATGAGTAAATCTTATAACGTTTCAGTCGTTGTTCCTCACTTTTTTTCAAAGCTTTCCAAGACACTGAAGATGACAAGGAATGTTCTCCTGTGTGAGATCCTTTATGGTTCAAGGAAGATACCTTAGGATTAGATGGACGTGTTGGTTTATCTGTACTGTGAGATTCAAAAATAATAGTATGTGGATCATCAGAAGTATCCTCGGGATCAGAGAAATCCCATGATCTCTCCATTTGATAAGTTCTAAGATGTACTATTTGTGTAATGCGTTTTACTCCTGTAGAACGTTGTGTGGTGGGATTTTCTTCTGCTTTATATTCTGAAGATACGTTATTCAGGACATAGTGTCCACCTGCAGGATATCAATGTTCAAATGTTATTAGAATTCTTCATTCCATTCATTCAGAAGTCATATACAGTATGTTGGTCTAACACTCTACAGTATCTCAGAGCTCTGGCATGGAATTGGGGGCAATCATAACATAAAATATCAATACAAACCAGATAAAGATAGATACAGTAACTCCTCCTGATTTGTTATATTGAGGAATGGAGATGGACCTTTCATATGATGTACAGTATCTCCTCCTCATTTGTTAGGAACATGACATTATATTGATGAATGGAGATGGACCTTTCATATGTGTCAGGAAAGGGTTCACCCGTTGGTGGTGCTGTCGTTTCTATGGATCGTAATACCAGTGTCCACCAGCAGGTGTCTTTTAATAGCCAGGACCTGCAGTAAAGGGTTTCACCTGCTGGTGGCACTGTTGGATCCGTGGGGCATAGTACCAGTGGCCACCAGCGGGTGCCTTCCGGCAGTGTGGAGACGACATTATCTCCTGCAGTCAGGCCTTCACCTGAGCCTGATTGCAAAAGATATGTATAAATACCCGGCAACTTACACACACAAGTTGCCTTGGTATCTCTCCGTGGGCCCTGACCTTGCTTGCCTGTTACCTGATCCTGAGCTTGCATCCAATCCTGATCCTGAGCCTATCCTGATCCTGTCCCTCCTGTGTTGCTGTTACCTTTATCTTTACCCTGTAGCCTGATCCATCCTTTCCCTGTCCTGTTTGTTCCCTGTCCCCAGCTACTGATCTCCCGTTGATGACCCTGGCCTGGCTACGTTTAAGATTGCGGTACATACCTTCCATTTGTATATAGTTATTTGTGGGTCACGGTTTGGTTGGTTGTTCACCGTTTGTATTGGAAGTGTTTATATATTGTTATCACTTATCTTAATAAAACGTTTGTATTCACTTACATGCGTTTTTGGTTCTCTCTGTGCAGTCCACACAGTCTGGTCTTACCAATTCCTGACAATATGGTGTACAGTATCTCCTCCTCATTTGTTGGGAACATGACGTTATATTGAGGAATGGAGATGGACCTTTCATATGGTGTACAGTATCTCCCCCTCATTTGTTGGGAACATGACATTATATTGAGGAATGGAGATGGACCTTTCATATGGTGTACAGTATCTCCCCCTCATTTGTTGGGAACATGACGTTATATTGAGGAATGGAGATGGACCTTCCACACAGTTTATATTATCTCCATCTTGTAAATAAATACATATTTATAATGAAATAAAAATGAGATTTTGTTCTGCAGTTATTGTTAATTACTTACTTGTGTCTATATGTAGAGAAGATTCCTCCTGTTTAGTTTTCATAATCCTCTCCCCTTCCTCCATAGACTGCTGATCTCCACTCACCAACCTC
This sequence comes from Rana muscosa, assembly GCA_029206835.1. Classification (NCBI taxonomy): domain Eukaryota; kingdom Metazoa; phylum Chordata; class Amphibia; order Anura; family Ranidae; genus Rana; species Rana muscosa. The sequence goes on along the minus strand of CM055123.1, from coordinate 399,222,871 downwards.
TCTTCTTCTTCCTCTTTAACTTCCACTTTGATGTCTTTCGGTTCTTCGTCCTAAACCCCAAAGAGGATAGTACAGATTTGTAAAAAAGAACAAGAAATTATATACAAGACTTATCTTGTTTAGAATACATTGTTGGAGCTACATGCTCAGTCCCATCTACCTGGTCATGGTGAGGGATGGTGTGATCTTTCTTAATAGACTGCTGAGCTCCACCCACCAACATCTCTACTTTTTCCTCTTTAATCTTAACATCGATGTCTTTAATTTCTTCATCCTAAACCCCAAAGATGATAGAAGACATTTGTAAAAAGAAGCAAGAAGTTACGTAGAAGAATTTACTCTTTTAGGTTTACATCCTCAGTCCCACCTACCTGATGATGGTGAGGTATGGTGTCATCTTCCTGTGTGGAATCCCGGGAATACAGAGGATGAGGACATCTCTCTGGTGGGTTTCCGTTACTGGATAGAATAAACATCTGTTCTTCCTCTTTCATTTCAACTTTGAACTCTTTCAGTTCTTCAACCTAAACACCAAAGATGAATGAACAGATTTGTAAAGAAGAACAAAAGATTATATAGAAGAAAGTCACATCATAGAGTTTAGAATCATTTAAAGGTCTACAAGCCGAGTCCCATCTACCTGGTCATGGTGAGGGATGGTGTGATCTTCCTCAATAGACTGCTGAGCTCCACCCACCAACTCCTCTTCTTTTTCCTCTTTAATCTTAACATCGATGTCTTTCATTTCTTCATCCTAAACCCCAAAGATGATAGAATACATTTGTAAAAAGAAGTGTAGTGGGGTATTGCCCTTTAAACCTCAAGAGACTACAGTACCCAGTACACCTTGAGGCACCCAGGGTGCATTGCCCCGTGCAAAGACTGCTGGGGTGGACTTTATAAGAGGGAGGCAGGCCCCCGTTTCTTTCTCTTTGGACACCGCCCTACCAGCGAGAGGATCCCTGTGCTGACCTGCTGTGTGTACAAGGCCTGAAGCCTGGGCCTTGTGCTTTTCCAAAGAGCCTTCCGCTCCACCGAGGAGCCTGCAGAGCATCTGATCCTGTTGCTGAGTGCTGTCATCAGGGAGGACCAAAGACCCAGGTGTCGTGGACACTGTGAAGCGAGTCACAGTAACGGAAGTAACGGACAAGGACTAGTCCGGTTGGGTGAGAGAGCACCTGCTCTGAGCTACATTACAATATCTTTAGGCCCATTAACTTTATTCAGGGCCATCGCAGTGATTGCAGTTACACTCTGGGGAGACCATCTGCTGAACTGAGTTACTAGTCTCCCTGGCATTACAAAGTTACCGATCATCATTTCTTTGTTGGATTACAATTGTTCCTGAAAGTGCACCACCGTGTTTTGCTAGCGAAGATTTCTTCCACAGAACTATACCCAAATCATAGTCAGGCCTGACTGGGTAGTATAGGACATTGCTGGGCGCCATTTTGCTCACGAGGGAGGATAGCTGCAGCGGGGTCTATTAAACTGTCTATCATATTGCTGAACGTTTAATGTTTTAATAACTATACCCATATTGCAGGGCTCTGCATGTGACATTGCATACTGTTTTATCATTTTAACCTTTACCAACAGTAAAATAATAGAGTTAAGTATATTGGTTGTCAGTGTCATTTACTGGTCTATACCATTACTGTGTGCCTTACTGTGGGATTGTGTCATAGAAAATATTAGAGTGATTGCAATTCTATCATCCCCTTTACTAGCTGTGCCACGAGAGGTTAGAGCCGATTGCCAGGGGTTGACAGTGGTGCACTACAGGGCCCAAAACAATCAAGGCAGCCCTCTTAACTGGGGGTATCGCTATATGTGGGGGCTCTGGCCCGGGATTCCTGTATACTGCACGCTGCAATTAAGCCGGTCAGAAGCACCAGAATGGACCCTGCTGCCGTAGCCCGGTGGTGCAGGGATGAAGGCATCCTACCTGGGAATGGCCTGGTGGTTGAAATCCAGAGAGAGGCCTGGGTAGAGGAGCAGCTAACTCCAGTCTTGAGAGCATTGTCCACGGACAGGAAGCCATGGGTGATTGACATGAAGACAGATACTGTAAAACCCCACACCTATGCATTGTGTGAGTGGAGGAACGGAATCTCTGACTACTTCAAGGGTGCCAGCATAAAAACTACAAACCAAGTAGAACTCCTCCTGATACACACAGCAGAGAATAAAGATGGCCCCACATCCACTACTTCGGGAGGCCCCAGCACAGGAGGAAGCGCCCAACAACAGGGTCCCGGTTCACCACCATTGACCACCCTTAGCTCAGAATTATGCGCTGTCCTGGGGGAGATTGTGGCCAAGTGTAAAAAGGACCCTCCAGACTACCTGATGTAAGGATACAGGAAACTCAGGACTTTTTCTGGGAAGAAACCTGTACCTTCAGTGGAGGATGAACTTAAAAAGTGGCTAGATGGCGCCACTCAGGCCCTAGAAGAATGGGAGGTCCCAGAACAACAAAAAAAACAAAGGATTGCGGAAAGCTTAAAGGGGCCTGCTCTGGAGGCCATACGTAACCTCAAGTTAAGCAAGAAGGACTGCAATGCACAGGATTATCTGGATATTCTGCAGAATGTGTTCGGCGGGACGGAAAAGGTCACTGAACCCACTTACCAGCTGGAGCATTGCTACCAAAAGGAGGGAGAGAAGCTGTCAGAATTCATAAGACGTCTGGATAAGATCCTGCATCAGATCCTACTGAAGAAAGGGATCGATCCAAGAAAAGTGGATGAGGCCCGTGCCCAGCAGGTGTTGAGGGGAGCTCAACCCTTGGACCCTATCGCATTAATGCTACGCACCCGGCAGGACGGGAGCAGCCTGGAATACCCTGACTTGATCCGGATAGTCAGGGAGGAGGAGGCCATGTTGGAAGACAAAAGGAGGAGTCAACACGCCAAACCAACTGCCCGAGTCAGAATGTTAAGTGCAGAAGGAGGTGATTCAGAAGTTGAACTCCTAAAGACCCAGGTGTCACAACTAGTAGAAATGGTATCCATGCTGACTAGCCAGGCCTCTGTGCTACACATTAAGAACACGTCAGAGGAACTAAAAAACCCTCCTAGCTCCAATACGGAACTAGTACAGAAGCCTAAGAGATTGATAACATGCTTCAAATGTGGGGGAATCGGGCATGTTAGAGCAGTGTGTCCCAGCCCAGATGAAGTTGCATCCAGATACCGCAAGGCGGCGGAAAACTTCAGAGGGCCCCGGTGAAGGAGTCAGCCGGGCGCCCACTACTTACAGAAAGCTCCAAAAAGATTCAAAAGCAAGAAGAGGCAAAAGAGAAGGAAAACAATGCCCCTCCTAAAACCCCCCATACCACCTGTCGGGAGTTGAAATTTAACAATCTGAGGGAAACCAATGCATACCAGGTCCAAAAAGGGTTGAGGTCCAGAGAGAAATGGAAGAAAAAGAAAATATCAATAGGAAAATCAAGGAGTCCAAAGAAGGAAACACCCCAGAAGAGGTTTCCAGACAAGTTAATAGGACCCTCCCCTCTAGTCTCCGTTCAAGTGGAGGGAGTCTACACCAAGGCTCTCCTAGATACAGGAGCCCAAGTGACTCTTTTATACAGAGACTTTTACTGGAAGCATTTGAGTCACGTGCCCTTACAGAAGCTGGAAGACCTACAGATAGGGGGAATTGCACTCATAGCTTTCCCTACGACGGCTATGTCTCAATCAGGCTGGCCTTTGATCCATCAGTGACAGGAAAGGCGGAAGTCTTTGACACCCTGGCGGTAGTTTGTCCTCGCCCGTCAGGGGGCCAACACCAGTTCCATGCCAATAGGGGCCAACACTGACCTGGTCAGGAGGCTGCTGACCCCTCTAGTGCAGGAGCAGAGTCCTACCACAGACAAGATTCACCCCATGCTGCGACAGGTCTACCAGAAGTTGGTCCTGGAACAAAAGGCCCCAGAAGAGGGGGTGGGAAAAGTCTGGAGACTGTCAAGAAAGGAGAAGATATTGCAGCCTGGTGAGGTGACCTGTCTTCAGGCTACAGTAAAACTCTCCTAGAAGCAGCCTGGCCCCTTTGTGGTCTTGGAGCCAGACCCCTTGAACACCCACCCAGGATTGGAAGTGATCCCTAATATGGTCCCGTTGAGGGCATTGAAGAAGGCGAAGGGCCAGATTCCAGTGAGCATCAGGAATGTCACTAGTTCTCCCATGAAGATTCCCGCCCGGGTGCTGCTGGGCAACGTAAACCCTGCTACCCCAGTGGGCCTGTCGGACTTGAAGAAATCAGGAGGGGAACTCACCCTGGGGGGACTCTGCCTGGAAGACACCCCCTTACCACCAAAGTGGAAGGAGAGAGCCAAGGCCCAGCTGACTAGATGGAGAAAAATATTCTCGAAAGATGAGTTCGACGTAGGGTGTGCAAGGAGTGCCACTCATAAGATTCATCTGCAGGAAGACAAACCCTTCCGGGAGAGGGTCCGGCGAGTCCCACTGGCTGATTTGGAAGACTTGCGTGAACAGTTGGCGGAGCTTAAGAGAACTGGGGTTATTCGAGAGTCCAGGAGTCCATATGCCTCCCCCATCGTGGTGGTCAGGAAAAAGAATAGGTCGTTGAGACTCTGTATAGACTACAGGACTCTCAATAGGAGGACCATACCCGACCAGTATACTACCCCCAGGATAGAAGATGCCTTACAGAGTCTGTCTGGAGCTAAGTGGTTCAGCGTCATGGACCTGAAGAGTGGGTATTACCAAATCTCAATGCACCCTGAAGACAGAGAGAAGACGGCCTTCATCACCCCAGTGGGATTCTATGAGTTTAAGAGGAAGCCTCAAGGCCTGTCGGGGGCCCCCGCCACTTTTCAGAGATTGATGGAGAAGAGAGTGGGGGACATGAATCTTATCGAAGTTCTGGTGTATCTAGAGGACATCATTGTCTTTGGGAAGACTCTGGGAGGAGCATGAAGAGAGATTGGAGAAAGTCCTGAAGAGTCTCAGTGAAGAGGGACTAAAACTCTCCAGGGAGAAGTGCCAGTTTTACCAGTCCTTGGTCCACTATCTGGGACACATAGTGTCTGCAGAAGGAGTGTCTACAGATCCCGACAAACAGGATGCAGCTACCTCCTGGACCAGACCAACTACAGTGACTATGCTCAGATCCTTCCTGGGGTTCTGCTCTTACTATCGTAGATTTGTGGAAGGGTTTGCGAAAATTTCCAAACCCCTGAATGAGCTGCTGAAGACAGAAGGAGAGGAGGATGATACTGGCCCCAGAAAGCCTGGAGAGTCCGTGAAGGGCCAGTGGACAGAGAAGTGTGAAGAAGCCTTCAAAATGTTGAAGAAAAGTCTGACCACTGCCCCAGTCCTGGCCTATGCTGACCCTAAGAAACAATATGAACTGCATGTAGATGCCAGCCATGATGGTCTGGGAGGTGTGCTGTACCAAACCAAGAGTATGAAGGACAGTTAAGGCCAGTTGCCTATGTTAGTAGAAGTCTAACACCAGCAGAAAAGAACTACCCCACCCACAAGTTGGAATTCCTGGCCCTAAAGTGGGCAGTTGGATAAGCTTAGAGATTACCTGTATGGAGCTAACTTTACAGTAAAGACGGACAATAATTCACTCACCTACCTCTTCACCGCGGCCAAGCTGGACGCCACTGGCCACCGTTGGTTGGCAGCCCTGGCCGGATTCAACTTCAGTCTCAAGTATAGGCCTGGAGCTGGGAATCGTGATGCAGATGCATTGTCCAGAAGGGCTCATGCACCCACCCACCACACAGAAGACTGGACCCAGGTGACCCCGGATGGGGTACGGGCCTTGTGTCAAGGAGCACAACTTCAAGCTAGTGGTGGGTCAAGGGCGGAAGAGATCGGAGTTTCGGTAGTGGGGGTGCCCAAGTGTTATTGTGACGTCACCCAGATTGTCGAGGACGACCTGCCAAAGCTGTCCAAGAAGGACATAAGAAGAAACCAGTTGGAAGATCCCTGGGGAAGATTAGCTTTGGAGGCATTGGAAGACCAGGATCCAGGCAGGCTCCTGCAGGACCCCTCAAAGGTGGCTCGACTGGTCCACAAAGAATGGGACAAGTTACAGGTGCATCAAGGGGTGGTCTACCGAAGGGGCCCCTCTGATGACCTGGAAGAGAAGTGGCAACTGTTCTTGCCGGAAAAACACAGAAGAACTGTCTTGGCTGCCCTACATGATAACCATGGCCACTTGGGGGCCGAACGAACCTTCCAGCTTGTGAGGAATAGGTTCTATTGGCCTTGTATGCGGGCTGAAGTGGAGGAGTACTGTCACTCATGTGCTCGCTGCGTTCAAAGGAAGACATTACCACGTCAAGCTGCCCCAATGGGCCATCTGCAGAGTCAAGGCCCCCTGGACTTGGTATGCATCGACTTTTTCTGTCTAGAACCTGGACTTGAGTGGACATGGAAATGTTCTGGTGATAACCGACCATTTCACCCATTATGCCCAGGCCTTTCCAACTAAAGACCAGAAGGCCTCCACCATAGCCAAAATCTTGGTGGAAAAATACTTTGTGCATTACGGGCTACCACAACGCCTTCACTCAGACCACGGGAGAGACTTTGAGAGTCGACTGATTAGGAAATTGCTGGACTCTTTAGGTATAAAGAAAACTCGTACTACCCCTTATCACCCCCAAGGTGATGCCCAACCGGAAAGATTCAACAGGACTCTGTTAAATATGTTGGGGACTCTGAGCAGCGAGAAGAAGCAGCATTGGAGCAAGCACATAGCAGCAATAGTGCATGCCTATAACAGCACAACCAGTGATGCCACAGGGTACTCTCCCTACAGATTAATCTTTGGCAGGGAAGCAAGACTGCCTGTGAATCTGGCCTTCGGCATATCGATGGATCACACATCAGCCACCTCGCACAAGGGATATGTAGATGGCGTTTGAACAGGCCCAAGCGGCATCAGAGCAAAGAGGAGCCCGGAACAAGAGGAACTTTGATCTTAAAGTTCGGATCCAGGATTTGCAACCCGGAGACAGAGTGCTGTTGTGGAACTTGAGAGTCCCTGGGAGGCACAAACTAGCAGACAGATGGAGGCCCGAACCTTATGTGATCTGCAAAAGGTTACCAGGCTTACCGGTATATCAGCTGAAGCCAGAAGGGAAGATAGGGCCGCTGAAGACCTGGCACAGAAACCATTTACTTCCACTTTCAGAAGCAGTTCGGATACCTCCTGTAGAGGATTCCCCTGGACCATCCTCAAGTCTGAATACACCTATGCCCAATACTCGGTCTCAGGCACCTCAATCTGGAGGAATGGATGTCACTGATCAAAGTGATGAAGAAGAAGAGCTTGAATGGTTGTGGCCGTCCTAGGCCCCGGAGCCTCTGTCCATAGACCTTCCGCCCTCTGAAGATACTTTAGATAGTACATTGAATGTAGAAGCCACCGAGTTTGTCCCGTCCAGTTTTCACTCTGAGGAGTGGGAAGATGCCATAGAGTCACCTCCTGCTGAAGATCAAAGGAATTCTCTGTGTCTTCCTGCACCTGATCTAGATGCTACAGAAATATTGGAACCCAATACACCTACCCCAGAGGAAGAGCCTGTAGTGACGGAGACAGTTACCCCAAGAGAACAGAGAGCGAAGAGAACCATTCGTCCTCCACGGAAGTTAACCTATGCCCAAATGGGATAAAGCTCTGAGGACACAGTAACTACTGCAAGAAGGACAATACAAACACCTGGTCCCTCCACTGTGCATTTGGTGGAGGGCAACCCCAGCTCACTTTCTGGCACAGTTAGGCAGGTTACCCCCATTGATGTGACCTGTGGGCAGGACAAGCTCCCTTCCCAGTTTTGGTGGGAGCTTCCCATGCCAACTTCCCTTGCAGCCTTCAATGACCTTGTCTGTGCATATTGTTAATACTGTCTTTGGGGACCAAATATTCTAAGTGGGGGGAGTGTGTAGCGGGGTATTGCCCTTTAAACCTCAAGAAACTACAGTACACAGTACACCTTGAGGCACCCAGGGTGCATTGCCCCGTGCAAAGACTGCTGGGGTGGACTTTATAAGAGGGAGGCGGGCCCCAGTTTCTTTCTCTTTGGACACCGCCCTCTCAGCAAGAGGATCCCTGTGCTGACCTGAAGCCTGGGCCTTGTGCTTTTCCAAAGAGCCTTCCGCTCCACCGAGGAGCCTGCGGAGCGTCTGATCCTGTTGCCGAGTGCTGTCATCAGGAGGACCGAAGACCCGGGTGTCGTGGACACTGTGAAGCGAGTCACAGTAACGGAAGTAACGGACAAGGACTAGCCCGGTCGGGTGAGAGAGCACCTGCTCTGAGCTACATTACAATATCTTTAGTCCCATTAACTTAATTCAGGGCCATCACAGTGATTGCAGTTACCCTCTGGGGAGACTATCTGCTGAACTGAGTTACTAGTCTCCCTGGCATTACAAAGTTACCGATCATCATTTCTTTGTTGGATTACAATTGTTCCTGAAAGTGCACCACCGTGTTTTGCTAGCGAAGATTTCTTCCACAGAACTATACCCAAATCATAGTCAGGCCTGACTGGGTAGTATAGGACATTGCTGGGCGCAATTTTGCTCACGAGGGAGGATAGCTGCAGCGGGGTCTATTAAACTGTCTATCATATTGCTGAACGTTTAATGTTTTAATAACTATACCCATATTGCAGGGCTCTGCATGTGACATTGCATACTGTTTTATCATTTTAACCTTTACCAACAGTAAAATAATAGAGTTAAGTATATTGGTTGTCAGTGTCATTTACTGGTCTATACCATTACTGTGTGCCTTACTGTGGGATTGTGTCATAGAAAATATTAGAGTGATTGCAATTCTATCATCCCCTTTACTAACTGTGCCACGAGAGGTTAGAGCCGATTGCCAGGGGTTGACAGCGGTGCACTACAGGATCCGAAACAATCAAGGCAGCCCTCTGAACTGGGGTTATCGCTATAGAAGCAAGAAGTTACGTAGAAGAATTTACTCTTTTAGGTTTACATCCTCAGTCCCATCTACCTGATGATGGTGGGGGACGGTGTCATCTTCCCATGTGGAATCCCGAGAATACAGACGATGGGGACATCTCTCTGGTGGGTTTCCGTTACTGGATAGAATAAACATCTGTTCTTCCTCTTTCATTTCAACTTTGAGCTCTTTCAGTTCTTCAACCTAAATACCAAAGATGAACGAACAGATTTGTAAAGAAGAACAAAAGATTATATAGAAGAATGTCACATCATAGAGTTTAGAATAATTTAAAGGTCTACAAGCCGAGTCCCATCTACCTGGTCATGGTGAGGGATGGTGCGATCTTCCTCAATAGACTGCTGAGCTCCACCCACCAACGCCTCTTTTTTTTCCTCTTTAATCTTAACATCGATGTCTTTCATTTCTTCATCCTAAACCCCAAAGATGATAGAAGACATTTGTAAAAAGAAGCAAGAAGTTATGTAGAAGAATTTACTCTTTTAGGTTTACATCCTTAGTCCCACCTACCTGATGATGGTGAGGGATGGTGTGATCTTCCCGTGTGGAATCCCGGGAATACAGAGGACGGGGACATCTCTCTGGTGGGTTTCCGATACTGGATAGAATAAACATCTGTTCTTCCTCTTTCATTTCAACTTTGAGCTCTTTCAGTTCTTCAACCTAAACACCAAAGATGAACGAACAGATTTGTAAAGAAGAACAAAAGATTATATAGAAGAAAGTCACATCATAGAGTTTAGAATCATTTAAAGGTCTACAAGCCGAGTCCCATCTACCTGGTCATGGTGAGGGATGGTGTGATCTTCCTCAATAGACTGCTGAGCTCCACCCACCAACGTCTCTTCTTTTTCCTCTTTAATCTTAACATCAATGTCTTTCATTTCTTCATCCTAAACCCCAAAGATGATAGAAGACATTTGTAAAAAGACGCAAGAAGTTACGTAGAAGAATTTACATCCTTAGTCCCAACTACCTGATGATGGTGAGGGATGGTGTGACCTTCCTGTGTGGAATCCCGGGAATACAGAGGACGGGGACATCTCTCTGGTGGGTTCCCATTACTGGATCCATCTGTAGGAAACACACACACTGACTGAATACATTGTTTCTATGTGTTTATCAGATGATGGGGGATCTAGGTGGACCCTCCGTACTGCTCTCTCCTTTACAATAAAGTCTCCTCTTACCCGGTGATGTGAGGGGCGGCTGATTCTCCATCATGACGTCCTTGTAGAGATCCTTGTGTCCTTCTAAATACTCCCACTCCTCCATGGAGAAATAGACAGTGACATCCTGACACCTTATAGGAACCTGACACACACAATGATACAGTCACCATCCAGACACATCCCTTGTCTGTTACTGGATAATGTCCCAGAATTCCCGGCACCGCTCACCTCTCCTGTCAGCAGATCAATGATCTTCTTGGTGACTTCTAGAATCTTCTTGGCACTGGTGACCTCTGTTGTCAGACAGTGAGGTGGAGGCGCTGTGATGGGCGATGTCCTGTGAAGACGGCTGCTGGGTGTTCATGGATCTCCAGATGTTTCCTTCACTATTTTATAATTCTGTGTATAGAGAGAAAGTGATTATCAGTGAAGACGTTGTAGAATCCTTTTCTCCTCTCTAGATAGAACAATATTTTCATTATAGAGATAAGGATGAAGTCACGTGGCCCTCCCAGAATCCTCCTCACCTCCTACTGATCTAAATAGGACACTCTTCTCTGTCGAGAATTATCTGGACTATACCAGGATGTGTAATGTCTATACTAGGGATGACCTCAAGATTCAGTCCAAAAAAAGTTTGTTCCAAACCTTGACTGTTCTGATGAACAACTGAACATTTACCCTTTCAGTGGGAGAAGAACATTGTGTATAATAGCGGCATTACTTCTGCTATTATACATGAAAACTTCCTGTTGTGAATGGTTGTTAGGGACGCCAGTGGATGCAAACATCACTGAGTCCTTAACCAATGACATCACCAACCTATTCACTCACATGGCAGAGAATCTCCAGTCATGTAAACAAAGGGGCGGGAATAGCTTAAAAAAATAGCATCCCAGGCCCATTAGAATCACATTTCGACATGTGACTGTGTCTGGCTGTGCCGATGCAGCCACTGTGTCTGCGTTTACCTTTATAGGCTGCCTGTGTGCAGTTTGAGGTGGATGCAGGTTCAGTAACAAACACAGCCTGCCAGTACAGGGACAGGGTCGCCCAGTTCCCAGGGAAAGGATCCAGAATTGTGCCCCCCCTCCCGCATTGTTAATACTTACTATAGAATAGGTGTAACACCCTGCATCCATTCTTTGCCCCCTTGCTTCACTGCACCTGGGGCAGCTGCCCCTCGTGACCACCCCTTGTTCCGGCTCTGATGCCTGCATGTAGAATAGGGGTCAATGCCCATCTGAAAGAAGCCTTAAGGGGGACCCCGTGCAATAAAAAAAAAAAAAACTGTGTGACGTCATGACAAAATTTATACCAGACCACTCAGGTCTGGTATAGATTTTAAGAGAGAACCCCACACAAAAAATCACAAAAAAAGAGCAAGGCCCCCTGAAAAAAAACACATACTGGACCCTTATCTAATCATACAGCCTGGCTGGCCAGGAAAGGAGGATGACGAGCGTACATCCCCCCCCCCTCCTGAATCATACCAGGCCACATGCCCACGACATGAGTAAGTGGAGGACCCTCCAGCTAAGCACCTTCTCCCCATGTTGATCAGGACTAGGGCCTCTTCCCCACAACCCTGGCCTGGTGGTTGTGGGGGTCTGTAGGCAGGGGGGCTTAATGGACTCTTGAAGTCCCCTTTAACAATAAGGGGAACCCAGATACTAATTCCCTCATGTGAACAATTAAAGGGTACAGGATCACATTCTGACATGTGACGGTGTCTCATTCACAAAAAAAAGTAAGGCGTAAAGTAAACAAGCCACAGTTTTTACCAATTCTTCAGAAAAAAAAAAAAAAAGGTCCCCATGATGTCCATCCGCCATCGATCACATCACCCAGTGATATAGATCAGTGCTTTTCAACCTTTTTGTAGTCAAGGCACCCTTTAGATGTGGGCACACCAGTCTGAGGGCTCGTTGATACAAGGAGGTGCTTCCGAGCCCCGTGTCCGAGGCTGCTCTATGCTCGTGAAACATGCGAAAAAGGTGCTGGCATGATTTTTAAATTAAGCCCCACCAAAATACATGGTCCTAGCACAAAACCCTATACAAAAAAAAAATGGGAGAAAGTTGAAGGATCAGAAATCCTCAACAAAAGAATTCTTCAGCAAGGCTTAATTTTTATACATACTATTCTCATAAGTAAACCGCAAGTAGTAAAGTAGAAAAATCAATTTATTTCATTGGTTTTAAAGAAAACACAACATCATGAACACCTAATTAAAATGAGACTAGTCAACAAAACACTAAACAAGGGTGGCCACCCAGTCGGCCATACACACCACATTCATTCATCCGCTACTGATCTTATTGATAATACCGGTATTTGAGATATTAAGATGTTCATCTGTATCAATATAATAGTTCTGAAGAACTTGATTGAGTCCGTACTGGTAATAGCTCCAAAGGTATCGTTACCGAATTAGTCTGCTGGTGAGTCATAAACGGGCTGATTAATGTTCACGCATGTTTACTGGGTGAGGATATTATAACATTGGCTGGACCTTTTGTACACAGGAGCATATTATAAGAATAGTGCTTGATGCTGAAATCACAATCTTACAGCTCACCTTAGGTGTCTTCACAGGGTCACTCAGCCATCCAGTTCAGAAGTCCTTTTGGTTTGCATATGGTCCCATACGTAACAACCTCTCACCAATTTCCTGCGTGTCCGATCAGTAATGGTTCACTGAATCACAGTAGACATCTATTGTGCGGAGCTGGTTCACACCCGTTCATTTACTCAGGTCCATAAATGACTCCATAAAGCAGTTGCAGAGCGTACCGGGACTGTAGAGCTTCGATATTAACGTGCCGGTGAAGTAATTTCACGTCAAGGGGCAGTAAATAGTGATCCGAGCAGATGATTAGGTAGTTGGTCGTGTGGGTGGAACATCCATGTTCAGAAACTACACGGAGTGTAGCATCAAACTGCTAAACTGCTTACATGTTTCGCTTTGTATAAAGCTTCATCGGAGCATGCGCATTGGTCTGGTGTCTGTCCTAATATAGATGGTTTTAACAGGTGTTTTGAATGTAATCACCTGTTGCTTAAATGGATCAATCACACCACCATTCGTGCTAATTCATACAATTTTGTCTACGAAGACTATTGGGAAATAAAAGATGAGAGGGGATTTGCTCTGTGAAACAAAAACTGATGAATCAAAAATTACAGATTACCCCGGGGTTTGAACGTTCATACATCTAAAGTACCTCTATTGATTGAAAATCAGTCAGGTCGTATCATGATTGCACAACGATAGTTGCAATACACGTAGCGATCCGATCTGTCAAAACGCTAAATAAAATCTGATGATGAGAAATTGGAATGAACTGTATGAGAATAAAAGAACAATTTGTAACAGTAGTTTATATGAAGAACATCCAGTGAACAACAATACGTGTTTTCACTAGTTGTATATTGTTCCATTTTCTCAACCAATCACTCTGCATTCTCGTTAAGCCAGAAGTCACACTGCAGTGACATGTTAAGCGCCTTGTCCACTGTTGGTTATGTCAACATTATTTTGAAACACTGAAGCCCTGTACACACGATCAGATATCCTATGGATTTTCGTCTGATGGATTTGTCCATCAGAAATCCGATGAAACTGTTTTCCATCAGTCTTGCCCACACACCATCAGTCAAAAAACCGACCGTTCCAAACGTGGTGACGTAAAACACTCCGATGAGCTGAGAAAAATGAAATTCAATGCTACTGAGCATGTGTCGACTTGATTCTGAGCATGCTTGGGTTTTTTATCTGATGGATTTCCCCACAGACGATCGGAAATTGCCATCGGTTTTTTATCCATCAGATAATTTTAAAACATGTTCTATTTTTTAAAACCGATGGAAAAAAGACTGATGGGTCCCATACACGATCGGTTTGTCTGATGAAAACAATCCATCAGACGGTTTTCATCAGTCAAACTGATCGTGTGTACAGGGCTTCACCGGTCGCTATAGTAGGTCATTGCTGCAACTACAGCATATGAGAAGGCGCGGCTCATCGAAATCAAGATAAGCCAATCATATAGATAAATTGAAAAAATGAAGAGACAATAATAATAATAGCATAAGAAATAAGGGGCATATCACCAAAATTGCTTGATTGGTAGAGATTACCGATTAAATCAATATTCTGCTACTCGATTTTGATCAATATTCATTCTAATTTCATTCATCCTATGAAATGAATATACAAGACAAAACGTTCATGCTATTCATGTTGCACCATGGTTTTCATATAGCCATGTTACAGGGTATGTTTCCCAGTTAGCCCATCTCCACAATAAACAAATACTGTTATTAATTTGTGAGGGTTAGTTGAATGTTTCTACATGTGATTCATCTCAATTAGTAGACAGAAACCACTAATGGATTGAGGACAGTTTTGCATGGGTATGTTTCTGTCTTTAACACTAAATATGACAGCCCTAGTAATGGCTGAAAAATTTGAATATTCTCTGGTACCCAGACCCCAATAGATCAGTTAGGTATCAAGGAAGACCGATAGGTTACATTCATTGTTTAACCCAGCCGGCTGCATACTTTCACTTCAGAAAATGAAGTGAAAGTGGCCGTTCGTCGTCTTGTCCAGTCTGAATATGTTAGGTCAACCAAAACCAATTGGTTGACTGATTTACCCCCCCCCCCCCCCCCTAAAGGGCATGTATGCCTGTGGGAGGTGTTCCATATGTAAATACACAGACCGCACTGATGTGTTCACCAACTCAGATGGTACAAAAACTTTCAAAATTACTAATTTCATCAATTGTCTTACCACTCGAGTCATATATATGTTATCCTGCCCATGCGGGAAAATATTTGTGGGAAAAAAAAAAAAACGACAACTAAAAATCAGAGTTGGTGAACACATCCAAACCATAATTAAAAAAAGACGACGAACGGCCACTTTCACTTCATTTTCTGAAATACCATGACGGATTAACCTTTAAGGGAATTTATCGACTAAACCTCCCCCATCGACGTGGCGATTTTGATAAAATTCTCTATAGAAAAGAAAAAATGTGGATATACAATTTGGACAGTTTGCAGCCGGCTGGGTTAAACAATGAATGTAACCTATCGGTATTCCTTGATACCTAACTGATCTACTGGGGTCTGGGTACCAGAGAATATTCTAATTTTTCAGCCATTACTAGGGCTGTCATATTTAGTGTTAAAGACAGAAACATACCCATGCAAAACTGTCCTCAATCCATTAGTGGTTTCTGTCTACTAACCCTCACAAATTAATAACAGTATTTGTTTTTTGTGGAGATGGCCTGTCCTGGGCTAACTGGGAAACATACCCTGTAACATGGCTATATGAGAACCATGGTGCAACATGAATAGCATGAACGTTTTGTCTTGTATATTCATTTCATAGGATGAATGAAATTAGAATGAATATTGATCAAAATCGAGTAGCAGAATATTGATTTAATCGGTAATCTCTACCAATCAAGCAATTTTGGTGATATGCCCCTTATTTCTTATGCTATTATTATTATTGTCTCTTCATTTTTTCAATTTATCTATATGATTGGCTTATCTTGATTTCGATGAGCCGCGCCTTCTCATATGCTGTAGTTGCAGCAATGACCTACTATAGCGACCGGTTAGTGTTTCGAAATAATGTTGACATAACCAACAATGGACAAGGCGCTTAACATGTGTGACTTCTGGCTTAACGAGAATGCGGAGTGATTGGTTGAGAAAATGGAACAATATACAACTAGTGAAAACACCTATTGTTGTTCACTGGATGTTCTTCATATAAACTACTGTTACAATTTGTTCTTTTATTCTCATACAGTTCATTCCAATTTCTCATCATCAGATTTTATTTAGCGTTTTGACAGATCGGATCGCTACGTGTATTGCAACTATCGTTGTGCAATTATGATACGACCTGACTGATTTTCAATCAATAGAGGTACTTTAGATGTATGAACGTTCAAACCCCGGGGTAATCTGTAATTTTTGATTCATCAGTTTTTGTTTCACAGAGCAAATCCCCTCTCATCTTTTATTTCCCAATAGTCTTCATAGACAAAATTGTATGAATTAGCACGAATGGTGGTGTGATTGATCCATTTAAGCAACAGGTGATTACATTCAAAACACCTGTTAAAACCATCTGTATTAGGACAGACACCAGACCAATGCGCATGCTCCGATGAAGCTTTATACAAAGCGAAACATGTAAGCAGTTTAGCAGTTTGATGCTACACTCCGTGTAGTTTCTGAACATGGATGTTCCACCCACACGACCAACTACCTAATCATCTGCTCGGATCACTATTTACTGCCCCTTGACGTGAAATTACTTCACCGGCACGTTAATACCGAAGCTCTACAGTCCCGGTACGCTCTGCAACTGCTTTATGGAGTCATTTATGGACCTGAATAAATGAACGGCTGTGAACCAGCTCCGCACAATAGATGTCTGCTGTGATTCAGTGAACCATTACTGATCGGACACGCAGGAAATTGGTGAGAGGTTGTTACGTATGGGACCATATGCAAACCAAAAGGACTTCTGAACTGGATGGCTGAGTGACCCTGTGAAGACACCTAAGGTGAGCTGTAAGATTGTGATTTCAGCATCAAGCACTATTCTTATAATATGCTCCTGTGTACAAAAGGTCCAGCCAATGTTATAATATCCTCACCCAGTAAACATGCGTGAACATTAATCGGCCCGTTTATGACTCACCAGCAGACTAATTCGGTAACGATACCTTTGGAGCTATTACCAGTACGGACTCAATCAAGTTCTTCAGAACTATTATATTGATACAGATGAACATCTTAATATCTCAAATACCGGTATTATCAATAAGATCAGTAGCGGATGAATGAATGTGGTGTGTATGGCCACCTTTGTTTAGTGTTTTGTTGACTAGTCTCATTTTAATTAGGTGTTCATGATGTTGTGTTTTCTTTAAAACCAATTAAATAAATTAATGATTTTTCTACTTTACTACTTGCGGTTTACTTATGAGAATAGTATGTATAAAAATTGAGCCTTGCTGAAGAATTCTTTTGTTGAGGATTTCTGATCCTTCAACTTTCTCCCATTTTTTTTGTATATGCTTTTGAAATTCAGAGGCTAATCTGACGGACAAATCCCTAATCTATTGGGTACATAATTAACAGTGATGTATATACTTAATCACTTATACTACCAAGAATTATACATTGGATGAGCTCATTGCATACCTACCCTTTTGTTTTTTCCCCTAGCACAAAACCCCCCTGCTAGACACAAACCCCCCCTTTTTAAATCCCCCCCCCCCGACACAAACCCTCTTTCCTGACACAAACCCCCCTCCTAGCACAAATCCTCCCTTCCTAAATCCCTCCCTTCTTCCCTTCTAGCACATCCTCTCCTTCCTGACACAACCCCCCCAGCACAAAACCCCCCTGCTAGACACAACCCCCCCCCCCGACACAAACCTCCCTCCTAGCACAAATCCTCCATTCCTAAATCCCCCCCCCCCGTTCTAGCACATACCCTCCTTCCTGACACAACCCCCCCCAGCACAAAACTCCCTTCCTAAATTCCCCCTTCTGACACAAACCCTCCTTCCTGCCACACAACCCCCCCAGCACAAAACCCCCCTTCTTAAATCCCCCCCCCCCACACAAACCCTCCTTCCTGACACAAACCTCCCTCCTAGCACAAATCCTCCCTTCCTAAATTCCCCCTCCTGACACAAACCCCCCTTCCTAAATTCCCCCTCCTGACACAAACCCTCCTTCCTGCCACAAACCCCCCTTCCTAAATCCCCCCTTCTAGCACAAACCCAACCCCCCCCCCAAATACCCCCTCTTTGCCCTTGCTACAGAAAAATGACAGGCTGACTAAGGATGGGCTCAGGCGTGCTCGCAAGTCCACGCGCCCGCACCCGCCAGGAAGCTTACACTCCGCAGCACTATCACAGGTAGTGAGATATTTCCCGATCTGTGCAGCTGGGGATCAGGGGATGTCTCACTGCCTGTGATTAGCACTGTGGCAGTGGACCTTCCTGGAGAAGCTTTTCACACACTCGTTACAGGAAAAGGGCTTCCTGGTGGGCGCGGGCACGTGGACTTGCGAACACGCCTGAGTTCATCCTTAAGGCTGACCATGAAAGGGTTACTGTATTAGCTTCTGTGTACATAGAGGAGGGAGAGCACATCCCGTTCCTCCTCCAGGCTCTATCCTCCCTCTATGCTGTTATCTGTACTTTTTCCAGCAAATCTGAAAGCTTTGAGGCCGCCCGACCTGCCCTTAGCAACCGATGACTCAGGACGCAGGCGGGTGTCTTTGACAGCTTTCACTTTTACCGAAAAAGTACAGATAACAACACAAAGGGGAAGAAAACCCGGTGGAGGAACGGGATGTGCTCTCCCTCCTTAGGGTGACCACATTTCCAAACTACCATTCAGGGACACCCTGCCTTCCCAAAAATCAGCTTGTGCTTTAACGAATCACAGCACAGTGATTGGACACGAGGTGGGATTTATGATTTCTCCAATCACAAGCAGGGGATGGGGATTGTGCGCCTCCAGGCATTCCCAGCCAGGACAGGACAAGTACTGTCAGTAAAGCGGTGATGTGGCCCGATTGGCCTGGGGGGCTGTCTGTGTCAGTTTCATTTCGGGACACTGTATTGTCCTGCAATGAAGGTGCCCGGAACAGACCTGCAAAATGCGGGACTGTCCCGGGCAATCCGGGACATGTGGTCACCCTATCCCTCCTCTCTGTACTTCGCTTCCCTCCAACACTCCAATGATATGCTGGTAGGTTATTGGCTCCGATCTAAATTATCCCCAGTATATGTATGTATGAATGTGAGTTAGGGGACCTTAGATTGTAAGCTCATTGAGGGCAGGGACTGATGTATATTAGGCAGTGTAATTATATATATATATGTAAAGCACTGCCGAAATTGACAATGTTATACAAGTACCTATGTAGCGGGGTCCTAAATTTAGGGGTAGTGTTTGAGTGGTAGTTAGGCTCAAACACCCAAATTGTTAGGACATTATCAACCATTTGGTCCGCAGGAAGAGTATCAGTCTACAGTTCCCTGTGGCCTATAGGTGGCGCTGCCATAGTGGGCCAGGGATGAACCGCTGGTACAGTGCTGTGCCCTGTGTGACCCCTCTCAGCAGCCATACAGAGGGCGTGGTCGGCCTGCTGTGCATGCTGGGAGAGGATATAAAAGGGGCAGACGCTGCCTGTTTGGGTTCGTTCTTGCCGGGGGTCCTACTTCCGGGGAGTGTATGTGCTCTTTGTTCGCCCTGGGCACCTTTGGCCCAGGGGCAGTGATCGGTGAATCAGTCCCAGGCACCTTTAGCCCTGGGGCTGCAACTTAAGGCCTTGCTTGGGCCCAGCACCTTTGGCTGGGGCCCGCCAAGGATCGAGGAATCTCAGGGTGTTGCCTTGCGAGGGGACCTGTATCTTAGATGAGGAGGCCGGGGGAGGACCGTTCCGAGGGACTGGTGAGAAGTCACAGTGAAGGAAGGGGCCCGGTAACTCTCTGGAGGGATGTCTTCTCCTTAACTACCTTGCGCCCGCCGTATGACTATGTACGGCCGCAAGGTGGCTCTTAAATGCCGGGAGGCCATCTTTTTACGGGCTCCGCTCCTCTGGCTACTGGGGGGCGCGCGTCACTGTAATGCCGATGCGCGTGCCTGGCGGCCGCGATGTCCGCCAGGTACCCGCGATCGGCCGGTACACAGACAAGGATGTGGATCTGTGTGTGTAAACACAGAGATCCACGTCCTGTCAGGGAGAGGAGACCGATGCTGTGTCCCTTGTACATAGGGACACAGATCGGTCACCTCCCCCAGTCAGTCCCCTCCCCCCACACAGTAGTAATCACTCCCAGGGCATACATTTAACCCCTAGTGTTAACTCCTTCCCTGCCAGTCACATTTATACTGTAATCAGTGCATATTTATAGCACTGTTCGCTAGATAAATGTGAATGGTCCCAAAATAGTGTCAAAAGTGTCCGATGTGTCCGCCATAATGTCGCAGTCACGAAAAAAAATCACTGATCACCGCCATTACTAGTAAAAAAAAAAAAAACAATTATAAAAATGCCATAAAACTACCCCCTATTTTGTAAACGCTATAACTTTTGCGCAAACCAATCAATAAACGACGATTGCGATTTTTTTTTTTACCAAAAATACGTAGAAGAATACGTATCGGCCTAAACTGAGGAAAAAAAAATAAATAAAAAATGGGATATTTATTATAGCAAAAATCAAAAAATAGTGTTTTTTTCAAAATTGTCGCTCTTTCTTTGTTTATAGCGCAAAAAATAAAAACCGCTGAAAATCGCGCTTCTATACCGCCACCGCACCTGCCCGCCCCAATGTGAAAGTGGCCTTACTTTTGTGCCTGGACCTCTCCCACACCTTATGCTGTCCTGTTCTCCCTCCAACCTTTTCTATCAGAGACTGTGCTTTAGGCCGGGTTCACACTGCTGCGAATTTTATTGGGAATTTGAGCCGTTGCGATTTTTCAAATTCGCAAGTCATTAAAATAACCTTGTTTTGCATTAGTGCCATTCACATCAGTGCGGTGCGAATCTAAGCTGCGGAAAAAAGGGTCCTGTGCGAGTTTGACCCGTGTGCGATGCGAATTCAGCTCTATAGACTGGTATTCCCTGAAATCGCTGCCGCGAATCGCGGCAAAATCGCGTCAAATTCGTGGCAAAAAAGCAGCCGCGAAATCGCGGTAAAATCACGATTTTGAATTCGCAGCAGTGTGAACCTAGCCTTAAGAGAAATAAACTCTACGTTGGAGTTGCAGCTGGTGTGGACCTTGCAGTTATTGGGGGAAATAGAGACTTGTCTTTATTGAGCATAGAGATAAGAACCATTCTCTGGAGAACTTCACTGTGGAGACCCATTTCACACAGGAGGGTACGGGCATGTGGCACGGTGTGCCCTCTCTTCCTGCGAGGAGCCAAAGGCAGGTAAAGGGGGTCTGTGTGTTACACCTGTAATAAATAAATAATAAAATAAATGTACCTCAAGATCCAGTAATGGCCGTACGCTATTTTCTAGCAAGTCACCTCTCCTCTGGAACTTCCTGTCTTTACCCTACATCACTTCCTGTCCATACATGACATCACTTCCTTCTTTGCGTTCCACGCTCAGGAGTGAGATCGCCATCTTGTGGAGAATATAAATACTACAGCCTAAGTTCTTCATTCATACATTAAAATCGGCACATTTACCTTTTCGGTACATTTACAGTGATACCTCGGTTCACGAACTTAATTCGTTCCGCGAACCGAATTGGTCGCAAACCGAGGCAAATTTTCCCATAGGGTTCCATGTAAATCAGGTTAATCCGTTCTGAACTTTTTTTTTGGGGGTTTTTGAACCACAAAAAAATTAAACAAAGTACAGTACAGTATGAAGAGAGAGAACACTACGATTTTGAGCACCAGCCGCCACTGCATTGGAGTCTTCTATTTCTGTTCTTTTTTGCTCCTCTTTTCCTTCTGTAGAGCTAGGGTTGCCACCTTTTCTTCAAGTCAAACCTGAACACTTTAGCAGCGCACAGCAATTTTTTTATAGTATAAACTATACATATATTTTGCAAATAAATAACATTTCTAATCGTAAGAAGTTGATCACAAGAGTCCTCCTTTACATCAGAGTCCATAGAGTTCCCCTTTTACATCTGAATCTGCAGAGTTCTCTTAAACTGTAAGGGGGGACTCTGCAGACTCTGATATACGGGAGAACTGTGTGGCCTCTAACATAAGGGATGCTCTGGGAACCCTGATTTAAGGGGGAACACTGAGTACTCTGATGCACGGTGAGGACTCTGATGTAAGGGGGAACACTGTGGCCTCTGGTGTAAAGGGGAACTCTGATATAAGTGGTGCTCTGAGAACCCTGATTTACCTTAGTGCACTCACTCAAAGGCAGGAGAGAGAAGGGGGGAGACTTCAGTCACAGACAGGGATGGATGGTGAGCTCACTCACCCCTTGGCAGTCAGCACCTCTCATCCAGATGTATCTGAGGCTGCTGGACTTCAAATTTCTGGCCCGCCACTTCCCTTTTCTGAGGCACAGCGCCGGGGATTGGAGTGTGAGTGGGCAGACACAGAGGTGTAGGGGTGGGAGGAGGAGGAGCAGATCGAGCCCTCTCTCCTCTCCCATCTGTATGTGGGGGGAACTGTTAGTGCTGGCTTTGGGCAGTGTGAAAGAAAGTATTACACTCTCAGCTTAGACAACTGCAGCCAGAAACCCTGCTGGGAGGCCAGAGTCCAGTCTGAATTATGTGTCCGAGTTTCAGGCAGTTTGAAACCCGGACACATAATTCCAAACCCGAACTGTCCGTGTGAATCCCGGACAGGTGGCAACTCTATGTAGAGAAGACCCCAAGCCAGTCTCGCTGTTTGTCTTAGGTTCTTTTCCCTAAAGGTGCAAGGCAGCCAGGCACAGAACAGTTTCTCAGTCTCTTCATTCAATAACCAGGCAGAAGTTTTTTGGGGGGGATTTATTGGTTGAAGAACTGGGATAGGGAATGGGGTAAACCTTGGGATATTCCAGAACTAGTGCAACTTTAACTGAGGACACTCTCTAGTAGAACCAACGTCTTCAAGGTAGGCCTCAATTAAAAGAGGATGTGGGCATACAGCTCCAGAGGAATCCCACACTGGAAACAGCCCTGAGCCAGGAAAATCTGGAAAAGTCTCCTGCAAGAGAGGACAAAACAGCAATAGTCTTTCCAGGATCAATCTCAGGCCTTTACTCACTGTGTCCCTGTGTACATGGATGCCTCCTTCCACTATCTGCCAGATTCTGTACCGTGAGCCTCCCAGCCAGATCCTCAGGGACTTTTTGCCAAACTGTTTCTGTAGCTTTAGAAATTGGCCCCAGCAGTCCCTAAACTGAGACCACGTTGAACCAGCGGCGAATCCAGGGGGGGGGAAATTGCCCCCCCCCAAAAAAAAGAGTAAGCAGGCTGACTCATCAGTCCCCATCAGTGCAGCCTCCTCAAGGCAGGCTTATCAGTGTCCATCAGTGCAGCCTCATCAGTGCAGCCTCATCAGTGCCCATCAGTGAAGAAGAATCATTACTCATTTGCAAAATTTTATAAAAGAAACTAAGAAAAACATTTTTGTTTCAAAATTTCCCATCTTTTTTCATTTGTTCAGCAAAAAATAAAAAAACCTAGTGGTAATTAAATACCACGAAAAGTAATCTCTATCTGTCTAAAAAAAAAAAAAATGATACAAATTTAGTTTGGGTACGGTGTTGCATGACCACGCAATTGTCAAAGCGTGACAGCGCTGAAAGCTGAAAATTGGCCTGGGCAGGAAGGGGGTGAAAGTGCCCGGTATTGAAGTGGTTAAAGGGTAACTCCACTTTCGTGGGGGGGGGGGGGGAATAGCAAATTAAAAATAATATGGCGTATACAATTGTGACACAAGTCATATTGTAATTGAATGTTATTAAAAATCACCTTTCCTTTTCAATCTGCAGCCGCTGTAATTTGCTGAAAATGCAATATGGCTACCTGGAGGTGGTCTGTACACAGAATGTATACTGACCACTCCCCAGAAACATTTCCTGCTTGTGTGATTGGCTCACCAATTTTCCCAGAAGTCTGCCTAAGAGACAAGTCAGATTTCAAGTGTAGTGATACCCCCAGCTAAGAGGGTCGCTGGTTTGACTTGTTTCGGGCCCTGTAATACTCACTGTCAACCACCGGCAATGGGCTCTACCCTCCCTTGGCACAGTTAGTAGGGGATGATGGGATTGTGTAACCTGTGATTCTTGGCAGCACAATCCCACAATAAAGGGCACACATCAGTATGGTGTAGCTATCACTAACCGTTTCTCCTGCACAGTAAATGACACCAACAACTGATATACTTAACCCTGGTACTTTACTGAAAATAATGGTTAAGCAGGCAAACAGTATACATAAACATATGCTGAGCCCTGCAATGAAAGAGTGTTTTAGCACACAGACAGATATACAATTCTACAACAAGAAACTAACGGACCCCGCTGCAGCTCTTCTCCCTCGTGGGCAAGATGGCGCCCAGCAATGTCACTACTACAAAGTCAGGCCTGACTGTACTATGTGAAAGTTCTGCAGAGAAAGATCTTCGCTAGAAACGATGGTGCACTTCTGGAACAATTTGTAATCCACAAGAATAAAGGAATGTGATAACTTGGTGACCCAGAACAAATCTACTAGCGTTATTCAATGCACTGTCCCTCCGGCGTGCAACTGCAAACACTAACGTTAGTTCCGAACAACAGTTACTGGGTCTAGAGATCCTGTATTATTCTCATGAGCAAGTGCTCTCTCACCCAACCAGAACAGTCTGTGTCCGTATCTTCCGTTGCTGTGTCTTGGTACACAGATTCTACGACACCCGGGACTTCGGTCCTCCTGGTAGTAGCAGAACAGCAGCAGGATGCGACGTCCCTCAGGCACCTCAGTGGGTACGGAAGGCTCTTTGGAATAATACAGGCCTAGGCTGCAGGCCCTGTATTCTCAGCAGACTCAGCACAGAGTTCCACTTGCTCGGCGGGCGGTGTCCAAAGAGAGAGTTCTCCGGCCCGCCCCCTGGTTAAACACCCCGCCCCAGCAGTCCTTGCACGGGGAAATGCATCCTGGGTATGGTAGTCTCTGGGCCTTAAAGCAAACACCTGCTACACAATCCCCCCACTTAAAATCTTTGGTCCCCAAAGATAATATGAACATTAATTGCAAACAATACAATTTACAGTAGCAAAAGAACTGGGCAGGGGAACCTTCCACCAAACTTGGTGAGGAAGATTGTCCTGTCCACAGGTCATACTAGTGGAAGTGACCTGCCTAACTGTGCCAGAGAGTGAGCTGGGGTTGCCCTCCACTAAATGCACAGTGGAGGGGCCAGTTTTCTCTATTGTCCTTCTTGCAGTTACAACTGTATCCTCAGAACATTCTCCCATCTGAGTGTAGGTTAGTTTCCGAGGAGGACGAATAGCTCTCTTCACTATTTGTTCCCTGGGAATTGAGGCATCAGGTACACTGGGCTCTTCCCTTCTTCCTTCCACTTGGTCAGGTGTAATGGCCCCTGCCGCTTCAGGGGCATCCAATTCTGGTGCAGAGAGATACAAAGAATCTCTTGGATCTTCGGCTGGGATTGACTCCAGGGCATCTTCCCACTCCTCAGTCAGAGTGCATAATGGAATGAACTCAGCAGCTTCAGCATTCAAGGCGCCTTCAATGGTAACTTCACAGGGTGCAGGATCCATGACCATGGGTTCAGTGGTCGGAGTGGGCCACAGCCAGCTCCGTTCCATTTCCTAATCTTCACTCTGGTTTGAGGCATTCATCTCTCCTGACTGAGTGGTCTGAGATCTGGTGTTGGGTCTGGGAGTATTGGAGGTTGAAGGTGATTCAGGAGAATCCGGAGTAGAAGGTATCCGAACTGCTTCGGAAAGAGGCAATAAGTGGTTCCTGTGCCAGGTTTTCAGAGGTCCCACTTGGCCTTCAGGTTTCAGCTGGTACACTGGCAGGCCAGGCAATTTTTTACAGATCACGTATGGCTGTGATTTCCATCTATCCGCAAGCTTATGCTTCCCTGGAACACCAAGATTCCGCAACAACACTCTGTCTCCTGGTTGCAAGTCATTGATCCGAACTCTGAGGTCAAAATTCAGTTTATTCCGGGCCCCTCTCTGGTCAGAGGTGGCTTGTGCCTTCTCATAAGCCAGTCGTAAGCTTCTCCGTAGCCGGTCCACATATCCCTTGTGGGAAGCAGCCGATGTGTGGTCTATCGAGGTACCAAAGGCCAGATCTACAGGTAGTCTTGCTTCTCTGCCAACCATTAATCTGTACGGGGAGTAACCAGTGACATCACTAGTTGTGCTGTTATAGGCATGCACGATGGCAGCTATATGCTTGCTCCAATGCTGCTTTTCCTCACTGCTCAGGGTTCCCAGCATATTCAACAAAGTTCTGTTAAACCTTTCCGGTTGGGCATCTCCTTGTGGGTGATATGGGGTTGTGCGGGTCTTCTTTATCCCTAGGGAATCCAGTAATTTCCGGATTAGCCGACTTTCAAAGTCCCTCCCTTGATCCGAGTGAAGGCGTTGAGGTAATCCGTAGTGTACGAAGTACTTCTCTACAAGTATCTTGGCCACAGTGGAAGCCTTCTGGTCTTTAGTTGGAAAGGCCTGGGCTTAACGGGTGAAATGGTTGGTTATCACCAGAACATTTCCATGTCCCCCCAAGTCAGGTTCCAGACAAAGAAAATCAATGCATACCAAGTCCAAAGGTTCTTGGCTTTGCAGGTGGCCCATTGGGGCAGCTTGATAAGGCAATGTTTTCCTTTGTATGCAGCGAGCACATGAGTGACAGTATTATTCCACTTCAGCCTGCATGCAGGGCCAATAGAATCTGCTCCTTATGAGCTGAAAGGTTCTCTCGGATCCAAGGTGGCCATGGTTGTCATGTAGGGCAATCATAACAGTCTTTCTGTGTTTCTCTGGCAGGAATAGTTACCACTTGTCTTCCAGGTCATCAGAGGGGCCCCTTCGGTAGATCACCCCTTGATGCACCTGCAACCTGTCCCATTCCTTGCCCAGTAAGCAGGCCTCCTTGGAGGGATCATGTAAGAGTCTGTCCAGATCCTGATCTTCCAGAGCTTCCAAAGCCAATTTCCCCAATGGGTCTTCCAGCTGGTCCTGTCTTATATCCTTCTTGGATAATTTGGGCAAGTCCTCTTCACCAATCTGAGTGACATCACAATAGTATTTAGGCACTCCAACAGCAGCTGAGACTACAATTTCTTCTGCCATGCATCCTCCGCTAGTCTGGAGCTTTGCCCCCTGACAAAAAGCCCATACCCCCTCTGGGGTCACCTGGGTCCAGTCCTCTGCCATGCAAGTGGGAGCATGAGATCTTCGGGACAAGGCATCAGCATCTCGGTTTCCAGTCCCAGGCCTGTACTTCAGGCTGAAATTGAACCCTGAGAGGGCTGCCAACCAACGGTGTCCGGTGGCATCTAGTTTTGCAGTGGTTAAAAGGTAAGTGAGTGGGTTATTGTCTGTCTTAGACGACACCGGAGAAAAGAACAAGCGACCCCCGAAGTCGGAAGAAGACGATGATGAAGACCGGGACCCCGCTAGCAAAGGAGCTGGAAGAAGATAGCGGGGCGCCCGGCAGAAAGACCCGCAAAGTCAGAAGAAGACGATGATGAAGACCGGGACCCCGCTAGCAAAAGAGCTGGAAGAAGATATCGGCGCGCCCGGCAGAAAGACCCCCAAAGTCCAAAGAAGACCCCCGGAGCTGCCTAATAAATTACTTTAAAAACTTGTGTTGTGTTTTTTATTGACTTTTTTTGCCACCAGGTGAATGGGTAGGGGTACGATGTACCCCATACTCATTCACATAGGGTGGGGGGCCGGTATCTGGGGTCCCCCCTTATTAAAGGGGGCTCCCGGATTCCGATAAGCCCCCCGCCCGCAGACCCCGACAACCAACGGCCAGGGTTGTCGGGAAGAGGCCCTTGTCCCCATCAACATGGGGACATTCTCCCCATGTTGAGGCCATGTGGCCTGGTACGGTTCAGGAGGGAGGGGGGGCCGCTCTCTTGTCGCCCCTCTTTTCCTGCGGCCTGCCAGGTTGCGTGGTCGGATAAAGGGTCTGGTGTGGATTTTTAGGGGGACCCCCACGCTATTTCTTTTTTAAGTTTGGCGCGGGGTTCCCCTTAAAATCCATACCAGACCTGAAGGGCTTGGTATGGATTTTGGGGGGACCCCCACGCCATATTTTTTTTCCATTTTGGTGGGGGGGGGTTAAGTTTGGCGCGGGGTTTCCCTTAAAATCCATACCCCACGCTGTTTTGTTTTTTTTATAGAGTTTTTTTTTTTAGAGCCGGCAATGTTTATTTTTTTTTACATTTCCTTTAACAACCAGCCATAAACAGGTTAAAAAAAAAAAAGCAAATCGCCGCAAAATCGCAAAACCTCGTTTTTCACAAAGCCAGAAAATGCCTTCAGACGCCAAAGATTTCCAAGTTTCAGACGTGGTATCGGCGTTTAGCCGCATTTTAGTTTAGAAGCGTTTTTAACCACTTAACGACCGCCCACCGCCGATTTACGTCGGCAGAATGGCACGGACAGGCAGAATCACGTAGATCTACGTGATCGCCTTTGTGCAGTTGGGGGGTCCATCCGGACCCCCCTTCACTGCAGTGAGCGGCCGTTAAGTGTTCGGGAGCGATCAGGCATGAGGGGGCGGCCGCTCGATTCCGCCCCCCCCTCGCGATCGCTCCCGGCCAATGAAATTGCTTCCTCCGCCATGTGATGTAAACACAGGCTGGAGGAAGTGATGTCATCTCCCTCGCCGCGGTCTTTTCGTTCCCGGCGCCGAGGAGTGAAGACAGAGGTTAGTGCTCCAACAGTCCACTGACACGTAGGTACACATAGGCACACAAATCACCCCCCAGTCACCCCCAGATCACCCCCCAGGTCACCCCAAAGTCCCCAATCACAGTGTCACTGATTGCAGTGATCATTTATTTTACTGATCACTGCATTTAGTGTCATCTGTGATTGTAAAAAGTTGCAAGGCAGTTAGGATTAGGCCCCTTTAGGTCCAGGGTAGCCCCCTAACCCCCCCTAATAAAGGTTTAACCCCTTGATCACCCCCCAGGTAACCCTTTCACCCCCTAACTTCAGCGTCACTAAGCGATTGTTTTTCCGATCGCTGTATTCGTGTCGCTGGTGTTTTAGATAGGCAGTTATTTTTTTTTTAGGTTCGCCGCAGGTTTTTATTGGTGTCAGGTACCCCCATATTTAACCTAATAAAGGTTTTAACCCCCTGATTGCCCCTAGTTAACCCTTTCACCAGTGATCACCATATAAAGGTTACGGGTGACGCTGGTTGATTAGTTTGCTTTTTATAGCATCAGGGCACCCGCCGTATATAACCCAATAAAGGTTTAACCCCCTGATCGCCCGGCGGGTGAGATCAATTAGGTTTTAGCGCCAGAGAGGGTCTGCGTCGCCCCAGGCAGTGTTAGGTTAGTGCCAGTAACGCTAACACCCACGCGCAAAGCATACACCCCCCTTAGTGGTATAGTATCTGATCAGATCTATACTAGCATCCCCAGCGGTTTAGGGTTCCCAAAAACGCAGTGTTAGCGGGATCAGCCCAGATACCTGCTAGTACCTGCGTTTAGCCCCTCCGCCCAGCCCAGCCCAGCCCACCCAAGTGCAGTATCGATCGATCACTGTCACTTACCAAACACAACACACATAACTGCAGCGTTCGCAGAGACAGGCCTGATCCCTGCGATCGCTAACAGTTTTTTTGTAGCGTTTGATATATTTGCTGACGACAGTCAGGTGCTTTTTTTCCTGTGAATCTTACTAGTGTACCCCTAAATTTAGAGCCCAAAATGGCAAGTCGAAGGTACACTAGTAAAGAGGCCTACGAGATTCTGAGCATGACAGATAGTGAAGAGGAGGTCACGTATCTGTCAGATTCAGGCTCAGAATATCTTCCCGTAGAAGACAGTGACGTCAGCGGCCCCACGTCAGATAGCTCTGACGACGAAGTTGAGGTCCCTGCTAAGGTCAGGCGTACCCGATCCCGATCTTCTGAGGTTGTTGAGGAGCAAGAACCGCAGGTCTCTCGTATCATGGAGCAGAGTAGTACTAGCGCCGCTATTCCTTCTGGTGAACTGGCAAGCACCAGCGGCCTAGTACAGCCTGGACGTACATCCAGCACTGCAGTAACACTTGGTGACGTGGCGAGTCCCATAAGTGCAGTTCAAGCTGGCGAGGTGGCAAGCACAAGTAGTGTCCCGCTGCCACCAAGAAGACAAAGGCAGGCCCGTCGTGCCCATACTGCCCTTCCTGCAGAATTCGCCTATCCTGATTGGGTCCCCACCACTTCTGCAGAACCCGTACTTCCCCCATTCACTGCCCAACCCGGTATTCAGGTGGAAACAGCTGATTTTATGCCAATCGATTTTTATTCGCTGTTTTTCACGGAAGATCTCTATAGATCTATTGTGGACCAGAGTAATTTGTATGCTGGTCAATTTATCGCCGCTAACCCCCAGTTGCCTAAAATTGCCAGAAATTGGAAACCAATTACGGTTTCCGAATTTAAGACCTTTCTGGGCCTTTCCCTCAACATGGGCACACATAAATTTCCGTCATTGCGTGCTTATTGGTCCACGCACCCAATTGACCACATGCCCGTGTTCTCTGCCTCCATGTCCAGGGCACGATACGAGCAGATTTTGCGGTTCATGCACTTCAACGACAATGAACTTTGTCGTCCACGTGGGGACCCTGAATACGACCGGCTCTATAAAATTCGGCCCCTCATAAACCACTTCAACGAACGTTTTGCAGCCTTGTTTACTCCCGATCAAGTTGTCTGCGTTGATGAGTCCCTGATTAAATTTTCTGGCCGCTTGTCTTTCAAGCAGTACCTTCCCAGCAAGCGTGCCAGATACGGGGTCAAGCTCTACAAGTTCTGTGACAGGGCAACAGGCTATGTAGTGAACTTTACGGTTTATGAGGGAAAAGACAGTCAGATTGAGTCGGTCAACTGCCCGGATTACATAGGGAGCGCTGGCAAGATAGTGTGGAACTTGGTGTCACCCTTATTCGGAAAGGGGTACCACTTGTATGTGGACAATTATTACACGAGCGTGCCACTGTTTAGTCACTTGTTTGATCATAAGATTGGAGCATGTGGCACCGTGCGACCTAATCGCCGGGGCTTTCCCCAGCGGCTTGTAGATGCCCGTCTTAGGCTGGGGGAGAGAGCCTGCTTGAAGTGTAATAACTTGCTCGCTATGAAGTGGAGGGACAATAAGAATGTTTTCCTTCTTACCTCCCTTCATGCAGACACGACAGTCCAAATTCGTACGGCGACTGGTGTTGTGGAGAAACCCCTCTGTGTCCACGAATATAACCAAAATATGGGAGGGGTGGACCTCAACGACCAGTTGATGGCGCCGTATCTAATTGACCGTAAGGCGAGACGCTGGTACAAAAAAGTGTCTCTATCATTATTCCAATTGGCTTTGCTGAACGCTCATGTGCTATACAGAGCTTCAGGCGGGACGTTATCTCTTCTAAAATTCCAGAATGAGATAGTCACAGAACTCCTGTATCCAGGCGGTTCTGCACCTCACCATCCCCAACCAAATGCAGTAAGCCGGCTGCATGAGAGGCATTATTCGTATGTCCTCCCGAGTACCCCTACCCAAAGCCACCCCCAAAAAAGATGTCGTGTCTGTAGCAAGCGCGGATTTAGGCGTGACACCCGTAGTTTTTGTCCACTCTGTCCTGACAAGCCTGGTCTTTGCCAAGGTGAATGTTTTGAACGCTACCACTCAAAAGTGAAGTTTTAGCGTAGGGTACAGCATTTCACAGACTAGGACACACTTACACAGGGTCTCCCAAGATGCCATTACATTTTGAGAGACCCGAACCATTACAGTTGTAAAGTTACAAAAAAAAGTGTAAAAAAGAAAAAAAAAACGTAAAAAACAAAACACAAAAAAAATATAAAATAAAAAAAACAAAAATAGTTGTCGTTTTATTGTTCTCTCTCTCTCTATTTTCTCTCTATTGTTCTGCTCTTTTTTTACTGTATTCTATTCTGCAATGTTTTATCATGCTTGCTTTTCAGGTATGTAATTTTTTGTTTTCAGGTGCGCCATTCAACTGCAGCGCGGAATTATTTATCTTGACAGCAACAGCGTTTGCTCCCACGATACATAAAGCCGTGACTCCAGTGCTGTAGGAGGTGATTTCACCACCACAGTTAAAAAAAAGAGCATATATGCCGAAGCATGGGGGCAGCAGGGGCGGAGGAGCGATTTTGCTCCTAATGCCGCGTACATACGGTCGAAATTCCGACCGTGTGTACGCGGCATAACTTTTTTGCGGGAGGATGCCCCCATGCTTCGGCATATATATATTTTAGGCACAGGTTGCGTTAAAACATTTTTTTATTTTTTACTAGGTTTTGTTTTGGTATTTGCTTTGCAGGTATGGCATGGTAAGGTCTTACTGTTGTACTGTAATGTTACTTTGTTTTAATGTTAACCACCATTTGCTTAGCAGGTACGCCATTCAGTTGCAGCGCGGATCTATTTATCTTGACAGCAACAGCGTTTGCTCCCACGATACATAAAGCCGTGACTCCAACGCTGTAGGAGGTGATTTCACCACCACAGTTAAAAAAAAGAGCATATATGCCGAAGCATGGGGGCAGCAGGGGCGGAGGAGCGATTTTGCTCCTAATGCCGCGTATATACGGTCGAAATTCCAACGGAGGCTTATCCGTGGAAAAGTCCGACCGTGTGTACGCGGCATAACCTTTTATGCCGCGTACATACGGTCGAAATTCCGACGAAGGCTTGACCGTGTGTACGCGGCATAACTTTTTTGCGGGAGGATGCCCCCATGCTTCGGCATATATGCCCATCATTAGAAGTGGGTGGATGAAGGGAGGTATTCTAATGGTGGGCATACCCACCAATCAATCTCTTTTTTTCGTTCAGCCAATAGGCTGTATGAAAAAAAAGATTACAATACATGTCCAACAAGGACCAGCAACGTACTGGTATGTTGCTGGATAGGGATGAGCTTCGTGTTCGAGTCGAACATACGTTCGACTCGAACATCGGCTGTTCGATCGTTCGACGAAGATCGAACGATTTGGGCCGTTCGCGCCAAATTCGAGTGACGCGAACGGCCCACAATGCACTACGCCATCGCAGTGTCATCCAGGCGCTGTGATTGGCCAAGCATGCACTGTGACCCCGCATGCTTGGCCAATCACAGCGCCGGCAGCGAGGAGAGCAATGATTGGCCACAGGCAGGATGCCTGTGGCCAATTATTGCTGAGGGTGTTTAGTACACGCCCCACACTATAAAAGGCCGCCAGCACGGCGGCCTAGTGTAGTGTGTTCCGGAGCAGGGATAGAGCAGCATAGGCAGGGACAGTGACTGTTATTTCTTTCTTGCTTAACCTGGATTCCTTTAGTTTAGGGAAAGAGAAGGATAGGTAGGGAGAGTGTCAGTGTGTTTTGTGCTTGTGCTATAGTGTGCTTAAAAAAAACATTTATTCTAGGGACAGAAAACTGTAGGTAGGGACAGTGTCAGTTTCTTTCACTCTGCAAGTCCTTGTTTCCAGGGACCTGGAAGGACAGTGAGTGAATTGTCCTTGTGCTATATTGTGCTTAAAAAAACATTTATTCTAGGGACAGAAAACTGTAGGTAGGGAGAGTGTCAGTTTCTTTCACTCTGCAAGTCCTTGTTTCCAGGGACCTGTAAGGACAGTGAGTGAATTGTCCTTGTGCTATATTGTGATTAAAAAAAACATTTTTTCTAGGGACAGAAAACTGTAGGTAGGGAGAGTGTTTTTTTTCTTTCACTCTGCAAGTCCTTGTTTCCAGGGACCTGGAAGGACAGTGAGTGAATTGTCCTTGTGCTATATTGTGCTTAAAAAAAAACATTTTTTCTAGGGACAGAAAACTGTAGGTAGGGAGAGTGTTTTTTTTCTTTCACTCTGCAAGTCCTTGTTTCCAGGGACCTCTAAGGACAGTGAGTGAATTGTCCTTGTGCTATATTGTGCTTAAAAAAACATTTATTCTAGGGACAGAAAACTGTAGGTAGGGAGAGTGTCAGTTTATTTCACTCTGCAAGTCCTTGTTTCCAGGGACCTGGAAGGACAGTGAGTGAATTGTCCTTGTGCTATATTGTGATTAAAAAAAACATTTTTTCTAGGGACAGAAAACTGTAGGTAGGGAGAGTGTTTTTTTTCTTTCACTCTGCAAGTCCTTGTTTCCAGGGACCTGTAAGGACAGTGAGTGAATTGTCCTTGTGCTATATTGTGATTAAAAAAAACATTTTTTCTAGGGACAGAAAACTGTAGGTAGGGAGAGTGTTTTTTTTCTTTCACTCTGCAAGTCCTTGTTTCCAGGGACCTGTAAGGACAGTGAGTGAATTGTCCTTGTGCTATATTGTGCTTAAAAAAAACATTTATTCTAGGGACAGAAAACTGTAGGTAGGGAGAGTGTCAGTTTATTTCACTCTGCAAGTCCTTGTTTCCAGGGACCTGTAAGGACAGTGAGTGAATTGTCCTTGTGCTATATTGTGATTAAAAAAAACATTTTTTCTAGGGACAGAAAACTGTAGGTAGGGAGAGTGTTTTTTTTCTTTCACTCTGCAAGTCCTTGTTTCCAGGGACCTGTAAGGACAGTGAGTGAATTGTTCTTGTGCTATATTGTGATTAAAAAAAACATTTTTTCTAGGGACAGAAAACTGTAGGTAGGGAGAGTGTTTTTTTTCTTTCACTCTGCAAGTCCTTGTTTCCAGGGACCTGTAAGGACAGTGAGTGAATTGTCCTTGTGCTATATTGTGCTTAAAAAAAACATTTATTCTAGGGACAGAAAACTGTAGGTAGGGAGAGTGTCAGTTTATTTCACTCTGCAAGTCCTTGTTTCCAGGGACCTGTAAGGACAGTGAGTGAATTGTCCTTGTGCTATATTGTGATTAAAAAAAAATATTTTTTCTAGGGACAGAAAACTGTAGGTAGGGAGAGTGTTTTTTTTCTTTCACTCTGCAAGTCCTTGTTTCCAGGGACCTGTAAGGACAGTGAGTGAATTGTCCTTGTGCTATATTGTGATTAAAAAAACATTTTTTCTAGGGACAGAAAACTGTAGGTAGGGAGAGTGTTTTTTTTCTTTCACTCTGCAAGTCCTTGTTTCCAGGGACCTGTAAGGACAGTGAGTGAATTGTCCTTGTGCTATATTGTGCTTAAAAAAAACATTTATTCTAGGGACAGAAAACTGTAGGTAGGGAGAGTGTTTTTTTTCTTTCACTCTGCAAGTCCTTGTTTCCAGGGACCTGTAAGGACAGTGAGTGAATTGTCCTTGTGCTATATTGTGATTAAAAAAAACATTTTTTCTAGGGACAGAAAACTGTAGGTAGGGAGAGTGTTTTTTTTCTTTCACTCTGCAAGTCCTTGTTTCCAGGGACCTGTAAGGACAGTGAGTGAATTGTCCTTGTGCTATATTGTGCTTAAAAAAAACATTTATTCTAGGGACAGAAAACTGTAGGTAGGGAGAGTGTCAGTTTATTTCACTCTGCAAGTCCTTGTTTCCAGGGACCTGTAAGGACAGTGAGTGAATTGTCCTTGTGCTATATTGTGATTAAAAAAAAACATTTTTTCTAGGGACAGAAAACTGTAGGTAGGGAGAGTGTTTTTTTTCTTTCACTCTGCAAGTCCTTGTTTCCAGGGACCTGTAAGGACAGTGAGTGAATTGTCCTTGTGCTATATTGTGATTAAAAAAAACATTTTTTCTAGGGACAGAAAACTGTAGGTAGGGAGAGTGTTTTTTTTCTTTCACTCTGCAAGTCCTTGTTTCCAGGGACCTGTAAGGACAGTGAGTGAATTGTCCTTGTGCTATATTGTGCTTAAAAAAACATTTATTCTAGGGACAGAAAACTGTAGGTAGGGAGAGTGTTTTTTTTCTTTCACTCTGCAAGTCCTTGTTTCCAGGGACCTGTAAGGACAGTGAGTGAATTGTCCTTGTGCTATATTGTGATTAAAAAAAACATTTTTTCTAGGGACAGAAAACTGTAGGTAGGGAGAGTGTTTTTTTTCTTTCACTCTGCAAGTCCTTGTTTCCAGGGACCTGTAAGGACAGTGAGTGAATTGTCCTTGTGCTATATTGTGATTAAAAAAAACATTTTTTCTAGGGACAGAAAACTGTAGGTAGGGAGAGTGTTTTTTTTCTTTCACTCTGCAAGTCCTTGTTTCCAGGGACCTGTAAGGACAGTGAGTGAATTGTCCTTGTGCTATATTGTGCTTAAAAAAA
Organism: Rana muscosa; assembly: GCA_029206835.1. Taxonomy (NCBI): domain Eukaryota; kingdom Metazoa; phylum Chordata; class Amphibia; order Anura; family Ranidae; genus Rana; species Rana muscosa. The sequence goes on along the minus strand of CM055123.1, from coordinate 399,186,796 downwards.
ACATTTATTCTAGGGACAGAAAACTGTAGGTAGGGAGAGTGTTTTTTTCTTTCACTCTGCAAGTCCTTGTTTCCAGGGACCTGTAAGGACAGTGAGTGAATTGTCCTTGTGCTATATTGTGATTAAAAAAAACATTTTTTCTAGGGACAGAAAACTGTAGGTAGGGAGAGTGTTTTTTTTCTTTCACTCTGCAAGTCCTTGTTTCCAGGGACCTGTAAGGACAGTGAGTGAATTGTCCTTGTGCTATATTGTGCTTAAAAAAAACATTTATTCTAGGGACAGAAAACTGTAGGTAGGGAGAGTGTTTTTTTTCTTTCACTCTGCAAGTCCTTGTTTCCAGGGACCTGTAAGGACAGTGAGTGAATTGTCCTTGTGCTATATTGTGCTTAAAAAAAATATTTTTTCTAGGGACAGAAAACTGTAGGTAGGGAGAGTGTCAGTTTCTTTCACTGTGAAAGTCCTTGTTTCAAGGGACAGAGAAGGACACCTGAAGGTAGCCCTTATTGCTTTTTTCCCATCTCCCTGCAGGCCATCTATTAGAATGTCTGGAAGGCAAACAAGGAGAGGCAGACAGTCAGGAGGCAATAAAAGAGGGCAAGCAGGCTCTGTGTCTGGGGGCAACAGTGCTGGTCGTGGACGCGGTGCATTGTCATCAGCACATGGCCATGGGACACGCTTGTCCTTCTTTTCGGCAGCTGGACATGTTGAGCCACATCATGCCGAAGACTTGGTAGAGTGGATGACCAAGCCCTCCTCCTCCTCCTCATCCTCTCTCACCCAGGCTCAGGGTACTGGAAAAGCAGCTGCCAAAGCGTCGTCTTCCCTGGTATCAATGTCAGACAAATCATCAGTCACTCCTTCCCTAGACCCACCATGTCCTCCTCCTGAGGAGTCCCCCGAACTGTTTCAGCACAGTGTTGGGTACATGCTCCAGGAGGATGCCCAGCGTTTCGAAGGGTCTGATGATGAAACCCAGCTAGAGGAAGGCAGTAGCGTGAGAGCAGACAGAGGGGATGCTCAAGAAGGACACCAATCTGGCAGTCATGTTCCAGCAGCTGCAGCATACTGCCAGATTGGCTCCAGTGATGAGGAGGGAGGGGATGATGAGGTCACTGACTCCACGTGGGTGCCTAATAGGAGAGAGGAGGAGGAGGAGGATGAGGAGGAGGCACATCTCCAACGAGGCAGGATGCCCTTTGGTGGCCAGCGTAAGGGCAGTACACCGACGGAATCACACCGCAGAGCTCCGCCTGTGCAGGGCGCTGCCTCTGCCCGTCATTCAAAAAGTTCTTTGGTGTGGGCCTTTTTTGAGGCTAGTGCATCAGATCGCACAGCTGCTGTTTGCAACATATGTCTCAAGCGTATATCGCGTGGCCAAAACATCAGCCGCTTGGGTACCACATGCCTGACCAGACATATGTTGACCTGCCATGCAGCTCGTTGGCAAGCCTACCTCAAAGACCCACACCAAAGAACAAAGCGGACCTCTCCTTGCACCGCATCAGCTGGGATCTCCAACCCCACTATAACTTCAGTCCTCTCTGAAACATGCACTGAGAGGAATGAAGGTGTAGAATTAGGTGTGTCACAGCCAAGTACTTGCGCCCACTCTGCTAGCAGTACACCGACGTCCGATTCTAGCAGGCAAATTTCCCTGCCCCAGCTGCTGGACCGTCGAAAGAAGTTCACTCCCAGCCATCCACATGCCCAGCGGTTGAATGCTAGCTTGGCTAAATTGCTAGCGCTTCAACTGCTGCCTTTTCAGTTGGTAGACTCGGCCCCCTTCCGTGAGTTTGTGCAATGTGCGGTTCCTCAGTGGCAGGTTCCCAAACGCCACTTTTTCTCACGGAAGGCTATTCCGGCTCTCTACCGGCATGTGGAAGGCAATGTCTTGGCCTCGCTGGACAGGGCGGTCAGCGGTAAGGTGCATATTACCGCTGACTCATGGTCCAGCAGGCATGGACAGGGACGTTACCTTTCTTTCACGGCCCATTGGGTCACTCTTTTGGCAGCTGGGAAGGATTCAGGACAAGGTGCAGTAGTGTTGGAGGTTGTCCCACCGCCACGCCTCCAAAATGCTACTACTGGTTGTGACACACCTCTCTCCTCCACCCCCTCCTCTTCTTCTTCCTCCATGGCCTCTTCCTGTGGTTTGTCCTATGAACCAGCGGTGCTCCGTAGCCGTTCACGGGGCTACGCAAGTACGCAGGCAAAAAGATGCCATGCCGTGCTTGCGCTGGTGTGTTTGGGGGACAGAAGCCACACTGGGGCAGAGGTCCTGTCTGCTCTGCAGGGCCAGGCCGAGAGGTGGTTGACGCCACGCCAGCTTAAGCCAGGAATGGTGGTTTGCGACAATGGCACCAACCTCCTCTCCGCCCTCCGACAGGGACAACTGACCCATGTGCCCTGTGTGGCTCACGTCCTTAACCTGGTGGTGCAGCGCTTCTTGGGCAGGTACCCGGGCTTACAGGATGTCCTGAGGCAGGCCAGGAAAGTCTGTGTGCATTTCCGCAGATCTTATAATGCCAGTGCTCGCCTGGCTGAGCTGCAAAAGGAGTTGAACCTGCCCAAGAACCGCCTTATATGTGACATGCCCACCAGGTGGAACTCAACGTTGGCCATGCTGCAGCGGCTGCACACGCAGCAGAGGGCCATCAATGAGTACCTGTGCGACTACGGCACCAGGACAGGGTCAGGGGAGCTTGTTTTTTTTTCTCCACGCCAGTGGGGCATGATCAGGGATGCATGCACTGTCCTGGCACCATTTGAGGAGGCCACGAGGATGGTGAGCAGTGACAGTGCATGCATCAGTGACACTGTACCTCTTGTCCACCTGTTGGAGCACACGCTGCGTGGAATAATGGACAGGGCACTTGAGGCAGAACAGAGGCAGGAAGAGGAGGACTTCCTTGCCTCTCAAGGCCCCCTTTACCCAGACAGTGTTCCTTCTGTCCCACCCATCGCACAGGAAGAGGAGGAGGAGGAGGAGGAGGAGGAGGAGGATTGTGTCAGCATGGAGGTGGAGGCTGGCACTCAGCATCATCAGCAGCAGTCTTTTAGGGATGATTTACAGTCCCAAGAAACCAGTGGACTTGTACGTGGCTGGGAGGAGGTGGCTGCGGATCATGTCGTCCTTAGTGACCCAGAGGACTCCGGAGCGAATGCCTCAGCAAACCTACGCTGCATGGCCTCCCTGATCCTGCAAAGTCTGCGGAAGGATCCTCGTATTCTTCGGATCAAGGAGAGGGACCATTACTGGCTGGCCACTCTCCTTGATCCACGGTACAAGGGTAAGGTTGCGGACCTTATGTTACCGTCGCAGAGGGAGCAGAGGATGAGACAACTCCGGGAGGCCTTGCAGAAAGGTCTGTGCAACGCGTTCCCAGAGACTGGGAGGTTGCAAACTCCTGGTCCTGGACAACGAGTTGCTGAGGCTTCGGCCAGTCAAAGAAGGAGCGGTGGGGAAGGTGGCCGTCTGACCGATGCGTTCAGACAATTCTTTAGTCCGCAGCCCCAAAGTATGATCGGTTCCAGCAACCATCGCCAGCGTCTGATAAACATGGTGCAGGAATATCTAGGGGCAAGGTCAGACTTGGACACCTTCCCCACCGAAAATCCTCTGGCTTACTGGGTCTTGAGGATGGATCACTGGCCAGAGCTTGCACAGTATGCAATTGAGCTACTGGCCTGTCCTGCATCCAGCGTTCTTTCGGAACGCACATTCAGTGCTGCTGGAGGATTTGTCACGGATCACAGGGTGCGCCTGTCCACCGACTCGGTTGATCGACTGACTTTCATCAAGATGAACCAGTCTTGGATCACCACCAGCTACCACACACCTGATGCTGATATAACAGACTAATTGATTTTAACATGTCACATCCCTTCAAGACTGATGCTGATGCTGAGTGCCTGTGCTGTTATGTTGACTGGCTATCCTCCTCCTCCGAGTCCTCAATGATACGATTGATGATGATAGCTTGTAAGATCATTTTTGTTTATGGGTGCCGCCACCAGTGCCTAACGCCCAATTTTTCAGCCCCTGTTTAACAGGGGCGTGTAATTACAATTTTTGAAGCAATACTTTGCAACAGGGCTCATTGCTGTGCTCCAAGTACAGTATCTGTGAGGAGTTGCAGTGTTGTGCCACCAGTGCCTAAGGCCCAATTTTTCAGCCCCTGTTTAACAGGGGCGTGTCATTACAATTTTTGAAGCAATACTTTGCAACAGGGCTCATTGCTGTGCTCCAAGTACAGTATCTGTGAGGAGTTGCAGTGTTGTGCCACCAGTGCCTAAGGCCCAATTTTTCAGCCCCTGTTTAACAGGGGCGTGTCATTACAATTTTTGAAGCAATACTTTGCAACAGGGCTCATTGCTGTGCTCCAAGTACAGTATCTGTGAGGGGTTGCAGTGTTGTGCCACCAGTGCCTAAGGCCCAATTTTTCAGCCCCTGTTCAACAGGGGCATGTAATTACAATTCTTGATCTAATAATTCACAGCAGGGCCCATTGCTGCACCCACCAAGAGTAACTGTCAGGGCTTACAGTGTTGTGGCACCAGCACCACCATCAAAGGCCCAATTTTTACTACCACTGTTCAACAATTATATGTAATTAAAATTCCTGATATAATAGTTGACAGCAGGGCGTTCCAGCACCAACCAAGAGTAACTGTGAGTGCTTACAGTGTTGTGCCAACACCAACAACTAAGGGGCCTATTTCTGCAGAGTATATACGGCAGGTCCCTACTTTCAAACATACAACTTACAAACGACTCCTACTTGCAAACGCAAGAAGACAACAGGAAGTGAGAGGAAATCTACCACTAGGAAGGAAAATTCTCTCCTGTAAGAATAAATATGGGAGAAAGGTGTCTCCTCTGTACTGATGCTTTATCAGCAATCCTTGTTTCAAGAAAAACACCACATTTCAAAAACAGTTGTCATTGGGACGGAAAGTGAGGTGAAATGTTCTGAACAGGGGCACAGACAGCAAAACAAATGTTACAGGGGTGATAACCCTTACCTATGTTTTCCAAAAAGTTTAAAAATAGATTTTTGGTCTGGAGCTACACTTCAACAATGTACCTGTTCAAAATTACAAACAGATTCTACATAAGAACAAACCTACAGTCCCTGTCTTGTATGCACCGCCTGTATAGGGCTGTTCAGAGTATATAGGGCCTTTTTTATTTTATGTGCGGGGTTCCCCTTAATATCCATACAAGACCCAAAGGGGCTGGTAATGGGCTGGGGTAGGGGGGGGGGGTCATGGGGTAGCTATGCCATTTTTCTTAAAGAATTTCATCCATATTACCGGGACCAGACATTACATTAAAGCCGCAAGCAGTTTTAAATGGCTTTTTTTTCCTTTAGAAGTGTCATTTTGTGCAGGGACAGTTCTAAACACAGGAAACACGTGGCACTTCACAGGCATACTTTAGACACCCCCCAGGTACGATATTTAAAGGAATATTTGACTTTTTTTTTTTCACTTTATGCATCATTAAAATGACTGCTCCCGAAAAACGACCGTTTTTAAAACTTCTTTTTGCATTGATACATGTCCCCTGGTGCAGAACCCGGGTTCCCAAACCCTTTTTAGGACAATAACATGCATAATAGTTGTTATAATTAGCACTTTAGAATTCGAACGTTCGCATCCATTGTATTTAATAGGGTTCTAATGTTCGTTCGAACTTTCGGTCCGTTCGCGGGTTCTGGTGCGAACCGAACCCGGGGGTGTTCGGCTCATCACTATTGCTGGACTTTGAATGTTTATACCAGAATGATGCCTGCGGGTTTAGGTATCATCTTGGTATCATTCTTTTCAGCCAGCAGCCGGCTTTCATGTAAAAGCAATTCTAGCAGATAATTAGCCTCTAGACTGCTTTTACAAGCAGTGGGAGGGAATGTCCCCCCCCCCCCGGATATAAAAAGCGCCATTGGGAAATTGGGAAAGCATTTTATCACACCGATCTTGGTGTGGTCAGATGCTTTGAGGGCAGAGGAAAGATCTAGGGTCTAACCCCCCAATTTTTTTCAAAAAAAGAGTACCTGTCACTACCTATTGCTATCATAGGGGATATATACATTCCCTGAGATAACGATAAAAATGGTAAAAAAATAAAATATGGAAGGCACAGTTTAAAAATAAAATAAAAAAGCCAAATAAATAATAAAAAAAAAAAAAAAAAAAGCACCGCTGTCCCCCCCTGCTATTGCGCAAAGGCGAACGCAAGCGTCGGTCTAGCGTCATATGTAAACAGCAATTGCATCATGCATGTGAGGTATCACCGCGAAGGTCAGATCGAGGGCAGTCATTTTAGCAGTAGACCTCCTCTGTAAATCTAACGTGGTAACCTGTAAAGGCTTTTAAATGCTTTTAAAAATGAATGTAGTTTTGTCGCCGCTGCGCGTTTGTGCGCAATTTTAAAGCATGTCGTGTTTGGTATCCATGTACTCGGCCTATGATCATCTTTTTTATTTCATCAAACATTTGGGCAATATAGTGTTTTTTAGTGCATTAAAAATAAAAAAAGTGTGTTTTTCCCCCAAAAAATGCGTTTGAAAAATCGCTGTGCAAATACTGTGTGGAAAAAAAAAATGCAACACCCACTATTTTAATCTGTAGGGCCTTTGCTTTAAAAAAATATATAATGTTTGGGGGTTCAACATAATTTTCTTGCAAAAAAAATTTTTCTTTCATGTAAACAAAAAGTGTCAGAAAGGGCTTTGTCTTCAAGTGGTTAGAAGAGTGGATGATGTGTGACATAAGCTTCCTAATGTTGTGCATAAAATGCCAGGACAGTTCAAAACCCCCCCAAATGACCCCATTTTGGAAAGTAGACACCCCAAGCTATTTGCTGAGAGGCATGTTGAGCCCATTGAATATTTTTTTTTTGTCCCAAGTGATTGAATAATGACCAAAAAAAAAAAAAAAATGTACAAAAAGTTGTCACTAAATTATATATTGCTCAAACATGCCATGGGCATATGTGGAATTACACCCCAAAATACATTCTGTTGCTTCTCCTGAGTACGGGGATACCACATGTGTGGGACTTTTTGGGAGCCTAGTCGCGTACGGGACCCCAAAAACCAAGCACCGCCTTCAGGATTTCTATGGGTGTAAATTTTTGATTTCACTCCTCACTGCCTATCACAGTTTCGGAGGCCATGGAATGCCCAGATGGCACAAAACCCCCCCAAATGACCCCATTTTGGAAAGTAGACACCCCAAGCTATTTGCTGAGAGGTATGTTGAGTATTTTGCAGATCTCGCTTTTTGTCACAAAGTTTTGAAAATGTAAAAAAAGAAAAAAAAAAAGAAAAAAAAATGTCTTTCTTAATTTTCAAAAACAAATGAGAGCTGTAAAATACTCACCATGCCTCTCAGCAAATAGCTTGGGGTGTCTACTTTCCAAAATGGGGTCATTTGTGGGGGTTTTGGGCTATTTTGACATTTTATGGCCTTCAAAACTGTGATAGGTAGTGAGGAGTGAAATCAAACATTTATGCCCTTAGAAACCTTGAAGGCGGTGCTTGGTTTTTGGGGTCCCGTACGCGGCTAGGCTCCCAAAAAGTCCCACACATGTGGTATCCCCGTACTCAGGAGAAGCAGCAGAATGTATTTTGGGGTGTAATTTCACATATAACCATGGCATGTGTGAGCAATATATCATTTAGTGACAACTTTTTGTACATTTTTTTTTTTTCTTTTTGTCATTATTCAATCATTTGGGACAAAAAAAAAATATTCAATGGGCTCAACATGCCTCTCAGCAAATGGCTTGGGGTGTCTACTTTCCAAAATGGGGTCATTTGGGGGGGTTTTGTGCCATCTTGGCATTTTATGGCCTTCAAAACTGTGATAGGTAGTGAGGAGCGAAATCAAAAATGTATGCCCTTAGAAACCTTGAAGGCGGTGCTTGGTTTTTGGGGTCCCGTACGCGGCTAGGCTCCCAAAAAGTCCCACACATGTGGTATCCCCGTACTCAGGAGAAGCAGCAGAATGTATTTTGGGGTGTAATTTCACATATGCCCATGGCATGTGTGAGCAATATATCATTTAGTGACAACTTTGTGCAAAAAAAAAACAGTTTGTCATATTCCCGCAACCTGTGGCAAAATATAAAATATTCCATGGACTCAACATGCCTCTCAGCAAATAGCTTGGGGTGTCTACTTTTCAAAATGGGGTCATTTGGGGGGGTTTTGTGCTATTTTGGCATTTTATGGCCTTCAAAACTGTGATAGGTAGTGAGGAGTGAAATCAAAAATTTACGCCCTTAGAAATCCTGAAGGTGGTGCTTGGTTTTTGGGGCCCTGTACGTAGCTAGGCTCCCAAAAAGTCCCACACATGTGGTATCCCCGTACTCAGGAAAAGCAGCAGAATGTATTTTGGGGTGCAATTCCACATATAACCATGGCATGTGTGAGCAATATATCATTTAGTGACAACTTTTTGTACATTTTTTTTTTTTTCTTTTTGTCATTATTCAATCATTTGGGACAAAAAAAAAAAATTCAATGGGGTCAACATGCCTCTCAGCAAATAGCTTGGGGTGTCTACTTTCCAAAATGGGGTCATTTGGGGGGGTTTTGTGCCATCTTGGCATTTTATGGCCTTCAAAACTGTGATAGGCAGTGAGGAGTGAAATCAAAAATTTATGCCCTTAGAAACCTTGAAGGCGGTGCTTGGTTTTTGGGGTCCCGTACGCGGCTAGGCTCCCAAAAAGTCCCACACATGTGGTATCCCCGTACTCAGGAGAAGCAGCAGAATGTATTTTGGGGTGTAATTTCACATATGCCCATGGCATGTGTGAGCAATATATCATTTAGTGACAACTTTGTGCAAAAAAAAAAAAGTTTGTCATATTCCCGCAACTTGTGGCAAAATATAAAATATTCCATGGACTGAACATGCCTCTCAGTAAATAGCTTGGGGTGTCTACTTTCCAAAATGGGGTCATTTGGGGGGGTTTTGTACTGCCCTGCCATTTTAGCACCTCAAGAAATGAGATAGGCAGTCATAAATTTAAAGCTGTGTAAATTTCAGAAAATGTACCCTAGTTTGTAAACGCTATAACTTTTGCGCAAACCAATAAATATACGCTTATTGACATTTTTTTTACTAAAGACATGTGGCTGAATACATTTTGGCCTAAATGTATGACTAAAATTGAGTTTATTCGATTTTTCTTATAACAAAAAGTAGAAAATATCATTTTTTTTCAAAATTTTCGGTCTTTTTCTGTTTATATCGCAAAAAATAAAAATCGCAGAGGCAATCAAATACCATTAAAAGAAAGCTCTATTTGTGGGAAGAAAAGGACGCAAATTTCATTTGGGTACAACATTGCATGTCCGCACAATTTACAGTTAAAGCAGCGCAGTGCCGAATCCCAAAAACAGGCTTGGTCCTAATGGCCCGAAATGGTCCGGGGCTTAAGTGGTTAAAGGTGACCTATTTTTTTACATTGAAAAACTCCAAAATTATGGCAAATGAGGAAAAAACATTAAAAATATATATAGATCCAAAAAAAAAATGAAATTGCTTCCATTGCATTGTGGACAATCCACAACTTGGGGCAGGTGACGTGGCAAGTGGACAATCCACAACTTGGGGCAGGTGACGTGGCAAGTGGACAATCCACAACTTGTGGCAAGTGATGTGGCAAGTGACACGCTAAATACAACTACACTGCTGCTCTCTCAGCTGCTGATACTCACTCTGGTCTCACAAAATAGCTAAAATGGTTAATAATACTGTTTTTTGGAGCTTAGGGCGGCTCCTTATGATGTTTCCTAACTGAACGCATATAGACGCGAATGTGGTAAAATGCGGCATGCAAACGCCACAAAGCGCGCCTTTCTAAACGCCGCTTTCAACCTTAGTTCTGAAGACTTTGCACCAGCGTCCCATGTACATGGGGCCTAAAAACGCCTATGCCATTTACAGCTCAAAAACGCCATGGTGGCCATGAGGCCATAGGCTAACATGGAGAGCTGTTTTTAAGCTGCAAAAAAACACTCAAACAAGCAGCTGGAAAAACGTCCGTGTGCATGTAGCCTTTGTTAACCACTTGCTTACTGGCCACTTAAACCCCCTTCCTGCCCAGACGAATTTTCAAATGTCAGCGCTGATGCACTTTGAATGACAATTGCGTGCTCATACAACACTGTAACCCAATGAAAATGTATTTTTTTTTGCACATGTAACGGGGGTCTCCTTTAAGGCCTCAGGACTACGATACCCAGAACCACGTTCAGCACCCAAGGTGCATTGCCAACCGCAGAGACTCATGGGATTGGCTATAAAGGTGAAGCGGAGGCGGAGCTCGTCCTCTTTCGGACACCGCCCTTCTAGCAAGAGGATCCCCTGTGCGGACTTGCTGCTGGTGCAAGGCCTGAAGCCTGGGCCTTGCGCACTTCCAAAGAGCCTTCCACTCCACTGCGGAGCCTGTGTGGCACCTGATCTCCATTTGTTTCTCACTGACATCAGGAGGACCGAAGACCCGGCTATCGCAGACCCTGTGTGCGGATACACAGCGGTGGAAGTTACGGACGGGGACTAAGTCCGGTGTGGTGAGAGAGCACTTGCTCACAGTTATAGTCAAGTACTTTGTTTAGGCCTACTGACTGCCTTGGCCCTTAGTGCTATATCAACTATCCTAGCAGGAGACTATTTCCAGAACTGAGTTTGATAGTCTCCTGGGAGTTGTTACTCTGCTGAGACACAGTCCCGTTGGATTGCAAATTGTTGTTCCTGATGTGCACCACCGATTTCCTTGCATGCGAAGATTCTTCACCCTAAGACTATACCTTACTTCAAGTCAGGCCTGACTGGGTAGCGTAGAACATTATTGGGCGCCATATTGCTCACGGGGAGGATAGCTGCAGCGCGGTGTGCTAGTTATTTCTATACAGTATTGGTGAGTGTCACTAATATTGCAGGGCTCTGCATGTGTTATGATGTACTGTACTTCTACCTAACTTTTATACCAGTAAAGTTTCTATAGTTAAGTACTCCGGTATCAGTGTCAGTTACTGTACTTTATTACTGTTTGCTTTACTGTGGGACTGTGTCATAGATGATCGCAGAGACATTACCAGTCTATCATTCCCTAGACTATCTGTGCCAGGAGAGGGTCTAGTAGATTGCCGGGGGTTGGCAGTGCTGTGTACAGGGCCCGAAACAATATCAGCGGCTCTCTTAAGTTGGGGGTATCGCTACACGTGGGGGCTCAGAGTCCGGGATCCTGTACGCGGCAATCAAACATGCCAAAGGTACCGGCGTGGACCCGCTAGAAGTGAAAGCGTGGTGTGAGGCAGTCAAGGCCAGCCCAAACATGTCAGTGGTCCTCAGTCTCCCAGGAGAAGAATGGCCGACGGATGCGGTGGAGCGACTCTTAGTGTCGTTATCCCCGAATCGAGAGTCATGGGTGATGAACATGAGATCAGATCTAGAAACCTCGTTCAAGTATGCACTGATAGAATGGAGGGATGGAATACCCGGGAATTTTAGAGGTCGAAGTGTGCAGACGGCAGATAACAAGACCTATGGTTTGGCGCACGCATTGACCGCGAAGAAGGAGTCACCCACCGCCATCCTTGCCGGGGTCACCGCCAGGGACATCCCCTACATCAGAGAAGCACAAGGGGACGATACCTTCGGTGACACCCCTGACTACTATAGGGCCGGAACTTTTAAATGCCCTAGGGGATCTTCTCACTAAGTGTCAGAAAACCAACACAATGCACATAGAGGCTAGTTACCGAAAGCTAAGGATCTTTTCAGGGAAGCTGCCTGTCCCTGTCGGGGAGGAAGACTGGACACCTTGATCAAGCAGTCATTACTAGCGGTAGAGGCATGGGAGGTGCCTGAAGCGCAGAAGAAGCAGCGCGTGATTGAGAGTTTGAAAGGTGCGGCTGCTGAAGCTGTAAAGAGTCTTCGGTTTAGCAATGCTGCCTGCACAGCCTACGACTACTCGGCCATGCTGCAGGAAGAGTTTGGTCAGTTGGAGAAGGTGACAGAACTCGTGTATCAGTTTGAACACACCTTTAAGCAACCAGGAGAAAAGCTGTCGGAGTATGTGAGAAGATTGAATAGGATGCTTTGGCAAATTGTGCTGAAAAAGGGAATGGTGCCCCAAGCCATAGATGCGGCGAGGATGAAGCAGATCCTAAAGGGAGCACTACGTTCAGATCCGGTCTGGCTCCACCTGAAAACCTCTGAAGGAGGCATGTCATTGAATTACCCTGATCTGGTGAAGATCATAAAAGACGAAGAGGCTCTACTAAAAGATCAGCAAGCCATCAAGACACACACCTCTTTTACACCTGTAATGGTCAGATCAGCCATGACCCCTGAAAGAGACTTAGAAGTAGATACCCTGAAGTTACAGATGTCCCAGGTACTGGAGCTGCTGACCTCTTTGATGACAAAGGATCCAAGGGTCCCAGAGAAAGAGGGACCAAAGAAGTTGTTCCCAGATACCTCAGCACCCGCTCCCTTACAGGATTGGGGGGATGCGATTTGCTACAACTGTGGAGGAGTTGGTCATATTGGAAAAGTATGTCCCAGTCCAAAGAAAAAGAAAGTTAATAATCGCAAGCCGGCGGAAAACTCCAGAGGACCCCGGTGAAGGAGTCAACCGGGTGCCCGCCATCTCCAGTAAGCTCCATTGGATCAAAGTTTAATGAGAAGTCCAGCAAGAAAGGGGGCAAACCCCCTCCAAAAAGGAATAATGTCCATCAGCGGGAGTATACACCTAAAAAAAAGGGAGATATCAATGCATACCAAGCCCAAGAGGGATTGAAGTCAAGAGAAAAATGGAATAAAAAAAATGCTAAGGGTAAACGCAGGGATCAAAGGAAAGAGGCCCCCCAGAAACCATTCCCAGAAAAGCTGGTAGGACCCTCTCCACTAGTACCCATTCAAGTGGAGGGAGTCTATACAAGAGCCATCCTAGATACTGGGGCACAAGTGACCCTATTATATAGGGACTTTTATGATAAACATCTGAGCCATCTGCCTATCCAAAAACTAGAAGACTTGGAGATATGGGGGATCGGAACACAGAGTTTCCCCTACGATGGCTACTTACCAGTAAAGTTGACCTTCGACCCTTCAGTGGCCAGGAAGGCTGAAGTAATTGATACTCTGGCAGTGCTCTGCCCTCGGCCACCCGGAGCCAACAAGAGTTCCCTTATAATCTGGACCAATACGGACCTGGTCAGGAGGCTCCTGGCTCCCTTAACACAAGGGAAGAACCCTACAGCCAACAGAATCCATCCGATGCTGAAGATTGCCTACCAGCGACTAGTCTTGGAGCAGAAGGCCCCAGAAGAGGGGGTAGGGAAAGTCTGGAGGTTAGGGAAGAACGGGATAGTGCTACAGCCCGGTGAAGTAACCTGTCTCAGAGCCACTGTGAAGCTTACTTGGTAGCAACACGAGCCCTTTGTCGTGTTAAAACCAGATCCTCAGGAGAAACATTCGGGTCTAGAAGTAATCCCTAAAGTGGTCCCACTAAGAGCTTTGAAGAAGGCACACTGTAAGGTGCCGGTGAGCATCAGAAACACCACTGATGCCCCCATGAAGATCCCAGCCAGGATGCTGCTGGGCCAGGTGAGTCAAGCTGCCCCAGTTGTTTTGTCGGATGTGGAGAAGACAGAGGGAGAAAGCACAACATGGGAGAAGCTCTGCATGGAAAAACCCGAACCTGCCAAGGGCCTGGAAGGAGAGGGCAAAGGCCCAGTTGACCAGATGGAGGAAGATCTGGGGTGTGCGAAGAGTGCCACCCATCGAATCCGCCTCCAGGAAGACAAGACTTTCAGAGAGAGGGTCAGGCGAGTTCCCCTAGCCGATGTAGAAGACTTGAGATAACAGCTCGCCGAGCTCAAGCGAACCGGTGTTATGCGGGAGTCCAGAAGCCCCTATGCCTCCCCGATCGTGGTGGTCAGGAAAAAGAATGGGTCGCTAAGGCTATGTATAGATTACAGGACTCTCAACAGGCGAACGATACCCGACCAATATACCACCCCGAGTATAGAGGATGCCCTACAAAATTTGTCTGGGAGCTAGGTGGTTCAGCGTCATTACCTTAAGAGCGGATACTACCAGATCCCAATGCATCCGGGAAAGATAAGAAGAAGACAGCCTTCATAACCCCTGTGGGGTTCTTCGAATTTGACCGGATGCCCGAAGGCCTGTCTGGAGCCCCTGCCACTTTTCAGTGCCTGATGGAGAAAACTGTGGGAGACATGAACCTCATCGAAGTCCTAGTGTACCTAGATGATAACATTGTCTTTGGGAAGACTCTGGAGGAGCATGAAGAGACTGGAAAAAGTCTTGAAAAGACTCAGTGACGAGGGACTCAAGCTTTCACCAGAGAAATGCCAGTTCTACCAGTCGTCAGTCCACTACCTGGGACACATAGTGTCCGAAGAGGGGGTAGCCACAGACCCCGAGAAGCTGGAGGCAGTCACCTCCTGGCCACGGCCCACCACTGTGACGGAACTCAGGTCCTTCTTGGGGTTCTGCTCATACTACCGGAGGTTCGTGGAAGGGTTTGCACGAATTGCCAGACCCCTAAATGAACTGTTGAAGACAGAGGGAGAAGAGGATGACTTGGGCCCCAGGAAGCAGGGGGAGTTGGTTGAAAATCAGTGGAATGGGAAGTGTGAAGAGGCCTTCCAAATGCTGACGAAAAGCTTAACCACTGCCCCTGCCTTGGCCTATGCAGACACAAAAAAAACATATGAACTCCATGTGGACTCCAGTCATGATGGTCTGGGAGGGGTGCTTTACCAGGAGCATGAAGGGCAACTACGCCCTGTTGCCTACGTGAGCAGGAGCTTAACCCCAGCTGAGAAGAACTATCCTACTCACAAGTTGGAGTTCTTAGCCCTCAAGTGGGCTGTGGTAGATAAATTAAAAGACTACCTGTATGGAGCAGAATTTATTGTGAAAACTGATAACAACCCCCTCACTTATCTCTTCACCACGGCAAAGCTGGATTCCACTGGCCACCGATGGCTGGCTACGCTCTCTGGATTCAATTTCAGCCTGAAATACAGACCTGGGGCTGGAAACCGAGATGCGGATGCCCTGTCCAGAAGGTCTCATACTCCCACGGGCAGTACAGAAGACGGAACTCAAGTGACGCCAGATGGGGTGCGGGCTCTCTGTCAAGGAGCTGAACTCCAAGCCAGTGGGGTGGATCCAGAGCAGAAGAGATAGGAGTCACAGTAGTAGGAGTACCCAAACAATACTGCGGTGTGACCCAAATAGAAGAAGATGACTTGCCAAAGCTGTCCAAGAAGGAACTGAGATGCGACCAATTGGAAGACCCCCTGGGGAAACTGGTCCTGGAAGCCCTGGAAGATCAAGACAAACTTCTACATCATCCTTCGAAGGAGGCCCGCCTGCTGCAGAAAGAGCGGGACAGGCTACAGGTGCATCAAGGGGTGGGCTACCGAAGGGGCCCCACTGATGACCTGGAGGACAAATGGCAACTATTTCTGCCCGAGAAGCACAGAGAGACTGTCTTAGTGGCCCTACACGATAGACATGGTCACCTGGGAGCTGAAAGAACCTTTCAACTTATTAGGAGTCGGTTCTACTGGCCTTGTATGAGGGCTGAAGTGGAGGCATACTGCCACTCATGTGTACGCTGCATCCAACGAAAGACTCTACCCCATCAAGCTGCCCCAATGGGCCACCTGCAAAGTCAAGGTCCATTGGATTTGGTATGCATTGATTTTCTCTGCCTCGAACCCGACTTGAGTGGACTAGGAAATGTTCTGGTAATAACCGATCATTTCACTCGGTATGCCCAGGCCTTCCCAACCAAAGACCAAAAGGCTTCCACTGTGGCCAAAGTACTCATGGAGAAATACTTCGTGCACTACGGGCTACTGCAACGCCTTCACTCGGATCAAGGGAGGGACTTCGAGAGTCGGCTGATCCGGAAACTCTTGGACTCCTTAGGGAGTATGTCTTCATACATGGTGCATGGGTGTCAGTCTGTCTGAGAGTGTGGATCTCCCAGTGTGCCCCTCAGGGTGGGTCCCTGAGCGTCTCTGCCCGTCCTGTGGGAGTGAGTGTCCGTTGTGTGAGTCCCCTACATCTAATTTTTCTTCCCTTAAGTAATGTCTCTGGACAATAAGATTCTAAAAATTATACTAAGTGCTGCCCAAAGGACGCGTGTCTTCAACTCATTGGTGGCTGCAGATATGGGAGTTACTGTCCAAAAGTGTCTGGACTCTATAGGTTGACAACTTAATGATTAAAGTGGTTGTAAACCCACTTATGCAACTTGCTCCTACATGTAAGCCTAGATTAAGGCTTACCTGTAGGTGCAAGAAATATCTCCTAAACCTACACGGTTTAGGAGATATTTGCAATAAAAGACATGCACCGATGTCTACGGCGCATGCGCGCTGTAGACAACGGTGCATTTACAGGGTTAATCCCATTCACAAATCCGGCCTTGCTGTCTTCGCCGCTCCGGCCAATCACAGCGCCGGAGCGGCGATACCCAGAAGTAACCTTCCGGGTATCAGAGGAGCGATGGCTGCGGCTGCAGGGGAAGACGAGGACGGCTTTGGGGGCCCCGATCTAAAGTAAGCGATTATGGCTTTGTCTTGCAGGTGTTTTTTTTTTCTTTTCAGGGTTTACTTCCACTTTAACTGTTCTCTGGACTTGGAGATCCTCAAGTAATATTACTTTCAACCACCGGGGCCTCACATGTATTGTGAGATCAACTTTTTTAAGTTCATTTTCTATTTTCAGAATGTTTATAAGTCTATATAATGCTGGGAAGACTATACAGGTATATTTTGCATTCTTTTGGTAATTGGTATATATAAACTAAGATTAATATACTTTTTAATATACTTTTTGATTCATTCACATAACATAACATGGTTTTATATTTCTGTCTAAAAAGATATCTATAAGCCGGTTTTTCTAACATGACACAAGTTATATATATTTTTATCAATGGCACACAAAAATAATTATCTGTATATTTTGAATACGTGTTAATCTCTAAACGTCTGTTACTTTATATTCTTATAATCACAATTTGACGTTTTTTATACTGCTAATTAACGCTTTAAAACACTTCTATTTATAAAATCACACTGGTATCTATATTTCTTTTTCTAACAAAGTTCCTAGGTCAACAGATACTAAGATCATACTTTTCCGGGGGCGTGTCCGGGATGGCGCTGGGAGCAGACGTGCTTGTCTGAGCTCCCCAGGACCGGCGCTATATAAGTTCTTTTATAGGGTGCAGACCCTCCCAGATTCCTCCTCCTGTGTCCCCCTAGCCCTGGGACCCTGCCCTGGACAGCTCGGGGGTGAGATTGGCCAGCAGTGACCCCAGAAAAAGGCTGCGGCCGGATGTCGCAGACTAGGCCGAAGCCGGGGACTCGCCTAGAATCCCGGCCCGAAGCTCCGTGGGGCCGGCGCGGTACAACGCCTCCGATCCTTCTCTCCTGCATCTCCCCAGCCTTGGGACCCTATCCGGACGCTGGTGAAGTGGGGATGGCCGGCTGTGACTCCAGGAAAGGTTGCAGATCGGGCGTTGTTGATTAGGCCGAAGCCGGGGACTCGCCTGGAGTTCCGGCCCGGACATCCGAAGGGCCGGCGCAGTAAGAATTTTTTATTTTTTTTGCTTCTGGGCATAAAACCCCTCCTGCCATCCTCCTCTGCCTCCTGATCCCCTGTAGTTTCCCTGGGGTATGCAGAGGAGGAAAAGTCAACCACGCTCCAAGAAGAAAGCCGCAAAGTTAGACGCTGCGGACAAGGCCGCAGCCGCGGCCTCACCAAAAGCCTGTGCCCCGATGGAAAACCGGGCTGAAGACCCCGACCGGCTGCCTGCCACGGCGGCCGATTTGTAAGCGGTCCTGCATGCCATAACTACCCTGACTGGTAAGGTGGACCATATACAGGCAAATGTGGAATTTATTAGAAAAGACTTTGACGCTTTTCGTGGTAGAATGACTGAGGTGGAGCACAGGGTCTCCCAGACCGAAGACACGGTATGCGACCATGGGGCCGACATTCACTCACTTAAGGCCAGGGTCAAGGTGCTGGAGTCCCGCGCAGAAGATGCAGAGAATCGCAACAGAAGAAATAATTTGCGTGTTCTGGGACTCCCTGAGGGTGCTGACCCCACGGCCTTTGCTGAACGCTTATTAAAACAAATACTCCCTTCAGCACGCTTTTCTCTGTTTTTTACTGTGGAGAGGGCTCATCGCATACCCGCCACCAAGGGGCCCCAGGGAGCACCGCCCCGCACTTTTATCCTTAAACTTCTCTACTTCTGGGACAGAGATACAGTGATGAAGGAGGCCAGGGCTCAAGGTGAATTACGCTTCGACAACGCCAAGCTTCTAATCTTTCTGGACTATTCGCTGGAAACCCAGAAACAGCGTAAATCCTTTGATGCTGTGAGAGCTCGGCTTCGCTCCAAACACATCAAGTACAGTATGTTGTTCCTGGCCAGGCTGAGGGTGGAAGATGGCGAGTCTCTTCGGTTCTTCGTGTCCCCAGAGGAGGCCTCCATGTGGATCGACACACTCCCGCGAGGATGAGTATTCCTGCTGATTGCCTACTGATGTGGGCTGTTTCAACTGATGCCTTTTCTCACGTGCCTTGTTATTTTCTTTTTTTTGTATCCCTTTATTTTTTCTACACACTGGCCTGGGTCTTCTTCCTGGGTCCTGACGGGCCATACGTGCTACTGTGTACTCCAATCCATGGCCCCCGGGGCCGGGAGGCTGTGACTTGAACTTTTCGCTGCGGCCTCACTGTTGGAGGATTGTCCGAAACTTGTCCTGTTTCTGCCCCCCCCCCTTCTCCACGTCCTGAGGCCCAGGCCCTCGAGTTTGTCAGCACGTACTCCGATAGCGCTTAAGTTTGTACCCCCGGCAAAGCCGGGAGACTGCACCCACATTTATTTTTTCTATTTGCTCCGGTCCCCGGCAGGGGACTGCATGCGTGTCGTCTAACCGCTGGACTGTGGATGCCGTTCCGCACGCGTTTCCCCATTGCAGGCGTGTTCGCCTTTGTTTCCAGTTGGGATCCTAAGCCTCCCCATAGTTGGGGTTGGGGGTGGCGGGGATGGTTGGGACTGTTTGGTTATGTTTTGTTATTTTCTTATATTTTTACAAGCGATGTTTTACAGTGTGACTTAGGATGTGTGGGTCGGTATGTTTTGATTTATGTAATGGTCCGGGTCCGGTTCCAGGGTCCGGTAGTCTTGTTCCGGCTCTATCTAGTACCACAGGGTGAATATGGCTGAGTGCACCATAGTTTCGTGGAACACTAGGGGTCTCAACTCCTCTATAAAGAGGTCACTGGTGTTTCAGTTCCTTAATGCTCACCGCCCCCAGATATGTATCCTTCAAGAGACGCATTTAACTGGCAGCAAACTTTTAAGCCTGAAGCGTTCCTGGGTGGGACACCTCTACCACTCCACTCATACCAACTACTCCCGGGGAGTTAGCATTCTAGTTCACAAATCCCTGCCTTTTAGGTTGCTGGCGCTGAAGCTGGACCCGGATGGGAGATATGTCATAATGCATGCTGTGATAGATAGGGTGGAGCTGGTGGTGGTGGGTCTTAACCTGCCCCCCCCCCCCCCGGCCTCCATGAGAATACTCAACCAGCTAGTTTCTAAGATTGTTGTGTTTGGTACGGATAATGTGGTGATCATGGGCGATTTTAACCTGGTCCCGAACCCTGGGTTGGACAGACTTTCCGGTGTGGCGGGCCCAGTTTCGGACCTGTCCTCCTGGGCAGAGGCCTCCAATTTGACTGATGTGTGGCGGTGGCGCTACCCTGATCAGCGGGCCTACACATGTCACGCGGCCTCACATAAAACATTCTCGCGCATAGATCTGGCCTATGTGGGGGGGTCTGTCCTCCCTAGGGTCAGGGGCGTCTCCATCCTTCCTCGGGGCGTCTCGGATCATGCTCCTCTGCAATTGAGGCTGGTTGTGTCCGCGGCTCCGGGGGAGGGATTGTGGAGATTGTCCAGATTTTGGCTAGTCCGACTCCAGGATCTCTGAACCATATCATTCTGAGGTGATAAAATACTGGCGAGACCTGGACCCTACTATACCCCTGACCGTGTCTTGGGATGCATTCAAGGCCTTCTCTAGGGGCAGCCTGCATACGCATATCCGGAGGACTCGCAGGGACATGAGGGAGGATATAAAGCGGGCTGAGGCAAGGATGACTACACTTGAGACAGAATACACTGCTACCAGGGACTCTGGGGTATACTCTGACTTTCAGGCCGCACTAAGGGATGTGCTTCTGCTCCGCACATCCGCTACCAAAACTAAATTTCTTCACCAATCCCAACGCATATTCGAACATGGGGAGAAAACGGGTAGCATGCTGGCGTGGCTGTCAAGGGAGAGCTCATCACCTGTGACCATATCGGCAATAGCTGACTCATCCCGCCGCCATCAACGGCCGCTTTGCATCCTTCTACCAGGAGCTGTACAGCTCCCGGCTGACATGCACGGACGAGGAGCTCACGGTATATCTGGAGGAGACGGAGCTGCCCTGCTTGACGTCCGCCTGCAGAGATGCATTAGACGCCCCTATCACGCTGGACGAGATTCGGCGGGCGGTGTCCTCCCTACAGGGAGGTAAGACCCCGGGCCCGGATGGCATCCCTGCCGAACTCTTTAAGACGTATGTGGAGGAGCTGCTTCCCGCATTTCAATTTATGCTACAAAAGGCTGCGGAGGGGGATTGTCTCCCCCAGACCATGGCCGAGGCAGTTATAGTAGTCATTCTCAAACCAGGCAAGGCCCCTGACCAGTGCTCCTCGTACCGGCCGATATCTCTCCTAAATGTCGATGCCAAGATATTGGCCAAGGTATTAGCCGGACGCCTGAATGTTGTGATCACTGCATTGGTGCACGCTGATCAATCTGGGTTTATGCCGGGGCGGGGAACTGATATTAATATACGACGGCTCCTCACACATCTTGCCAGGGCGGACGGGGCGATCCGGGGGTGGTGGCCTCTCTAGATGCAGAGAAAGCATTTGACTCGGTGGAGTGGCGCTACCTCTGGGCCGTCCTGCGTAAATTCGGGTTTGGCCCCCAATTTGTTAAATAGGTCCAACTGCTTTACCGCGACCCCACGGCTCGTATTCGCACGAACAACTCGCTTTCGTCTCCATTCCCCCTGTCCCGGGGCACTAGGCAGGGCTGCCCACTCTCCCCTGGCTTGTTTGCGTTGGCCATGGAACCCATGGCGGCACGTATTAGGACAGCTCCCCTGGTTAAGGCATCCCTGTGGGGGTGGTCACAGACAAAATAACGGAAAATTTATATCAAATACTTACCGTAATTTTCCTTTCCTGATGGACTCCATGGCAGCCTACGTGTGGGTTAATCCCGTCCCTCATACCTCATAGGACCCTTCTCCCATAAATCTTTGCTCTGGGCCAGAGGCCGTGTTCCATAATTTAGCCTACTCCAGCCACTGGGAGGGAACTCCTGCTGCCATGGAGTCCATCAGGAAAGGAAAATTACGGTAAGTATTTGATATAAATTTTCAGTTTTCCTGACAGACTCCATGGCAGCCTACGTGTGGGAAATAACTAGCCATGCACACCCGGGTGGGCAGAGTGCTGGACAAAAGAAAAAAGGTTTAATTGGCACCATCAACAGACAAGATACGTAAACCACTACGCAGTAGTGTGCCATGAACGTGTTAATTGAAGACCACAAGGCCACCTTGCAAATAACTTCTGGAGGCACGTGACGTGATGCCGCCCATGATGAAGACACTTCTAGTCGAGTGAGCAGTCACCGCTTCTGGAGGCGCCAAGCCCTTGGCTTCATAGGCCCACTGAATGGCCTGAACAATCCATGCTCCGATAGATCTGGAAGAGGCACGCATTCCCTTATACTTCCTGTGAAAAGAACGAGCAGGTGGTCGGTCTGACGGAAAGAAGCTGTAGCTTCAAGATACTGACTCAGAGCTTTTCCAACATCTAAGGGATAAACACTGGAATCCTCAGTAGATCTGAACGTTGGAAGAGCAATCTCCTGATTGTCATGAAACACAGATGCCACTTTGGGGTTTGAACCCAACATAGGAATTAAAAGGTTTAGAAATGGCTCCTTGCATCCCTGAGAGCTGAT
Source organism: Rana muscosa (assembly GCA_029206835.1). Taxonomy (NCBI): domain Eukaryota; kingdom Metazoa; phylum Chordata; class Amphibia; order Anura; family Ranidae; genus Rana; species Rana muscosa. The sequence continues at coordinate 399,164,603 of CM055123.1, read as the reverse complement.
TTCAGAGACCCTCTTGGCCGATGTTATAGCCACCAAGAAGACAACTATTAGAGAGAGTCATTTGACAGAAGATTGATCTTCATGTTCCAACTCTCTACCTAAGAAAAAAATCCAGGACAAGGGGAAGATCCCAATTAGAAAAACTTGGCTCTGAGGTCTGAGCCTTATTGCTCCTCTGAAAAACTACTGAGTAAGAGGGTGTCTAGCCCAGGAAACACCCGTAAAGGCAGAGATTACAGCAATTTGGACTCGCAGCGAACTGACTGACAATGAGAGATCCAATCCTGATTGTAAGAAGCCCAGGATATCATGTATCTTTGGGTTATTGCAAGAACCTGCAGTGGAAGAGGTGTAGTCTGAAAACTTTTTCCAAATCCTCTGGTAGACCCTGTTGGTGCCTGTTCTTCTGGCATTTAATATTGTGGAGATGGCCCTACTTGGACAGCCTAGGGCCTCCAACCTTCCCCTCTCAAGAACCAGATCATCAGATGTAGATGGGCCGGGCATGGATGTAGAAATGCCCCTTGTGATAGGAGATCTGGTCTGGAGGGTAGAGGAACTGGGTCCCGGAAGCTGAGTTGCATCAGCAGTAGAAACCATGGCTTGTTTGGCCAGTACGGGACTATTGCCACTATCTCTGCTTCTTCCATCCTGAGCCTCGACAAAAAACGGAGAATGACAGGAACCGGGGGAAAGGCATACGCCCTGTGGAACCGCCAATGGTCTGTCAGAGCATCTACCCAAAAGCCTGGGGATACCAAGACCTCGTGTAGTATCTCTCTAGTCTGAAGTTGCATGGGGAGGCGAACAAGTCTACTTCCGGAATGACTCCCAGGGACAGGACCCACCTGAAGACTTTGGGGGGGAAGTCCACTCGTTGTCCAGAGAAACTCTCAACAGAAAATCTGCCTGAACGTTTGGGACTCCAGGGAGATAGACAGCTGTCAGGTTGGCCAGGTTTTTCTGGGCCCAGATCATGATGGGCTCTATTTCCTTTGACAGGGAGAGTCTGCGAGTACCCCCTGTCTCTTGATGTATGCGACTGCCGTTGTGTTGTCCAGTCTTAGGAGGACTGAGTCTCCTGCTGTTAAGTGGTGAAAAGGCCTGCAGAGCGCAGAACGCCGCCCGGAGTTCCAGAACATTGGAGACTATCCTGTGAGAGGGAAAATTCCATATGCCTTGGGCTACTTCTGTCAGCCCCTGTTGCTGGCATCTGTAGTGATGGTGACCCAAGACACAGGTGCGATGGAGTGACAATTGAGGAGGTTCCTCTGTTGTAGCCACCAAGGAAAGGTCTCCCGCATGGATGAGGTTATTTGGATAAAGTGATCCCGAAGCCCTGGATTATACTGCTGGAGGAAACCCTTCTGGAAGGGCCGCATTTTCCACTGAGCCCACTTTACCATGGGTGTTGTTGCCACCATGGTGCCAATGATCTTTAGGCATTGAGAGGCTTGGAGATGAGGACGACATTGCAAGCCAAACTCTGTCCCGGATCACTGGGATTTTTCCCAGGGGTAACAAGATGGTGCTCTTGATAGCGTTGAAGTGTGCCCCGAGGAATACCAGGGACTGCGTAGGATCCAGATGGCTCTTTTCCAGATTCAGAAGCCAACCAAACTTGAGTAGAGTGGAGATGACCTGGGATCTGTGGTTTAGCAACTGCTCCTTGTCCCGAGACAACAGCAGGTCGTCTAGATAGTGATACAGACGGATACCTCTGGTCCTGATCAGAGCCACGACAGCCAACACGTTTTGAAAACACACGAGGCGATGTTGTAAGCCCGAAGGGGAGACAGGTGAACTGCAGACGGATTTGATCGACAGCAAAGCGAAGGTATTTCTGGAATTCTGACGCTATCGGAACATGGAAGTAGGCGTCCTTCAGGTCTATAGAGACAAGCCAATCGCCTGGTTGGATTGCTTGACTGATCATGAGTAGTGTCTCCATCTTGAACTTCTCCTTCTAGATAAAAGAATTCAAGTGGGTTAGGTCTATAACTGGCCTCCAGGAGACGTTTTTTTTTTTTTTTCAACACCATGAAGAGGGGCGAGTAGACCCCTTAAAACCTTTTGTCATCTGGAACTGGAATTGCAGCGCCCTGAGCCACAAGAGAGACAGGAGAATTCGCTTTTTCTCTTCCGAGAGAGGCAAGGATGCCGACTCGCTCTGTTTTAGGCAGATGCAATATCATAAAGACTTAGGGGATTCTTGTCCACCGGAAGATGCCCCTTTTGAAAACTTCTGGCCTGAAGGCTGTTTTTTTCTTCCAGGTCTTCTTGAACTCACGGCCAGGCCTATAGTAGCGAGCATTCCTTGTTTGATCTGAACTTTGCCTGGGCTGTGTTCTCTTCTGGTTTAGCAGACGGCGATCCTGGGGAAGGAACCCCCGACTTGCCCCCTGTGGCATGGGTGATGGCACTGTCCGATATGTTCCCAAAGAGGGACGAACCCCCAAATGGAATCCTGCACCATGCCTGCTTGGAGGCAGGGTCAGCTACCCATGGGTGCAGCCACAAGGCACGCTTAGCCGTGACAGATGTCAGCATGATCCGAGCCACCAGGCGAATTATGTCTAGGGAAGCCCCACGAGAAAAGCCAACGTCAACCTTAGCCCATGAATAGGTGAGCTCCTGGCCAGTTCTTCCGAGATGCTCCTCAGAGAAGCATCTACGTCGTCTGCCCAGACTTCCATCGCTTTAGAAAGGGCTGCGAGAGCTAGAGCTGGTTTGCAGGTCATACCCGCTGTAATGTAGATCCGCTTGAGGTCGGTATAAATTTTCCACTCCAGGCAATCCCTAAAGGAAACAGTATCCTCCAATGGGAGTGTGACATGCCTCACCATCCTCATTAGGGCTGAGTCAATGAGAGGAGCCGACTCCAGGTGTTTTACACCCTTGCTTTTAAATGGGTACATTTTTGATACCTTCATTAACAGGCAATTCTTCCTTTCAACACCACCCCATTCGTCAGTAATTATTGCGCTGAGTTCACCCAAAAAGGAGAAATTAGGGTGTTCTTTTTTGAGGTGTTTAAAATATTTCCTGTTTGGAGGGTGCCTCCACTGGCTCTTCCATCTCAAAGCTTCTTTGACAGCTTTTGACCAGCTGTGGTACTGGGGAAAATTCAAAACCTGCACCAGGGTCATCCACCTCCACCTCACTGTCTGAGGCTTCAATTGAGGAATGGCTCGGCTGTGAAGGGCCTGGAGCCTTGAGATCATCCCTAATAGGGACTGACATAGTGTCGCCAGCAGAGTTGTGGGTATGACCAGAATCCCCTTTACTCAGGGACTCATGGACCACCTTTCTGACCAGTGCTTCCACTTGTTGGTCTCCACCCTCTCTTTCTTATGCGACTTTAGAAAAGCATCGCTTGCAGAGCGATTTGCCTTCAGGAACCTGGGCCCCGCATACCCAGCAGGCTTTCCTCACAGAGCGGCTGGAGTGGCGGTGAGAGTGACGCCCAGAGGTGGTTTTAGACTCCTATCTGTGGTACCTAGATCTAAAGGAAGATCTGACGTCTGGACCTTGAAGAGGAGTGACAACGTTGAGACCTAGGACGGTCTTTGCCGTGCTTTGGTGTTCAGACCTAGAAGAGCTGAGTGAAAAAGAAAGGGTTAAGAGCTCCTGAATGAGTGAACCCAAGCATCACAGGTAGAAAATAAATAAATCCTACCTGCAACGCAAGGGTTGGCCACAAGAGGGCGGTGACAGATCCATGGCAAGGCAGTTTGAAAGTGAAATGAATCATTAAAGCCTTATGAGAAACAGGAGTGACAACAGGCATGAGAGAGCACATAACAAAACATAGCCAGCACCCAGTAAGCCTGCAGCAAACAATTTACCTTGTAAACCAGAGCCCAGTGCCTGGGTAAACACTGCATAAGCCTGCAAGTCATCCCAAGTAATAGCTGCTTTGACAGCTATTTAAATCTGCCACCGTTAACGATGTCACCGCCCCATAGCGGTTGCCATCCGGTGGCGGCCAATCGCATTCGCGACCGCCGCCGCCATTTTGGCGAAACTGCGCCTGCACGAACCAAGCACGGAATCTTCATTCACAGCTTGCGGATGCGCAGCGACTTCCTGAAACGGCGAGCTGGAACGCAGCTGCGCTCCAGCCGCCGTGGCCACTCACTGGAGCTTGATAGAAAATAAGGAGACACACAAAACACAGAGATACAGCTGCCATATAAAAGGAATATCTTTGTACATTACCACCACTACGGCACGATCCGGACCAGAACCTGGGACTGGGGAGCTGTTCGCTCGACCCACCGCACGATCGGGCGTTTACAAAGCCTCCCGCTAATAGCTGGGACGTTTGGCCACATTGCCGCTTGCCTGCCAATGGCCAGGTTAGTAAGCTCTTCATGGTATCACATCATATCGCCCATGTCCACCTGCTAATAGCTAGGATTGCTGGACTGCAGAGAGAATCACCGCTAACCACCAACGTATCGCCGTGCACACCGCCAGGCCTTGATTACAGGAAAACTTCATGAAAAGGTAAGACTATATCTTGGTCCTAGGAGGAGGACAAAAAAAGGAACACGGCCTCTGGCCCAGAGCAAAGATTTATGGGAGAAGGGTCCTATGAGGTATGAGGGGCGGGATTAACCCACACGTAGGCTGCCATGGAGTCTGTCAGGAAATCCCTATATGCTGACGATACCCTCCTGTTCCTTAAGGACGTTTCTTCCCTCCCACCGGCTCTCCACATTGTGGATGTGTTTGGCTCGTTTTCTGGAATTAAGGTAAACTGGGGAAAGTCACTCCTTTTTTCACTCCATCTGTCGGGACCCCGCCCCCCCACGGGTACCCCCTTAAACTGGACGTTGGAATTCAAATATCTTGGGATACTGATTAGAGCGCCCCTGTCCTCCTACATACAATTGAATCTCATGCCACTGCTGAAGACCTTCTCGAGGGATAGTGAACCTTAAACACATAGTTGCCGGCGGTAAATTGCGCTCGTTTCCCGACCTCAGAGATGCCTATCAGTTGCCGGGCTGGATGTTGTTTTGTTATTACCAACTACGCCATGCGTACAATAAGCAATTCCCACCTTCCATTGCCCTCGGATCGGACTCTGTGGAGAGACTTCTTACTGCCAGGGTCATAGATAAACCCCTATCCTCCCTGTACTTCTGTTTGTCCGTAAGCCCCAATGGAAAGCTTGAGAAAGCTATGATTAAATGGAGGGGGGACATCCCTGACCTGACGGAGGAGGAATGGGAGTCTACCCTATCCTCCTTTGTGACGAACATGATCTCGGCCAAAGACCGATTCTTGCAGGTTAAGTTCCTCCACAGGGCCTACTTCACTCCAAAACGACTGACCCTTATGAACCCGGAGACCCCGGTGAATTGTCCTCGGTGTGACCTGCAGGCTGCCTCCTTCCTACACATGATCTGGACCTGCCCACATCTGGTGGATTACTGGACGGGGGTAGTGGACAGCCTCAATGGAATAGCGGCCCTGGACTTGAGACCTGATTCTCGGGCATTGCTGCTTAACATCTTTGGGGCAACGGTCCGGGGCAAGTATACCAGGCTGTTTCTGGGCTATGCCACCTTTTATGCACGAGTGATATTCCTCCATTGGAAAGACCCGGCGCCACCTACAGTTTCTATGTGGCGTACGGTTGTGAACTCAGTGTTACCACTCTACAAACTTACCTACCTTAATCGGAACTGCCCCAACAAATTTGATAAAATATGGTCGGGATGGATAGATGCCAGGGGGGAGGGGCCCCTGGAGAACGCACGGGATGGGGTGGCTGGGGTTGCACCACAGCCCTGAATTCATAGGTTGGTTCTCCTGTGAGTTGATGACCTGTTTTGTTATGTTGTTTATCCATTTACTTGAGGTTCCTTCTCCTCCCCCCTCCCCCCCTTTCCCTTCCCCCCCCAAATCGGTTATCCTAGGATATTACGCTGTAATGTATACCTCCTGATCTAACGTTGGAAGTTCCTGGGACCTTTTTCTCACTCATCCTGTGGTTAATATTGTTGTGGTTTTCTAAGTTACTGAATATTGTCCTTCATGTAAAGAATTGTGTGTTTGCATCGCTTGTATTGTAAATTGTGTTTTACGCCACCGCGTTTGGAACGGTCGGTTTTTTGACTGATGGTGTGTAGACAAGACTGATGGAAGTCAGCTTCATCGGTTTTCTGATGGAAAAATCCATCAGTTTAAAAACCATAGGAAATCCGATCGTGTGTACAGGGCTTTAGTCCCAGTAACTTCTCAGGCTTATCCATCTATTTGCGTTGCTTTTCTGAGTCTATTCGACAATGGCCTATAACAAAAATTCTGGTTTCTGTGACAATGGACCCTATTGTCCAGGCAAATCCTTGTCCCAACATCTGCTTGTAAAAAAATGATAGATGGATGATCCATTGAACATTGGAAAAACATGTGTTCTTCTCTGAAAGGTTCACAAGTGCAATAGTTCACTTTACCCTTGAGGCCTACTGGACTTTCAAATTTCTGCCAGTAAATTTTTAAACGTATTATTATTATTATTAATGAAATCACAACAAGCTGAAGTAAAAGAAAAATCTAATTTAAAAAGAATTATACTTTAGTCGGTCCAATAAAAAGTTAGTTCCTTCAGTAAAGCAAAAAAGATGTACATTATATTGGCCAATAGCAACCAATAAAAAGTATGGTCCATGGGTTGTCGTATTCTATGGTGGGGCCTGTGTGAGTGCGGGACCAAGTCAGCATTGTTTAGAGGACCGTATTACTATAATTCAATCCCTGCAGACCTATAACTATGACATGTCATACATTGTGCTTTGGCCACGCCTCCAAATAAGCCAATATGAACACAAAAACTTTATTAGTCTTTGTAAATATTCTGGGGTCCAAGAAGTGATTTTCTTTAACCAAAACATTTTATACATTCTGACTATAAAGGAAGGACACACGATCTCTAGAGTTTATTCTTGCCACACTCCCCAATGGTTCGTCTGAACATAAAAAAGGTGGTAAGTCCATGTGAATTCCCTGGTGTAGAAGTCCTTCTTTCTGAATGAAAGATTTCTCGCACTCGGAATATGATTAAGGCTACTCGCCTGTATGAATTGTTTGGTGTTTAAGAAAGTGTTCTTTCCGAGTGAAACCTTTCCCGCACTCTGAACATGAAAAGGGACGTTTGCCCGTGTGAATTTTGTGGTGTTTAATCAGGTTTCCTTTGTCAGTAAAACGTTTTCCGCACTCTGAACATAAGAAAGGACGTTCTCCTGTGTGAACTCTCTGGTGACTCATTAAGTTGCTTTTCTGATGGAAACATTTCCCACACTCTGAACATGAGTAAATCTTATAACGTTTCTGTCGTAGTTCTTCAGTTTTTTTCAAAGCTTTCCAAGACACTGCAGATGACAAGGAATGTTCTCCTGTATGAGATCCTTTGTAGTTCAAGGAAGATACCTTAGGATTAGATGGATGTGTTGGTTTATCTGTACTGTGAGATTCAAAAATAATAGTATGTGGATCATCAGAAGATTCCTCAGGATCAGAGAAATCCCATGATCTCTCCATATGATAAGTTCTAAGATGTACTATTTGTGTAATGCGTTTTACTCCTGGAGAATGTTGTGTGGTGGGATTTTCTTCTGCTTTAATTTCTGAAGATACGTTATTCAGGACATAGTGTCCACCTGTAGGATATCAATGTTCAAATGTTATTAGAATTCTTCATTCCTTTCATTCAGAAGTCATATACAGTATGTTGGTCTAACACTCTACAGTATCTCAGAGCTCTGGCATGGAATTGGGGGCAATCATAACATAAAATATCAATACAAACCAGATAAAGATCAATACAAACCAGATAAAGATACAGTAACTCCTCCTCATTTGTTATATTGAGGAATGGAGATGGACCTTTCATATGGTGTACAGTATCTCCTCCTTATTTGTTGGGAACATGACGTTATATTGAGGAATGGAGATGGACCTTTCATATGTGTCAGGAAAGGGTTCACCTGTTGGTGGCGCTGTCAGTTCTATGGATCGTAATACCAGTGTCCACCAGCAGGTGTCTTTTAACAGCCAGGACCTGCAGTAAAGGGTTTCACCTGCTGGTGGCACTGTTGGATCCGTGGGGCGTAGTACCAGTGGCCACCAGCGGGTGCTTTTCGGCAGTGTGGAGACGACATTATCTCCTGCGGTCAGGCGTCACCTGAGCCTGATTGCAAAAGATATGTATAAATACCCGGCAACCCACACACACAAGTTGCCTTGGTATCTCTCCTTGGGCCCTGACCTTGCTTGCCTGTTACCTGATCCTGAGCTTGCATCCAATCCTGATTCCTGAGCCTATCCTGATCCTGTCCCTCCTGTGTTGCTGTTACCTTTATCTTTACCCTGCAGCCTGATCCATCCTCTCCCTGTCCTGTTTGTTCCCTGCCCCCATCTACTGATCTCCCGTTGATGACCCTGGCCTGGCTATGTTTAAGATTGCGTTACTTACCTTCCATTTGTATATAGTTATTTGTGGGTCATTGTTTGGTTGGTTGTTCACTGTTTGTATTGGAGGTGTTTATATATTGTTATCACTTATCTTAATAAAACGTTTATATTCACTTACATGCGTTTTTGGTTCTCTCTGTGCAGTCCACACAGTCTGGTCTTACCAATTCCTGACAATATGGTGTACAGTATCTCCTCCTCATTTGTTGGGAACATGACGTTATATTGAGGAATGGAGATGGACCTTTCATATGGCCTTCTCCATGTCTGTCTGTCCACCGGCAAGGTGATTAATGTGGCCAGTCTCTGGGTGGAGACCAAACCTGATTTAATCCAGCCAAGCCTGCAATCTCAGTATCTCCTCCTCATTTGTTGGGAACATGACATTATATTGAGGAATGGAGATGGACCTTTCATTTGGTGTACAATATCTCCTCCTCATTTGTTGGAAACATGATGTTATATTAAGGAATGGAGATGGACCTTCCACACAGTTTACATTATCTCCATCTTGTAAATAATTAAATACATATTTATAATGAAATAAAAATAAAAATGTGATTTTGTTCTGCAGTTATTGTTAATTACTTACTTGTGTCTATATGTAGAGAAGATTCCTCCTGTTTACTTTTCATAATCATCTCCCCCTCCTCCATAGACTGCTGATCTCCACTCACCAACCTCTCTTCTTCTTCCTCTTTAACTTCCACTTTGATGTCTTTCGGTTCTTCGTCCTAAACCCCAAAGAGGATAGTACAGATTTGTAAAAAAGAACATGAAATTATATACAAGACTTATCTTGTTTAGAATACATTGTTGGATCTACATGCTCAGTCCCACCTACCTGATGATGGTGAGGTATGGTGTCATCTTCCCGTGTGGAATCCCGAGAATACAGACGATGGGGACATCTCTCTGGTGGGTTTCCGTTACTGGATAGAATAAACATCTGTTCTTCCTCTTTCATTTCAACTTTGAGCTCTTTTAGTTCTTCAACCTAAACACCAAAGATGAACGAACAGATTTGTAAAGAAGAACAAAAGATTATATAGAAGAAAGTCACATCATAGAGTTTAGAATAATTTAAAGGTCTACAAGCCGAGTCCCATCTACCTGGTCATGGTGAGGGATGGTGTGATCTTCCTTAATAGACTGCTGAGCTCCACCCACCAACGTCTCTTTTTTTTCCTCTTTAATCTTAACATCGATGTCTTTCATTTCTTCATCCTAAACCCCAAAGATGATAGAATACATTTGTAAAAAAGAAGCAAGAAGTTACATAGAAGAATTTACTCTTTTAGGTTTACATCCTTAGTCCCACCTACCCGATAATGGTGAGGGATGGTGTCATCTTCCCGAGGGGAATCCTGGGCATACAGAGGACGGGGACATCTCTCTAGTGGGTTTCCGTTACTGGATAGAATAAACATCTGTTCTTCCTCTTTCATTTCAACTTTGAGCTCTTTCAGTTCTTCAACCTAAATGCCAAAGATGAACAAACAGATGTGTAAAGAAGAACAAAAGATTATATAGAAGAAAGTCACATCATAGAGTTTAGAATAATTTAAAGGTCTTCTTTTTCCTCTTTAATCTTAACATCGATGTCTTTCATTTCTTCATCCTAAACCCCAAAGATGATAGAATACATTTGTAAAAAGAAGTGTAGCGGTGTATTGCCCTTTAAACCTCAAGAGACTACAGTATTCAGTACACCTTGAGGCATCCAGAGTGCGTTGCCCCGTGCAAAGACTGCTGGGGTGGACTTTATAAGAGGGAGGCAGGCCCCAGTTTCTTTCTCTTTGGACACCGCTCCCCCAGCAAGAGGATCTCTGTGCTGACCTGCTGTGTGTACAAGGCCTGGAGCCTGGGCCTTGTGCTTTTCCAAAGAGCCTTCCGCTCCACTGAGGAGCCTGCGGAGCATCTGATCCTGTTGCTGAGTGCTGTCATCAGGAGGACCGAAGACCCGGGTGTCGTGGACACTGTGAAGCGAGTCACAGTAACGGACAAGGACTAGTCCGGTCGGGTGAGAGAGCACCTGCTCTGAGCTACATTACAATATCTTTAGGCCCATTAACTTTATTCAGGGCCATCACAGTGATTGCAGTTACACTCTGGGGAGACCATCTGCTGAACTGAGTTACTAGTTTCCCTGGCATTACAAAATTACCGATCATCATTTCTTTGTTGGATTACAATTGTTCCTGAAAGTGCACCACCGTGTTTTGCTAGCGAAGATTTCTTCCACAGAACTATACCCAAATCATAGTCAGGCCTGACTGGGCAGTATAGGACATTGCTGGGCGCCATTTTACTCACGAGGGAAGATAGCTGCAGCGGGGTCTGTTAAACTGTCTATCATATTTCTGAACATTTAATGTTTTAATAACTATACCCATATTGCAGGGCTCTGCATGTGACATTGCATACTGTTTTATCATTTTAACCTTTACCAACAGTAAAATATTAGAAAATATATATCTAGTGAAGTTCCCCTGGCCTTCTTTCACTATCCCAGCGCTAAAGATGCTCACAGGTAACTTATAACAAACCAAAATGAGTATGTTACCATAATCATTAACCCAATATACTATATAGATCAGCAGCCGCTTAAAAACAAAATAAATATTTTGCAGTACATATAGCTAAAATTTATAAAAAAACACATCAAATCCCTGGGTAGGGTAATGAATGTTTTCTATAGCAGCGCTCAAATGGTCAGCATACTCCCATGACCACTCTTTCTTATTTTCAGTTCATAAGAGTACTTGAAAAAAATTTGGGATGAAACTGTTATGAATGACACAGATCTTCAGATGTCTTCTAGGGTTAATATTAAAATCCACCTCTAATCATTTGTTGTTTCCCCTTTCGGGGAGTTAATCCTCGATTTATTTGTGATGGTATAGGAATGGTATAGGAATGCTGGAGAAGAGAAATGATGTAGTAGTCAGACCAGCAGATAAAGGAGGGGGTGTGGTGGTCCTGTCGAAAGATTATGTCAGTCAGCTATTGGAAATGCTGGCTGACACTGATACATATAAAAAATTGAGCTATGACCCTACACCCCAATATAATCTTGAATTGGGCTACTTGGTGGAGTATGGATTCAAAAAACATACTCTAACGGTAAAAGAGAAGCGCTATTTGACACCAAGTAGCACAAGGATCCCTACAATTTATTCCCTGCCTAAAATACATAAAGACTCCCAAAATCCCCCTGCCAGGCCAATTGTGAATGGCATTGGCTCTGTGACGTCAAGGATGGGGGAATATTTGGATCGGTTCCTGCAGAGTAGTGTTAAAACTACAAAAGCGTATTTGAAGGACACTAAAGATTTATTACAATCCCTTCAAAATATACATCTGGAAGGCCGAGGAGAGGTGTTTTTGGTGACGTCTGACGTATCCTCCTTGTATACAATAATACAGCATGATGATGCCTTACTCGCCCTAAATTGGGCTTTGAGTCAAAGAGATGACCTCCCCCATCATCAAAAAGTATTTTTAAAAGAGGTTTTAGATTTTTGTTTGTCACACAACTATTTTTGGTTTAATAATGATTTTTTTGTCCAAAAGAGAGGTGTGGCAATGGGCGCGAAATTTGCGCCCAGTATTGCAAATTTATTCATGGGGGAGTGGGAGGATAAGTATATATTTGTTAATAAAAGGCGAGAACTCCTGTTTTACAGACGATTTATAGACGATATTATTTTCATATGGGAAGGATCTGAAATATCTCTTAATAACTTTTTAACATATCTTAAAAACAATTCTAACAATATCAAACTTACGAGTACATGGAGCCGAGATCAAATTGACTTTTTAGATGTTAGTATTTATAGAAATGGTGATAAATTAGACACTAAAGTTTTCTTCAAGCCGACGGATCGGAATAGTTTCCTACCTATACACAGTGGTCACCATCCGGTTTGGCTGAAGAACATACCGAAAGGACAACTTATGCGGGTGAAAAAGAATTGCTCTACAGAGGAAAATTATGTCTCCCAATCTATAATACTGAAAGAAAGATTTAAAGAGAAGGGCTATAATCCCCAAGAATTAGATAGAATCTCGGAGGAGATTAGAGTTACACCACGGGAAGAAGTATTAAGAGATGGTGTGAGGATTAGGACTTCGACTTCAACCTGTCACGAGTGGAATTTTATCTCATCATTTCATGCACAATACAGAGAGGTTGAGGCAGTATTGAAAAACCATTGGCATGTTCTCTGTTTGGACAAAAGTTTGAAACCGGTATTACCAGATGCTCCCAAATTTATCTATAGAAAGGCACCTAGTGTAGGAGATAAGGTGGTAAAAAAGGTGCTGGATCAACCAATAAGACCAATGTCCTTTTGGGATAAAAAAGGGTTTTTTGCTTGCCGTAAGTGTAAGGCGTGTAGAGAAATAGCTGAACCCATAAGAGGTATTGATTGCTTTACATCCACAGTAAATAAAAAAGAATTCGCCATCAAAGAGTTTATAACTTGCAATATTACACATGTGGTATATGTGTTATTATGCCCATGTGGGTTAATGTATGTGGGACGGACAAAAAGATGTCTTAAAGTAAGGATTGGAGAACACATTAAGAATATTAAATTGGGGTTTAAAGACCATAATGTGTCTCTCCATTTTAAATGACATCACAATCAAAACCCTTTAGGATTGAAATTTTGGGGGGTTGACCATATTAAAGCTACATGGAGAGGAAGCAATATGGTAAGGGAATTATCTAAACGAGAAACGTTTTGGATTTATTCCTTGGATACCCTCACCCCCAAAGGGTTAAATGTCGAGCTGGATATAAATTGTTTCATCAGTGATTTTTAATTTTAGTTTTTACCATTAAGGAGGTGTAAGCCATTTTTTGTGTAACTTTAACATGTTCACAAACCCTCTGGTAATAATAATATAATTATGAAACATTAATGACGATGAGTAATTTTATGATGTTGATTTTTAGTAATTTTATATATTTATTGTTTTAAATTTTAACGCTGAGTAAGTGTTAGGATACTTTTCTCCTATTATTATAAAGTTTAAACTGCTGTTTAAGTAATCATGCTGTAGAGGGCGCTAGTGCTGAGCGCTTATATGTTATTATGAATTACATTTAAATCTGTACCTAGCTTTTATTTTAAAGTTCTGACTATTGTATGATTTTATAATGCTTATCGAGATTAATATATAAGGGGTTATGATTGATCTAATATGCCAAATGGTTGGGAATGATGAGGCCCCTGTGACTATAGTGCTGTCTGCCGATCGGATCATTCTGAAGGCATTGAATGGCATGTAGGAGGGGTTAACTCGTCTTCCAATCACAGGGACATGTGTATTTATTCCTGTGAACCGCACCGCAGAGTCACGCCCTCAGAGGAAGTCGGTAAGACGAAACGTCAGGGCGTGACTCTGCGGTTGAGAGGAAGTGACGCTTGTGCGTTCCAACTGTGCGCTCCACCTGTGCTCCGGAAGCAGGAAGCGGATGTGTGACTGGTGATCAGGTGGGGTACCAGCTGACACACAGCGCTTGGTGGGGGCTTTGGAACAGCGCTGTTGATTTGAACTTTTAGTGCTGCTAGTTACCATTGTAACCAATTTATGGAAGAAACGTCTGGAATGGTTTTATTATTTTGCTGAATAAAAGAAACGTTTTAAGGGATTACACTATTGCCTGCTTCTCTCTTCACCTATATAATTTGCTGGAGGATACTTGGAGATCTCCAGAGGGGTCTGAGGGAGCAGGCATAACCAGGATCTGGATGGTCGGATGGTCGGATGGTCAGCTGAACCAGGATCTGGATGGTCGGATGGTCAGCTGAACCAGGATCTGGATGATCGGATGATCAGTGGATGGGATCTGTGAGGTGCCTTTTAAAATCCTTTTTGTGGTGAGTACCCACCCGAAAGGGGAAACAACAAATGATTAAAGGTGGATTTTAATATTAACCCTAGAAGACATCTGAAGATCTGTGTCATTCATAACAGTTTAATCCCAAAAAAAATTCAAGTACTCTTATGAACTGAAAATAAGAAAGAGTGGTCATGGGAGTATGCTGACCATTTGAGCGCTGCTATAGAAAACTTTCATTACCCTACCCAGGGATTTGATGTGTTTTTTTATAAATTTTAGTAAAATATTAGAGTTAAGTATATTGGTTGTCAGTGTCATTTACTGGTCTATTCCATTACTGTGTGCCTTACTGTGGGATTGTGTCATAGAGAATATTAGAGTGATTGCAATTCTATCATCCCCTTTACCAACTGTGCCATGAGAGGTTAGAGCCGATTGCCAGGGGTTGACAGCGGTGCACTACAGGGCCCAAAACAATCAAGGCAGCCATCTTAATTGGGGGTATTGCTATAGAAGCAAGAAGTTACGTAGAAGAATTTACTCTTTTAGGTTTACATGCTCAGTCCCACCTACCTGATGATGGTGGGGGATGGTGTCATCTTCCCGTGTGGAATCCCGAGAATACAGACGATGGGGACATCTCTCTGGTGGGTTTCCGTTACTGAGAATAAACATCTGTTCTTCCTCTTTTATTTCAACTTTGAGCTCTTTCAGTTCTTCAACCTAAATACCAAAGATGAACGAACAGATTTGTAAAGAAGAACAAAAGATTATATAGAAGAAAGTCACATCATAGAGTTTAGAATAATTTAAAGGTCTACAAGCCGAGTCCCATCTACCTGGTCATGATGAGGGATGGTGTGATCTTCCTCAATAGACTGCTGAGCTCCACCCACCAACGTCTCTTCTTTTTCCTCTTTAATCTTAACATCGATGTCTTTCATTTCTTCATCCTAAACCCCAAAGACGATAGAAGACATTTGTAAAAAGAAGCAAGAAGTTACGAAGAAGAATTTACTCTTTTAGGTTTACATCTTTATTCCCACCTACCTGATGATGGTGGGGGATGGTGTCATCTTCCTGTGTGGAATCCCGGGAATACAGAGGACGGGGACATCTCTCTGGTGGGTTCCCATTACTGGATCCATCTGTAGGAAACACACACACTGACTGAATACATTGTTTCTATGTGTTTATCAGATGATGGGGGATCTAGGTGGACCCTCCGTACTGCTCTCTCCTTTACAATAAAGTCTCCTCTTACCCGGTGATGTGAGGGGCGGCTGATTCTCCATCATGACGTCCTTGTAGAGATCCTTGTGTCCTTCTAAATACTCCCACTCCTCCATGGAGAAATAGACAGTGACATCCTGACACCTTATAGGAACCTGACACACACAATGATACAGTCACCTTCCAGACACATCCCTTGTCTGTTACTGGATAATGTCCCAGAATTCCCGGCACCGCTCACCTCTCCTGTCAGCAGATCAATGATCTTGTTGGTGACTTCTAGAATCTTCTTGGCACTGGTTACCTCTGTTGTCAGGCAGTGAGGTGGAGGCGCTGTGATGGGTGATGTCCTGTGAAGACGGCTGCTGAGTGTTCATGGATCTCCAGATGTTTCCTTCACTATTTTATAATTCTGTGTATAGAGAGAAAGTGATTATCAATGAAGACGTTGTAGAATCCTTCTCTCCTCTCTAGATAAAAAAATGTTTTCATTATAGACATAAGGATGAAGTCACGTGACCCTCCCAAAATCCTCCTCACCTCCTACTGATCTAAATAGGACACTCTTCTCTGTCGAGAATTATTTGGACTATACCAGGATGTGTAATGTCTATACTAGGGATGACCTCAAGATTCAGTCCAAAAAAAGTTTGTTCCAAACCTTGACTGTTCTGATGAACAACCGAACATTTACCCTTTCAGTGGGAGAACATTGTGTATAATAGCGGTGATGTAAAAAAAGTCTCGACCTATGCAGGGTCTCGACCGTGTCACTTCCGGTGCAGCTACGTCAAAAACACAGCTGATGGCGGCCTCGACTGCGCGTGCGCGGCTTCACCGCACCTATACCGCGCATGCGCAGACGCTCGATTTAGTCCGTGAAAATTCTAGACTCGAGCGGGCGGGCGGAGGCTTTGCGAATTGCTTAACATCGTCGCCAGCACCGCCTCCAGACCCGCCCCCAACACGCCCCTAGCTTGTATATTATTGGGACCGAGGTCGAGAGAAAATATAAAGCTGCACCGCCTCCAGCCCCGCCCCTAGCCTGCTCTACTGAAGGGGGGCCGGCCCCCGTGCATAGCACTGAGTCCAAGTACAGTACTGTGCATTGTTCTGCCATCAAATATGCTGCCTCACTGCACCCAGCAAACGCAACCACTGTGCCCGTCATACGCAGCCACTGCACCCAGCAAACGCACCCACTGTGCCCGTCATACGCAGCCACTGCACCCATTAAACGCAACCACTGTGCCCGTCATACGCAGCCACTGCACCCAGCAAACGCAACCACTGTGCCGGTCATACGCAACCACTGTGCCCGGCAAACAGCAAACGCAACCACTGTGCCCGTCATACGCAGCCACTGCACCCAGCAAACGCAACCACTGTGCCCGTCATACGCAGCCACTGCACCCAGCAAACGCAACCACTGTGCCCGTCATACGCAGCCACTTCACTCAGCAAACACAAACACTGTGCCCGTCATACGCAACCACTGTGCCCAGCAAACGCAACCACTGTGCCCGTCATACATTTTTTGACACTTTCTTTGTGAAATGGTAGGGGTACAATGTACCCCTTACCAATTCACATAGGGGGGGGCCGGGATCTGGGGGTCCCCTTTGTTAAAGGGGTCTTCCAGATTCCTATAAGCCCCCCGCCCGCAGACCCCCACAACCACCGGGCAAGGGTTGTGGGGATGAGGCCCTTGTCCCCATCAACATGGGGACATCCTCCCCATGTTGAGGGCATGTGGCCTGGTACAGTTCAGGAGGGGGGGCATTCTCTCGTCCCCCCCTCTTTTCCTGCGGCCGGCCAGGTTGTGTGCTCGGATAAGGGTCTGGTATGGATTTTTGGGGGGACTCCACGTCTTTTTTTTTTAAATTTGGGGTGGAGTTCCCCTTAAAATCCATGCCAGATCTCAAGGGCCTGGTATGGATATTTAGGGGGAACCCCACGCCATTTTTTTTTAAATTTGCGGCAGGGTTCCCCTTAATATCCATTCCAGACCTAAAGGGCCTGGTAATTGAATTTGGGGGACCCCCACGTTTTTTTTTTTTTTTTTTATCAATGACTTTTGTATGTATTGATAAAAGCCGACAATTCATTAATAGCCGCGAGTGAGTTTTAAATGACTTTTTTTCCTTCAAAAATGACACTTTGTGCAGGGACAGTTCTAAGCACAGGAAACAAGCGCCACATTACATGCATATCATACACACCCCCCAGGTACGAAATTTAAAGGAATATTTCACTTTTATTTTTTCATTTTAAGCATTATTAAAATCACTGCTCCTAAAAAAACGGCAGTTTTTAAAACTTTTTTTTGCATTGATACATGTCCCCTGGGGCAGGACCCGGGTCCCCAAACACTTTTTAGGACAATAACTTGCATATAAGCCTTTATAATTAGCACTTTAGATTTCTCCCATAGACTTTTCGAATTTGCCGCTAACACCCCAAATTGTTCGTTGTTCGGCGAACGGGCGAACAGGCAATGTTCGAGTCGAACATGAGTTCGACTCGAACTCGAAGCTCATCCCTAGTGCTTTAGGCCGGGTTCACACTGCTGCGAATTTTATTGCGAATTTGAGCCGTTGCGATTTTTCAAATTCGCAAGTCATTAAAATAACCTTGTTTTGCATTAGTGCCATTCACATCAGTGTGGTGTGAATCTAAGCTGCGGAAAAAAGGGTCCTGTGCGAGTTTGATCCGTGTGCGATGCGAATTCAGCTCTATAGACTGGTATTCCCTGAAATCGCTGCCGCGAATCGCGTCAAAATCGCGTCAAATTCACGGCAAAATCTCGATTTTGAATTCGCAGCAGTGTGAACCTAGCCTTAAGAGAAATAAACTCTATGTTGGGGTTGCAGCTGGTGTGGACCTTGGAGTTATTGGGGGAAATAGAGACTTGTCTTTATTGAGCATAGAGATAAGAACCATTCTCTGGATAACTTCGCTGTGGAGACCCATTTCACACAGGAGGGTACGGGCATGTGGCACGGTGTGCCCAGTGTTGCCAACCGTACTTAGATTTACGTACAGCCCGTGAATTTAACCCCTTTTTCGGGGTGTACGTTAAAGTCCGTTATGGGCACCGGCGCCCATAAAAAAGATGGCCGCGAGCCGGTCATACAACTGCGCATGCTCCGTTCCGAAAGCCGGCCGAGCTCAGGGAAACTTGTTCACGCTCGGCCGGGCGGCGCACGCGCGGTAACGTGCTGGCGCCATTTTTGAAAAGGCCACAGCGGCTGGCGCGACACCTGTGAGTGCATGCCATGCACTCATCATAGGTGGAGGAGGACTCAGAGCGAGCGGACTCGGAGGCTCGGAGCACTGACCGGGCCCAGGGCCCAGGGGTGAAGAGGACGGACTCGCCTCGAGTATCAAGGTCAGTGAAACTGTGGGGGATACAAGCGAGTGAGAGCCTGGCGTCCTGGGACTCGAGCCTGAAGCTGTGCCATGCAGGGGAGAGACTGATGTGCTCTGTCCACCACCATATTACTTCTCAAAATCATCAGTGTGTGCTGTGTCCTATTTTGGTTCCTGTGCCCCTTTCACCTCTCCACAGGTCAGGGCAGCACAGTGCTGCCCTGACCTGTGGAGTGGTGAAAGGGGCACAGGAGGAGGACACAGCACACTGATGATGTGGAGAAGTAATATGGTGGTGGACAGAGGAGGAGGCTATTGTGAGGGGGTGAGGAGGGCACCATCATGTCCACAGCCTGTCTCCACCGGCACCTCCTATAGTATGTCCGCAGCCTCTGTCCACCTCCTGTAGTATGTCCGCAGCCTCTGTCCACCTCCTGTAGTATGTCCGCAGCCTCTGTCCACCTCCTGTAGTATGTCCGCAGCCTCTGTCCACCTCCTGTAGTATGTCCGCAGCCTCTGTCCACCTCCTGTAGTATGTCCGCAGCCTCTGTCCACCTCCTGTAGTATGTCCGCAGCCTCTGTCCACCTCCTGTAGTATGTCCGCAGCCTCTGTCCACCTCCTGTAGTATGTCCGCAGCCTCTGACCACCTCTTGTATCGTGTCTGCAGTCTCTGAGGGGATCCTAGAAAGGAGTCAAGAGTGGAAGTGCTGCCGGGATAGGGGTTACGGCCCGGGAAGAAACCGATGTGTGGACTGGGGAGAGGAGATCAGAGCCACCAAGCTGGATCCGTCTGACTGAGCCCTGCACGGTGCACCTGAAAGGAGGTCAGTGGCGCCAGGCCATTCTGAGGGGGGGGGGGGGGGGTCACTGATGTAAGGATGTGAGTGAATACAATAATGTAAGGGGGCACTGATATAAAGGTTTCCCCCTTATATTAGTACCCCCCCCCCCTTACCTTAGTGTATTCACTCTGCGGAAGGTGGTCTCTATTCACCAGAGCCCCCCTCCACATCATGATCTGCAGCATTCCCCTTTACATAAGAGTTCCCTTGCACTGTAAGGGGGCATCCTGCAGACTCTGATGTAAGAGGGAACTCTGTGCTGGCTGGGTTATAGTAACCTGACCTTCATGTCAATTGAGAAATATGTTTTTTTACTTTTGTTTAACTTAAACACATTGATAAATAGCATTAGCTGTGTGTTTATAGTTCAAATATTGATATTTGCACTGTTTAGCACTAAAAACAGTGATTGTAGGTACTTTTTTGCAGTGTCAGTAAAAAATGCGGCTCTGCCAGCAATTTTCATGATTTTTGCCAGCAAAACATTGGTGCCGTACAGAAATTTTGGCATCCTTGCCAGTAAATTTCACTTCAGGGGGTTGGCAACACTGGGTGTGCCCTCTCTTCCTGCGAGGAGCCAAAGGCAGGTAAAGGGGGGGGGGTCTGTGTGTTACACCTGTAATAAATAAATAATAAAATAAATGTACCTCAAGATCCATTAATGGCCGTACGCTATTTTCTAACAACTCACCTCTCCTCTGGAACTTCCTGTCTTTACCCTACATCACTTCCTGTCCATACATGACATCACTTCCTTCTTTGCGTTCCACGCTCAGGAGTGAGATCGCCATCTTGTGGAGAATTTAAATACTACAGCCTAAGTTCTTCATTCATACATTAAAATTGGCACATTTACCTTTTCGGTACATTTACAGTGATACCTCGGTTCACGAACTTAAAGCGGAGGTTCTGCGGCGATTTATTTTTTTATTTTTTGGTGCATTCTATTGGGTTTCACAATACAAGGTTAAACTCACTTGTTTGGTGTCTTCAAATATCCCCTGTCCGTTTTCATGGCAAATAAGAACTTTTAAAATCGGTTCCTGACAATTTCCATTTTGCTTGTGGGCATTGTGAAGCCCACAAGCAATCATTTCCTGGAAGCGCCTGCAGTGTTTACGGCGAGTAGCTGTATCGATAGAACACCGCCCCTATGAGAAAAGCATTGGCTGTATAGAACGAGCGAGCGGCGTGTATAACCAATGAGCGACGAGCAGCATCCCCAGCTGACGAACTGTTCAGACTCGGGGATTTCCGTCGGATTCAATTGCGCCTGCGCAGACCATCCCGGAACCTATCCGATAGCAGAATCGGCACGATAGAACAGCATCGTTCCATATTGTCTCCTGGGAAACATGACTCTGTGCTCCCAGGAGACATTGCGGCGCCGAGGAAAGGAGTAGGAACGCGGGAGGGAAAGCCCGGAAGTGGCAGCTAAAAACTAAAATCTAAGGTATTTACACTATAATTTTTTTTTTTTTGATGTGGCTATTTAACTTGGTGATAGTGTTCTGCTTGTGCCGGGATGTAGTTGTTTTTCTGGGTGGAACTCCACTTTAATTCGTTCCGCGAACCACATTGGTCACGGACCGAGGCAAATTTTCCCATAGGGTTCAATGTAAATCAGGTTAATCCGTTCTGAATTTTTTTTGTTTTGTTTTTGAACCACAAAAATATGAAACAAAGTAGAGTACAGTATGAAGAGAGAGAACACTAAGCTTGCTTGGGACGACTTCTGGCATGGAGGAACATTCTTGTCACCTTCTCCCATGGGTTGGAGACCAAGCTGAAGCCATTTTTTACTAAGAGGAGCTCACTATATGCTGAGGTAGTGTGCGGAAAGCCACCATCTTGTTGTAGTCCTCAATGTGTCTTACAAGCCAGTAATCAACTTGACCAGCACCTGCAAACAGATTGGGGTATTCAAGCAGTAGCAATTTTATCTGGTTTTTGGTCTACTACAACTGGATGTCATTGGAGCAGTGGCGGTGCGTCCATAGTGGGCGCAGGAGCGCCGCCCCATCTCTCCCCTGCACCGCCACTTAAGTGAACAATACATACATTCATGCATTGCATGAATGTATGTATTGTCTACGGCGCCGCTGCCGCCAACTATTCAGATGGCCGGCCCCCTGGCGAGCGCCGGCCATCTGAATAACAGCGGCTGGTTGGTTTTTGGAAGTGTCTATCAGAGCCAGCGGCTCTGATAGGCTTCCCGATTACAGCCTGTTGGCTGTAATCGGCTTCCAAATAGTTAACCAGGGGACGCACTCTATGTGCGTTCCTTGGTTAACACTGACGCGTGTCTCAGCCAATCAGGTTCACCGAGTCTGGTTACCAGTAACCTGATTGGCTGAAGTGACATTGAGGGCGGGAGAAGACGTCGAGGGAACGTGGAGGGAGGATGGCTGACCCGAGAAAGGTAAGTGCCGGGCGGGGGGGAGGGGGCAAACTGGCGGAATTTGAGGGCGCAAACTGGCGGTATTTGAGGGGGCAATCTGGCAGCATTTGAGGGGGCAAACTGGAGGCATTTTACGGGGCGAACTGGCGGTATTTGAGGGGGCAAACTGGCGGCAATTGATGGGCACAGTGGCAACAATTTATGGCACAGTGGCGACAATTGATGGGCACAGTGGCTGCGTTTGATGGCATGGCACAGTGGTGGCAATTGATGGCACAGTGGCGACAATTGATGGCATAGCACAGTGGTGACAATTGATGGCATGGCACAGTGGTGACAATTGATGGCACAGTGGCTGTGTTTGATGGCACAGTGGCGACAATTGATGGCACAGTGGCGACAGTTGATGGGACAGTGGCAACAATTGATGGCACAGTGGCTGCGTTTGATGGCACAGTGGCTGCATTTGATGGCACAGTGGCGACAATTGATGGCATGGCACAGTGGCAACAATTGATGGCATGGCACAGTGGCAACAATTGATGGCATGGCACAGTGGCAACAATTGATGGCATGGCACAGTGGCGACAATTGATGGCACAGTGGCTGCGTTTGATGGCACAGTGGCGACAATTGATGGCACAGTGGCGACAGTTGATGGCACAGTGGCGACAATTGATGGCACAGTGGCTGCATTTGATGGCACAGTGGCGACAATTGATGGCACAGTGGCGACAATTGATGGGCACAGTAGCTGCGTTTGATGGGCACAGTGAGGCTGCAATTGATGGGGGGTTTTTTTCGTTTGTTTGCGCCCTCCAAAAATTTTGAGCACCAGCCGCCACTGCATTGGAGTCTTCTATTTCTGTTTTTTTTGCTCCTCTTTTCCTTCTGTAGAGCTAGGGTTGCCACCTTTTCTTCAAGTCAAACCCGAACACTTTAGCGGCGCACAGCAATTTTTTTATAGTATACACTATACATATATTTTGCAATTAAATAACATTTCTAATCGTAAGAAGTTGATCACAAGAGTCCCCCTTTACATCAGAGTCCATAGAGTTCCCCTTTTACATCTGAATCTGCAGAGTTCCCCTTTTGCATCTGAATCCGCAGAGTTCTCTTACACTGTAAGGGGGGACTCTGCAGACTCTGATGTAAGGGAGAACTGTGTGGCCTCTAACATAAGGGATGCTCTGGGAACCCTGATTTAAGGGGGGACACTGAGTACTCTGATGCACGGTGAGGACTCTGATGTAAGGGGGAACACTGTGGCCTCTGGTGTAAAGGGGAACTCTGATGTAAGTGGTGCTCTGAGAACCCTGATTTACCTTAGTGCACTTACTCAAAGGCAGGAGAGAGAAGGGGGGAGACTTCAGTCACAGACAGGGATGGATGGTGAGCTCACTCACCCCTCGGCAGTCAGCACCTCTCATCCAGATGTATCTGAGGCTGCTGGCCCCCCCACTTCCCTTTTCTCAGGCACAGCGCCGGGGATTGGAGTGTGAGTGGGCAGACACAGAGGTGTAGGGGTGGGAGGAGGAGGAGCAGATCGAGCCCTCTCTCCTCTCCCAACTGTATGTGGGGGGAAATGTTAGCGCTGGCTTTGGGCAGTGTGAAAGAAAGTATTATGCCCCATACACACGATCGTTTTTCATGCCGTTAAAAATGCCATTAAAAAAAATGGCCATTAAAAATGATCGTGTGTAGGCTCCAGAGCATTTTTAACGACGTGAAAAACGGCCATTAAAAATTTCGAACATGCTCTCTTTTTTCACGTCGTTTTTCATGTCGTTTTTTTTAACGACGTGAAAAACGATAGTGTGTATGCTTTAACGATGTGAAAAAAACGCGCATGCTCAGAATCAAGTATGAGACAGGAGCGCTCGTTCTGGTAAAACTAGCGTTCATAATGGAGATAGCACATTCGTCACGCAGTCACGGACTGAAAAGCACGAGACTGAAAAGAGCGAATCGTCGCTCAACAAACTTTACTAACATGAAGGGTGGCGCCATTCGAACGGAACTTCCCCTTTATAGTGCCGTCGTACGTGTTGTACGTCACTGCGCTTTGCTTGATCGTTTTTTTAAATGATCGTGTGTACGCAAGACAGGCTTGAGAGGAAACATGAAAAAAAACGACGTGAAAAACGGCAAGAAAAAAAATGGCAAGAAAAACGATCGTGTGTATGGGGCATTACACTCTCAGCTTAGACAACTGCAGCCAGAAACCCTGCTGGGAGGCCAGAATCCAATCTGAATAATGTGTCAGAGTTTCAGGCAGTTTGAAACCCGGAAACATAATTCCAAACCCGAACTGTCCGTGTGAATCCCGGACAGGTGGCAGCTCTATGTAGAGAAGACCCCAAGCCGGTCTCGCTGTTTGTCTTAGGTTCTTTTCCCTAAAGGTGCAAGGCAGCCAGGCACAGAACAGTTTCTCAGTCTCTTCATTCAATAACCAGACAGAAGTTTTTTGGGGGGGATTTATTGGTTGAAGAACTGGGATAGGGAATGGGGTAAACCTTGGGATATTCCAGAACTAGTGCAACTTTAACTGAGGACACTCTCTAGTAGAACCAACGTCTTCAAGGTAGGCCTCTATTAAAAGAGGATGTGGGCATACAGCTCCAGAGGAATCCCACCCTGGAAACAGCCCTGAGCCAGGAAAATCTAAGAAAAGTCTCCTGCAAGAGAGGACAAAACAGCAAAAGTCTTTCCAGGATCAATCTCAGGCCTTTACTCACTATGTCCCTGTGTACATGGATGCCTCCTTCCACTATCTGCCAGATTCTGTACCGTGAGCCTCCCAGCCAGATCCTCAGTGGACTTTTTTCCAAACTGTTTCTGTAGCTTTAGAAATTGGCCCCAGCAGTCCCTAAACTGAGACCATGTTGAACCAGGGGCGAATCCAGGGGGGGGGGGGGCAGTAGGGAAATTGCCCCCCCCCAAAAAAAAGAGTAAGCAGGCTGACTCATCAGTCCCCATCAGTGCAGCCTCCTCAAGGCAGGCTTATCAGTGTCCATCAGTGCAGCCTCATCAGTGCCCATCAGTGCAGCCTCATCAGTGCCCATCAGGGCAGCCTCCTCAAGGCAGGCTTATCATGTCCATCAGTGCAGCCTTATCAGTGCCCATCAGTGCAGCCTCATCAGTGCCCATCAGTGCAGCCTCATCAGTGCCCATCAGTGAAGAAGAATCATTACTTATTTGCAAAATTTTATAAAAGAAACTAAGAAAAACATTTTTGTTTCAAAACTTTCCGTCTTTTTTCATTTGTTCAGTAAAAAATAAAAAAAAACAGTGGTGATTAAATACCGCCAAAAGTAATCTCTATCTGTCTAAAAAAAAAAAAAATGATACGAATTTAGTTTGGGTACGGTGTTGCATGACCACGCAATTGTCAAAGCGTGACAGCGCTGAAAGCTGAAAATTGGCCTGGGCAGGAAGGGGGTGAAAGTGCCCGGTATTGACCACTCCCCAGAAACATTTCCTGCTTGTGTGATTGGCTCACCAATTTTCCCAGAAGTCTGCCTAAGATACAAGTCGAATTTTAAGCATCCCCTGCAACAAAAATGACATTTTTGGTGAGATACTTCCTGTAGGAAAATGCCTAAAGGGAACGCTTCTTTGTAAACTGTTACTTTCTCTCCTGTGCAATACTTGGTTCCTGGCACAGCCAGCACATGTTTAGGCCCAACTCTAAATTAAGCCCAACTTTAGGGTTTTGCCATTTACTGGTGTAGCGGCCTCACCCCCTCTGATTTGTCTAGGGGTATTTCGTATGTGAGGGAGAGATGCGCTACGGCCCATGTCCTCCCCATGGCAGTGGGTGAGGTGAAGGCCAGTACCAGATATTTTCCTCGGGCCTGTGTGTTTCAGTTAAGGACCAAGTCTTGCTGTGCTGACACTTCCCTTTGCTCCCATTAACCACACACCAATAAAGGTCCAACTCTTGCTTTATTGTCACACTCACAATAAACAGTGCTTTAGCAGCCAACTGGTTGAGACCCAATAACAGTTCAGTACGGTGGGGTGAGCAGGTCGAGGCACTATCCTGATTGTCAGCTAAACCACTGTGGTTTCACCAGCGGTTACTATAGCCATCGGCTAAGAGAGAACTTAGAACTTGTGAGTCTCTACCAGCAACTCAAGAGAATGTAGATAGGAGTACCTTCGCTGCGTTGTGGCCCCTGTCAGGGGAAGATGTCCCTCCAAGGGAGTTACCGGAGGCCCATCCGTCACCGGGTTGATGCTGCTCCGGACTCTCCGGACGGGTGACCTCTCCAGCCTCCTCACCTCAGACATGGGCCCCATCCACCTCAGGGACCCTCGGACTTCTCCACCCTTGCGGGACCCAGTCGAAGTCACCGGGCCCCAGGCCTCTGATTTAGTACCTCATCCCAGGCTGAAGGTGCCTGGGATGGACGCCAACTCTGCTCCAGGCAGGCCTAGGGCGCCTGGGCCGAAAACTCCGGACCGCCCGCACCCAGGCCTAAGGTGCCTGGGCGCGTGATGAAGAAGATCCCTCAAGAAGACCCTCGTGGCAAGGGCGTCCCCCCCCTTTATCTCCTCCATTGACGTCACGGCAGGTTCCCCGCCCTCGCCGTACCATCTCCGGAAGGGGGCAAAAAGGACAGCACTGTGGCAGCGAATCTACCCTGAGCCTGCGGGTACCCCGCCACCCACAGGCCAAGGAGAATAATACACCACCCAATCCTCCATGAATACAAATGGTCCAATTCCTCTCATAATTTACACACCTGGATCATACTACCACCCAGGTGTATCCCACCTAAATTTAGAGACCCCGCTACACTGGCATGGACCACGGGCCCATTTGGTATAGCAACCAATAGCAATAGAAAAAGTATTTTAGTGCTAGCTGTATTGAGGTAGACTACTGATCCAGTCAGTCCTGTGCAGGCCCTGACAGCCCTCCTGGCTGCAGCAGCCTGACTCCAATGCCAGTAACATCACAGTCTCTCCCGCTGGCTCTACATCCATCTCAGACTCCCAGTCCGCTCCGGCATGCTTCTCCCAGCTCTCCTGACTGTGCCTGTCGCTCACCGACACCTGGTGGATCACTCCTGAAGACTTGCCTGGAAGTGTCCCCCGCTAGGGTGCCCGCGTGTCCCGGATTGCCAGGGACTGTCCCGCAATTGACATGTCTGTCCTGGGTCCCGGGCACCTTCATTCCGGGACAATACAATGTCCCGGAATGAAATAGAAGACACAGCCACCCCCTACTAACAAAGAACTACATTTCCAGAACTGGTTGCTAGGGCCAGCGCTGCCTCGCATCTTGCAACCAGTGACAATTTACTCTCAGACAGTGAGACCGGGAGCGAGGCCCGCGCCTAGTGCAGCGCTGCTGTCCCCACCCACCTCGGCACCTCCTCCTTCTCCGGCACCCAGCGGCAAGCAGCAGGGACTGGTGTGATCTTTACTCTCCAGATAGTGACGCCACTCCTTTCCTTCTACGCACGTGGCTCATGCAGAGGGAGTGACAGCAGCACTGCATCTGGTGGCAGGCTTTGGGTGGCAAGCGGCACTGCATCTGGTGGCAAGTGGCACATTCACCTGACAAATAACCCGCCGCCAAATTCCCCATCAACCCTAAGACTACATTTCCCCCCCCCCCGCCCCCCCTCATCTTTTTTGGGGGAAGGTGAGAGAGGGGGTGTGTCCCTAAATGTCAGTTTGGAAATGTGGTCACCCTATTCCCCGCTGTCCTCTCCTGCTCCTGTTCAGGACACCCCTTGGGTTGTGTGGAGTTCCCTCACAGCTCCAAGCCCCGGCCCAAGGTCACCCTCCCCCAGACTGGGGGGCTCCCTCCAAGGCCCTGACAGCCTAACACTCCATCTCTCAGTTCTTCTACCCGAACAACTCCTCCCCAGCTGGAGTGACCCTGGGTATATCAAGGAGGCCTGCCCCCAGCCAATTCTAGTTAGGGGTTGGTCAGGGCTCCTTAACCACTTCAATACTGGGCACTTATACACCTTCCTGCCCAGACCGATTTTTAGCTTTCAGCACTGTCGCACTTTGAATGACAATTGCGCGGTTATGCTACACTGTACCCAAACAACATTTTTATTATTTTTTTCCCCACAAATAGAACTTTCTTTTGGTGGTATTTGATCATCTCTGCGATTTTCATTTTCTGCTAAACAAATTAAAAAAAAGACCAAAAAATTTGGAAAAAATATGTTTTATTTGTTTCATTTACAAAACTTTGTAAATAAGTAAGTTTTCTCCTTCACTGATGGGCAGTGATGGGGCTGCACTGAGGGGCACTGATAAGGTGGCACTGATGGGCACCGATGAGGTGGCACCAATGAGGTGGCACTGAGGTGGCTCTGATGATGGGCACTGATCGGCGGCACAGATGGGCACTGATCGGCGGCATGGATGGGCACTGATCGGCGGCATGGATGGTCACTGATAGGCGGCACGGATGGGCACTGATCGGCGGAACGTATGGGCACTGATCGGCGGCATGGATGGGCACTGATAGGTGGCATGGATGGGCACTGATGTACTCTAATGTATTGTACTGATGGATGCCAATCCGTGCCAAACAATAATCCCTGCCAATCAGTGATTCCCATTGTGGGCACTGATTGGCATCCATTGTGGGCACTGATTGGCATCCCTGGTGGTCTAGGGTGGCATACCTGGTAGTGACATCCCTGGTGGTCATAGTGGCGTCCCTGCTGGTCCAGTGTGGGCATCCTCCGGGGGCTGCGCTGATAATCGATCAGCACAGACCCCCACTGTCAGAGAAGCAGCCGATCGGCTCTCCTCTACTCGCGTCTGACAGATGCGAGTGAGGAAAAGTCGATCACTGGCTCTTCGTGTTTACATCGTGATCAGCCATGATTGGACACGGC
The DNA here is from genome assembly GCA_029206835.1 of Rana muscosa. Lineage (NCBI taxonomy): Eukaryota > Metazoa > Chordata > Amphibia > Anura > Ranidae > Rana > Rana muscosa. The sequence continues at coordinate 399,135,526 of CM055123.1, read as the reverse complement.
TGATCACGTGGTAAAGAGTCTCCGTCAGAGACTCTTTACCTAGATCGGTGTTGCGGGGTATCAGACTGACATCCTGCAACAACAATCGCCGCGATGCACGCCCCGGGGTTGGGCAGCAGCTCAATATCCTGATCACGTCATATGATGTCCGGTCAGGATATTGAAACCACTTTGCCGCCGTTATTTTGTAATAGGGCGGGCGGCAAGTGGTTGACACACCCCAGACAGCTGAATTTCCTCTGCTTCCAGAATCTTCTTGAGGCCAGAGGGGGGTAACTAAGAAGTGACACTGCCTGTGAGTCACCAGCCTACACTAAACCACTCCCCAGCCCCCAGCCCCCAGATCAAAACAAACAGGCCTAGCTTTCAGCTTAGGGTTGCCACCTGTCTGAGATTCACCCGGACAGTCCGGGTTTGGAATTGTGTGCCCGTGTTTCCTGAAACCCGGACACAATATTGAGAATGGACTGTGGTTCCCCAGGTAACTGAGTATCACACCCGCCAAGTACATAGGTGTGTGCACGGGCACCCCCATACATGGACAGGAGAGGAGAGAGGGCTTTATTTCCTCTTGCTCCTCATGCCCTTACCCCTCTGTCTGCCCACCCACACTCCAATCCCTGGCGTTCATTGCTGGGGAAAGGGATGCATGGGCTGGAATTTTGAAGCTCAGCAGCTGGCAGATACATTGTGGATGAAAGGCCTCAATGTTTGAGCCTCCATGCTTGCGTGAGTGAGCTCCCCATTCAATGTCTGAAGTCTCCCCCTTCTCTCTCCTGCCTCTGAGCGAGTGTGTACAGTAAGATAAGGGGGGGCTAAGATATAAGGGGTGCCCTATGGACTCTGATGTAAGGGGGGCTTTGGGAACCCTGATTAAAGGGAAAAAGCTGGGAACTCTGAAGTAAGTGGGATTTTTGTTGAGCAGAAACCCCCTAACATCAGAGTTCCCCTTTACACCAGAGTCCACAGTTTTCTCCCTTAAAATAAATTCCTGTGCGCTGCTAAAGTGTTCGGGTTTGGATTGAAGAAAAGGTGGCAACCCTATTTCAGCTAGGCCTGCCTAAATTTACCTGCACTGGCCAAAAAAAAAAAAAAAAACGAACTCTAGCACCTACCTAAGGTAGAGGGTGCAACAATCGTGTTACTCCTTCCGAGGTTCAATGGTAGATTGTTGGCTTCAAACTATGATGGTGTACTTACTAGCTACAGTATAAAGACGCCGGTTCATCTTCAGTCCATACATTATCATTTCCCATTGCTCACCTGGAATTTTGTAAATGTCTTACCTTGGGTTGTATTTTTGAACTTCTCCCAAAAAACTGAAAAGTGTATCATACTTACCGTAATTTTCTTGTCTTGGTGCCTATTCATGGCAACATACTGAACGATCACATGTATGCTGCCATGGAGGCACCAGGAAAAATATTTAACATAAAACATTCCAATCACCAATTATATAAAAATTATGTTTGTTCATAAAAAGGCTTTTTGGTGAACATCAAGTGTGATATGTGTTCTTATCAAGTTTTTTTTTTTTTGCTTTTTTTAATTGGAAGAAAGTTTTATTTGAGCACACTCAAGCATAAATGTTCCATAAACACTCACAAAAGAATGTGAAGTTGTAACGTACAAAAAAAAAAAAAAAACACAAATAGGCAAATACAGCTTCCAACTGCATAGAGCTCACTAAAGAAAACATTCAGCCCCAGCTAATTGCTGAAAACAGTCCCCTGATGAAGTCACGTGTCGTGACGTAACGCGTAGGGCGTGGCCGGAGACAGGCACGGACCGGAAGTGACGTGAGAAGGCGCTCAAACGCCGTGTTTTTATTCCTATGCACTTTTAAAGATTATTTTATGTAAGAGTCCATTTGTTTACAATAAATACCCCTTTATTCGAATTTACTACACCATGGAGGGCATTTTTTCTTTTTGATTCCTATTTCAACTGGAGCCTATAGAGATTTGGTAGCAGGTTAAAGTCTGGCGTTTTGGAGTCCGGATGCTGGTTTACCCTATGGGTTTCAGGAAGGCGTGAATATACCAGTAAGAGGATCCCGGAGTGATACATTTGAAGGCTGGAAATTTCTTTATATTTTGAGGCTGGATATTCACTGGTTTAAGGTGAGAGTTCTGAGAGCACATAACAGTTGTGTGAAGACACAAAATGAATATATATTAGAGATACCTCTAGCATGAAGAGCTATGTGGATTAGACGTTTTTGGACTTGATTTAGTATACCGATTTTGCACATTTATATTATATTATTGTGTAGCGGGTAGGTACTTTTCAGTATGTTGATTCGGGTGGAGACATCAGTGGTGTCCAGTTCCCTGCGGCCCAGCAGGTGGCGCTGTCACTTTGGGCCGGGGTTGAACCATCGCTGGAGTGCCGTACCCTTTTTGGTCTCTCGCAGCGGTTGTACGGCGGGGCGGGGTGGGGAACCCGCTGTGCTAGCTGGGAGAGGCTATAAAGGGGGTGGACATCTTCGCCACGAGGTCCGAGTCCCAGGCACCTTTAGCCTGAGGGCTGCTGTCCAGCAGTCGGTGTCCAGGCGGCCTAGGCCTGGACACGTGGAGTTCGGGAGTCACCCCAGACACCCTCAGTCTGGGGTGAGGTGCATCGTTTAGGCCTGGGGCCCAGCTTCTTCCACTGGGATCTGCCCGGGAGGAACCATCCTAAGGCACCCACAGAATCGGGTGTCTGAATCCAGGCGTAAGGGACCGCGCAGGTGACCTTCCCGTAGATCTGGTGCAGCAGATTGCCAGTGCCGGGATAGGGCCTCCGGAGACCATCGGGGTGGATGTCCTCGCCAAACAGGGGCCATATTTACACGGAAGGTGGTCCATGTTCTAAGGTCGGTGGCAGAGACCGTTACTCTAGGGTCGTGACAGAGACCGTTACTTAGGCCCGTGGCAGGGGCTCCAAACAGTTCACCCAGTAGGTGGCAGCTACCAATTTCACGGTCGGTGGCAGAGACCGTGCGCCAGGCCTATCCGCACGAGAAAGGGATAGGAGAGTTCATTGTGCCTGGGCTTACTCGTATCCACACCCCTGTCTGTCTGTTATGGAAGTTCAACTGAGTATGTTCATTCTGGCATTGAAGAAATAAAGGAGTGTTGGACTTTTAATGGTGTGGGGCTCTATTACTGGCAGATACACCTCCACGGAAAAAGCGGAGGCTCCATATGCAGGATGCAGACCCGAAGGAAATTCAGAAAAGACTTTGCTCCAACCTCACAGACACAGAGGGTGAGAGCTTGGCGTAGTGTCCTGCATTCTTTCCTCCAGAGTACCCCTAGACAACAGCCACAAACAACCGATACAAGAGAGAGAGTGAGGCCGCTACAATTGTTTGTGATCATTTATTACTGCGCAAGATCACTCGCTTATTATGAAAACAGAAATGGCAGTGCCAATAGAGCATTATAATTGCACGCTCCAAAGTCAGATAGTAATAACCAGCATTGAGTGTTCTTGTCAGTTTACTATCTGATACGTCCGCTTTCTGGGGGCCATAAACCACTTCAATACCGGGCACTTTCACCCCGCTTCCTGCCCAGGCCAATTTTCAGCGCTGTCGCATTTTGAATGACAATTGTGCGGTCATGCGACACTGTACCCAAATGACATTTTTAGAATTTTTTTAGACACATAGAGCTTTCTTTTGGTGGTATTTAATCACCACTGAGTTATTTTTTGCAAAAAAAAAACAAACAACAGTATTTCCTGTAAATTTTTTTGTAAATAAGTAATTTTTCTCCTTCATTGATGGGCACTTACAAGGAGGCACTAATATGCAGCACTGATACGCAGCACTCATTGGCGCTGATGGGCACTAATATGCAGCAATGATATGTAACACTGATATGTAACCCTGATGGGCACTGATATGTAGCACTGATACAGGGCACTGATATGTAGCACAGATATGTAGCCCTGATGGGCACTGATATGCAGCACTAATATGCAGCACTGATGGGCACTAATATGTAGCACTGATACGCAGCACTCATTGGCGCTGATGGGCACTAATATGCAGCAATGATATGTAACACTGATGTGTAACCCTGATGGGCACTGATATGTAGCACTGATACATGGCACTGATATGTAGCACCGATATGTAGCCCCGATGGGCACTGATATGCAGCACTGATAGGAACTGATATGCAGCACTGATGGGCACTAATATTTAGCACTGATGGGCACTAATACGTAGCACTGATGGGCACTGATATGTAGCACTGATGGACACTAATATGCAGTACTAATACGTGGCACTAATATTCAGCACTGATGGGCAGTAATACAGGGCACTGATATGTAGCACTGATGGGCACTCATATTTAGCACTGATGGACACTAATATGCAGCACTGATAGGAACTGATATGCAGCACTGATGGGCACTAATATTTAGCACTGATATGTAGCCCTGATGGACACTAATATGCAGCACTAATACGTGGCACTGATATTCAGCACTGATATGCAGCACTTATGGGCACTGACACATGGCACTGATATGCAGCACTGATGGGCACTAATATGCAGCACTGGTGGACACTGATATGCAGTACTGGTATGCAGCACTTATACGTGGCACTGATATGCAGCACCGATGGGCAGATACACAGCACTGATGGGTTCTGATATGCAGCACTGATACACAGCACGGATGGGCTCTGATACGCAGCACTGATGGGCAGCCTTTATGGGCACTTATAGGTGGTACTGTTGGGCACTGAAAGGCAGCACTAATTGGCATCACTGGTGGGCACAGGTGGGTATCACCGGTGGGACTGCTTTGATAATTAGCGCAGACCCTCCTGTTAGGAAAACCTCTTATTTGCTCTCCTCTACTTCTGCGCTGTCAGCCTGAATAGAGGAATGCCAATTACCGGCACTTCCTTGTTACATTGTGATCACCTGTGATTGGACACAGCTGATCACATGGTACAGAGCATACATCATAGGCTCTTTACGTGATCGGAGATGCCGTGTATCCAAGCACCTCCCCCCCCCCCCCCGGGGGGACGCACCGCTTGTGAAGGACTTCATATGACGTCCAGTGACATCAATTAAACCCCGCCCACCCGGCTGGGATTTTTTTCTATAGGTGGGTGGGATGCAGGTAAATGGATTTTTAGAAGAGGGAGATGGAAGAAGAAGCTCGCTCTGTCCGCTCCGCACATCCGCCTCGTATTGCAGGAGAAAAAAAAAAAAAAAAGGCACAGAATATTATAAAGTGTGGAGATTTATTTTTTATTTTATAAAATAAATGATTCACAAACAATCAAATAATCTAAATGAAATTCTTCACAGCTGAATAAAAAAAAAAAAATCGAATGGAATAATAATCACACATGGGCCTGTCCAATGAAAAGCCGGCTTTTTCCATAAAATAAAGAACAATGACGTACATCAGCCTTGTATTGGCACAGTTTAGTCCTATGGTGCGGTCTGTGTGAGTGCGGGACCACGTTTAAAGGAAGAGAATGCTATCAAGATTTTTGGTCCATGTGAATTCTCTGGTGTCCGGTAAGTGAACGTTTTTGAGTGAAACTTTTCCCGCAGACCAAACATGAAAAAGGGCGCTCACCTGTGTGAGTTCTCTGGTGTGTAACAAGTTTGTCTTTCCGAGCGAAACCTTTCCCACACTCCGAACATGAATAAGGACGCTCACCGGTGTGAATCCTCTGGTGCAGAAGAAGGTATCCTTTGTCCTTGAAACATTTCCCGCACTCTGAACACGAATAGGGACGCTCACCCGTGTGAATTCTCTGGTGTAGAAGAAGCCTCCCTTTCCGAATAAAACATTTCCCGCACTCTGCACATGAATAAGGACGCTCACCAGTGTGAATTCGCTGATGAATAATCAGTTCTGCTTTCTTAGTGAAGGATTTCCCGCACTCTGAACATGAAAAGGGATGTTCACCTGTGTGAAATCTCTGGTGTATAAGAAGGTTTCCTTTTTCGCTGAAACATTTCCCGCACTCAGAACATGAGAACGGACGCTCACCTGTGTGACATCTCTGGTGACTGAGAAAGTTTCCTTTATGCCGAAAACATTTCCCGCACTCTGAACATGAGAAAGGACGCTCGCCTGTGTGACATCTCTGGTGACTAAGAAAGTTTCCCTTCTGACTAAAACATTTCCCGCACTCTGAACACGAAAAAGGAAGGTTGCCGGTGTGAAGTCTCTGGTGATTAAGAAAGCTTCCTTTCTGGCTGAAACATTTCCCGCACTCCGAACATGAGAAAGGACGCTCACTCTTGTGAATCCTCTGGTGGATCACAAGATGTCTTTTTTGAGTGAACGATTTCCCGCACTCTGAACATGAATAAGGGCGCTCACCTGTGTGAATTCTTTGGTGAAAAACAAGGCTGCTTTTCTGAATGAAACTTTTCCCGCACTCTAAACATGAAAAAGGGCGCTCGCCCGTGTGAGTTTTCTGGTGTTTAAGGAAGTTGCCTTTATGAATGAAACCTTTCCTGCACTCTAAACATGAAAAAGGACGCTCGCCTGTGTGAATTTTCTGGTGATTAACAAGTTCCACTTTCTGAAAAAAACATTTCCCGCACTCTGAACATGAATAGGGACGCTCACCTGTGTGAATTTTCTGGTGTTTAAGAAGGCTTCTTTTGTCACGGAAACATTTGCCGCACTCTGAACATGAGAAAGGACGCTCACCTGTGTGAAACCTCTGATGGGTAACCAGGTCTACTTTCTGATTAAAACGTTTCCCGCACTCTGAACATGAATAGGGACGCTCGCCTGTGTGAATTCTCAGGTGGTTAAGAAGGTTGCTTTTGTGAATGAAACTTTTCCCGCAGTCTGAACATGAATAGGGGCGGTCACCTTTGTGCATTCTCTGGTGATTAAGAAAGTTATCTTTACGAACGAAACATTTACCGCACTCTGAACATGAGAAAGGACGCTCAGTTCTCTGGTGTGTGGGAGGTTTTCTTGTTTCTTCAAAAGATTTCTTAGACACTGTAGATGACAAGGAACCTGTGTGAGATCCTTCATGGTGTAAAGAAGATCCCTCAGGATTAGACGGATCTGTTGATGGATCTGTACTGTGAGATCCCAGATTTGTTTCAGCAGTAATAGTATGTGGATCACCAGAAGATTCCTCAGGATTGGAGGGATCCATTGGTCTTTCTGAAAGATAAGGTCTATGAAATATTTGTGTATTGGGGTCTTCTCCTGGAGAACGTTGTGTGGTGGCATTTTCTTCTTCCTTATATTCTGAAGATACGTTATTCAGGACACAATGTCCACCTGTTGGAAACCAATGCTTAATGGTTAGAAGAATTATTCATGTCTTTCATTCAGAAGTCATAGAATGAGGTGTAATCATAACAGCAAATATAACTATAAACCAAAGGATACAATACTAAGTAACAGTGTTTGCATTTGTAACATTGTTAACGTGAGAACAGAGCTGGACCTTCCTCCACCTCATTTCTTGGAAACATGACCATGTACTGAAGACTGGAGATGGACCTTTCATATGGTGTACAGTATCTCCTCCTCATTTGTTAGGAACATGACATTATATTGAAGAATGGAGATGGACCTTTCCTATGGCCTTCTCCGTGTCTGTCTGTCCACCTGCAAGGTGATTAGAGTGGCCAGTCTCTGGGTGGAGACCAAACCTGATATCTCAGTATCTCCTCCTCATTAATTGGGAAGATGTTATATTGAGGAATGGAGATGGACCTTTCATATGGTGTACAGTATCTCCCCCTCATTTGTTGGGAACATGACGTTATATTGAGGAATGGAGATGGACCTTTCATATGATGTACAGCATCTCCTCCTCATTTGTTGGGAACATGACGTTATATTGAGGAATGGGGATGGACCTTTCATATGATGTACAGTATCTCCACCTCATTTGTTGGGAACATGACATTATATTGAGGAATGGAGATGGACCATTCATATGGCCTTCTCCATGTCTGTCTATCCACCTGCAAGGTGATTAATGTGGCCAGTCTCTGGGTGGAGACCAAACTTGATTTAAGCCAGCCAAGCCTGTAATCTCAGTATCTCCTCCTCATTTGTTGGGAACATGACGTTATATTGAGGAATGGAGATGGACCTTTAATATGATGTACAGCATCTCCTCCTCATTTGTTGGGAACATGACATTATATTGAGGAATGGAGATGGACCTTTCATATGGTGTACAGCATCTCCTCCTCATTTGTTGGAAACATGACGTTATATTGAGGAATGGGGATGGACCTTTCATATGGTGTACAGTATCTCCTCCTCATTTGTTGGGAACATGACATTATATTGAGGAATGGAGATGGACCTTTCATATGGCCTTCTCCATGTCTGTCTGTCCATCTGCAAGGTGATTAATGTGGCCAGTCTCTGGGTGGAGACCAAACTTGATTTAAGCCAGCCAAGCCTGCAATCTTAGTATCTCCTCCTCATTTGTTGGGAACATGACGTTATATTGAGGAATGGAGATGGAACTTTCATATGGTGTACAGTATCTCCTCCTCATTTGTTGGGAACATGAGGTTATATTGAGGAATGGAGGTGGACCTTTCATATGGCCTTCTCCATGTCTGTCTGTCCACCTGCAAGGTGATTAATGTGGCTAGTCTCAGGGTGGAGACCAAACTTGATTTAAGCCAGCCAAGCCTGCAATCTCAGTATCTCCTCCTCATTTGTTGGGAACATGACGTTATATTGAGGAATGGAGATGGACCTTTCATATGATGTACAGCATCTCCTCCTCATTTGTTGGGAACATGACGTTATATTGAGGAATAGAGATGGACCTTTCATATGGTGTACAGTATCTCCTCCTCATTTGTTGGGAACATGACATTATATTGAGGAATGGAGATGGACCATTCATATGGCCTTCTCCATGTCTGTCTGTCCACCTACAAGGTGATTAATGTGGCCAGTCTCTGGGTGGAGACCAAACTTGATTTAAGCCACCCAAGCCTGTAATCTCAGTATCTCCTCCTCATTTGTTGGGAACATGACGTTATATTGAGGAATGGAGATGGACCTTTCATATGATGTACAGCATCTCCTCCTCATTTGTTGGGAACATGACGTTATATTGAGGAATGGAGATGGACCTTTCATATGATGTACAGCATCTCCTCCTCATTTGTTGGGAACATGACGTTATATTGAGGAATGGAGATGGACCTTTCATATGGTGTACAGTATCTCCTCCCCATTTGTTGGGAACATGACGTTATATTGAGGAATGGAGATGGACCTTTCCTATGGCCTTCTCCGTGTCTGTCTGTCCACCTGCAAGGTGATTAGAGTGGCCAGTCTCTGGGTGGAGACCAAACCTGATATCTTAGTATCTCCTCCTCATTAATTGGGAAGATGATGTTATATTGAGGAATGGAGATGGACCTTTCATATGGTGTACAGTATCTCCCCCTCATTTGTTGGGAACATGACGTTATATTGAGGAATGGAGATGGACCTTTCATATGGCCTTCTCCATGTCTGTCTGTCCACCTGCAAGGTGATTAATGTGGCCATTCTCTGGGTGGAGACCAAACTTGATTTAAGCCAGCCAAGCCTGCAATCTCAGTATCTCCTCCTCATTTGTTGGGAACATGACGTTATATTGAGGAATGGAGATGGACCTTTCATATGATGTACAGCATCTCCTCCTCATTTGTTGGGAACATGACGTTATATTGAGGAATGGAGATGGACCTTTCATATGATGTACAGCATCTCCTCCTCATTTGTTGGGAACATGACATTATATTGAGGAATGGAGATGGACCTTTCATATGGCCTTCTCCATGTCTGTCTGTCCATCTGCAAGGTGATTAATGTGGCCAGTCTCTGAGTGGAGACCAAACTTGATTTAAGCCAGCCAAGCCTGCAATCTCAGTATCTCCTCCTCATTTGTTGGGAACATGACGTTATATTGAGGAATGGAGATGGACCTTTCATATAATGTACAGTATCTGCTACTCATTTGTTGGGAACATGAAATTATATTGAGGAATGGAGATGGACCATTTATATGGCCTTCTCCATGTCTGTCTGTCCACCTGTAAGGTGATTAATGTGGCCAGTCTCTGGGTGGAGACCAAACCTAATTTAAGCCAGCCAATCCTGCAATCTCAGTATCTCCTCCTCATTTGTTGGGAACATTAAATTATATTGAGGAATGGAGATGAACCTTTCATATGGTGTACAGTATCTCCCCCTCATTTGTTGGGAACATGACGTTATATTGAGGAATGGAGATTGACCTAGATTATCTCCACCTGTAATTATCTAAATACATACTTTTTACTTTTAGAAATAAAATGAAAAATGTGAACTCTATTTGCATTTCATGTTTATTACTTACTTGTGTCTATATATAGAGAAGATTCCTCCAGTTTACTTTTCATATTCATCTCCCCCTCCTCCATAGACTGCTGATCTCCACTCACCAACATCTCCTCTTCTTCCTCTTTAACCTCAACTTTGATATCTTTCAGTTCTTCATCCTAAACCCCAAAATTATAAAATAAAACGTCTTGAAAACCTAACTGCCAAAATTAAAAGATTATATACAAGAACGTCATCACAGAATTTGGAAAACAGTTTTGCTCTATAGCCCAGTCCCCTCTACCTTAACATGGTGAGGGATGCTTTGACCATCCTGTGTTGAATCCCTGCAATACAAAGAACTACCCTCCATAGACTGCTGATCTCCACTATCAAACATCTGATCTTCCACTTTAATTTCAGCTTTGAGGTCTTTCAGTTCTTCACCCTAAACCCCATTCGTAAAAAAAAAAAAAAAAACATAGAAGAATGTCGTATCATATCACAGAGTTTAGAAGTGATTTTGAGTCCTAGTAGCTCAGTCCCACCTACCTGATGATGGTGAGGGATGGTGTGACCTTCCTGTGTGGAATCCCGGGAATACAGAGGACGGAGACATCTCTCTGGTGGGTTCCCATTACTGGATCCATCTGTAGGAAACACACACACTGACTGAATACATTGTTTCTATGTGTTTATCAGATGATGGGGGATCTAGGTGGACCCTCCGTACTGCTCTCTCCTTTACAATAAAGTCTCCTCTTACCCGGTGATGTGAGGGGCGGCTGATTCTCCATCATGACGTCCTTGTAGAGATCCTTGTGTTCTTCTAAATACTCCCACTCCTCCATGGAGAAATAGACAGTGACATCCTGACACCTTATAGGAACCTGACACACACAATGATACAGTCACCATCCAGACACATCCCTTGTCTGTTACTGGATAATGTCACTTCCTGTCCAGGGGATAAGTGTCAAACAGAACAAGATGTGGCACAGAAAAAGGACTATAATGTGGAGCCTGTCCTATTAGTATCACTGGACTGACTCTGGATGGACAGTTGGATAAATGGTTCTATATTTAGGATGTATCTGGTCTATAAACCAGAGGCTCTGGATGGACAGTTGGATAAATGGTTCTATATTTAGGATGTATCTGGTCTATAAACCAGAGGCTCTGGATGGACAGTTGGATAAATGGTTCTATATTTAGGATGTATCTGGTCTATAAACCAGAGGCTCTGGATGGACAGTTGGATAAATGGTTCTATATTTAGGATGTATCCAGTCTATAAACCAGAGGCTCTGGATGGACAGTTGGATAAATGGTTCTATATTTAGGATGTATCTGGTCTATAAACCAGAGGCTCTGGATGGACAGTTGGATAAATGGTTCTATATTTAGGATGTATCCAGTCTATAAACCAGAGGCTCTGGATGGACAGTTGGATAAATGGCTCTATATTTAGGTTGTATCCAGTCTATAAACCAGAGGCTCTGGATGGACAGTTGGATAGATGGTTCTATATTTAGGATGTTTGTGGTATGTACAGTCGGATAAACCACAAATCACGAGATTACCTTATGTATCTCGAAATCCAGTCATGTCTCCAAGTTATTTCCTAACAACTCACCTTTCACCTGGAACTTCCTGTCTTTACCCTACATCACTTCCCGTCTGTCCCAAGACATCACTTCCTTCTTTGCGTTCCACACTTAGAAGTGAGACCACCATCTTGTGGAGAATGTAAGTATTGCAGCTTAGTTCTTTTTTACTTTAAATTCTGCATCTCCGTGCTTTCTTTGGTTTTATTGCATATTTTATAATACAAAGAAAATTTCAATTATTAAATAAAATTAATTCTAGTTTTAAAGTTTATATTGTCCTCCAGAGCCATCGCCGTCTTTTCTACTTCACCCTAACCATGATCAGCCCCAGTCTACCTTCACTCCCCATGGTCCATGATCAAAGTAAGTTTGGCCTCCTCTATTCTCTGTCAGATTCCACGGCTTCTTCTCTCTTCCCTCACTCTGCCTCTTCCCTGTCAAGTACACACTGCCACCAACCTGGATGAGGGCCTTGTTTGGTGGAGGATGAATAAGGAAAGCGCTTACTTTGATGAGATAAAACAAACTGTGATACAGCTATCACAGCCTGCAATACTATCAGCAAACATTGGAGGGAGACTCCAGAGAGTCTTGTGCAATTTAAGACCTAGTTCACACTGGTGCAATTTCAGATATGACTTGGGTTGCTTAGAATCACACGACAAAGGAAATCACTTTGATTTCAATGCTGCCAGTTCACATCAATGTAACCCAACTGCAATGCAACTTTGGGGAAGGGACATGGTTGGTGCGATGCAGTGTGATTTTGTGCCCCATAAACGTCACTAAAATTACACCAATAAAGCATGCACATGCATTTTGTGTGGCACTCGCTGGCATCCTAACAACTAGAGACTCATCCCTGCTCTGACAGCAGGGACTGCAGCGTATGAGCAGCATCATGCTGCACATACTTCTAGGCAAAAGGAAAATACTAGATGTACTGTGGCAGGTCGCCACACATTCACATAGCAATTGGCATGCACTTGGGAACCCTAAGCTAATGTGTCACTGAGAGAAGTTTCTGAATGGTCTTCAGCTTGATCCCATGTTCCCCGAGATCCCATCCGTTGCATCTGCCTACCTGTGCATGACCAGGCATCCCCCTGGACTTTGCCTCTGCCATCTGCCTCATCCGGTTACCTTCACCTTGGCCTGATTACAGAACTTGCCTTTGCCTCCTGATTCCACACCACTTTCCTGTACTTGCTCTACCTGCTGACTTGGTCTTATGTTGCCCAGCTGTTACCAACCTTGGCCTACTTCCAGGACTTGCTCTACCCGATGACTTGGTCTCATGCTACTCTCCTGTTACCAACCTTGGCCTACTTCCTGGACTTTCTCTACCTGCTAAATCGGTCTCATGCTGCCCAACTGCTACCAACCTTGGCCTAATTCCAAGACTTGCTCTACCTGTTGACTCGGTCTCATGCTGCCCGGCTGTTACTGACCTTGGCCTACTTCCTGGACTTGCTCTACCTGCTGACTCAGTCTCATGCTGCCTGGCTGTTACTAACCTTGGCCTACTTCCTGGACTTGCTCTACCTGCTGACTCGGTCTCATGCTGCCCGGCTGTTACTGACCTTGGCCTACTTCCTGGACTTGCTCTACCTGCTGACTCAGTCTCATGCTGCCTGGCTGTTACTAACCTTGGCGTACTTCCTGGACTTGCTCTACCTGCTGACTCAGTCTCATGCTGCCCGGCTGTTACTGACCTTGGCCCACTTCCTGGACTTGCTCTACTTACTGATTCGGTCTCACACTGCACGGCTGTTACTGAATTGGCGTACTTTCTGGACTTGCTCTACCTTTTGACTCAGTCTCATGTTGCCCAGCTGTTACCGACCTTGAACTACTTCCTACACTTGCTCTATCTGCTGACTCTGTCTCATGCTGCCTGACTGTTACTGGCCTTGGCCTACTTCTTGTACCTGCTGACTCGGTGTAATGCTGCTTGGCTGTTATTGACCTTGGTGTACTTCCTTTATTTGCTCTACCTGCTAACTCGGTCTCATGCTGCCCAGCTGTTACTGACTTTGGCCTGCTCCCTGTTTTCCTCTACGGATACTTGCTCTGGTACCATTCTGTTTTTGTGTCCTTTCTAGAGAGCTGTGGCTTCCAGTTCTACCGACCTGCAGTGTGGATTCCCTCAGTCGGCTACCATGGCACTCAGGGATCTCCATGCCTTCACACTCTCTGTCTCCATCTGCAGGATTTGGGCAGGAGGTGCAAGAGAACCTCAAACAATGTTCTAGTCTCCACCTGGTACATGATAGGAAAATTGTGGGTTGTGCCCTCAAAAAGGAAAATACTCTTTAATTTTTTATTTAGAGCATTTAGTGATTCAGCTTAAGGATTTTTAAATATTATTTACATTTTAACCACTTGACCACTGGGCACTTAAACCCCCTTAATAACCAGACCAATTTTCAGCTTTCGGTGCTCTCACATTTTGAATGACAATTACTCAGTCATACAACACTGTACCCATATGAAATTTTTGTCCTTTTTTTCACACAAATAGAGCTTTCTTTTGGTGGTATTTAATCACTGTTGGGTTTTTTATTTTTTGCGCTATAAGAGAAAAAAGACTGAAAATTTTGTAAAAAAATGATTTTTTTTTCGTTTCTGTTATAAAATTTTGCAAATTACTATTTTTTCTTCATAAATTTTGGCCAAAATTTATACTGCTACATATCTTTGGTAAAAATAAGTACATATTTGGTCTTTGTGAAAGTTATAGAGTCCACAAGCTATGGTGCCAATATCTGAAAATTGATCACACCTGAAGTACTGACGGCCTATCTCAATTCTTGAGACCCTAACATGCCAGAAAAGTACAAATACCCCCCAAATGACCCCTTTTTGGAAAGAAGACATTCCAAGGTATTCAGAAAGAGGCATTGTGAGTTTTTTGAAGTTGTCATTTTTTCCCACAATTCTTTGCAAAATCAAGATTTTTTTTTTCTCTTTTTTTTTTTCACAAAATTGTCATATTAGCAGGTTATTTCTCACACACAGCATATGCATTCCACAAATTACACCCCAAAACACATTCTGCTATTACTCCCGAGTATGGCGATACCACATGTGTGAGACTTTTACACAGCGTGGCCACATACAGAGGCCCAACATGCAGGGAGCACCTTCAGGCGTTCTGGAGCACCAAGGCCAATTCTGACATTTCTCTCCTACATGTAAAAATCATCATTTATTTGCTAGAAAATTACATAGAACCCCAAAACATTATATATGTTTTTTTAGCAAAGACCTTAGAGAATATAATGGTGGTTGTTGCAACTTTTTATCTCGCACGATATTTGCGCAGCAATTTTTTTAACGCGTTTTTTACGGAAAAAAAATGTTTTGTGCTTAAAAAAACAAAACAAACAGTAAAGTTAGCCCAATGTTTTTGCATAATGTGAAAGATGAAGTTACGCCGAGTAAATAGATACCTAACATGTCGCCCTTAAAAATTGCACACACTCGTGGAATGGCGCCAAACTTCGCTACTTAAAAAATCCCCATAGGCAACACTTTAAATATTTTTACTGGTTACATGTTTTGAGTTACAGAGGAGGTCTAGGGCCAAAATGATTGCTCTCGCTCTAACGTTCGCAGAGATACCTCACATGTGTGGTTTGAAAACCGTTTTCATATGTGGGCGGGACTTACGTATGCGTTCGCTTCTGTATGCGAGCTCACGGGGACAGGGGCGCTTTAAAAAAAAAAAAATATTTTATTCTTCATTTTACTTTATTTATTTTAGTTTGACATGTTTTTCCGCCCTAAACATTTTTTTGATCACTTTTATACCTATTACAAGGAACGTAAACATCCCTTGTAATAGGAATATGGCATGACAGGTCCTCTTTACAGTGAGATATGGGAGGGGGGGGTGTCAATAAGACCCCACATCTCACCTCTAGGCTGGGAAGCCTGAAAAAAATACAAAAAAACAAAACAACAATCCTGGCTTTGATCGTAGCGGTGAGTCGGTAGAAGCACCGGAGGGCGGCGGGGGGGGGGACATCCCCTCTCGCCTCCCGTAAGAATGATCAAGCGGTGGAACAGCCGCTATGATTGTTCTTATGGTGTAGGGAATCGCTGGCTGAAAAAGCTAATATCTGAATGATGCCTGTAGCTGCTCCCATCATTCAGATATCCCCGCACAAAGTCAAGGACGTCATATGACGGCCGGAGGGCGGGAAGTGGTTATTGCAGAGTATTGCCGGGCATTGCGGAGTATTGCCGGGCATTGCGGAGTATTGCCGGGCATTGCGGAGTATTGCAGGGCATTGCGGAGTATTGCGGACTATGGCAGGGTATTGCGGTGTATGGCAGGGTATTGCGGTGTATGGCAGGGTATTGCACGGGTATTGTGGAGGGTATTGCACAGGGTATTGTGGAGGGTATTGCACAGGGTATTGTGGAGGGTATTGCAGAGTATTGTGGAGGGTATTGCAGAGTATTGTGGAGGGTATTGCAGAGTATTGTGGCGGGTATTGCAGAGTATTGTGGCGGGTATTGCAGAGTATTGTGCAGGGTATTGCAGAGTATTGTGCAGGGTATTGCAGAGTATTTTGCAGAGTATTGCGCAGGGTATTGCAGAGTATTTTGCAGGGTATTGCAGAGTATTTTGCAGGGTATTGCAGAGTATTTTGCAGGGTATTGCAGAGTATTGTGCAGGGTATTGCAGAGTATTGTGCAGGGTATTGCAGAGTATTGCGCCAGGGTATTGCAGAGTATTGCACCAGGGTATTGCAGAGTATTGCACCAGGGTATTGCAGAGTATTTCGCAGGGTATTGCAGAGTATTGCACCAGGGTATTGCAGAGTATTGCACCAGGGTATTGCAGAGTATTGCACCAGGGTATTGCAGAGTATTGCACCAGAGTATTGCAGAGTATTGCACCAGGGTATTGCAGAGTATTGGCAGGGTATTTTGCAGAGTATTGGCAGGGTGTATTGCAGAGTATTGGCAGGGTATAGCACAGGGATGGCTGAGCAGGGATGGATGGATGGATGGATCTGTGACTGCAATTGTCACAGATCCAGCCCACAGTGCTGCTGCTGCCATCCGCTCCCTCCCCCTCCCCTCTCACACTGTACCGATCGGTACAGAGAGGGGAGGGAGGAACCGGCGTCATCAAATGACGCCGGTCTGTTTACAAGTGATTGCTCCGTCATTTGACGGAGCGATCACGTGGTAAACGGCCGCTATCAGCGGCGATTTACCGCGATTCGTGATCCGCCGGGTCCTCTGGACCCGGCGGTCACGGAGTTTCCCGTGTGCGCGCCCCAGGGGGCGCGCGGGAGCGCGATTCTGGGAGGACGTTATATAACGTCCTCCCAGAGTTAAGCAACCACCTTGTCGACGTTATTTGTCGGCAGGTGGTTGTTAAGTGGTTAAAGAAAAGTTGAAGGTGCAAGAAAATATTTACAGTTTTTTTTTACAAGACAGACAATTCAGAACAGTAAAAAAAAAAACAAGCTTACAAGTAGAAAAAAAAACCAAAAATGAATCTGGTCTTTGGTTCATGCAGAGGAAATCCAATCTGGTATCAGAGTCACTGGCTCTAAAAAATTACCCTTGGCACTCCTTCATAGATTTGATGGTGAGGAGAGCTACTGCTAGGAAATTAAAGTAATTGTAAAGTCTTGTTTTTTATCCTATAAAAATATCAAATATGTTATACTTGCCTCCTCTGTTGCAGTGGATTTGCACAGAGCAGTCAGGATCTCCTCTTCTCGGCTCCCTATTCCCAGCTCCTGGCCCCTGCATCCTGTTCAGTGCCCCTACAGCAAGTAGCTTGCTATGGGGGCACCTGAACCGAGTCACAGCTCCCTATGTCCATTCAGACACAGAGCCCCTGCTGTGTCTCAGCCAATCAGGAAGGAGATTCTCAGATGGCATAGATATTCGTGGACATCGGTGGACAGAGAGGGACCTCAGGTAAGTATTGGGGGGGGGGGGGGCTGCTGCACACAGAAGGCTTTTTATCTTAATGCATAAAAAAACCTGCTGCCATCAGAACCCCTTTAAGATTTAATAGACACCAAATATGATATGGATCTCACACATATTCTCCTTAGTAGATGCAACGTGTCCCAACCGCCTTCTCAACCTTGTAACATTAGCCATGTTAGGGTTTTTTTTTTTTTTAATCAGCAAAAACGTTATTGAAAAACTCGTACAAAAAAGAAAAAGCATTGACCATATCAGTCCAAAGCATTCACAAGAGTATAAAAACGAACAGGAAATCCAGTACTTGCAAGAACCATCAACGTATAGGTAAAGCGCCTATTCAGATGTGGTGGGAAGAGCGGAAGTACATTGGACAAGCCTCCTAAAGCAGTTAATTAACCCAAAAGCAAACATTTATAATGCAGTTTTTAGATGTGGTGGCTGCATTAGTTTCCTTTATTAGGCTTTCTTTCTTCTATTTTAATCTGCTGATCCAGCCAGCAAGTCTGTTGTTTTTCAGAGCACAAACTCTCAAGCAGGATGTGTCAGTTTATTATTATTATTATACATTAATGGGGCTCCTTTTGCATGAATTAATACATCAATAGGGCCGTGGCATGGAGGGTGATCAGCCTGTGGCAATGCTGAGGAGTTATGGAAGCCCAGGTTGCTTTGATAGCAGCCTTCAGCTCATCTGCATTGTTAAGTCTGGTGTCTCATCTTTCTCTTGGCAATGCTCCACAGATTCTCTATGGGATTTAGGTCAGAAGAGTTTGCTGGCCAATCAAGCACAGTGATACTATGATCATTGAACCAGGTTTTGGTACTTTTGGCAGTGTGGGCAGGTGCCAAGTCCTGCTGGAAAATGAAATCAGCATCCCCATAAAGTTGGTCAGAGAGGGAAGCATGAAGTGCTCTAGAATTTCCTGGTAGAGGGCTGTGCTAGGGTGACCACATTTCCAAACTACCAATCAGGGACACCCTCCCCTTCCCAAAAATCAGCTTGTGCTGTAACGAATCACAGCACAGGGATTGGACACAAGAGGCGAGATTTATGATTTCTCCAATCACAAGCAGGGGGCGGGATTGTGCTCCTCAAGGCATTCCCGGCCAGGACAAGTACTGTCAGTGAGTAAAGCAGGGATGTGGCAGCCTTTTTTGGGGGCATCAGATTGGCCCAGGGGGTGGCTGTGTCAGTTTCATTCCGGGACACTGTATTGTCCTGGAATTAATGTGCCTGGGACAGACCTGCAAATTGCGGGACTGTCCCGGGCAATCCGGGACACGTGGTCACCCTAGGCTGCGCTGACTGTGGACTTGATAAAACACAGTGGACCAACACCAGCAGATGACACAGCTCCCCAAATAATCACGGACTGTAGAAATATTTGCATTTCATTGGGAAATCAAGCTCCCAGAGTCTGGAGGAAGAATGGAGAGGCACAGAATCCAAGTTGCATGAAGTTCAGTGTGAAGTTTCCACAGTCAGTGATGATTTGGGGAGCCATGTCATCTGCTGGTGTTGGTTCACTGTGTTTTATCAAGTCCAAAGTCAGTGCAGAGACTCGAACAGGAAATTCTAGAGCACTTCTGACCAGCTTCATGGAGATGCTGAATTCATTTTCCATAAGGACTTGGCACCTGCCAACACTGCAAAAAGTACCAATACCTGTTAATGATCATGGTATCACTCTGCTTGATTGGCCAGCAAACTCACCTGACCTAAATCCCATAGAGAACCTGTGGAGTAATGTCAAGAGGAAGATGAGAGACACCAGACCCAACAATGCAAACAAGCTGAAGGCCGCTACGCTGACTTTGGACAAGCTGAAGGCCACGGCGCTGACTTTGGACTATCAAAGCAACCTCGGCATCCATAACACCTCAGCAGTGCCACAGGTTGATCGCCTCCATGCCACGCCGCATTGATGCAGTAATTCATGCAAAAGGAGCCCGACCAGTATTGAGTGCATACTATACTGTACATGGACATACTTTTCAGTAAGCCAACATTTCTGTATTAATAATCCTTTTTTTATTGGTCTTATGTAATATTCAAATTTTCTGAGATACTGAATATTGGGAAAAAATACATTTTTTTAAATAAAAAAATAAGGCAACAGTAAAGTTAGCCCATTTTTTTATATTGTGAAAGATAATGTTGGGCCAAGTAAATTGATACCCAACATGTCACGCTTCAAAGTTGCGCCCGGTCGTGGAATGGCGACAAACTTTTACCCTTAAAAATCTCCAAAGGCGACGTTTAAAAAATTCTACAGGTTGCATGTTTTGAGTTACAGAGGGGTCTAGGTCTAGAATTATTGCTCTCGCTCTAACGATCGCGGCGATACCTCACATGTGTAGTTTGAGCACCGTTTTCATATGCAGGCACTGCTCACGTATGCATTCGCTTCTGCACGCGAGCACGGCGGGACGGGGCACTTCTTATTTATTTTACCTTTTATTTTTGATTTTTACACTGTTCTTTTTAATAAAAAGAAAAATTTGTGTAATTTTTATTCCTATTACAAGGAATGTAAACATCCTCTGTAATAGAAAAAAGCATGACAGGTCCTCTTTAATGTGAGATCTGGGGCCAAAAAGACCTCAGATCTCATACTTACACTAAAATGCAATAAAAAAATTAAATGTCATTTAAAAAAGAAAAAAAAAAAAAGTCTCTTTAACAGCTATGGGCGGAAGTGATATTTTGACGTCGCTTCCGCCCTGCAATAGTATGGAGACGGGTGGGGGCCCATCTTCCCCTCACTCGTCTCCATGCCTAACAGGAAGAAGGATCCGATCGCCTCCGCCGCTGCAGACGGCTCCGGTAAGCGGGGGAGGGCACGGGAAAGCGGCAGGGGGCCCCCTCTCCCGCCGCCGATAAAAGTGATCTTGCGGCGAATCCACCTCAGAGACCACTTTTATCGGAAACTGGACCGCTCACTAAAGAAGAGGATACCGGTGTTATGGTAGCTAACTGCTACCATAACAACGATATCCCTCTTCGAAGTGCCGACGTATATCGACGTGAGCCGGTCAGGAAGTGGTTAAAAAAAAAAAAAAGTGACACAGAACGCAATATTGTAAAGTGTAGAGTTTTTTTAATTTTAGTTTTTAATTTTAGAACATCGTAATAAGTGATGAACACACAATAAAATCATGTAAAATAAATCTTGCACAGCTGACGTAATATTAAACTCTAATTTACGGTAATAATAATTACACATGGTCCAATGAACAGCCAGCTTTATCAGTAAAACAAAAAAGAACAATGACATACAGTACTTTCTATACACCTATAACTATCACATCACACCCAAAAAATCCCAATATACTTTTGCCACACCCCAAATAAGCCAGTTTGAACATAAAAATATTATTAGCCTTTGTGAAAATTCTGGGGTGCAATATGGGATCTTCTGTAACCAAAACATTTGACATTCTAAATATAAGGAAGGACACACGTGATGTTCTTCGGTGGTTATTTTTTCCACACTCCCCATATATCCATCTCAATATAAAAGGCGTTAGTCCTGGTGAACTCTCCAGTGTTCAGCAAGTGCACATTTATGAGCGAAAGCTTTCCCACACACCGAACATGAAAAAGGACTCTCCCCTGTGTGAACGCTCAGGTTTTCAGCAAGTATATATTTCTGAGAGAAAGAGTTCCCACACCGAATATGAAAAAGGACTCTCCCCTGTGTGAACGCTCAGATGTTCAGCAAGTATATGTTTCTGAGTGAAAGTTTTCCCACACACCGAACATGAAAAAGGACTCTCCCCTGTGTGAACGCTCAGATGTTCAGCAAGTATATGTTTCTGAGAGAAAGAGTTCCCACACCGAATATGAAAAAGGACTCTCCCCTGTGTGAACGCTCAGATGTTCAGCAAGTATATGTTTCTGAGAGAAAGTTTTCCCACACACCGAACATGAAAAAGGACTCTACCCTGTGTGAACGCTCAGATGTTCAGCAAGTATATGTTTCTGAGAGAAAGTTTTCCCACACACCGAACATGAAAAAGGACTCTACCCTGTGTGAACGCTCAGGTGTTCAGCAAGTATATGTTTCTGAGAGAATGTTTTCCCACACACCGAACATGAAAAAGGACTCTACCCTGTGTGAACGCTCAGGTGTTCAGCAAGTATATGTTTCTGAGAGAAAGTTTTCCCACACACCGAACATGAAAAAGGACTCTCCCCTGTGTGAACGCTCAGGTGTTCAGCAAGTATATGTTTCTGAGAGAAAGAGTTCCCACACCGAATATGAAAAAGGACTCTCCCCTGTGTGAACGCTCAGATGTTCAGCGAGTATATGTTTCTGAAAGAAAGATTTCCCACACACCGAACATGAAAAAGGACTCTCCCCTGTGTGAACGCTCAGGTGTTCAGCAAGCATATGTTTCTGAGAGAAAATTTTCCCACACACCGAACACGAGAAAGGGCTCTCCCCTGTATGAACGCTCAGGTGTTCAGCAAGTATATGTTTCTGATCAGTGGTCACTCAGTTTAAGTATTTAGGAATGCAGATCTCCTATGATATCATCACCTCTTTGGCTATTAATCTTAAGCCAGTGGTGACCCAGCTTGCCCATAAATGTGAGATATAAAAAAAGTCTCTTCCCCTGACCCCGGTTGGTCGAGAGAATTTGATCAAGATTACCTTTTTTACCAAAATTCCGTTATGTGTTTAGAAACACCCCGGTTTTGATTCCTATGGTCTTCTTTGATAAAATAGACCAACTCCTTACTCAATTTATATGGACGGGCATGGTCCCACGATTGGCGAGGTCTACCTTGCAGCTCCCTATGTCTCAAAGTTGATTGGCCCTTCCCAACTTCAAATACTATAACTGGGCAGTGGTTCTAGTAACTGTTAAATAATGGTTTGGTCAACTGAGGGGGATCTTAGTGGTTAATTCTGAAGAGGCGCTGTTGGGTTCCTACATCGAGCTGTGTAATGTGGCCTTTTGCGGCCCCAAGTGAAACCCTGGCATAGAAAGAACAAGAAATGGCTGGACGGCCACACTCCATAGAGACACCTTTATTGAAGTCAGATAAAATCCAAGTAGTCACATACGATCACATCTAACCCCGGCATAACGACTACAATGTCTACCATAGTTAGAGTTCGGCAACAGGTGACCAATTATGTGGGGGAACCCAATAGATATTCGCACCTTCACTCCGCTATGGGGTAACCCATCTCACCCACACTTGAGGTCTGTCCCGGATCCTGTAGTCTGGACTATATTTGGTATCACTATCCTCAATCAAGTATTTAAAATGGTTGTAAACTCACTTATGCAACTTGCACCTACAGGTAAGCCTAGATTAAGGCTTACCTGTAAGTGCAAGAAATATCTCCTAAACCTACACGGTTTAGAAGATATTTGCAAAAAAAGACATGCACCGATGTCTACGGCACATGCACGCCGTAGACAACGGTGCATTCACAGGGTTAATCCCATTCACAAATCCGGCTTTGACGGCTCCCGCGCGCTTGCGCGGGGTGACATCTTCGCCGCTCCGGCCAATCACAGCGCCGCTGGAGCGGTGATACCCGGAAGTAACCTTCCGGGTATCAGAGGAGCGATGGCTGCGGCTGCAGGGGGGAGACGAGGACGGCTTCGGGGGCCCCGATCTAAGGTAAGTTATGCATAATGAGCTAGTATGCTAGTCATACTAGCTCATTATGGCGTTTTAACAAAAAAAATAAAAAATTCAGGGTTTACAACCACTTTAAGGACTTTTCCCTACTGACTTTTGACCAGTTAAAACAGGAATTTAATAATGCTCTTTAGAATGTTTGCAGCTGCGCCCCGCTGTCAGGGTACAATTCCCCAACCCAATTACACTTGAATCACACTCAGTTGAGCGCTTCCTTATCTCTAAAAAATGCAGATAGGATCCTTTCCCCTCTCTATCTTCGGATATCGAGAAAAGAAGCCACTAGGATGACTCAATTGTGTCAGAGGTGGCAAACTGATATTCTGAGTCTTATTCCTGAGGAATGGGAGGAGGATATACAACAATTTATTCCGATGATGATTTTAGCAAGGGACAGGTTTACTCAATTGAAATTTTTACAATTGGGCATACTACACCCCACAAAGACTATCCATTATATATACTGGGGCCGATCAATCCTGCTCTAGGTGCGGAAAGGAGGTGGGCACATTTATACATATGGTCTGGTCCTGTCTGCCCTCCAGTCCTATTGGCAGGGAATAGTGGAGGAGCTGGGTGCTTTTGTAAAACAACGGGTCCCCTACGGTTAGGCAGTGGAGAGAGTTGGTGAACCCGGTATTGCCCCTTTATAAACTGACATGTAGGGGTCGGAACTGTCCGAAAAAGTTTAACAAAATTTGGGGAAAATGGGTTAAGGCGAGAGGACTATCTTTGTGAATGCCGGGTGTGTCCCCTTTTCCTTTCCCCCTTCTTCTCACTAGATTTGGTGCCTCTCTCCTAGTTTTTTAACTTTCGCAAAATTTTCAACAAATAAGATGGAGCTCCTGATTTGGTTAATCTTTATTTTGAATGTAGAGTAATGTACTAGGATACTTAGCTTTCCTCAATTAATGTTTCTACATGTTGTAGATGATACTGCTCCACACGAGTCGTAGTCATTAGACTTGTGCACAACGGAAAAATTTGTTTCGTTTCGGTTTGTTTCTTTTCGGTCCTGTTGATTCGTAATCGTTCGTAATTTTGCTAGACGGGATTTTTCGTGTTCGGACTAATTCGTATTTTCGCAAGCGACATTTTTCGTTGAATCGGAATGATTCGTATTAATGTAAGCCTTATTTTTCGTTGATTTATAATTCGTACTTTCGGTAGAGTACATTGTTTTTCGTTGATTCTGGACACAATTCCTACTTTCGTAACTTTTTTTGGGTTTGTTGATTCGTAATTTTCCGTGTCTCTCTCACAACGACGCTACCTATTATGCCTAATGTGCTTCGAATGGATTTGTACTTTTCTAAATACATAGCAGTTATTTGTAACGATTCGAAATCTCGTATTTTACTTTCGTTTTTTACATGCGGCTATAGCCTCCGCCCCCTGTACACCATTTTGAGAGGGAGTTCAGCACGGTGAGGGAGAAGCAGAGAGCAGAGTGAGTGTTATTGTTCTTCGTATGGATTCGTACATTCGTAACTTTTTTCATAACGAATTATGCCGAAGACATTCGGGCATTCGCTATTTGTGATATAATTTATTTCGGATTCGGTTTTATTCGTGATTGCTTTGTTCGGAAATTCGAATGCTTCCGAATGTCCGAAAGTTGCTAAATTCGGACGAATTTCGATTCGTTACGAAACTAATTGCACAAGCCTAGTAGTCATAGACTCTGGCACTTGCTAGGGTTATGAGGCACTGATCTGTACTTATTTTGTACCATTTTATGTTTGGAAATTGTTATTTTGCTTCTGTTGTTTTATGCAAATTAAACTACATCTGTTAAAAAAAATGTATATGTTTCTGAGAGAAAGATTTCCTGCACTCCGAACACAAAAAAGGACGCCCCCCCTGTGGGAATTTTCTGGTGCGCAGAAAGCGCACTCCCCATATATCAATCTCAATATAAAGGCCGTTAGTCCTGGTGAACTCTCCAGTGTTCAGCAAGTTCACATATTTGAGATAAAGCTTTCCCACACACCGAACATGAAAAATTACTCTCCCCTGCGTTACCTCTCAGGTGTTCGGCAAGTACAGTGGAACCTTGGTTTACGAGTAACGCGGTTAACGAGCATTTTGAATAACGAGCAACTTTTTTTTTTATTCTGACTCGGTTTGCGAGTGTTGTCTCGCAAAACAAGCAGAATTCAAGCTAATGGGGCGTGCAGTACCGCATTTGGCCAGAGGTGTGGGGGGGCGCCGGAGCAGAGCCGTTCGGAAATACTCCGTTCCCGAGCCTTTCCAAATTCAGCTGAGCTGTCCCCGAACCTTTCCAAGTATTTCCGAGGCTCTCCAACGCCTCCCCACCTCTGGCCATATGCGGTATTGCATGCCATAGAAGTCAATGCGGAACAAATTATCTTTGTTTCCATTGACTTCTATGGGGAAACTCACATTGATATGTGAGTGCTTTGGATTACAAGCATTCTCCTGGAACGGATTATGCTTGTAATCGAAGGTTCCACTGTACAGTATATGTTTCTGAGAGAAAGCTTTTCCACACACCGAACGTGAAAAAGCACTCTCCCTGTGTTACCTCTCAGGTGTTCAGCAAGTATGTTTCTGAGAGAAAGATTTACCGCATTCCAAACATTAAAAAGGGCTCTCCCCTGTGTTAACTCTCAGGTGTTAAGAAAGTATGTTTCTGAGAGATTCCGGCACTCCGAACATGAAAAAGGACTCTCCCCTGTATTAGCTCTCAGGTGTTCAGCAAGTATATGTTGCTGAAAGATTTCTGGCACTCCGAACATGAAAAAGGACGCTCCCCCCATGTGAACGTTCTGGTGTGCATAAAGCGCACTCCCCATATATCCATCTCAATATAAAGGCCACTAGTCCTGGTGAACTCTCCAGTGTTCAGCAAGAGCACATTTTTGAGCGAAAGCTTTCCCACACACCGAACATAAAAAAGGACTCTCCCCTGCGTTAACTCTCAGGTGTGCAGCAAGTATATGTTTCTGAGAGAAAGATTTCCCGCACCCCGAACATGAAAAAGGACGCTCTCCCGTGTGAATTTTCTGGTGTGCAGAAAGTGCACTTTTATGAGTGAAACCTTTCCCGCACTCCGAACACGAATAAGGACGCTCGCCCGTGTGAAGTCTCTGGTGTTCCACAAGTATATGTTTCTGAGAGAAACATTTCCCGCACTCTGTACATGAAAAAGGACGCTCCCCAGTGTGAACCCTCTGGTGAATAATAAGGCTTTTCTGAAGGGAGAAAGATTTCTCGCACTCTGAACACGAAAAAGGGCGCTCGCCAGTGTGACTTCTCTGGTGTTGAACAAGGCATCCTTTTTCCTTGAAGCATTTCCCACAATCTGAACAGGAAAAAGGACGCTCACCCGTATGAATTCTCTGATGAATAATAAGTCCTTCTTTCCGAATGTAACTTTTCCCGCACTCTGGGCATGAATGAGGACGCTCACCGGTGTGAGTTTTCTGATGTAAAACTAGGCTTGCTTTCTGAAGGAAACATTTCCCACAGTCTGAACACGTAAACGGGCGGTTACCCGTGTGAGTTTTCTTGTGTTTACGAAGGCCTCCTTTTTCTTTGAAACATTTCCCGCACTCTTCACATGAGAAAGGACGCTCGTCCCCGTGATATTTCAGGTGTAAAACAAGTTGTGCCTTCAAACTAAAACATTTGTCGCACTCTGGACATGAGAAAGGACGTTCACCCGTGTGAATTCTCTGGTGTATAAGAAGGCTTCCTTTCTGAATGAAAGATTTCCCGCACTCTGAACATGAGAAAGGACGCTCGCCTGTGTGAATTTTCTGGTGATTAAGAAAGTTTCCTTTCTGATTAAAACATTTTCCGCACTCTACACATGAGAAAAGACGCACATTCTTGTGATTTTTATGGTGTATAAGCAGCTCTTTTGTTTCTTTAAAAGATTTTCCAGACACTGTGCACGACAATAAGCTCTCTCCTGTGTGAGATCCTTCATGGTTTATAGAAGATCCCTTGTGATGAGATGGATCTGTACTGTGAGATCCCAGATTTGTTTCAGCAGTAATAGTATGTGGATCACCAGAAGATTCCTCAGGATTGGAGGGATCCATTGACCTTCCCAATTGATGAGGTCTGTGGTGCATTTGTGTATTGGGAATTTCTCCTGGAGAACGTTGTGTGGTGGGATTTTCTTCTGCTTTATATTCTGAAGATACCTTATTCAGGACATAGTGTCCACCTGTAGGATATCAATGTTTAAATGTTATTAGAATTCTTCATTCCTTTCATTCAGAAGTCATATACAGTATGTTGGTCTAACACTCTACAGTATCTCAGAGCTCTGGCATGGAATTGGGTGCAATCATAACATAAAATATCAATACAAACCAGATAAAGATCCATACAAACCAGATAAAGATCCATACAAACCAGATAAAGATCCATACAAACCAGATAAAGATCAATACAAACCAGATAAAGATAAATACAAACCAGATAAAGATCAATACAAACCAGATAAAGATCAATACAAACCAGATAAAGATCAATACAAACCAGATAAAGATCCATACAAACCAGATAAAGATCCATACAAACCAGATAAAGATCCATACAAACCAGATAAAGATCCATACAAACCAGATAAAGATCCATACAAACCAGATAAAGATCCATACAAACCAGATAAAGATCCATACAAACCAGATAAAGATCAATACAAACCAGATAAAGATCCATACAAACCAGATAAAGATCCATACAAACCAGATAAAGATCCATACAAACCAAATAAAGATCCATACAAACCAGATAAAGATCCATACAAACCAAATAAAGATCCATACAAACCAAAACACACAATAAACACACTAGGTAACAGAGTTGGCATTAAAGTGGTTGTAAACCCACTTAGACAACTTGAACCTACAGGTAAGCCTAGATTAGGGCTTACCTGTAGGTGCAAGAAATATCTCCTTAACCTACACGGTTTAGGAGATATTTGCTGTAAACACAGCACCGATGACGTCACACGCATGCGCACTAGCGGGCCGGCATCATTGCCGGTTTCCTGAATGGGATCTTGCCGGCCCGAGCACGCAGGATGTCATCGCCGCTCCGGCCAATCACAGCGCCTGAGCGGCGATACACTGACGGCAGTGACGGGACATCAAGGCAAGATGGCGGCGGAGATGACCGAGGACCGCTGGGGGGGCTTCGATCTCAGGTAAGTCATTCATAATGAGCTAGTATGCTATGCATACTAGCTCATTATGCCTTTCTTTTTGCAGGTTTTTAAAAAAAAATAAATAAATTGGGCTTTACTTCCTCTTTAATGACATTGTTAATGTGAGAATGGGGTTCGACATTTTTCCACTTCATTCATTGGAAACATGACGTTATATTGAGGAATGGAGATGGACCTTTCATATGGTGTACAGTATCTCCTCCTCATTTGTTGGGAACATGACGTTATATAGAGGAATGGAGATGGACCTTTCATATGGTGTACAGTATCTCCTCCTCATTTGTTGGGAACATGACGTTATATTGAGGAATGGAGATGGACCTTTCATATGGTGTACAGTATCTCCCCCTCATTTGTTGGGAACATGACATTATATTGAGGAATGGAGATGGACCTTTCATATGGTGTACAGTATCTCCCCCTCATTTGTTGGGAACATGACGTTATATTGAGGAATGGAGATGGACCTTTCATATGGTGTACAGTATCTCCTCCTCATTTGTTGGGAACATGACATTATATAGAGAAATGGAGATGGACCTTTCATATGGTGTACAGGATCTCCTCCTCATTTGTTGGGAACATGACGTTATATTGAGGAATGGAGATGGACCTTTCATATGGTGTACAGTATCTCCTCCTCATTTTTTGGGGACATGACATTATATTGAGGAATGGAGATGGACCTTTCATATGGTGTACAGTATCTCCTCCTCATTTGTTGGGAACATGACGTTATATTGAGGAATGGAGATGGACCTTTCATATGGTGTACAGTATCTCCCCCTCATTTGTTGGGAACATGACGTTATATTGAGGAATGGAGATGGACCTTTCATATGGTGTACAGTATCTCCTCCTCATTTGTTGGGAACATGACATTATATTGAGGAATGGAGATGGACCTTTCATATGGTGTACAGTATCTCCTCCTCATTTGTTGGGAACATGACGTTATATTGAGGAATGGAGATGGACCTTTCATATGGTGTACAGTATCTCCCCCTCATTTGTTGGGAACATGACGTTATATTGAGGAATGGAGATGGACCTTTCATATGGTGTACAGTATCTCCCCCTCATTTGTTGGGAACATGACATTATATTGAGGAATGGAGATGGACCTTTCATATGGTGTACAGTATCTCCCCCTCATTTGTTGGGAACATGACGTTATATTGAGGAATGGAGATGGACCTTTCATATGGTGTACAGTATCTCCTCCTCATTTGTTGGGAACATGACATTATATAGAGAAATGGAGATGGACCTTTCATATGGTGTACAGTATCTCCTCCTCATTTTTTGGGGACATGACATTATATTGAGGAATGGAGATGGACCTTTCATATGGTGTACAGTATCTCCTCCTCATTTGTTGGGAACATGACATTATATTGAGGAATGGAGATGGACCTTTCATATGGTGTACAGTATCTCCCCCTCATTTGTTGGGAACATGACGTTATATTGAGGAATGGAGATGGACCTTTCATATGGTGTACAGTATCTCCTCCTCATTTGTTGGGAACATGACGTTATATTGAGGAATGGAGATGGACCTTTCATATGGTGTACAGTATCTCCTCCTCATTTGTTGGGAACATGACGTTATATTGAGGAATGGAGATGGACCTTTCATATGGTGTACAGTATCTCCTCCTCATTTGTTGGGAACATGACATAATATCGAAGAATGGAAGAATATATTTAAATACATATTTTTACTCAAAGAAAAATTAAAATGTGATTTTTTTTCTGCATTTAATGTTTATTACTTACGTGTGCCAATATATAGGGAAGATCCCTCCTCTTTACTTTTCATAATCATCTCCCCCTCCTCCATAGACTGCTGATCTCCACTCACCAACCTCTCTTCTTCTTCCTCTTTAACCTCAACTTTAATGACTTTTATTTCTTCATCCTGAACCGGAAAAATAATAAAATAAAATTTCTGGACAAATTACCTGCCAATAATAACAATTTAAATATAAGAATGTTATTTCATAGTCTAGAATATTTTTTGAGTTCTATTGCCCAGTCCTTTGTACCTGAACATGATGAGGGATGCTGTGACTTTTCTGCGTAGAGTTTCTAGAACACAGAGGACCACCCAAAGGCTGCTGATCTCCACTAACATCCATGTGTTCTTCCACTTTAATTTTGACTTTGATGTCTTTCAGTTCTTCGCTCTAAACCCAAAAAAATTATAGTAGAGATTTGTAAAAAAAATAAAATAACAGATTATATAGAAGACTATTATCTCAACGTTTAGAATACATTTTAAGAATACATGCTCAGTCCCACCACCTACCTGATGATGGTGAGGGATGGTGTGACCTTCCTGTGTGGAATCCCGGGAATACAGAGGACGGGGACATCTCTCTGGAGGGTTCCCATTACTGGATCCATCTGTAGGAAACACACACACTGACTGAATACATTGTTTCTATGTGTTTATCAGATGATGGGGGATCTAGGTGGACCCACTGTACTGCTCTCTCCTTTACAATAAAGTCTCCTCTTACCAGGTGATGTGAGGGGCGGCTGATTCTCCATCATGATGTCCTTGTAGAGATCGTCTTGTCCTCTTACTGTCCAGGTGACCAACAACAAAAACAGGGTGGGAGTGAAATTCAAATCTCAAGTTGGGTTTCAAAGGAAGTACTACCTGGTAAATATTAGATTGGAGAGAATATGTTTAGTAAATAGCACCGACCATGTATGATGGAGGATATGTTGACATGACATTGTTCTGTGTGCACAGAGGCCGGGAATGTCTATATTGTGAGCCCTGTCCTATTAGTGTCACGGCAGGTACTGGGCACATTGATGTCTCCCTGACAGCCAACTCCACCAAAATAGGTCTGGGGACAGCTGTGCTGTGTGCAGCACTGAGCACAGCTCTTTAAATCTTGCCCAGCAGTGCTGAGTACAAACAGCATCAAGAAAGTTTTCTTTCTCTTCCCTAGGGACAGCTGCAGGGAGAGAGGAAGTTAGATTGTGCCCTGATTGGCTGTTGCTACAACTGAAAAAGACCTACCCCTAGTAGCCTTACGGTGAAAGGACTTCTGATTGTCTGCCTGGGCCAGGCTGGCTTCTGGTCAGAGTAAGCCCGACCCATCATGGGGAAACCGGTAAAAGACCCTTGTGGGGTTCAAAAAGAGTTGTCGGTGACCCAGGAAGAGAGCTGGTGGTCAGGGATGTGGAGAAGTTACCCCCTATGCTGCAGGGGTACCTGTGTGTGTCTCAGGGAGTGTGGCTAAAAGTGGTTGTAAACCCTGTTACACCACTTTTACCTACAGGTAAGCCTATAAGGGTTACCTGAAGGTACTGGAAATATCTCCTAAACCTACAAGGTTTAGGAGATATTTACCATATACACTTGCACCAATGTCACCGGCGCATGCGCTGTGCAGAAACGGCCCTCCGAGCCGTTTCTTCACTAGCAAGTGCTGTGACTGAAGGTAGGGATGAGCTCCGGCGTGTTCGCACACTCCATGTGCAGAGCCCGCCAGGAAGTCGGCATGGCACTGCGCTAATCACAGGCAGGATCGGGACATGTCTCCCTGCCTGTGATTAGCGCAGCGCCGTGCTGACTTTCTGGCGGGCTCTGCACATGGAGTGTGCGAACACGCCTGAGCTCATCCCTGACTGACGGCTCCCACGCGCATGCGTGGGAGTGACGTCACGCGACTCCGGACAGTCACAGAGCCAGAGTCCGCGGCCCCCGGAAGGAAGAGGGGCGATGCATACTAGCCCATTATGCTTTTACTTTGCATGGAAAAAAAGAGGAAGTAAAACCCAAATTCAAAACCAAAAATCAGTGTTTACTTCCTCTATAAAGACTGGGCACATTACTAGGAGCTGCTGCTGCCTTGACCATTGCTATGATCAAGGCAGCGATTGCTGAAGTGACTACCAAGAGCCCAGGGCTGTGCTATGAGCAGTGTCCTATGGAGGGCAAAGTTAGGGGAAACCTTCAAACTGGAGGAGAGGGGCTGCTGTGATAGAGAGACCTGCAGAGACCAGTTGGATAAATAAACATAAATAAAAAAAAGAAGAAAATTACCTTATTGGCTTTGTGATCCTATGTCTCCTAGCCTGAATATATTACCTCTCATCTGCAACTTCCTGTCTTTACCCTACATCTCATCACTTCCTGTCTGTAGTTTACATCACTTCCTGTCCGTACCCTACATCACTTCCTGTCTGTACATTACATCACTTCCTTCTTTGCGTTCCACGCTTATAAGTGAGCTCACCATCTTGTGGAGAATGTAAATACTGCAACCTATGTTGTTCTTTTGTCAATCTGTCTAAATCCGTATCACGGTGCCTTCTTCAAATGAAAGGAATCCTGGAATCCCCATGGCTTAGCAACATGGTGGTGGGTCACTCGAGCGTGTTCTGACATGTTCTAACTTGCACTCTCCTAGATTGCAGACCAGTGGACTCTGTCTTTTTGGAGTAGTAGCAGAAATAACACGTCAGTAGGGTGACCACGTGTCCCGGATTGGCCGGGACAGTCCTGCATTTTGCAGGTCGGTCCCGGGCACCTTCCTTCCAGGACAATACCGTGTCCCGGAATGAAACTGACACAGCTACCCCCCGGGCCTATCTGATGCCCCCAAAAAAGGCCGCCATATCACCACTTTACTCACTGACAGTACATGTCCTGGCCGGGAATGCCTGGAGGAGCACAATCCCCGCCCCCTGCTTGTGATTGGAGAAATCATAAATCCCGCCTCTTGTGTCCAATCACTGTGCTGTGATTCGTTACAGCACAAGCTGATTTTTGGAAAGGGAGGGTGTCCCTGAATGGTAGTTTGGAAATGTGGTCACCCTAAACACGTGTGCTTGGGCGGAAAATGAATGACAAGAATCTGGAGCAGCGAATTGACGTAAAATTTAGTGTGAAAACTGGCAAAAGTGTGAGTGAAACTTTAGCTCTGTTACAACAGGCTTATGATAAACATTTCATGAAGAAATCAAGTGTTTGAGAGTGCGTATTTTCATAAATCCCAGAGCTAGCCCTGTAGAATGCTTGAAAGGGAGAGTGGCCAATAAGAATCATAATGTTTCAGCTTGCTCGCGCGGTTAGAGCGCACCAACTTTTCGATAGTTTAGAGTCCCTTGATTTTAGTTAGGTTGTTGTTATTGTGTTTTTTACCGTGCTTTTGTTTCTGTTTGTTTTGTGTTTTTTGCTATGCAGTCGAGCCTGGGTATACCCAATAGGCTCTGTTATGCACTGTTAACTTCGAAACCTGCAATAAAAATACAGGCAGTCCCCGAGTTACGAACACAATAAGGACTGTGGTTTGTTCGTAAGTCGAAGTTGTTCGTAAGTCGCAACACTGCATTTGTAAGTGTAACTTCCGCCTGTTCATGGATGTGGGATGTTCCGGGTAGAGTTGCCACCTCATCCCTTTAAACCCAAACACATATGAATTACACAGGTTCTAGGGCTAATTGTATTGCAGATAAGGCACCAAGTGAGTTTAATTATCACCTTAATCAGCCATAGAACCTGTGTAATTAGGATGCGTTCGGTTTTAAAGGGATGAGGTGGCAACCCAAGTTCCGGGCGCTTGTTATGTTATCTGGGGCTCTTCTGGCCATGCAGTACATGTAATACTGCAGTGTGGGATGTGTCCGGAGGTATCCAGGACCAGCCTGGCTGGCATTTGAGGCCGTTCGTAAGTAGGAGTCGTTTGTAACTCAGGTGTTCGTAACTCGGGGACTGCCTGTAATTTAAAAAAAAAAAAGAAATCAAGTGTTTTTGAATGGTATAGGCAGTTTAAGGAGGGGCTGGAAGATGTCCATGATGATGCAAGAAGTGGGCACCAAAAACGCAAAGTACGTATGCAAATGTGGAAAATGAAAAGGTTACAGAATCTGTTCAGAGGAAATGACCGGAACTCTGGCCTGACAAGTGGATTCTCCACGACGACAATGCTCCCACACGTGACGCGTTGAGTGTTCGCGGGTTCCTGGCCCAGGAATCTATTCCGAAACTTGACCAACCACCTTGTTCCCCTGACTTAGCACCCTGCGACTTTTCGCTGTTTCCAAAACAAAAAAAATGCCTTAAAAAGACACAGATTTGATGGCATTCCGGAGCCCAAGTGCGCAGCGACAAAGAAACGGTGCAGCGATCCAGAAAACGAATTCCAGGGATGTTCCCGGCAGTGGCACAGTCATCTAGAAAAATGCGTTGCTTTACAAGAAGGCTACTTTGAAGGTGACAACTGCCGCTAGTTTATAGGTAAGCCAACATTTTTTTTTTACAGTCTATTCCGGAAGATTAAATTGTCACACCTCGTAAGGAAGGTTCTTCACACTAACCACTTATATGAAGTGACATTCTTCCCAGTGACCACCAATTTAGGGGACATTCCTCCAAATGGCCACCAATTTAGGAGACATTCCTCCCAATAATTACCAATTTAGGGGACACTCCCCCCAATAACCACCAATATAGGGGACATTCCTCACAATAACCACCAATTTAGGGGACATTCTTCCCAATGGCCACCGATTTAGGGGACATTCTTCCCAATGACCGCCAATTTAGGGGACATTCCTCCCAATGACCGCCAATTTAGGGGACATTCCTCCCAATGACCACCAATTTAGGGGACATTCTTCCCAATGACCACCAATTTAGGGGACATTCTTCCCAATGACCGCCAATTTAGGGGACATTCCTCCCAATGACCACCAATTTAGGGGACATTCTTCCCAATGACCGCCAATTTAGGGGGCATTCCTCCCAATGACCACCAACTTAGGACATTTTCCCCCAATGACCACCAATATAGGGGACATTCCTACCAATAACCACCAAAGTCAGCGGACATTCTTGCCACTAAGATCAATATAAGTAACATTCTTCATATTGACTTTAAAATGTAGGAAGGCCATCTTCACTCACCAAAAATGTACATGGGGTAATCGCCACTTACTGCTGTAGCGCCCTCCTCTAGCTAGGCTGCTTGGCTAAATTTGGTTTTTAACTTCACTGCAGTCAGGGTTTCCTAAGCTGGGTGTTTGATTCCTCCATGGAAAATCAAAAACAGAGGGAGCATCAGTATTGCGCATTACCTTAAAAAAATATTTTTATTGAAGAAATAAAACTGATATGCACTCACAAACAGCACATGGTATTAAGCACATCAATATCCACAGTAACACACACCCTCTGGACCACTGCACTGTAGGGATGACACTTCCAATGGTTGATCCTTTTCGAGGATAGGTACCCTCTTCTTCAGAGCCAAAAAGGTCCTCCATCACTGGAATGGAACATCCACCTTGAGTGCAGGAGGTTGTTCGTTTTGCTTTGTTTGATTCCTCCCTCCTGCTTCTGGAAGAAGTTTCCAGAATATAGGGCAGGGAGAGCCAAATGACAAGTATGAATATTTACCATGCCCTGGCCAATCCCTGGAAGGAGGCATCCAGAAGGTGTCTGGGTGGGTGATAAATGTTTGGGAGGCCTTTCTTTCCTCTCCAGGGAGGGTTACAGTTTTTCTTTCTTTCTTTCTTACCCATCTAGCCAGTCATTCAGCACCTTGTCTATATAGAAAATCCCTCTTCCATGATGGCCCCCAGCAGAGCCTGAGGAAGAAGCACGCATGCATCGAACGTGCGCACTTCACCGCTGACCCTGTACCCGGAAGTGACGACATCCCTGCCATGTTCCTGTGTTCCTGTATATCACCGTCCCCAGTCCCCGTCCTCTGGGAGCACTGGGCTCCACTAATGTAACCGGACTAAGGGAGGACACACAGACACCCCAGCCAGTGACATGAGGCATCAGGCAGTTCCTGGGACAGCACGGATGACACCGATACTAATGCTGATCACTATCTCTCGTTTGTGAGTGTTTCTATTATGTACCTTATCCATTAAACGTTTAAATTGCTACACTTAGAAGGTGCTGCTTTTGTCCCTGTTTTCTACAGTTTTGCTTGGGCTGCTGCCCCAAGGAGATAGCTAGTGGGAAATAGAATTGAAGTCTGAGCCTCAGCTGGAGTTGGGCTGAGGGCCTGGAGAAGATTGCAAAGAGGATTTTGGGCTACAGTCTGGACCTCAGCAGAAGCTGGGCTGAGGTCATGGAGAAGATTGCAAAGAAGATTTTGGGCTACAGTCTGGGCCTCAGCAAAAGCTGGGCTGAGGTCATGGAGAAGATTGCAAAGAGGATTTTTGGTTACAGTCTGGGCCTCAGCAAAAGCTGGGCTGAGGTCATGGAGAAGATTGCAAAGAGGATTTTTGGTTACAGTCTAAGCCCCAGCAGGAGTTAGGCTGAGG
Organism: Rana muscosa; assembly: GCA_029206835.1. Taxonomy (NCBI): domain Eukaryota; kingdom Metazoa; phylum Chordata; class Amphibia; order Anura; family Ranidae; genus Rana; species Rana muscosa. The sequence continues at coordinate 399,098,412 of CM055123.1, read as the reverse complement.
GCCTGGGGAAGACTGGTAAAGGATCTGTACTGGAGTCATTGTCATAATTACTGGTCTGGAGAAGGATCGGTTATCCCCCTTACTAAGGATCTCCTGGTGGAAATGGAGTGGTAGACAGTTCCTGGGACACTGTGAGTAGGACCTGATTAGGGACTTTAATGTGTGATTGCAGTTATGAGGATTTAGTGTGAAGATTGTCCTCCTATTGATTGTGGATATTGTTTTTGAGTATCCTGTGATTCTAAACCCCTCTCCAGTTTCACATAACTGAGCAATAAATTCTAAAAAGACATCCCCTAGATGGAGCCATTATTGTTGGTATGCGTGAGACTGTGCTTGTGACTTATGGCCTCTGTCCTAGCAAGGAAAACCTTGGTACTTTCTCAGCGGCCCTTTTGTGGGCGAGTGCTACACCTCTAATGTAAGATGTTCTTCCTCTGATTACCACTAATATCAAGAGATATGCTAAAGACATGACACTGACATAGTCTCTAGGTCACTGAAGATAGTCACCCCCGTCTCACTGATGAAGATACAGTGGAACCTCGGATTACGAGCATAATATGTTACAGGAGAATGCTCGTAATCCAAAGCACTCGCATATCAAAGCGAGTTTCCCCATAGAAGTCAATGGAAACTAAAATAATTTGTTCCGCATTGACTTCAATGGCATGTAATACCGCATGTGGCCAGAGGTGGTGGGCGGGGGCTCCGGAGAGCCTCTGTAACACTCGGAAAGGCCCAAGGATGGCTCGGCTGAACTTGGAAAACCTTGGAAAGGCTCGGGAACTTAGAATTTCCGAGATTTTCCGAGCATTTCCGAACAGCTCCGATCGGCTCCGGCGCCCCCCACCTCAGGCCAAACGTGGTACTGCACACCGCAGTGGCTTGAATGCTGCTCATTTTGTGAGACAACACTCCCAAACCGAGTCAGGATTTAAAAAAATACATTGCTTGTATTGCGAAACACTCGTTAACCGCGTTACTTGCAATCTGAGGTTTCACTGTAATTACTTAATTGTGAAGCCCATCAATGTAACCATGAGGACCCAAGATGGCAGCAATGGAAATCTTCTCTGTGGCATTTGTAGTGGCTCCATGTATCCTTAGAAATATTGCAGCGCATATAAAAATTACATAAACATAACATAAATGTTCAACATATAAGATCAAAATGAATCACATATATAAACTGAGAAAAAAGTCCCATGGAGAAACCAAAAAGTGATTGAGTGGTCTTCAGTGTGTATAGAGAAATAGAAGATTGCGAATCCCAAAGATCATCCAAGCTTTTTAGAACTGGAACCACCGCGCAGACCACCACCGTATGTGACAAGTGGGGGCTTACCAGACTATCATGACCCTCAGAATTGGAAAGGTCCAAAAAGCTTAGAGTTCTCCTCAAAGCCTCCAACCTACTTTAGATCATTACACTTCGATTAATCCCACCGATCAATGGGCAATGAGGCTCTACACCAGGGGTCCTCAAACTACGGCCCACGGGCCACATGCAGCCCGCCGATGACATTTATCCGGCCCTCCCCACCCAGGGCCGGATTCCTGACAGGCCAGGCCTGGGGGCGGTCAGGTTGTAACACAGCGGGAGACCGCTGTCTCACGGAGCTCACTATACAGTTCGGGCGCGTTGTGTCACTGTGAAAACCTTGGGCGCGCTGTGATAAAAGTCACGCCCTCCTCCTAGACTAGCTCGTGTGATAGAGCCAGTGTTCTGTCTATCACATGAGCTGGTCTAGGAGGAGGGCGGGACTTTTATCACAGTGACACAGCGCGCCCCCGAACTGTACAGTGAGATCTGTGAACGTGACACAGCAGCATTTGGTGAGATTGTTTTGCACAGTAAGGCTGTGTGGGGGCTTGCAATGATGGTGAGTGTGGGGGGGGGGGGATTAAAGTGGAAGTAAACCCATTGATTTAACAGTTTAAAAAAACAGGTAAATTCCCGGCATGCCGCAAATGCTAACTACCACATTGGTTGTGCTCTCAACCAAACTGTCAAACCATCCAAAGGCTGGTGTCATAACTGATCACATGTGCAGCATCATGGCAGTTGAAGATTAAACAGAGGCCAAGATGGCAGCTTCCTTGGGTGAAAACGATAGGAGGGTTTACTTCCACTTTAAAATGATGGCTTGAATTTTAAATGATGGTGAAGGGGAGGGGGGCTTGAAATGATGGCCTGAAATGATGGCGAGGGGGGGGGGGGGGCTTGAAATGATGGCCTGAAATGATGGGGGGGGGGCTTGCAATGATGGCCTGAAATGATGGTGAGTGGGGGGGCTTGCAATGATGGCTTGAAATGATGTGAGGGGGACTTGCACTGATGGTGAGGGGGACTTGCACTGATGGTGAGGGGGACTTGCACTGATGGTGAGGGGGGACTTGCACTGATGGTGAGGGGGGACTTGCACTGATGGTGAGGGGGGACTTGCACTGATGGTGAGGGGGGGACTTGCACTGATGGTGAGGGGGGGACTTGCACTGATGGTGAGGGGGGGACTTGCACTGATGGTGAGGGGGGGGACTTGCACTGATGGTGAGGGGGGGGACTTGCACTGATGGTGAGGGGGGGGACTTACACTGATGGTGAGGGGGACTTGCAATGATGATTAGGGGGGGCTTGCAATGACGGTGAGGGGGGGACTTGCAATGATGGTGAGGGGTACTTGCAATGATGATTAGGGGGGGCTTGCAATGACGGTGAGGTAGGGACTTGCACTGATGGTGAGGGGGGGACTTGCACTGATGGTGAGGGGGGGGACTTGCACTGATGGTGAGGGGGGGGACTTGCACTGATGGTGAGGGGGGGGACTTGCACTGATGGTGAGGGGGGGGACTTACACTGATGGTGAGGGGGACTTGCAATGATGATTAGGGGGGGCTTGCAATGACGGTGAGGGGGGGACTTGCAATGATGGTGAGGGGTACTTGCAATGATGATTAGGGGGGGCTTGCAATGACGGTGAGGTAGGGACTTGCACTGATGGTGAGGGGGGGACTTGCAATGATGGTGAGGGGGACTTGCAATGATGATTAGGGGGGGCTTGCAATGACGGTGAGGGGGGGACTTGCACTGATGGTGAGGGGGGGACTTGCAATGATGATTATGGGGGCTTGAAATGACGGTGAGGGGGGGCTTGCAATGAAGGCTTGAAATGACGGTGAGGGGGGCCTTGCAGTGACAAATATGGAACCGGACATTGACCATCTCATTAGCCAAAAGCAGGCCCATAGTTCCCATTGAAATACTGGTAAGTTTGTTGGTTTAACTTTAACGTTACTTGTTCTTCATTTTAAATATTGTGTTTGTTCCCGTTTTGTTTATTTCACTTCAAAATAAGATATGTGCAGTGGGCATAGGAATATTGTTCATAGTTTTTTTTTTAACTATAGTCCAGCCCTCTAACGGTCTGAGGGACAGTGAACTGGCCCCCTGTTTAAAAAGTTTGAGGACCCCTGCTCTACACCTTTTAGGCCAGATGTCATAAAAAAAGAAAGAGACACCCACCATAACGTAAAACCGTAAATAAAACGATATGTAATGAAATTTGATGCACTTACAATCTGTAGAAGTTGTACAAACAATTAAATTCACATGTATAGTCTGTTTCCCCCAAAAAAGAGAGCCGCAGCTACTATGCGCAAGCGCAGTGGCGTGTGTTCTGGCTCTTCCCTACGCGTTTTGTCATACGTGACATCATCAGGGGCACTTGCAGATTATTGGCCTTTGTGAGTATTCTGGTGTGCATTTTCTGCTGCTAAAACATGTTCCACACTCTAAATATAAAAGGACACACATGTTGTCTTCTGGTGGTTATTTTTGCTGCACCCCACACGTGTTCATCTGAACATCAAAGTTGTTGGCCTTTCTAAATTCTCTGGCATCCATAAAGTAAACGTGTTTGCGTGAAACATTTCCCACACCCTGAGCATGAATAAAGACGTTCGCTAGTGTGAATTCTTTGGTGTTTAACAAGTACTGTATCTTTCTGATTGAAACATTTCCCACACTCTGAATATGAATAAGAAGGTTTCCTTTCTGATTGAAATATTTCCCGAACTCTGAACACGAAAAAGGGACACTCTCCAGTGTCAATTCTCTGGTGTATAATAAGGTAGCCTTTTTCAGTGAAACATTTCCCGCACTCTGAACATTATAAAGGACGCTCACCTGTGTGAAGTCTCTGATGTGCAACAAGTCGATCTTTTCGAATGAAACATTTCTCACACTCTGAACATGAAAAGGGGCGCTCGCCTGTGTGAATTCTCTGGTGAAGAAGAAGTTTTTCTTTCTGAATGAAACATTTCCCACACTCCGAACATGAGAAAGGACGCTCCCCCGTGTGAGTTCTCTGGTGACTAAGAAGGTTTCCCTTTTCATTAAAACATTTTCCGCACTCCGAACACGAGAAGGGACGCTCGCCTGTGTGAATTCTCTGGTGTGTAACAAGTTTATCTTTCCGAATGAAACATTTCCCGCACTCCGAACATGAGAAGGGACGCTCACCCTTGTGAATTCTCTGATGTAGAACAAGTTGCCTTTTCTTAATGAAGCATTTACCACACTCTAAACATGAAAAAGGACACTCACCTGTGTGGGTTCTCTGGTGATTAAGGAAGTTTCCTTTCTGTATGAAACCCTTACCACACTCTGAACATGAGAAAGGACGCTCACCGGTGTGAATTTTCTGGTGAATAATAAGTTCTTCTTTCCGAATAAAACATTTCCCGCACTCCGAACATGAATAGGGTCGCTCTCCTGTGTGAGTTCTCAGGTGGGTAAGAAGATTTGCTTTGTTACTGAAACATTTACCGCAGTCTGAACATAAGAAAGGACGCTCACTCGTGTGAAATCCCTGGTGATTATGAACGTTTTCTTTCCGATCAAAACATTTCCCGCACTCTGAACATGAGAAAGTATGCTCACTCTTATCTATGGTTTCTTTCGAAGAATTCCCAGACACTGTAGATGACAAGGAATGTTCTCCTGTGTGAGATCCTTCATGGTTCAAGGAAGATTCCTCGGGATTAGATGGATCTGTTGATGGATCTGTACTGTGAGATCCCAGATGTATATCTGTAGTAACAGTATGTGATGTATCAGAAGATTCCTCAGGATTAGACGGATCCATTGGTTTCTCCAAGTGGTAAGGTCTGGGATGTAATATTTGTGTAATGCGATTCACTCCTGGAGAACGTTGTGTGGTGGGATTTTCTTCTGCTTTACATTCTGAAGATATATTATTCCAGACATAATAGTGTCCACCTGTAGGATATCAATGTTTAAATGTTATTAGAATTCTTCATTCCATTCATTCAGAAGTCATATACAGTATGTTGGTCTAACACTCTACAGTATCTCAGAGCTCTGGCATGGAATTGGGGGCAATCATAACATAAAATATCAATACAAACCAGATAAAGATCCATACAAACCAGATAAAGATCAATACAAACCAGATAAAGATCAATACAAACCAGATAAAGATCAATACAAACCTGATAAAGATAAATACAAACCAGATAAAGATCAATACAAACCAGATAAAGGATAAAATACACAATAAACTTTGCTTTGAGGACATTGTTACTGTGAGAACAGAGATGAATCTTCCACCACCTCATTACTTGGTAACATGACAACATACTGAAGAATGGAGATGGACCTTTCATAAGGTGCGCAACGGTGAGGGACAATTTAGTAGATACACTTGTGACTCCTGACAGCCCATAATATTGAATGTATGTAATGTTGAATGAAACTGTCAAGAGACTGTAAATATGATATAGGCGCTTATCTGAACAGTGTCTTTAACTCATCAGTTAGAAAAGTATTATATTGAGGAATGGAGATGGACCTTCCATATGGTGTACAGTATCTCCCCCTCATTTGTTGGGAACATGACATTATATTGAGGAATGGAGATGGACATTTCATATGGTGTACAGTATCTCCTCCTCATTTGTTGGGAACATGACGTTATATTGAGGAATGGAGATGGACCTTTCATATGGTGTACAGTATCTCCTCCTCATTTGTTGGGAACATGACGTTATATTGAGGAATGGAGATGGACCTTTCATATGGTGTACAGTATCTCCTCCTCATTTGTTGGGAACATGACGTTATATTGAGGAATGGAGATGGACCTTTCATATGGTGTACAGTATCTCCCCCTCATTTGTTGGGAACATGACATTATATTGAGGAATGGAGATGGACCTTTCATATGGTGTACAGTATCTCCTCCTCATTTGTTGGGAACGTGATGTTATATTGAGGAATGGAGATGGACCTTTCATATGGTGTACAGTATCTCCTCCTCATTTGTTGGGAACATGACGTTATATTGAGGAATGGAGATGGACCTTTCATATGGTGTACAGTATCTCCTCCTCATTTGTTGGGAACATGACGTTATATTGAGGAATGGAGATGGACCTTTCATATGGTGTACAGTATCTCCTCCTCATTTGTTGGGAACATGACGTTATATTGAGGAATGGAGATGGACCTTTCATATGGTGTACAGTATCTCCTCCTCATTTGTTGGGAACATGACATTATATTGAGGAATGGAGATGGACCTTTCATATGGTGTACAGTATCTGCTCCTCATTTGTTGGGAACATGACGTTATATTGAGGAATAGAGATGGACCTTTTATATGGTGTACAGTATCTTCTCCTCATTTGTTGGGAACATGACGTTATATTGAGGAATGGAGATGGACCTTTCATATGGTGTACAGTATCTCCTCCTCATTTGTTGGGAACATGACGTTATATTGAGGAATGGAGATGGACCTTTCATATGGTGTACAGTATCTCCTCCTCATTTGTTGGGAACATGACATTATATTGAGGAATGGAGATGGACCTTTCATATGGTGTACAGTATCTCCTCCTCATTTGTTGGGAACATGACATTATATTGAGGAATGGAGATGGACCTTTCATATGGTGTACAGTATCTCCTCCTCATTTGTTGGGAACATGACGTTATATTGAGGAATGGAGATGGACCTTTCATATGGTGTACAGTATCTCCTCCTCATTTGTTGGGAACATGACGTTATATTGAGGAATGGAGATGGACCTTTCATATGGTGTACAGTATCTCCTCCTCATTTGTTGGGAACATGACGTTATATTGAGGAATGGAGACGGACCTTTCATATGGTGTACAGTATCTCCTCCTCATTTGTTGGGAACATGACATTATATTGAGGAATGGAGATGGACCTTCCTCTTGGTTTTACAATATCTCAACCTTGTAATTATTTAAATCCATATTTTATACTCATAAAAGTGTAGCGATACCCCCTAGAGGGCTGCTGGATTAAATTTGGGTCCTGCCGTTACCCCATGTTTCACCGTCCCAGAACTTAAGAGCCTATTGTAGATAGCTTTGAATAGATGTGATTGCCAGTCACTTCAATCTTTTTCTCAATTGCTTTATTACAGGAACTTGCAGTAGTAGAGGGATAGAGGGTTAGGGGAAGTTCAGATACCTTAGTGCAGATCACTCATGAGGTTCTTGGATCCAGATGACAACAGCTATCTGTCACTTGATCTGCGACAACCGGATAGGCCTCTCACACCGACCTAACAGCCGATATGAAGCACGGACAAAGCCTCTGCCACAGACTTGTGTAATCAGCAATCAGTTGGTTAGAAGTCAGATGCACAGTACCAGAACCTTTAAGCCATCCGGCAGTACTGTGAGGTAGGTTACCTTGGGTGCATCCTTCAAACGAGTCACCAGGCAATTCCTGAGAAACCAGCCATCAGCTCGGTCCTCTCCAGTAAGGTTCTCCCCTGGAAACTTCTCCGCTTGAGTGGCTTCTTCCCGCAGGACAGACAGCACAGGATCTCCTTCAGTTAAGTAGGCCCCAGACTAACTTCTGGACCTACTTGCAGTAGCGCAGCCTCCAGTTAGCAGGGCCCGAGGTAGAAAAATCACAGACACATACCTTAGGCCAGGAGAGCCATGGGTAGAATGAAATGGCGTCTGTCCCTTAAATATCCTCTCCCAGAATGTACAGCAGTAAAACACACCCACTGGGCTGTTTCTGGGAAAGAACATTCAATGCACTTGACCTGCTGTCATTCTGACACTGGCCCGTAGTGACAGCGACACCTACTGGCCAGGGAGAAATATGCACAACACAGCCAAACTGGAACAAAAGCAGATTAAACTTTACATAATCACTCTGAGCTATTTACAACTCAGATGCCCCTAAATTTACACATAGCGCCTATTTAAAAGTAACAGGGCGCTACAAAAGTAATTTGATTTTTCAGCATTTAGTGTTTATTACTTACTTGTCTCCATATGTAGAGAAGATTCCTCCTGTTTACTCTTCATAATCATCTCCCCCTCATCCATAGACTGCTGATCTCCACTCACCAACCTCTCTTCTTCTTCCTTTTTATCCTCAACTTTGATGACTTTCAGTTCTTCACCCTAAACCCCAAAATAATAAAATAGAATATCAAGAAAAAAAATGAACTGTCAATAATGAAAGCTTATACTGTATATAAGAATGTTATCTCATAGTTTAGATACATTTATGAGTTCTATAACCCAGTGCCATCTACCTGAACATGGTGAGGGGTGCTTTGTTTTTCCTGTGTTGAATCCCTGAAGTACAGAGGACCACCCTCCTCTGTAGACTGCTGATCTCCAGTAACAAAAATCCTTTCTTCCTTTTTAACCGCAACTTTGATATCTTTCATTTTGTCATCCTAAACCCCAAAGATGATAGAATACATTTTTAAAAAAGGAACAAGAGATTACATAGAATATCATCTCATAGCTTAGAATACATTTTAGGTCTTCATGCTCAGTCCCACCTACCTGATGATGGTGAGGGATGGTGTGACCTTCCTGTGTGGAATCCCAGATAAAACAGAGGACGGGGACATCTCTCTGGTGGGTTCCCATTACTGGATCCATCTGTAGGAAACACACACACTGACTGAATACATTGTTTCTATGTGTTTATCAGATGATGGGGGATCTAGGTGGACCCTCCATACTGCTCTCTCCTTTACAATACCAGAGGCTCTGGATGGACATTTGGATAAATGGTTCTATATTTAGGATGTATCAGATCTATAAACCAGAGGCTCTGGATGGACAGTAGGATAAATTTAAAAAAAGCATGATATAACCTTATGTGCCTCGAAATCTGGTAATGTCTCCAAGTTATTTCCTATCAAGTCAGCTCTCATATGGAACTTCCTGTTTTAACTCTACATCACTTCCTGTCTGTACATTACATCACTTCCTGCTTTGCGTTCCACGCTCTGGAGTGAGATTGCCATCTGGTGGAGAATGTCAGTACTGCAGCCTACTTTGTTCTTCTGTACATCAAAATCTGCATCTCTGAAGTGCCTTCTTCAGTATTACTGCATATTTCATACCTAAAATAATTCTAATTTAATGTTCTAATATGCTACACACACTATATATATATATATATATATATATATATATATATATATATATATATATATTGTAACCTGGGGGACAGGTAGTAGGTACAAAAGCTCCCTGGGATGAGCAGGCACAGATACCAAGTCCATTGGATCAGTGAAAACACAGTGTGGTTTATAGGTGCTATATACAAAGTCAATGACAGGTGCTGTACAGTGTGCTGAAAACATACAGAAGAAAAAATAACTAAACAAAAGCCTAGCCGTGTCTCGGCTCTAACTATACGGTATTTACAGGCCCTCACTACCAGGCTGGACAAGCCTAACGCTTGTCAGCTTCCACATCCAACAGAGTAACAAGTTTTACGAACCTTCTTGCTCTCACAGACCAATGCTGTCTGTGTTTCCCAGGCTGAGCAAAGGCTGTCTGCTCCGGTGAGCTTTTAATTAACGTGGGGGAGAGAACCAACACCTGAAGTGGATCCTGGCTCAGAGATCCCTGAATGTATATGAGAGGAGCCTGGGAGATGTATAAACCCCGAATAGGACTTTCCCAGGCTCTCTCTGGGATGCTCTGCCACACATCCTCCCCCCTTGTTTCAACCCCAGGGTTGGAACACCTGTAGCCCAACAGGAGTGAACACGGGAGAGGGCATCTACATTCTCCATCTCAAAACCTGGCCTGTGTTTTACCGTAAAGGCATAATCTTGTAGGGCCAAAAACCACCGGTTCACCCGCCTATTAGTCTCCTTCTTTTGGGCCATCCATTTCAGGGGAGCATGGTCAGTTATCAACTCAAACTGGCGCCCCAACAAGTAGTACCTGAGCGCGTCCACAGCCCACTTTATGGCCAGATATTCCTTTTCAATGACTGTGTACTTCTTTTCATGGTCATTGAGCTTTCTGCTTAAGTACACCACAGTGTGTTCTTCCCCATTGTGTACCTGTGATAGTACTGCCCCTATACCAACATCAGACGCATCCGTCTGGACCAAAACTTTTTTGGAGAAAATCGGGGGAGTATAGGATTGGCTGTGCACAAAGAGCCTTCTTCAGGACTTGAAAAGACTCTTCTGCTACTGGAGACCATTTCACCATTACGGAGTCTTTCCCTTTCGTAAGGTCTGTCAGTGGGGCAGCTATAGTTGCAAAATTTGGGATAAATCTTCTATAGTACCCCGCAATGCCAAGAAAGGCCCTGACCTGCTTCTTGTTTACAGGACGTGGCCACTCCTGGATGGCTTCTATTTTATTCACCTGGGGCTTTATTACCCCCTGGCCAATAGTGTAGTCCAAATACTTGGCTTCCTCTAGCCCAATGGCACATTTTTTTGGATTTGCCGTAAACCCTTCCTTAAAGAGGGAATCCAGGACAGCCTGGACACGGGGCAAGTGAGACTCCCAGTCAGTGCTATGCACCACTATGTCGTCCAGATAGGCTGCAGCATACTGTCGGTGAGGTCTGAGGGTCCTGTCCATAGCCCTCTGAAATGTTGCAGGGGCATTTTGCAACCCAAAAGGCATTTTCTTATATTGAAACGACCCCTCCGGGGTCACAAACGCAGTCTTTTCTTTGGCACTACCAGTCAGGGGTATTTGCCAATATCCTTTGGTCAAGTCCAAAGTGGTCAGATAACGGGCCTTGCCAAGTCGGTCTATAAGCTCGTCTACCCTGGGCATTGGGTATGTGTCAAACTTTGTTACCGCATTAAGCTTTCTGAAGTCGTTACAAAACCTCCAAGTGCCATCCGGTTTTGGGACTAATACAATGGGGCTAGACCAGTCACTATTGGATTCCTCAATAACATCTAGCTCCAACATCCTTTTAACTTCCTCACCGATGTCCTTTCTTCTAGCTTCGGGAATTCGGTATGGTTTGAGCTTGACACGGACTCCAGGTTCAGTAACAATATCATGTTGAACTGCTGAAGTTGTGCCCGGCAACTCTGAAAATTTCTCTTTATTCCTTATCAGGAACTCTCTAGCTTCCTGTTTCTGGGAACATGACAGGGTGTCTGGAATCATGACCTCAGGGATCAGAGGGGATTCAGTACACTTAAGGGTTAACGGGAGGGACCTCGCAGTTAATGCTAGTCTATCCTTTCAGGGCTTTAACAGGTTTATGTGGTAAATCTGTTCGGGCTTCCTTTTACCTGGTTGATACACCTTGTAATTGACCTCCCCAACTCTTTCAATTACTTCAAAGGGTCCCTGCCACTTAGCTAGGAATTTGCTCTCAATAGTGGGAACCAACACGAGGACCCTGTCACCAGGTGAGGAAACACGAAGTTGGGCCCCCCTGTTGTATATCCTTTGTTGGGCTGCTTGGGCCTGCAATAAGTGTTCTTTCACCACCGGCATGATCGCTGAAATCCTGTCCTGCATTTGAGCGATATGCTCAATGACACTTTTGTGAGGTGTCTGCTCCCCCTCCCAAGTTTCCTTGGCTATGTCTAAGAGTCCCCGAGGGTGTCTCCCATAAAGCAGCTCAAATGGAGAGTACCCCGTAGAGGACTGGGGAACTTCCCTGATGGCGAACATCAAGTAGGGTATCAGGAAGTCCCAGTTTTTACCATCCTTGTCAACAACCTTTTTTAACATACTCTTTAATGTCTTATTGAAGCGTTCCACCAAGCCATCCGTTTGAGGATGGTACACTGAGGTACGCAACTGCGTCACCTTAAATAACTTGCAGAGCTCCCTAGTTATTCGTGACATGAATGGGGTACCCTGGTCTGTAAGGACTTCTTTCGGGACGCCAACCCGACTGAACACCATAAACAGCTCTTTGGCAATGTTTTTAGCAGGCGCAGTGCGTAAGGGAACGGCCTCGGGGTAACGGGTAGCGTAATCCATGATCACGAGGATATGTTGATGACCGCGGGCAGATTTCAGGAGTGGACCCACAAGGTCCATGGCAATCCTCTCAAAAGGCACTTCAATAATGGGCAAGGGCACTAACGGACTTCGGAAGTGGGGTTGGGGGGCTGACATCTGACACACAGGACAGGATTGACAATAATTCTCGATATTTTTCCGTATCCCAGGCCAGTAAAACCTGCGCAACACCCTTTCAGTGGTTTTCTCAACCCCTAAATGGCCTCCTAGCAAGTGCCCATGGGCAAGTTCCAACACCACCCGTCGGTATAACTTAGGGACTACCAACTGTTCAACCACTTCATCATTAGATTTGCATACACGATACAGTAAATCCTCATTGCTGCAGAAATATGGAAAACAAAGCCTGTCCCCTGGTTCGACAGGTACCTCATTAATCACCATTACATTTTCCCAGGCCCTAGCAAGGGTAGGGTCTTTTCTCTGCTCCGTACCAAAATTTTCCTTTTGCACATTAAGATTGGCAAACTCTAACGTAGGCTCAGATTCAGCAGACGGCTGTCCAGCTCTACTGGTTGTGGGGACTTCTTCAGGCTCCCCCAGCTCTCCTGCCATAACTGAGAAAGGATCACCCGGAGAGCCCTGAGAGGAGTCCCCTGAACTCACAAGGTCAGTAATGGCCATGAGTTCTGGCTCTGCGACTGAGTCAGGTACTGCGACTGGGTCGGGACAATCCCACAGTTCCCAGAACTTAGGGAAGTCCCTACCAATGATAGCCTCGTGCACAAAGTGGGGCACCAGTATGACCGAATGGGTCACCGTACCTAAGCCAGTTTTAAACTGAACAGTGGCTATTGGATACTCGCGGGTATCCCCATGTACACAGATCACAGCAACTTTTTTTGCATGAAAATTCACAGTTTCAACCATCTCAGCTGTAACCAAAGTAACTAGACTTCCAGAGTCCAGCAAGGCCGTAATAGGCTTATTATTACCAGTCACTTGACACATGTGTTTTCCCACATTTGGCACTGCAGCGCATGAAACAGCAGCAAACATAGACTGCCTTCTAAAAGATAGATCACACTGCATTGGCTCATCTGTCAATGGACAGTTTGCTGCAACATGTCCCAGTTCTTGGCAATGAAAACACCTGAAGTTTCCCCAGTTTGGTTTGCTGACAGGCAGTGGCTTCCCTTGTTTGGGCCGCGAAACTTCAGTCCTGGCACCAAAAATCCCCCCCCCCCTATTTCCTTGCCATGCTTACCACCCACTTCCCCTGGAACAGTCTTACCGGTTGCCTGGGGAGACTGTGGCTTTGGGTGGAAAGTCCGTGCGGCTGTAGGGGTGGTGACCAGGTTCTCTGCAGCAAAGTACCTCTCAACGAGCTCCACCAGGTTGTCTGCCGACTTGGGGTCTCCTTGACTCACCCACTTCTGCAGGGGAATTGGTAGTGACCTCAGGAATTGGTCCATGACCACACGCACCACTATTTGTGGTGCAGACAGGGACTCCGGCTGTAGCCATTTCCGCACCAGGTGGATCAGATCAAACATCTGCGATCTTGGGGGCCTCTTTTCTTGGAAGAACCAGCTGTGGACCCGATGAGCTCGAACAGCCAAGGTAACACCAAGTCGTGCCACGATTTCCCGCTTGACCTTCTCATAATCTCCCACTTCTGCTGACTCCAGATCATAGTAGGCCTTCTGCGCTTCTCCCGAAAGTAAGGGGGCGATCAGTCCTGCCCACTGGGTTTGGGGCCAACCTTCCCTCTCAGCGGTCCGTTCAAATGTTAGTAGGAAGGCCTCTGGATCATCATCTGCTGTCATCTTTGAAAGAAAGCGACCCACATGGATGGCTGAGGGCTTGTCTCCAATATCCTTCATTTTCGCAGGTGACCCCTGTGCTAGCGTCTCCACAACCTCAGTAAGGGTTTTCCTATCCTCTTTTGCAGCAGTGGCAAGCTGTTCAAATAGCCTCTGTGATTGCTCCTGTACAGCACCAATCTGTTGGAACAGCACCTTGGTTTGCTCCTGTGTGATAGCGTTGGCTTGCTGTTGTGCAGTGTTTGCTTTCCGCAATTCAGCATTAGTTTGCTGTTGTTTAGCGTTTGCTTGCTGCCATGCAGCGTTAGTTTGCTGTTGTGCAGCATTTGCTTGCTGCAACGCAGCATTCGCCAACACCATTTGTTTGAGGAGGTCCTCCATGTTGTCACTTTAGGTACTGGCCTTTTAAGTAGTAACTTACTACAGCTGGTCGCAGCCTCCACCATATGTAACCTGGGGGACAGGTAGTAGGTACAAAAGCTCCCTGGGATGAGCAGGCACAGATACCAAGTCCATTGGATCAGTGAAAACACAGTGTTGTTTATTGGTGCTATATACAAAGTCAATGACAGGTGCTGTACAGTGGGCTGAAAACATACAGAAGAAAAAATAACTAAACAAAAGCCTAGCCATGTCTCGGCTCTAACTATACGGTATTTACAGGCCCTCACTACCAGGCTGGACAAGCCTAACGCTTGTCAGCTTCCACATCCAACAGAGAAACAAGTTTTACGAACCTTCTTGCTCTCACAGACCAATGTTGTCTGTGTTTCCCAGGCTGAGCCAAGGCTGTCTGCTCCGGTGAGCTTTTAATTAACGTGGGGGAGAGAACCAACACCTGAAGTGGATCCTGGCTCAGAGATCCCTGAATGTATATGAGAGGAGCCTGGGAGATGTATAAACCCCAAATAGGACTTTCCCAGGCTCTCTCTGGGATGCTCTGCCACAATATATATATATATATATATATATATATATATATATATATATATACATATACACACATACACATGTTTTATAGATGCATCGGCAATTAATTAAAATGTTTTAATGTTCTTTATGAAGAAAAGTAACATTGCCATTAAAAAAAATTCTGGCAAAAATGTTTTCGATTTCTGTAGTCAAATAGCCCAGCGTTTGATTAAGTAAATATAACAAACAGACACGAATGATCAATGATATAATGTGTAAGTTGGACCAATGTGGTTGAGATAAGTAGAAGCCGTTGTGTAGAGGAAATAAAATTCATCAAGAGACAACATATAAAGAAGATGAGGTTGTGGTGGATATGGTAAATCTTCTCTATGAAAAGTGAGCATAGAGACAAGTCTCAAGGTGGTCATCTTGTATCGTCAGCATCCCCTGAAGTGCAAATTTGGCAGCAGACAGTTGATTCCAGATGTGATGTCCAGGCTCTTTCATGGAAGTGTAGCGGGTATGTACTTTCCCGGGTGTAAATTTGAACTTGGCAGAGACATCAGTGATGTGTAATTCCGCGCAGCCCAGTGGGTGGCGCTGTCGCCCTGGGTTGGGGTTGAATCATTGCTGTGTGCCATACCTTCTTTTTATCCTCCCTCGGCAGCGGTATGGTGGGGCGGTGAACCCGCCATGCTTGCCGGAAGAGGGTATAAAGGGGCCGGCCATCTTTGTCACGGGGTCGGAGTCCCAGGCACCTTCAGCTTGCGGACGGTGGTTCGTACCGGTCCTCTGGGTGGCCTAGGCCTGGAGGACCGCCGGAGATCGTGTTCCATCCCAGGCACCTTTAGCCTGGGGTGAGGTACTCGGGTGGAGGTCCGGAGCTCAGTGCCCAACACTGAGTTCCGCGAGGGAAGGAGATCCTAGGGAACCCCGGGAGTGGGTACCCGAATCCGGAAGGCGTAATGGACCGGGGGGAGCTCTTCACTTGAAGACCCGGTGCAGCATATTGCCGGTGACGGGTGAGCCTCTCGTCGGAGACCGCCTGGAAGGAAATTCCCCTCGTGCGGAGACCGTAACCCACTTTCAGGAAGGAAAGTGGAGAACCAAATTGTGTCTGGGCCTACTCGCATCCACACCTCCTTTCCTGTTATATATCCAAGGGAGTTCAACTGTTTGTGTTCATTCAAGAAGAATAAAGGAGTGTTGAACTTTAATGGTGTGGAGCTCAATTCCTAGCAGACATTGTTCAAGGTGACTCTTGGAGGGAGGACCCAGGTGCACAGCACTGACCCGAAGGTAATACAAGAACGTTGCTTATACCGCACTGACACATGTGGTGGAGGCCAAGCATGGTGTCCCCGCTCCCTTCCCTCTAAGGTACCCCTAGACAAGAAAAAGACGAGACGAGAGAAAGAGGGGAGTGAGGAGGCCGCTACAGTAGAAACAAATCAGCAAGGTTGAGGACCAGAAACTCAGTAGGCAGCTATGGAAACTGAGTGCAGCAGCCAAGAAATACGTCAAGCTTTATTCTCTTCCAAACCAGGCGATGTGCAGCAATGCTATGAGCTCAGAAATGGCAGAAACCACTGGGACCCCGAAACACCCATCTACAGTGCATAGTCTTAACAGAAGAGGTCTTCAAGGAAGAGCTGCAACCTAAACACAATTGCTCCAGTGTAACAAACCAAATGACTCACTAACACACAAGAACCCAACGATTGGGAAGTAGAAAAATGGTAGTAGGTGATGTGGACTGATGCGTTAGGCAGTTTGTCCACTGAAGGTCTGGAAAACGGTCATGGTCATGGTAAAATGCCTGCGGAAAGCAGTGTAGTAAAAGTAGAGGTTTCCTGCAGGATTGGGGCTCTGTTTTCCCAAATGTATTTTGTGGTTTGGTAAACATTGATAGGATCTCATTGCTGAGAAATCAAGGAGAATTACTACCGATCATGCATTACCATGAGGAAGATATCTGATCAGTCCTAGAATAATTCTGCGCAATGCCAAACACACAAACAAAACATCCTACAGTAAACAAAAGAAAGGGAATCCTACAACAGATGGGATGGTCCCAACAGATCCCTGATCTCACCATCACTGAGCCAGGCTGGGATTGAAGAGACTGAAGGGACTAAGACAAAGCTTGTAATGGAACTGTGACAAGTCCTCCAGGTTTCTGGAACAACAACCTACCGCACGTGGACCTGCAGACCCCACATGGAAATATACCTAGGAGAACTGCTGCTGTGTTAAAAGGCAATAGATGCTCACCAAATATTGATTTCCTTTATGTTTTTTCAGTATCAAGCCTCGTACACACGGGCGGGAATCCTGTCGAAAAAAAAATGTCGGTTTTCTCGACGGGATTCCTGGCAAGCTTGTCTTGCCAAGCCCTGTGTACACATGCACCATTCAAAAGAACCGCTGTTCTATTGAATGGTAAGAACGCGGTGACGTCATTGACTAGGACGAGTCGGCGCTCGTCACATTCGATGCCGTCGCCACCATCTTGCTACACCCTACACTACCCTTGTATGCTATGAAGTCTCATCGAGCATGCGCGAGTTTCCCTGGACAGGTAAGCATACAGACGACCAAGTTTCTCGGCAGGAAACACTCTGCCGAGAATCCCGACGAGGAAAATAGAGAGCAGGTTCTCTATTTTTCTCGTTGAGGTTCCCGGCAGTTTTCCTGCCGAGAAACCATACACACGAACGGTTTTCTCTGCAAAAAGCTCTCCCAGCAGTTTTCTTGCCGAGAAAACCGGTCGGGTGTAGATGCTTTCGAGAATTTTATTGATTGTTAAGGGAACAAAACAACAAGTAAGATGTAGCATTTTGAAACTTTATTGGGAGGCTCGAGGCTTCCCTCATATAACATGAACAAAAGAAGTGGATACAAAATTCGGTTATACAACTGTAGCGATACCCCCAGCTAAGAGGGTCGCTGGTTTGATTTGTTTCGGGCCCTGTAACACTCACTGTCAACCCCCGGCAATTGGCTCTACCCTCCCCTGGCACAGTCAGTAGGGGATGATGGGATTGTGTAACCTGTGATCCTTGGCGGCACAATCCCACAATAAAGGCACGCAACAGTATGGCGTAGCTATCACTAACCGTTTCTCCTGTACAGTAAATGATACCAACAACTGATATACTTAACCCTGGTACTTTACTAAAAATAATGGTTAAGCAGGCAAACAGTATACATAGACATATGCAGAGCCCTGCAATGGAAGAAATGTTTGATCACACAGACAGATAAACAGTTCTATAATAAGAAGTTAACAAACCCCGCTGCAGCTCTTCTGCCTCATGGGCAAGATGGCTCCCAGCAATGTCACTACTACTACTACTCAGGCCTGACTGTACTATGTGAAAGTTCTGCAGAGAAAGATCTTCGCTAGCAAACGGTGGTGCACTTCAGGCACTGTTTGTAATCCACAAGAATAAAGGAAAGTGATAACTTGGTGACCCAGAACAAATCTACTAGTGTTATTCAATGCACTGTCCCTCCGGTGTGCAACTGCAAACACTAAAGTTAGCTCTGAAAAACAGTTACTGGGTCTAGAGATCCTATATTATCCTCACGAGCAAGTGCTCTCTCTCCCAACTGGAACAGTCCGTGTCCGTATCTTCCGTCGCTGTATCTTGGTACACAGATTCCACAACACCCGGGTCTTCGGTCCTCCTGACAGCAACAGAACAGCAGCAGGATGCGACGTCCCTCAGGCTCCTCAGTGGGTACGGAAGGCTCTTTGGAGTAATACAGGCCTAGGCTTCAGGCCCTGTATTATCAGCAGACTCAGCACGGAGGTCCACTTGCTGGGCGGGCGGTGTCCAAAGGGAGAGTTCTCAGGCCCGCCCTCTGGTTAAATACCCCGCCCCAGCAGTCCTTGAGCGGGGAAATGCATCTTGGGTATGGCAGTCTCTGGGCCTTAAAGCAAACACCCGCGACACAACATCATTAGGTCATGAGGTACAGAATCCTTTATGGTTTTTTATTCTGTTTTCTGCACTTTATACAAATTTTATTGATTAAAAATTATTAATTTCTTTTTTTTAAAGCATTCCCTCTTTACAACAATTTCTCACAAATGCCCATGATTTTCCACAGTGCTCCATTTTCATCATTTTTTACATGGTTGTTTATGTCATATCCTATATGCACAGGACTCATTTATTTAGTGTTTGTCATAGAACTTCCTAGTAAATGTGTGAATTTAATCCCAGTACATGTCATTGTTCTGGCAGAACATGACTGACGATGAATCTCATCCTTGTACAGGATTCTCATAGTACATTCGAGTCATATTCCTCCTTGTGTGAGGATTATACTATAAATAATTGTAGTGGGAAAGAGCATTTTGCTCTTCTCAGATACTAAAGTTTTGTCTGGTAAAGAATTTCTTTTATCTTCAGTATTTAGGTTGTCACCATACATTGCTCTCTCAGCAGTGTCCGCATCCCTAAACACTCAGCACTTCTGTGTTTTACCCCTTTCCCCAATGTCTGTACTACATTTTCCAGGAGCAAATCCTCTCAACACTACATTCTCTGATACTTTTCCATGCCATACTATCCATTGTACAATTATCTCACTGACCACCAATATACTGTAAATTAGGGCCATTGTTCCAATTTTTTACTGACAGTCTACTGACTGGAATGGTACCAGCTGATTGGAGAAAAGCCAATGTAGCACCAATATTTAAAAAGGGCCCAAAATACATCCCTGGGAATTACAGACTAGTTAGCCTAACATCAATAGTATGCAAGCTTTTGGAGGGGATGATAAGAGAGACTATATACAAGATTTTAGTAATGAGAACGGTATAATTAGCAGTAATCAGCATGGATTTATGAAGAATCGTTCTTGCCAAACCAATCTATTAACCTTCTATGAGGAGGTGAGTTGCCATCTAGATAAAGGAAGGCCCATAGACATGGTGTATCTGGATTTTGCAAAAGCATTTGACACAGTTCCCCATAAACTTTTACTATACAAATTAAGGTCCGTTGGCATGGACCATAGGGTGAGTACATGGATTGAAAACTGGCTACCAGGGCGAGTTCAGAGGGTGGTGATAAATGGGGAGTACTCAGAATGGTCAGGGATGGGTAGTGGGGTCTCCCAGGGTTCGTTCATAAACGACCTGGAGGATGGGGTAAACAGTTCAATCTCTGTATTTGCAGACGATACTAAGCTAAGCAGGGCAATAACTTCTCTGCAGCATGTAGAAACCTTGCAAGAAGGTATTAACAAATTAATGGGGAGTGCAACTACATGGCAAATGAGGTTTAATGTAGAAACATTTAAAATAATGCATTTGTGTGGCATAAATATGAATGCAATCTATGCACTGGGGGAAGAACCTCTGGGGGAATCTAGGATGGAAAAGGACCTGGGGGTCCTAGTAGATGATAGGCTCAGCAATGGCATGCAATGCTAAGCTGTTGCCAAAAAAGCAAACAGAATATTGGCATGCATTAAAAAGGGGATTAACTCTAGATATTAAATGATAATTTTCCCGCTCTACAAGACTCTGGTCCGGCCGCACCTGGAGTATGCTGTCCAGTTCTGGTCACCAGTCCTCAGGAAGGATGTACTGGAAATGGAGCGAGTACAAAGAAGGGCAACAAAGCTAATGAAGGGTCTGGAGGACATTAGGTATGAAGAAAAGTTGCGAGCACTGAACTTATTCTCTCTGGAGAAGAGATGCTTGAGAGGGGATATGATTTCAATTTACAAATACCATACTGGTGACCTCACAATAGGGATAAAACCTTTCCGCGGAAGGGAGTTTAACAAGACACGTGGCCACTCATTAAAATTAGAAGAAAAGAACCTTAAACTATGTAGAGGGTTCTTTACTGTAAGAGCGGCAAGGCTGTGAAATTCCCTTCCACAGGCGGTGGTATCAGCGGGGAGCATCGATAGTTTAAAAAAACTATTAGATAAGCACCTGACGACCACAACATACAGGGATATACTATGTAATACCGACATATAATCACACACATAGGTTGGACTTGATGGACTGTGTCTTTTTTCAACCTCACCTACTATGTAACTATGTAGCAATTATCCCATTGACCACCAATAAAAGGGACATTCATCCCATTGACCACAAATGTAAGGGATATTTCACCCATTGACCACCAATGTAAGGGACATTCCAACCATTGACTACCAATATAAGGGACATTCATCTCATTGACCACCAATGTAAGGAATATTCCACCTATTGACCACCAATGTAAGGAACATTCCACCCATTGACCACCAATGTAAGGGACATTCATCCCATTGACCACCAATATAACGGGACATTCATCCTATTGACCATTAATGTAAGGGATATTCTACCTATTGACCACCATGGTAATGAGCATTCTTCACATTGACCACCAATGTAAGGGATATTCTACCCATTGACCAACAATATGAGGGATATTCCACCAATTGACCACCAATCTAAGGGAAATTTGACCCACTAACCACCAAGCTAAAGAACATTCTTCACATTGACCACCAATGTAAGGGATATTCTACCCATTGACCACCAATGTATGGAACATTCCACCTATTGACCACCAATGTAAGGGACATTCCAACTATTGACCACCAATGTAAGCAACATTCTACACCAATAGCCACCAATGTAAGGGGTAAGTGACCCATTGACCACCAGGGTAAGGAGAATTCTTCACACTGACCAATAATGTAAGGGATATTCCACCCATTGGCCACCAATGTATGGAACATTCCACCCATTGACCACCAATGTAATGGACATTTGACCCATTGACCACCAATGTAAGGAACATTCCACCCATTGACCACGAATGTAAGGGACATTTGACCCATTGACCACCAATGTAAGGGGCATTCTTCGCACTGGTCTTTGATGTAAAGAGCAATTTCTTCAATCGCCAACCTTAAACTCGACTAGTCCCCACCTTCTACCAATGTATGGGAGTCTTCGTCTGCTTACCACTAATATAAGGGGATATAATACCATACTCTGTAAGACACTTAAGAGGATGTCCTCTGTATCACTGATGAAGATAATGAGTGTGAAATTTTGGAACCTATCAGTGTAACCATGAGGTGGAGACCCAAGATGGCAGTGAATGGAATACTCTATGTGGCATTGGTGGTTGCTTCATGTATCCTTAGCATATCAGCTGACACTTGTATGGAACTGGACCTTCTGGACTCTCCGTCTTGCTAATAAAACATCAATGAATGGTCCTCCATGAAATAGGCACATTGTAGTCTTAAGAAATCTAATATTTATGGTCATTTGTATATCAGGGACTCGGAACAGAATAAAGTAAAGTGTAAGATGTCTTGTTTATTAAAAAACAAACAAAAAAAAACAGAATAAATGATTAACACGAAATAAAAGGAATATAAGAAAAAAATCTAATTTAATAATCATTATCCTTTGGTTGGTCCAATAAAAGGTCAGCTTCTTCAGTAAAACTAAAAGAACACCGAAGTAAAGCAGCTAATTCCAACCTATAAAAAGTGTTGCTGTATCTGGCCTTGTATTAACACAGTTTAGTTCCATAGATAAGCTTATAACTATGAACAAGCCCTGATGGGAAGGACGAAACGCGTCTGAGGAGGCGTGGTTTCTTGGCAGACATATGTAGGCTGAAGCCATTCCTTACTTATATTCTATGCTGGCTGGCTGGGAGAGCAGTGTTTTCTTTAATTTACAACAGTTTAGTTCCATAGATAAACTTAGATCTATGAACAAGCTCTGATGGGAAGGACGAAACGCATCTGAGGGGCGTGGTTTATTGGCAGACATATGTAGGCTGAAGCCGTTCCTTACTTATATTCCACGCTGGCTGGTCGGGAGAGCAGTGTTTTCTTTCATTTACTACAGTTTAGTTCCATCGATAAACTTAGAGCTATGAACAAGCTCTGAGGGGAAGGACGAAACGCGGCTGGGGGCGTGGTTTCTTGGCAGAGATATGTAGGCTGAAGCCATTCCTTACTTATATTCCACACTGGCTGGTCGGGAGAGCAGTGTTTTCTTTCATTTACTACAGTTTAGTTCCATAGATAAACTTAGAGCTACGAACAAGCTCTCATGGGAAGGACGAAACGCGTCTGAGAGGGCGTGGTTTATTGGCAGACATATGTAGGCTGAAGCCGTTCCTTACTTATATTCCACGATGGCTGGTCGGGAGAGCAGTGTTTTATTTCATTTACAACAGTTTAGTTCCATAGATAAACTTAGAGCTACTAACAAGTTCTGATGGGAAGGACGAAACGCATCTGAGAGGCGTGGTTTCTTGGCAGAGATATGTAAGCTGAAGCTGTTCCTTTACTTATATTCCACGCTGGCTGGTCGGGAGAGCAGTGTTTTCTTTCATTTACTACAGTTTAGTTCCATAGATAAACTTAGAGCTATGAACAAGCTCTGATGGGAAGGACGAAACGCGTCTGGAGCCATGGTTTCTTGGCAGAGATATGTAGGCTAAAGCCGTTCCTTACTTATATTCCACACTGCCTGGTCGGGAGAGCAGTGTTTTCTTTCATTTACTACAGTTAAGTTCTATGTTGCGGCCAGCGTAAGTGTAGGACCAAGTCAGCCATGTTGGTTTAGAGGACAATATTATTGTATTATAATCCCTGCAGTTTTTCTTTCTGAAAGAAACATTTCCCTCATGAACAGGGATGACCACCCTTTGATGTAGAAGTCATCTTTCTTTTATGAATAAAACATTTCCCAAACTCTAAACATGAATAAGGACACTAACCCATGTGAATTCTCTGGTGTTTAAGAAGGTGTTCTTCCTGAACAAAAGATTTCCTACACTCTGAACATGAGAAAGGACGCTCCCCCGTGTGAATTCTCTGGTGTTTAAGAAGGTGTCCTTTCTGAGTGAAAGATTTCCCGCACTCTGAACACGAGAAAGGACGCTCCCCCGTGTGAATTCTCTGGTGTTTAACAAGATCTCCTTTCTGGGTGAAACATTTCCCGCACTCTGAGCACGAATAGGGACACTCACCTGCGTGACTTCTCTGGTGTTTAAGAAGGTATCTCTTGCTACTGAAACAATTCCTGCACTCTGAACATGAGAAGGGACGCTTCCCCATGTGACTTTTCTGGTGATCAAGAAAGTCTCCTTTCTTATTGAAACATTTATCGCACTTCGATCGTGAAAAAGGACGCTCGCTATTGTGCATTCTCTTGTGTATTAGTTGTCTTTTCTGTATGAAAGATTTCCCGCACTCTGAACATGAATGAAGGCGCTCAACCGTGTGATTTCTCTGGTGATTAAGAAGGTCTCTTTTCTGAATGAAACCCTTCCCGCACTCTGAACATGAATAAGGACGCTCACCCGTGTGTATTCTCTGATGACTACGAAGGTTCCCTTTCTGAATGAAACATTTCCCGCATTCTGAGCATGAGAAAGGACGCTCTCCTGTGTGAATTTTCTGGTGATTAAGAAGTTCTATTTTCTGAACAAAACATTTCTCGCACTCTGAACATGAATAGGGACGCTCCCCTGTGTGAATTCTCTGATGTTTAAGAAGATTTCCTTTGTCACTGAAACATTTCTTGCACTCTGAGCATGAATAGGGACGCTCACCCGTGTGACTTCTCTTGTGCCTAAGAAGTTTTTCTTGCCGAATGAAACATTTCCCGCACTCAGAGCATGAATAGGGGCGCTCACCCGTGTGAATTCTTTGGTGTATAACAGGTTGACTTTTCGGAGTGAAAGGACCTTCACTTTTCTGTTGTATAGCAGGCTGCTCAGGTTCTTTAAAAGAATTCCCGAACACTGTAGATGACAAGGAATGCTCTCCTGTGTGAGATCCTTCATGGTTTAAAGACGATCCCTTGAGCTCTGATGGATCTGTTGATGGATCTGTACTGTGAGATCCCAGATGTATATCTGTAGTAACAGTATGTGATGTATCAGAAGATTCCTCAGGATTAGATGGATCCATTGGTTTCTCCAAGTGGTAAAGCCTGGGGTGTAATATTTGTGGATTGGGATTTACTCCTGGGGAGTCATTATCTTCTGCATTATATTCTGAAGATAAGTGATTCAGGGAATAGTGTCCACCTGTAGGAAATCAGTTTGTAAATGTTATAAGAATTCTTCATGTCTTTCATTTAAGTCATATACAGTATGTTGGTCTAACACTCTACAGTATCTCAGAGCTCTGGCATGGAATTGGGGGCAATCATAACATAAAAGATCAATACAAACCAGATAAAGATCCATACAAACCAGATAAAGATCCATACAAACCAGATAAAGATCCATACAAACCAGATAAAGATCCATACAAACCAGATAAAGATACAGAATCTCCTCCTCATTTGTTGGGAACATGACGTTATATTGAGGAATGGAGATGGACCTTTCATATGGTGTACAGTATCTCCTCCTCATTTGTTGGGAACATGACGTTATATTGAGGAATGGAGATGGACCTTTCATATGGTGTACAGTATCTCCTCCTCATTTGTTGGGAACATGACGTTATATTGAGGAATGGAGATGGACCTTTCATATGATGTACAGTATCTCCTCCTCATTTGTTGGGAACATGACGTTATATTGAGGAATGGAGATGGACCTTTCATATGGTGTACAGTATCTCCTCCTCATTTGTTGGGAACATGACGTTATATTGAGGAATGGAGATGGACCTTTCATATGGTGTACAGTATCTCCTCCTCATTTGTTGGGAACATGACGTTATATTGAGGAATGGAGATGGACCTTTCATATGGTGTACAGTATCTCCTCCTCATTTGTTGGGAACATGACATTATATTGAGGAATGGAGATGGACCGTTCATATGGTGTACAGTATCTCCTCCTCATTTGTTGGGAACATGACGTTATATTGAGGAATGGAGATGGACCGTTCATATGGTGTACAGTATCTCCTCCTCATTTGTTGGGAACATGACATTATATTGAGGAATGGAGATGGACCTTTCATATGGCCTTCTACATGTCTGTCTGCCCACCTGCAAAGTGATTAATGTGACCAGTCTCTGGGTGGAGACCAAACCTGATTTAAGCCAGCCAAGCCTGCAATCTCAGTATCTCCTCCTCATTTGTTGGGAACATGACATTATATTGAGGAATGGAGATGGACCTTTCATATGGTTTACAGTATCTCCACCTTATTTTCTGGAACATTGCTAGGGGGGACTGGATATTTTCAACACTTGTAATTATTTAAATAGATACTTTATACTCATATACGTTAAATTCAAATGTGCATTTGGTGTATATTACTTACTTGTCTTGATATAAAAAGAAGATCCCCCCTGCTTGTTCTTCATAACCATCTCCCCCTCCTCCATAGACCGCTGAGCTCCACTCACCAACCTCTCTTCTTTGTCTTTATCCTCAATTTTAATATCTTTCAGTTCTTCACCCTAAACCCCAAAAGATGATAAAATATAACAGCTGGAAAAAAATAAACTGTCAAGAATATTAGATTATATATCAGAATCTTTAACCACTTAAGGACCCCCTCACGCCAATATACGTTGGCAGAATGGCACGGCTGAAAAACATCAACGTACAGGTACGTTGCCCTTTAAGAGCCCAGCCATGGGTCGCACGTGCGCCGCCAGCGGCGCGCTTGCGACCCGGTCCTGAGCTCCTTGACCGCGCCCGCGGGACCCGCGGACCCGATCGCCGCCGGTGTCCCGCGATCGGGTCACAGAGCTGAAGAACGGGGAGAGCTGAGTGTAAACAAACCTTTCCCTGTTCTTCTCCGTGGCATGTCTGTTCCCTGTCATCGGAACAGACGATCAGTGACGTGTAACGTGTAGCCACGCCCCACTACAGTAAGAATCACTTCTTAGGGTACACTTAACCCCTACAGCGCCACCTAGTGGTTAACCCCTTCTCTGCCAGTGTCATTTTCACTGTAACCAGTGCATTTTTAGAGCACTGATCGCTGTAAAAATGACAATGGTCCCAAAAATGTGTCAAAAGTGACCGATGTGTCCACCATAATGTTGCAGTCACGAAAAAAATCGCTGATCGCCGCCATAACTAGTAAAAAAAAAAAAAAATTATAAAAATGCCATAAAACTACCCCCTATTTTTTAAACGCTATAACTTTTGCGCAAACCAATCAATAAACGTCGATTGCGATTTTTTTTTACCAAAAATATGTAGAAGAATACATATCGGCCTAAACTCAGGAAAACATTTTTTTTTTTATATTTTTGGGGATATTTATTATAGCAAAAAGTAAAAAATATTGAATTTTTTTCAAAATTGTCGCTCTATCTTTGTTTATAGCGCAAAAAATAAAAACCGCAGAGGTGATTAAATACCACCAAATAAAGGTCTATTTGTGGGAAAGAAAGGACGCCAATTTTGTTTGGGAGCCACGTCGCACAACCACGCAATTGTCAGGTAAAGCGACGCAGTGCCGAATCGCAAAAAGGGGCCTGGTCCTTTAGCTGCATAATGGTCCGGGGCTTAAGTGGTTGAAGGGGTTGTAAAGGTTTGTTTTTTATTTTCTAAATAGGTTCCTTTTAAGCTAGTGCATTGTTGGTTCACTTACGTTTTCCTTCGATTTCCCTACTACCGTATATACTCGAGTATAAGCCGAGATTTTCAGCCCTTTTTTGGGGGCTGAAAGTCCCCCCCCCCCCCCCCTCGGCTTATACTCGAGTCATCAAAATTTTTACATTGTAAATATTACCTGTAAAGAAGTTGCGGCTGCAGCGTCCATCATTCAAATTCCGCGGCATCCATTGTTCAAATTCCACGGTCTCTTCCTGTTCCTTCCTTGATAGGCGAGTCTCAGCAGACACTCTCTGCCTATCACGAACGTTCTCTCATCCTCAGTTTTCCAGCAGACGTCTGTGATTGGCGGAACACCCAACACAGTGTCTGCTGGGAAAACTGAGGATGAGAGAATGATCGTGATAGGCGGAGAGTGTCTGCTGAGACTCGCCTATCAAGGAAGGAACAGGAAGAGACCGTGGAATTTGAACGATGGACGCCGCAGAATTTGAACGATGGACGCCGCACTAGCAACTTCTTTACAGGTAATATTTACAATGTAAAATAGGTAACAGCGAGCTAGGGAACAGTGGGGCATCGGCTTATACTCGAGTCAGTAAGGTTTCCCAGTTTTTTTGGCAACATTAGGTACCTCGGCTTATACTCAAGTCGGCTTATACGCGAGTATATACGGTAAATGTTTTTTTTTCTTTGTCTGAATTTCTCACTTCCTGTAAGCTTGCCCCCATCATCTGAGCCATTCTGGCTGGGGGTTAGTCAGCGTGCTCGTCCCCTCCATTGGGACTACAACCCTGCGGGGAGACGCTGTGAACGTTCAGAGATGTAGTCCCAAGGAAGGGGGCGAGCACGCTGACTAACCCCCAGCCAGAACAGCTCGGATGATGGGGGCAAGCTTACAGGAAGTGAGAAATTCAGACAAAGAAAAAAAACATTTAGAAGGGAAATCGAAGGAAAACGTAAGTGAACCAACAATGCACTAGCTTAAAGGAACCTAATTAGAAAATAAAAAACAAATCTTTACAGCCCCTTAAAAATGACTAAAATTTTAGATATTAGAGTTTTATTCCCCATCCTATCTAACTGATCATAATGAGGAATGCTTTGTACTTCCAGTGTGGAATCCCAGGAATACAGAGGACCTCCCTCCCCTTTACACTGCTGCATTAACAAACACCTCTTCTTCCACTTTAATTTCAACTTTGATGTCTTTCAATTCTTCATCCTAAACCCCAAAGATGATAGAATAGATTTCTGAAAAGAGCAAAAGATTTCGTAGAAGTATGTATTATATGCTCAGTTCTACCTACCTGATCCTGGTGAGGGATGGTGTGACCTTCCTGTGTGGAATCCCGGGAATACAGAGGACGGGGACATCTCTCTGGTGGGTTCCCATTACTGGATCCATCTGTAGGAAACACACACACTGACTGAATACATTGTTTCTATGTGTTTATCAGATGATGGGGGATCTAGGTGGAGCCTCCGTACTGCTCTCTCCTTTACAATAAAGTCTCCTCTTACCAGGTGATGTGAGGGGCGGCTGATCCTCCATCATGACGTCCTTGTAGAGATCCTTGTGTCCTTCTAAATACTCCCACTCCTCCATGGAGAAATAGACAGTGACATCCTGACACCTTATAGGAACCTGACACACACAATGATACAGTCACCATCCAGACACATCCCTTGTCTGTTACTGGATAATGTCCCAGAATTCCCGGCACCGCTCACCTCTCCTGTCAGCAGATCAGTGATCTTATTGGAGACTTCTAGGATCTTCTTCTTGGTGTTTCTCTCAAGCGTCAGAAGGGGAAGTAGAGTCACAGTATCGTCAACTGATTTCTTCATAACCATGATACAGTTCTGCATTATATAGCAATAAATAGAATATCAGAAAGAAAAGCCCGGAGCAAAGAAATGCAATGTATGGGCGGAGGGCGGACATGACTAGGGAAACAGGGACTTATGAGAAGGATGGTGGGATTGGTGGGTTAAGGCTGAGGAGTAGGATGGTGGGATTGGTGGGTTAATTTGTGTGGGAGGGGGCACAGAGGGTATAAAGGAGGACTCCGCCCCCCCCCCCGGGTAACACACGGCACAAGGAAAGTTTGCAGCATGTCAGTGTTAGAGCAGCTCCTGTCCCAATTGCAGGCCGAGACTGCAGCGCGAGGCTCAGAGTGGGCCCAAGAACATTTAGGGCCTCTGCTGGTGCGTCCAGCAGAAGAAGAGGCTAATGGGGGGAGGGTGTCAGCGCAAGCTCGGCAGTCGAAACCGCCGGAGCGCTTTTCTCCTGACCTCTCCTCCGGAGCTCGCCGTCAATCAGGGAATCCCCAATCGCGGGCCCCTTCGGGTCCTCCCGCGAAGCGAGCTGCTGTCGCCGGGATGGATGCCGGAAGGAATCCCCAGCTGAGACGGAGCTCCGCGGGCGGCCGGTCCGGGAGTTCCGGAGCGGCCACTAGGCCCGCGCGGCGGCTGGAGTCGGAGCGAGCAGGCCCCGCCCCCAGAGTGATGTCACCGGGGACGGCGCCTCGGTGGGGGAGATCGTGTGTGGCGGTGGCCGGGCCTTCCGCCTCTGCAGCCGGGGACCTTGTGATAGTGGAGCGCAGGTCAGAGAAGGATGCAGGTGATGGAGGCGACAGGGCTGGACAGAGCCCCCCCGGCCAGGGAAAAGCGACAAAGAAATCTGACGGCGGGTCCAGAGCACGGAAAGGGAGTCGTGGGGCAGCGGGACCCTCGGCATCCAGGGATCCTTCCCCTGGAGGGCTTTCATCTGGTGCAGAGGACAGGGTGGAGCGAAGGTCGGAAGGTGAAGTGTCGGATTCGGAGGAGGACCGGGAGCCCCTTGGACGTTCGGCGGCGATGGAGACGGGACGGTCGGCTGGTGGGTATCTTCCTAGGCAGCCCGGTAAGTTTGTTTTTCCTTTATCTTCCCTGGGTCAGTCAGGGGTGTTGAGTGCTGGGGGCTGCAGTGGTACATTAGCGGGGGGTGATGCCGGGATGTCAGTGTGGGGGAGCTCGGCTGGGAGTGGTGACTTGGCAGGCCAGGGTCAGAGGTCGGCAGTGGGGCTGGATACGAGTATGTGGGGGTTTTTAGCGGGAATTAAGGAGCTGGTGAGCAGGTTTGAGAATGCGGCAGGTGGGGCGCCGAGCCCGGCAGCGGCATGGGTTCCTCTGGTGGGGGGAGATGGCAGGAGCGGTGTGGCAGGGACTGCGGTGGCGGTGCCACAGCTAGGGGGGGGGGACGGTCCTCTGCCAGTGAAGGATGGGGTCGATACGTCAACGGCAGTGGGGGAGGCTGGCAGGCAGGACCTGGTGAGGTTGGCTGACGCGGCGAAGTGCGAGGTCTATATCTGCTTTGAGGGACCGTTGGGAGCGCACTTAAAGGTGGAAGTACGAGAAAAGATTTGGAAAGGTGAGTACGTGGGGATATTTTCACTGCTGCCGTTGGAGAAGTTTAACTTGGACAGAGTCAAGCCGGATGACTCCAAGAAGGAAGATGAGGAGAAGCGTAGGTATTGGCTGATCCCAAGGACATTTACAAATTGGCTGCAGGCATTTGCCATTTTGGCGAGTGTGATAGGGGTAAAGAAGCCGGAGTTCTGCTCTGCTCTGTTTTGCTACCTGGATGCTGTAGGGGAGGCATATAGGGTCTACGGGGGCACGGCTTGGTTGAGGTACGATGAGCAGTTCCGGCAGAGGATGGCGGTGCGGCCGGAGTTGAGGTGGGATCACAAGGATATCAGTTTGTGGATGCGACTGATGGCTTCAGCGAGGGCCCCGAACCAGTTTTTTCAGGGGGGGGGGGGCGGTGGATCGTCTTCCCCTGGACAACCGGCCGGTAAGACAAAAGGGGTCTGTTGGCAATTTAATTTGGCTACATGCAAGTTTGGAGGAACGTGCCGTTTCAAACATGAGTGTTCCGGCTGCGGGGGTTCCCACCCCTTGTCCAGATGCTTTAAGCAAGGGAAGAACCGTTCCGGAGAGCTTGCAAATAAGAGGGAGGACGCCGATGATGGTGGAAAGGATGCGGCCGTTTCTAGGTAGGTATCCTGACAGGGCGGCGGCTCGGTTGTTGGCAGGGGGATTTGCGGAGGGTTTTCGTATTCCATGCTCTTTGAGGGACGTTCCCCCAGTGCCACACAATTTGCGATCGGCGTTGCAACATTGCGACGTAGTTTCTGAGAAACTGCGGAAGGAAGTTGCGCTGGGCCGCATGTGCGGCCCTTTTCCAGTTCCCCCGTAGAGGATTTGGTGGTCTCTCCTCTGGGGGTGGTGCCAAAAAAGGAGCCGAATAAATTTCGGCTCATTCACCACCTTTCTTTTCCCAAAGGGGGGTCGGTGAATGACGCCATTGAGCCGGATACTTGCACAGTGAGTTATACATCGTTCGATGCAGCGGTGGTTTGGGTCCGTCATTATGGCCAGGGGGCTCTCATGGCAAAATCAGATGTGGAGGCGGCATTTCGGCTTCTTCCGGTGCATCCCGATAGTTTTCGGTTATTGGGGTGTCACTGGAACGGGGAGTTTTATGTGGACCGGTGCCTGCCTATGGGTTGTTCCATATCGTGTGCATTATTCGAGAAGTTTAGCTCCTTTCTTGAATGGGTTGTCAGGGACGTGTCAGGGGTGAATTCGGTCATACATTATCTGGATGACTTCCTCTGCGTGGGCCCGGCTTCATCCAGGAGCTGTGCGATTCTTTTGTCAACGCTGGAGCATATGGTGGATCGTTTCGGTGTCCCGCTGGCGCCAGACAAGACGGAGGGGCCTAGAACAGTCATTACGTTCTTGGGGATAACGCTGGACTCAGACGCCATGGAATGCCATTTACCGGAAGACAAGCTTGCGGCTCTGAAAGAGGAAATTAAACTGATGTTAGGTTTGCGCAAGGTACAGCTGCGGACGCTGCAGTCATTGTTGGGGAAGCTTAATTTCGCCTGTCGCATTTTGCCAATGGGGAGAGCGTTTTGCCGACGGCTGTCGGCAAGTACGGCTGGGGTGCAGTCGCCGCGACATTTTGTTCATCTGGTACGGTCCCACAGGACTGATCTGCAGGTCTGGCATACATTCTTGGAGTCCTTTAATGGTAGGGCACTATGTATGTTGGGCCCGGTCAGTAACTTTGATATGGATCTGTTCACGGACGCTGCGGGCTCAGCTGGTTTTGGGGCTTTTTTCCAAGGCCGGTGGAATGCGGGTTCGTGGCCACAGTGTTGGGTGGAGGCAGGCTTCACAAAGAATATGGTGCTGCTGGAGCTTTTTCCGGTGGTATTGGCAGTTGAATTATGGGGCGAGGCTTTCCGGGATCGGAAAGTGCGTTTCCACATCGACAACATGGGAGTGGTACAGGTGATCAACAGAGCGTCGGCTGCATCACCGCCGGTTGTTCGCATGCTGCAACAGCTGGTGTTGAGATGCCTGAAGATGAATATCTTCATATATGCTGTTCACCTTCCGGGAGTGGACAATGTGTTGGCTGACGCTTTATCTCGCTTTCAGTGGGACAGGTTCCGAGAGTTGGCGCCGGAAGCGGAGCAACGTGGGGTACCTTGTCCAGACTGGCTGTGGAAGATTGCGCTGGAGTAGTCTCCGGATGGATCAGAAGTTCGGTGAGTGAGACGACGTGGGCCGCATATCATAAAGTTTGGCTGGAATGGGCGGATTTGGGTCGCATGGTGGGAGTGGATATTGATGGACCGGAGGTGAGGTTGCTAGTCTTGTACTTTATCTCCAGGTGCATGGAAGCAGGGTTGTCGGTATCCGCGCTGGGAAAAAAGGTTGCTGGGTTGGCTTTTTTGTTTAAATGGCAAGGTTTGCCAGATTTCACTAAAGATTTCTGGGTACGACAAGCGCTCAAAGGTTATAGGCGGCCTAGACCGGTCAGGGACACCAGACGCCCTTTGTCGTTTGGGGTCCTGCTGGGTGTGTTGGCTAAGTTATCGGAGGTTTGCGCCTCTGTGTACGAGGCTGCCTTGTTCCAAGTGGCATTTTCTTTGGCATTTTTTGGGGCATTTAGGATTGGCGAGCTGGTTAGCCCGTCTAAGACGGTGCACGGGGGGATTTGGGTTACTGAAGTCCGTTGCAAGGAGGATAGTGTATCCGTGTGGTTACGTAGATCAAAAACGGATCAAAAAGGGAAGGGCAAGAGAGTTCAGATTTTTTCATTGCCAGGCTCCCTGCTTTGTCCAGTGGGGGCGGTTCGAGATTTTCTGGCGGTACGCCCAGATAAGGAAGGTTCCTTTCTGATGCATGCAGACGGGTGTCCGTTGTCCAGATTTCAGTTCATTTCGGTTTTCCGCAAATGTTTGGGGTGCCTAGGCTTAGAGGCGAAAGAATTTTCGTCACATTCTTTTAGAATTGGGGCTGCTACGGAAGCGGCTCGAAGTGGGTTGGATACTGAGTCGGTGATGCGCATTGGGAGATGGGAATCGAGGAGATTTCGATCTTACATTCGCCCTCACTTAGTGGTAGGGGTATGAGGAGAGTGGGGGTAGGGCTGGAATGGATATATATAAAAAAAAAAAAAAAAACGAGGTGTTACGTTGATGGGCTTTGCTGTGGTTACGGTGGATACATGTTTTTTCTCTTTCAGGTATGGCGCCGGCGTTGGTCTGGATACTGGGGCACTCTTACGTGTACTGGGGGGGTAAGAGGGCTGAGGCTAGGCCGGAAGGTCGGCAATTGGGGTTTCCAAGGCAGGAGGCCCGGGTTCGCTGGCTGGGAATTCCGGGAATGTTGTGGAGTAGGACGGTTCCAGAAGTGCATCGTTATGCGCGGCTGGACCGCCCACCTGACGTTTTAATTCTGCACGTAGGTGGGAATGATTTAGGTGTTAGATCTATGCTGGATGTGATGAAAGATATCAAATTTGATATTCTTCGTCTTCGTATGGCATTCCCGGACATGGTGATAGTGTGGTCCGACATGGTGGCTCGTACCTCATGGCGGACGGCTAGATCCTTAGAGGGCATCAATAGGGCGCGGAGGAAAGTTAATCGGGATGTGGCCAGGTTCATGGTTAAGAATGGGGGGTTGGTGATACGTCATTTTGAGCTGGAGTTGGAGACATGGCGGTACCTTCGGGGTGATGGGGTACACCTCAATGATGTGGGTATAGACCTATGGGTGTTAGGGTTACAGGAAGGTATACAGAGGGCTCTCAGGGTGTGGAGGGGCACCCAATTGTAAAGGTTTTTTACATTGTGGCGGGTGTCTGGTCTTTGCAGGGGAAGGATGATACCTCGGAAAGAAGGGTTCAGGACCTGTCGTTGGTATGGGTCCTGACGGTGGGCTTACAGTTAGCGGAGGTTTAGCTTGAAGCATTGGGATGGTGCACTGCGGTCATGGTTGTCTCTGAGCCAGCATGTCGGCTTGAGGCCTATTAGCGGATTTTGAGAAGTACCGCAGTGCAATAATGTACACAGATGTTAATAGAGGTTCCTGCAGAGACCGACACCAGTAATTTACTGAGGGTCCTTTAGGACAGAGTTTATGGTTACTGTTAAAAAGTTATATAGCATTTAATAAATAAGGCTGCTACGGCCTATGTTTACTCCAACTCCTGGTGTGGTCTCGTTTACTTAGTCATAAGTAAGAAGGTAATTAAGGGGTAGTATAGTAAGTACATCTGTTATACTATAGTCATGTTTTTTACCTCTCCTATCAAATTTGTGTTTCATTATATTTAGAGATAAATGTGATGTCATGTGACCCACCCAGAATCCTCCTCACCTCTCCAGTTAGCAGACAGATGATCTCCATGGCATGGTTCATTATCTCATTTGTTAATAAATTATTTTTTGGCATTTTTATACAACTGAGAAGCTGTTGGTTCTCCATCATGACGTCCCTGTAGAAATCCTTGTGTCCTTCTAAATACTCCCACTCCTCCATGGAAAAATAGACAGTGACATCCTGACACCTTATAGGAACCCGACACACACAATGATACAGTCACCATCCAGACACATCCCTTGTCTGTTACTGGATAATGTCCCAGAATTCCCGGCACCGCTCACCTCTCCTGTCAGCAGATCAGTGATCTTGTTGGGGAGACTTCTAGGATCTTCTTGGCACTGTGGAGGCACTGTGATGGATGATGTTCTCTGAAGACAGTTGTTGGATAATAATGTACCATCAGGTCTTTCTTTTTGTGTATTATCCTATCTAAAATCACCCTAAAATTTTATCTGATGGATAGTTGGTCAAATGTAAATTTAGGATGTATCTGGACTATAAACCAGAGGCTCTGGATGGACAGTTTGATAAATGGTTCTATATTTAGGATGTATCTGGTCTATAAACCAGAGGCTCTGGATGGACAGTTTGATAAATGGTTCTATATTTAGGATGTATCTGGTCTATAAACCAGAGGCTCTGGATGTACAGTTGGATAAATGGTTCTATATTTAGGATGTATCTGGTCTATAAACCAGAGGCTCTGGATGTACAGTTGGATAAATGGTTCTATATTTAGGATGTATCTGGTCTATAAACCAGAGGCTCTGGATGGACAGTTGGATAAATGGCTCTATATTTAGGATGTATCTGGTCTATAAACCAGAGGCTCTGGATGGACAGTTGGATAAATGGCTCTATATTTAGGATGTATCTGGTCTATAAACCAGAGGCTCTGGATGGACAGTTGGATAAATGGCTCTATATTTAGGATGTATCTGGTCTATAAACCGGAGGCTCTGGATGGACAGTTGGATAAATGGCTCTATATTTAGGATGTATCTGGTCTATAAACCATAAGCTCTGGATGGACAGTTGGATAAATGGTTCTATACTTAGGATGTATCTGGTCTATAAACCAGAGGCTCTGGATGGACAGTTGGATAAATGGCTCTATATTTAGGATGTATCTGGTCTATAAACCATAAGCTCTGGATGGACAGTTGGATAAATGGCTCTATATTTAGGATGTATCTGGTCTATAAACCAAAGGCTCTGGGTGGACAGTTGGATAAATGGTTTTATATTTAGGATGTATCTGGTCTATAAACCAGAGGCTCGGGATGGACAGTTGGATAAATGGCTCTATATTTAGGATGTATCTGGTCTATAAACCAAAGGCTCTGGATGGACAGTTGGATAAATGGTTTTATATTTAGGATGTATCTGGTCTATAAACCAGAGGCTCGGGATGGACAGCTGGATAAATGTTCATTTCTGAGTACATAAAATGTGACAATAAAATACATCATAGTGACTATGGAGGAAGAGGATGGACATGACGGGGGGTTACTGGGTTTAAAAAGAAAATAATATCTTATTACCGCCTCTGCTTTCTGTGAACTCAACTTTCACCTGCAACGTCCTACTTACATGCCACATCACTTCCTGTTCAGAAAATGACATCACTTCCTGTCTCCGCCTCACTTCACTTTCCTCTTTTGCGTTCCACTGACAATCAGCGAGATCACCTCTTTGTGGAGAATATAAAAACTACAGCCTTCATTGTGTTTTCACAGTTTGATCTTTTCATTCCTCATTTTAATTGTTCAAATTATGCAAGATAAAAGTCAAATGATGAAGACTTATAACACAATTACTTTGTGTATTAAAATTCATAAATATGTAAAAATAAAGAGCAAAATCCTTGTTAAAAATGTGTAATTTTGGAAAGTAATATACAGTATCTAACAAAAGTAAGTACACCCCTTACATTTTTGTGAATCTTTTATTTTATCTTTTCATGTGACAACACTGAAGAAATGACACTTTGCTACAATGTAAAGTAGTGAGTGTAAAGCTTGTATAACAGTGTAAATTTTCTGTCCCCTCAAAATAACTCAACACACAGCCATTAATGTCTAAACCGCTGGCAACAAAAGTGAGTACACCCCTAAGTGAATATGTCCAAACAAAAATCAGTTTCTCAGACACTACATTATCAAAAAGAATACTCTACAAGTAGTGAGTGTTTCCTACGTAGTGTCCACTGCACTCCTGTGTTGTACTGCCAATGTAAGGGGACATTCTTTTCATTTACCACCAATATGAAGGACATTTTTACCACTGACCACCAATGTAGGGACTTCTTTCCACCGACTACCAATCAAGGGGACATTTTTTTCCTATGTACCATCAATATAAGGGAATGTATTCCCACATATCACTAATGTCAGGGGACATTCTTCTCTTTTACCACCAATATGAAGGTCATTTTCCCACTGAACACCAATGTAAGGGATTTATTTACACTGACCACCAATCAAAGGGACATTTTTTTCCCCATGTACCATCAATGTAAGGAAACTTATTCCCATATATCACCAATGTGAAGCCCTCTACACACGGCCGGGAATCCCGTCTATTTAAAAACCGTCGGTTTTCCTGATGGGATCCCTGGCAAGCTTGCTTGCCAAGCCCTGTGTACAGACGGCCACTCAAAAGAACCGCCGTTCTTTTGAATGGCAAGAACGCGGTGACGTCATCGACTACGACGAGCCGGCGCTCGTCACATTCGATGCCGTCGCCGCCATCTTGCTACACCCCACACAAACCTTGTATGCTACCGCGGATGCGTCGAAGTCTTATCGAGCATGCGCGGGTTTACCTCTGACAGGTAAGCATACAGACGACCGGTTTTCTCGGCAGAAAACACTCTGCCGAGAATCACAATGAGAAAAATAGAGAGCAGGTTATCTATTTTTCTCGCCGGGATTCCCGCCAGTTTTTCCGACAAGAAAGCATACACAGGAACGGTTTTCACGGCAAAAAAGCTCTCCCAGCTGTTTTCTTGTCGAGAAAACCGGTCTTGTGTACGAGGCTTAAGGGGACATTCCTCTCATTGACCAGCAATGTGAAGGACTTTCTTCCAAATGACCACCAATGTAAAGGACTTCTTTCCACTGACTACCAGTCAAAGGGACATTCTTCCCATTTGCCACCGTTGTAAGGGGGATTATTCTCATGTACCACCAGTGTAAGGGGACATTCTTCTCATTTATCACCAATATGAAGGTCTTTCTTCTCGCTGACCACCAACCAACGTAAGGGACTTTTTTCCATTGACTACCATACCATCAATGTAAAGGAACTTATTTCCACACATCACCAATGTATGGTTACATTCTTCTCATTTACCAGCAATATGCAGGACTTTCTTCCCAATGACCGCTGATGTAAGAGACTTCTTTCCACTGACTACCAATCAAAAGGACATTCTCCCAATTACCACCATTGTAAGAGAAATTATTCCCATATGCCACTAATGTAAGGAAACATTCTTCCCATTTACCACCATTGTAATGCCGCGTACACACGATCGGAATTTCCGACAACAAAACCGTGTTTTTTTTTCAGACGGATGTTGGCTCAAACTTGTCTTGCACACACACACGGTCGCACAAATGTTGCTCAGAAATTCCGATCGTCAAGAACGAGGTGATGTACAACACTACGACGAGCCGAGAAAAATTAAGTACAATGATTCCGAGCATGCGTCTAATTGATTCCGAGCATGCGCCAAATTTTTGTGCGGCAGAATTGAATACACACGATCGGAATTTCCAACAAGAACTTTTGTTGTCGGAAAAATAGAGAACAAGCTCTCAAACATTTGTTGACAGCAAATGTCCGATGGAGCCTACACACAGTCGGAATATCCGACCAAAAGCTCACATCGAACATTTGTTGTCGGAAATTCCGATCGTGTGTATGCGGCATAAGGGAACCTTATCTCTATGTACCACCAATGTAAGGAGACATTCTTCCCCTTTACTAGCAAAAAGAAGGACATTATTCCACTGACCACCAATGTAAGGGACTTCTTTATACTGACTACCAGACAAAGGGGCGTTCTTCCCATTTATCGCCATTGTAAGGGAAATTTCCCCCACATACCACCAATGTAAGGGCAATTCTTTCCATTTATCACCATGGTTCAAGGGATGTTCTTCTCATTGGCAACCAATATAAGGGACATTCTCCTCACTGACCTCCAATGTAATGGGATGTTTTTCACTTTTAATGCAAAGGGGCATTTCATCACTTAACAACCAATGTTAGTGGGTATGCTCTACTGACAACCAATGTTAGTGGGTATGCTAAAACCATGACATAGACATTCTCTGTAGGACACAGACAGAGATGACCTCTGGATCACTGATGAAGATAATAACTGGGAACTTTTGAAGCATGAAGAAAAGATGATCCGCACTCCGATCGTTGCTCTTAAAAAATTGACGTATTTATTGACAAGCCACAGTAGACAAACGCAAATTGGAAAGGTTGACGCGTTTCTGCCTATAAGGCCTTAGTCATAACCACCAACTTTTGAAGCATATCATGCTGACCATGAGGGCGATAACCAAGATGGAAGTGTCAGGAAGATTCTATGTAGCATCTGTAGTGGCTCCATCCTTGGAATTTCAGCTGGCAAATGTCCACCTGGACTCTCCGTCTAACTAATAGAACACCAATGGACGATTCTCTACGAACAGAGCACATTCCAGTCACCAATCGATTTAGAATTATAGTAATTAAAAATTTAAAAATAGGACTCAGAACAGAATATTGTAAAGTGTAGGGCTTTCTTATTTATTCCAGAAAATCAGAATTATGAACACACAGAGAATCTAAAATAAAATTTTGTGTAGGCTAAAGTAAAAGAAAACCCAAATTTATTAATTATGACTAGGGTTGAGCGGACCCGAACTGTAAAGTTAGGTTCCGTACCAAACTTTCGGGTTTTTGGGTCCCGGACCCGAACCCAAACAATTGACTGTATGTTTGGGTTCGGGTCCGGTGTTCGGCAATATGCATGTAAAGTCGCGCTTGTTTCCCGTGCTTAGAACTGTCCCTGCACAAAGTGTAATTTCTGAAGGAAAAAGTCATTTAAAACTCACTCGCGGCTATTAATGAATTGTCAGCTCCCGGCAATACAGAGAAAAGTCATTGATAAAAAAATAAATAAAAAAAAGCGTGGGGGTCCCCCCAAATTCAATTACCAGGCCCTTCAGGTCTGGTATGGATATTAAGGGGAACCCTGCCGCAAATTTAAAAAAAAATGCGTGCGGTTCCCCCAAATATCCATACCAGGCCCTTCAGGTCTGGTATGGATTTTAAGGGGAACTCCACACCAAATTGAAAGAAAAATGGCGTGGAGTACCCCCAAAAATCCAGACCAGACCCTTTATCCGAGCATGCAACCTGGCAGGCCGCAGGAAAAGAGGGGGGAAGAGAGAGCGCCCCCCCCTCCTGAACCGTACCAGGCCACATGCCCTCAACATGGGGAGGATGTCCCCATGTTGATGGGGACAAGGGCCTCCTCCCCACAACCCTTGCCCGGTGGTTGTGGGGGTCTGCGGGCAAGGGGCTTATCAGAATCTGGAAGACCCCTTTAACAAGCGCGAATAGTCCTCAGAAGTTCGGGTCCCCATTGACTTCAATGGGGTTCGGGTTCGGGGTCAAGTTCGGGTCAAGATCGGTCCCGAACTCAAACTTTTTTCTGAAGTTCGGTCGAACCTGAACATCCAGGTGTCCGCTCAACTCTAATTATGACACATTGGCCTGTCCAATGAAAAGCCAGCTTCTTCAACAAAAAACAATGACACACAACAGCCAATAGGAACGTATAAGAAGTCTTGCCCATGCGTTTTCTTATTCGCCAATGTATTATTACCCTTTAGTTCTAAATTGCAGTCTGTGTTTGTGTGGGAAAAGAATTCCTGCAGACCTATTTGTAAAGGAAGCATCAGAAGAAGTACACTAACATTTAGAACAAGGGTCGTTTCCAGACAGTAACATGTTTGTGTAGTCATGGTAAAATACATGTTGTCAGCCTTATACCAGAAGGAAGGCGCCCCCATCCCTACAGTAATCCATTGTGCCCGGGGCAGCCGCTTCTCCCGCCCACCCCTTGTCCCGGCCCTCTGTGTGGGTGTCAATGTGTACAAATCTACAAACATGTATTCTTACTTCCAATCTCGGCACCAGATACAGTAGCCTATTTAAGGAACAGAGCCGAGTCAAGAAATTGCTGGATGGTCTTCAGCCGTTACCCTGCAACTTGACCCCTAAACATGTTTTTGAGATCTGCTTTCCCATTGGTAAGCTTGCCTGCCCTTGGACTTGTCTCTTCTCCGTCTGTCTGCTATTGAACTTATCCATGTTCCTGACCATAGTTTGTCACTGCTGAATCCCAGGTGAACCATGCTTAGGCTCACCTATGCTGACCTTCTGGTGGGACCTTGGCCATGATTCTGTCTTCCACCCGGTATGCTTTTGGCTTTCCCAGTAGACATGTGAGATTTTCATTTAATTTCGGATGCATTCATTGATTGAAGAGATTTGTTTCATCATATTCATGATGTTGAACCGATTTGTGTACTTGGACTTGTCTCTTCTCTGCCTGTCTGCTATTGAACTCATCTAATTCCTGACCATGAATCCCAGGTGGACCATGGGCTAGGCTTACCTATGCTGACCTTCTGGTGGGACCTTGGCCATGATTCTGTCTTACACCTTGTCTGCTATCGGCTTTCCCAGTAAACACGGGCATGCCGGAAATTTTCATTTCATTTTGGATGCATGCGTTCATTGAAGAATTTTGTTCTATCATATTTGTGACGTTGAACCAATTTTTGTTTCGTATATTCGTTGGATTCGAAAAATGAAGCATTTTTTTTTGGAAGATTGCTATATATTTTGAGTGGATTCAATATTCATGTATCAAAACTATACGTAAGGATTCAATTATTTTCAAACCCAACGGAATAAATAATGCAAAATTTGGTGGCCCCAAATTTTTTAAACCTCATGCCTCGTACACACGATCGCGTTTTTTCGACACGAAGGAAAACGGCTCAAAATTGTCTTGCATACACACGGTCACACAAATATTGGCTGAAATTCCGACCGTCAAGAATGCGGTGATGTACAACACGTACGACGAGCCGAGATCAATGAAGTTCAATAGGCAGTTTGGCTCTTCTGCTTGATTCTGAGCATGCGTGTTTTTTTTTGCGCGTCGTAATTGCATACAGACGAACGCGATAGAAATTTTTCCTGTCACAAAAATTGAGATCCTGCTCTCAATCTTTTCTTGGCTGGAATTCTCACAGAAAAAGTGCGATGGAGCATACACACGGTCAGAATTTGCGACAAAAAGCTCACATCGCACTTTTCTCTTCGGGAATCGCGATCGTGTGTGCGAGGCATCAGAATTGCATTCGACTGTGGAACGTAAGTGAATGACTCTGACAATTACAAGTTTTGTTTAAATTACAACTTTACTCCAATTCAAATTATCGAATTAATTCAACATTTTAACTAATTTCCCCATGGGTCCCAACTACTATTGCATTGTGAGACATTATCCGAATAAAACAAATGCTTTCGTTCGGATTTGTTGACATGTGTTACTATGTCCATTCAGATATTCATGTACATCTGAATCTATGAAAATCAATTAGTTACGAAACTAAATGCACGTCTACTTCCCAGCTGCTGACCTCTGTCTTCCTTGTACCTTGTGTGCTTCCAGCCTGTCGTAGGTTCCAGAGTTCCTGCCAGCTGCTCCTTGGTGACATCCTCACCTGCTTCCTCAGTGACCTACTCTATGGCCCATGTGAACACCTTACCAAGAATTTGAAAGTGATCACCTGTGAACTGGGCTCTCAGCACCCATACCACTCTTGGCTCTTTCATGCCCCCTCAGTATTCCAAGGGTGTATGGTCAGAGGTTTAGGGGAAGCCACAAGAGAAGGCATATCAAAGTAACACAATCGATCTGTCCGCCACACGTGCTTCTGGACTTGGGAGGACATCACCCAGGATCCAAATGACTTGCGTGTTTAGAAGGCTGTACCCTCTTCCTCAGAGGCAGGTTTTGGTTCGGAGGAAGAGGATACAGCCCTCGAAACCCGTAAGCCATTTGGCTTGTATGCCTTGTCAGTCATATCATTTGTGAGTAGATATTTGTAGACATTTTTTTTTTTTAACCACTTGAACTCCAGAAGTTTCACCCCCCCCCCCCAAATAGAGCTTTCTTTTAGTGGTATTTGATCACCTCTGCGGTTTTTATTTTTTGCGCTATAAAGAAAAAGACCGACAATTTTGAACAATAAAAACAATATTTTTTTACTTTCTGCTGTAAAACAAACAAGAAAAAAAAAAAATCGCATTTCTT
Organism: Rana muscosa; assembly: GCA_029206835.1. Classification (NCBI taxonomy): domain Eukaryota; kingdom Metazoa; phylum Chordata; class Amphibia; order Anura; family Ranidae; genus Rana; species Rana muscosa. The sequence continues at coordinate 399,054,675 of CM055123.1, read as the reverse complement.
CATCAATTTAGGCCAATATATATTCTGCTACATATTTTTGGTTAAAAAACAAAAACAAAAACAATAAGCGTACATTGATTGGTTTGCACAAATGTTATAGCGCAGTGATGGCGAACCTTGGCACCCCAGATGTTTTTGAACTACATTTCCCATGATGCTCATGCACTCTGCAGTATAGTTGAGCATCATGGGAAATGCAGTTCGAAAACATCTGGGGTGCCAAGGTTCGCCATCACTGTTATAGCGTCTACAAACTATGGGATATTTTTTATTTTACTTTACTAGTAGTGGAGGCGATCAGTGACTTATATTGGGACTGCGATATTGCGGTAGACAGTCAGACACTAACTGACACTTTGTGGGGACCAGTGACACTAATACAGTGATCATTGCTAAAAATATGCACTGTCACTGTACTAATGACATTGGCTGGGAAGGGTTTAAACATCTAGGGCGATCAAAGGGTTAAATGTGTGCCTAGCCAGTATTTTTCTGCATTATGTGAGCTGCTTTTACTTAGGGAAGTGATGGATTTTATTCCCTGACACAAAATCCATCCCTTCCCCCCTGTCAGAATGGTGATCTGCCTTGTTTACATAGGCAGAGCTCCATCCTGTGTCTCTCCTCGCCGATCAGCAGGTGCAGGCGGACATCCATTGGCCGACACCTGCAGATCGGCTTCTGCTGTGACTAATCACAGCAAAAGCGGGCTGCCGGCGGCTTGCACTTGCGCCCTCCTCGGCGGAAGTGCAGAATCAAAGGCTCAACCGTGTGCCTAGCCTGTGTTTTAGTGTACTGTGTGGGGGAGGTGCTTTTACTAGGGGAAGACCTGGATCCATTCCCCTGCTCTGCAGGAACACAGTATCCATGCAGAACTGGTGCAAGGATTTGTGACACCCTAGGCAAAACCTAATTTTGCCCCCTCCTTTGCTTCTGTCCCTGTCTCTACCCCTTGCCCTGCCCATGTATATGGTGGATGGGTCAGGAGTGTATAATGCACAGAATGCAGGGGCCAGGAGTGTGTAATGTACAGAATGTAGGGGTCAGGAGTGTGTAACGCACAGAGTGCAGGGGACAGGAGTATGTAATGCAAAAAATGCAGGGGTCAGGAGTGTGTAATTCACAGAATGCAAGGGGTCAGGAGTGTGTAATGCACAGAATGTAGGGGTCAGAAGTGTGTAACACACAGAGTGCAGGGGACAGGAGTATGTAATGAATAGAATGCAGGGGTCAGGAGTGTAATTCACAGAATGCAGGGGGTCAGGAGTGTGTAACGCACAGAATGCAGGGGGTCAGGAGTGTGTAACGCATAGAATGCAGGGGGTCAGGAGTGTGTAACGCATAGAATGCAAGGGACAGGAGTGTGTAATGCACAGGAGTGTGTAATGCACAGGAGCGTGTAATGCACAGAATGCAGGGGACAGGAGTGTGTAATGCACAGAATGCAAGGGACAGGAGTGTGTAATGCACAGAATGCAAGGGACAGGAGTGTGTAATGCACAGAATGCAAGGGACAGGAGTGTGTAATGCACAGAATGCAAGGGACAGGAGTGTGTAATGCACAGAATGCAAGGGACAGGAGTGTGTAATGCACAGAATGCAAGGGACAGGAGTGTGTAATGCACAGAATGCAAGGGACAGGAGTGTGTAATGCACAGAATGCAAGGGACAGGAGTGTGTAATGCACAGAATGCAAGGGACAGGAGTGTGTAATGCACAGAATGCAAGGGACAGGAGTGTGTAATGCACAGAATGCCATGGACAGGAGTGTGTAATGCACAGAATGCCATGGACAGGAGTGTGTAATGCACAGCAGTGTGTAATGCACAGAATGCAAGGGACTGGAGTGTGTAATGCACAGAATGCAAGGGACAGGAGTGTGTAATGCACAGAATGCCATGGACAGGAGTGTGTAATGCACAGAATGCCATGGACAGGAGTACGCAATGCACAGAATGCAGGGGACAGGAGTACGCAATGCACAGAATGCAGGGGACAGGAGTGTGTAATGCACAGAATGCAAGGGACAGGAGTGTGTAATGCACAGAATGCAAGGGGCAGGAGTGTGTAATGCACAGAATGCCATGGACAGGAGTGTGTAATGCACAGAATGCCATGGACAGGAGTACGCAATGCACAGAATGCAGGGGACAGGAGTACGCAATGCACAGAATGCAGGGGACAGGAGTACGCAATGCACAGAATGCAGGGGACAGGAGTGTGCAATGCACAGAATGCAGGGTACAGGAGTGTGCAATACACAGAATGCAGGGGTCAGGAGAGTGTAATGTACAGAATGCAGGGGTCAGGAGAGTGTAATGTACAGAATGCAGGGGTCAGGAGTGTGTAATGTACAGAATGCAGAGTACAGGAGTGTGTAATGTACAGAATGCAGGGGGGTCTGCATTTTTTTACTACATAAACAGGGCAGGGTTGTGGGGTGCGTTACGTACAGAGTGCAGGGTTGCGGGGTGTGCTACGTACTGAGATGGGGGGAGAGAGGGGAAGAAGGGGAGAGGAAGAGGAGGAGGAAGGGGGAGGCAGAGGAGGAGGGAGGGGGAGAGGAGAGGGGGGGAGCCAGCGCCTATCTTGCCTATAGGTAGCGCTGGTATCTATGCCTTCCCTCCTGTCAGAATGGCCTTGTTTACATAGGCAAACCGCCATTCTGCATCCGTGCTGGGTGAACGGCGGACATCGAGTCCGCGGTACCCGCTATGTATAGCCCGGAAGTGTCTGATCACGTACTAGGTACCTGATCCGATACAGCAGTGCCACTTTGCTGCTGTATATGTAAGTTATACGGTCGGCAAGTGGTTAATAAATGGTTTTAGAGATGATGCACTAGGCTGTTGCGCCTTCTCTTCTCTTGTGTCTTTGGGACATCCCCAGTCCAGAGAGGGCAGCAGTTGTGAAGCGGACGTGCAGCAGGTACTAGCATTAGATCACCACACACATGTGCAGGAGGTGTCGTGGCTTTTTGTGTAAGGGAAGCCCTCTCCTCACTTTGGCCTCTTACCAGCTACGGGATACCTATTATACATCACCCAAAAAACACCAAACTGAACATTGAAAAGACTATTATTCTTGGTGAATCTTCTGGCGGACAAAAACTGATTTTTCCATCACCAAAATATTTTAAACATTTTGAAGCTAAGAAAGAACGCTCTTGTATTTCTCACACACTTCCCATCTATCAGCCTCAACTTATTAAAGGTTGTTGATCCATGTGAAGTCTCTGGTGTGGAACAAGTGCGCTTTTACGACTGAAACATTTCCCGCACACGGAGCATGAAAAAGGACGTTCCCCAGTGTGACTTCTCTGGTGCCTGACAAGTTTGTCTTTCTGAATGAAACCTTTCCCGCACTCTGAACACGAAAAAGGGCGCTCACCCGTGTGAATCCTGTGGTGTATAAGAAGGCGTTCCTTCTGCGTGAAACCTTTGCCACACTCTGAACATAAATAAGGTCGCTCACCCGTGTGAATCATCCGGTGTTTGAGGAGGTTTCCTTTCTGATTGAAAGATTTCCCGCACTCCGAACATGAATAAAGACGCTCGCCGTTGTGATTTCTTTGGTGCTCCAGAAGGTTTCTTTTGTGAACGAAACACTTCCCGCACTCTGAACATGAATAAGGATGCTCACCTGTGTGTATCAGTTGGTGTTTAAGAAGGTCTCCTTTCTGAATGAAACATTTACCGCACACTAAGCATGAATGGAGGCGCTCACCTGTATGACATCTCTGATGGATAAGAAAGTTTCCTTTCTCAGTGAAACATTTCCCGCACTCTAAACAAGAATAGGGGCGCACACCTGTGTGACATCTTTGGTGTTTAAGAAGGTCTCCTTTCTGAATGAAACCCTTACCACACTCTGAACATGAATAAGGACGCTCGCCTGTGTGGATTCTCTGGTGCCTAACAAGACTTGCTTTCTCAGTGAAACATTTTCCGCACTCTGAACATGAGAAAGGACGCTCGTCTTTGTGACTTCTCTGGTGTCTAAGAAACGATCTGTTGTTTGTGAAAGATTTCCCACAAACTGTACATGACAAGGAATGCTCTCCTGTGTGAACTTCTTCATGGCTTGAAGAAGGTCCATTGAGATTAGATGGATCTGTTGATGTATCTGTACTGTGAGATCCCAGATGTATATTCGGAGTGACAGTATGTGATTCGTCAGAAGATTCTCCTGGATGAGACGTATCCATTGATCTCTCTAAACAAGGTCTTTGATGTATTATTTGTGTATTGGGAATTTCTCCTGGAGAACGTTGTGTGGTGGGATTTTCTTCTGCTTTATATTCTGAAGATACGTTATTCAGGACATAGTGTCCACCTGTAGGATATCAATGTTCAAATGTTATTAGAATTCTTCATTCCTTTCATTCAGAAGTCATATACAGTATGTTGGTCTAACACTCTACAGTATCTCAGAGCTCTGGCATGGAATTGGGGGCAATCAGAACATAAAATATCAATACAAACCAGATAAAGATACAGTATCTCCCCCTCATTTGTTGGGAACATGACGTTATATTGAGGAATGGAGATGACCCTTCATATGGTGTACAGTATCTCCTCCTCATTTGTTGGGAACATGACGTTATATTGAGGAATGGAGATGGACCTTTCATATGGTGTACAGTATCTCCTCCTCATTTGTTGGGAACATGACGTTATATTGAGGAATGGAGATGGACCTTTCATATGGTGTACAGTATCTCCTCCTCATTTGTGGGGAACATGACGTTATATTGAGGAATGGAGATGGACCTTTCATATGGTGTACAGTATCTCCTCCTCATTTGTTGGGAACATGACATTATATTGAGGAATGGAGACGGACCTTTCATATGGTGTACAGTATCTCCCCCTCATTTGTTGGGAACATGACATTATATTGAGGAATGGAGACGGACCTTTCATATGGTGTACAGTATCTCCTCCTCATTTGTTGGGAACATGACGTTATATTGAGGAATGGAGATGGACCTTTCATATGGTGTACAGTATCTCCTCCTCATTTGTTGGGAACATGACGTTATATTGAGGAATGGAGATGGACCTTTCATATGGTGTACAGTATCTCCTCCTCATTTGTTGGGAACATGACGTTATATTGAGGAATGGAGATGGACCTTTCATATGGTGTACAGTATCTCCTCCTCATTTGTGGGGAACATGACGTTATATTGAGGAATGGAGATGGACCTTTCATATGGTGTACAGTATCTCCTCCTCATTTGTTGGGAACATGACATTATATTGAGGAATGGAGACGGACCTTTCATATGGTGTACAGTATCTCCCCCTCATTTGTTGGGAACATGACATTATATTGAGGAATGGAGATGGACCTTTCATATGGTGTACAGTATCTCCTCCTCATTTGTTGGGAACATGACGTTATATTGAGGAATGGAGATGGACCTTTCATATGGTGTACAGTATCTCCTCCTCATTTGTTGGGAACATGACGTTATATTGAGGAATGGAGATGGACCTTTCATATGGTGTACAGTATCTCCTCCTCATTTGTGGGGAACATGACGTTATATTGAGGAATGGAGATGGACCTTTCATATGGTGTACAGTATCTCTTCCTCATTTGTTGGGAACATGACATTATATTGAGGAATGGAGATGGACCTTCCACACAGTTTACATTATCTCCATCTTGTAAATAATTAAATACATATTTATAATGAAATAAAAATAAAAATGTGACTTTGTTCTGCAGTTAATGTTAATTACTTACTTGTGTCTATATGTAGAGAAGATCCCTCCTGTTTACTTTTCATAATCATCTCCCCCTCCTCCATAGACTGCTGATCTCCACTCACCAACCTCTCTTCTTCTTCCTCTTTAACTTCAACTTTGATGTCTTTCGGTTCTTCATCCTAAACCCCAGAGAGGATAGTACAGATTTGTAAAAAAGAACAAGAAATTATATACAAGACTTATCTTGTTTAGAATACATTGTTGGATCTACATGCTCAGTCCCACCTACCTGATGATGGTGAGGGATGGTGTCATCTTCCCGTGTGGAATCCCGAGAATACAGACGATGGGGACATCTCTCTGGTGGGTTTCCGTTACTGGATAGAATAAACATCTGTTCTTCCTCTTTCATTTCAACTTTGAGCTCTTTCAGTTCTTCAACCTAAACACCAAAAGATGAACGAACAGATTTGTAAAGAAGAACAAAAGATTACATAGAAGAAAGTCACATCATAGAGTTTAGAATAATTTAAAGGTCTACAAGCCGAGTCCCATCTACCTGGTCATGGTGAGGGATGGTGTGATCTTCCTCAATAGACTGCTGAGCTCCACCCACCAAAATCTCTTCTTTTTCCTCTTTAATCTTAACATCGATGTCTTTCATTTCTTCATCCTAAACCCCAAAGATGATAGAATACATTTGTAAAAAGAAGCAAGAAGTTACGTAGAAGAATTTACTCTTTTAGGTTTACATCCTCAGTCCCACCTACCTGATGATGGTGAGGGATGGTGTCATCTTCCTGTGTGGAATCCCGGGAATACAGAGGACGGGGACATCTCTCTGGTGGGTTCCCATTACTGGATCCATCTGTAGGAAACACACACACTGACTGAATACATTGTTTCTATGTGTTTATCAGATGATGGGGGATCTAGGTGGACCCTCCGTACTGCTCTCTCCTTTACAATAAAGTCTCCTCTTACCCGGTGATGTGAGGGGCGGCCGATTCTCCATCATGACATACACTGGGACACTGTGATGGGCGATATTCTGTGAAGACACCTGCTGGGTGCTAATGGATCACCAGATATTTAAGGTTTGGATTGACTGGAGAAGACTTATAACTTCATCTAAAGTATTTGTCTGTGTTCTGGTTGGGGAGAATTCCTTATATTTTCTGTCCAGGAGACCGATATCAAGAGGAACAGTTTGAGAGTGGAACTCAAGTCTCAAGTTGGGCTTTGAAGAGAAGTATTACCTGGAAAATAATGGATTGGAGAGGATACATGTTTACTAAACTGTACGGAACGTATGATATAGGACAGGGGTCTCCAAACTTTTCAAACAAAGGGCCAGTTTATTGTTCAGCCTTTAGGAGGGCCGGATTATGGCCAGCAGGGGTAGAAAATGTCCCGGGCCCAGCATTGGTGAGAATAAATATGGCCTCAGAGTTTGCGGTCAGTAGGATAAGGAGTAGTGCCCCTATTGGTAGGAGTAATTGTATCTCATCATTGGTATCAGTGGAAGAAATAGTGCCCCCTTGTTGGAATCAGTGGGAAGAATAGTGCCTCATATCAGTGGGAGGAATAAAGCCCTGAGGGCCAGATAAAGGCTAGCAAAGGGCCAAATCTGGCCCTCGGGCCGCAGTTTGGAGACCCCTGATATAGGATATGTAGACATGACATTGTTCTGTGCGCACAGTGACAACCAAAATAGGTCTGGGGGCATCTATGCTGTGATTGGTGCTCAGGATCACAGGACAGAGACAGTAAAATCAGTTAGGATATGGTGAGGAGTCAAAGACAACCAACAATCCTCCACTGGCATACTGCAAGGTACATAATTGCAGCATTGCTTCCATGAAAGCACAGTAGGAATGTTCATTCCTTCTGATGCTTTGATTAGAACTACCGTAATTCAGTCTTCTTCTTCCACATATCCTGATCCAGAGAAGACATTGTGTCCATTATCCCACAGTGATGACAGCCAACAACTCAGAGACAGCTTCATGGAGGATGGATAAATGTCTCTATATTTGGGATGTATCCAATACATAAAACAGAGGCTCTGGATGGAAAGTTGGATAAATGGTTCATGATGTCACTTCCATGTTTACTTTGAAGAGACTGAATCAAAGCCGTTCGCAGCTTCGTTTCAGTCTCTTTCTAGGCGCCGGAGGTGGCGCATCGTGGATCGGGTCCCCCGGTGGGACGGGAGGCCCGGTAAGAGCGGCGGAGGCGGCGGGAGGGGGGGTGATGTCCCCTCCCGCTCCTTCAGGATAACAACCGAGCAGATTTTAGCCCTGGAAAGCCAATCGCCGGCTCTAAAAAATTATACCGGGATGATGCCTGCAGCTGCGGGCATCATCCCGGTATAACCCCCGAAAGCCGAGGCCGCATATCTGCGTACGCTCGGCGGGAAAGGGTTACCAAAGGCTCTGGATGGACAGTTGGATAAATGGCTCTATATTTAGGATGTATCTGGTCTATAAACCAGAGGCTCTGAATGGCCAGTTGGATAAATGGCTCTATATTTAGGATGTATCTGGTCTATAAACCAGAGGCTCTGGATGGACAGTTGGATAAATGGCTCTATATTTAGGATGTATCTGGTCTATAAACCAGAGGCTCTGGATGGACAGTTGGATAAATGGTTCTATATTTAGCATGTATCCAGTCTATAAACCAGAGGCTCTGGATGGACAGTTGGATAAATGGTTCTATATTTAGGATGTATCCAGTCTACAAACCAGAGGCTCTGGATGGACAGTTGGATAAATGGCTCTATATTTAGGATGTATCCAGTCTATAAACCAGAGGCTCTGGATGGACAGTTGGATAAATGGTTCTATATTTAGGATGTATCCAGTCTATAAACCAGAGGCTCTGGATGGACAGTTGGATAAATGGTTCTATATTTAGGATGTATCTGGTCTATAAACCAGAGGCTCTGGATGGACAGTTGGATAAATGGTTCTATATTTAGGATGTATCTGGTCTATAAACCAGAGGCTCTGGATGGACAGTTGGATAAATGGCTCTATATGTAGGATGTATCTGGTCTATAAACCAGAGGCTCTGGATGGACAGTTGGATAAATGGTTCTATATTTAGGATGTATCCGGTCTATAAACCAGAGGCTCTGGATGGACAGTTGGATAAATGGTTCTATATTTAGGATGTATCCAGTCTACAAACCAGAGGCTCTGGATGGACAGTTGGATAAATGGCTCTATATTTAGGATGTATCCAGTCTATAAACCAGAGGCTCTGGATGGACAGTTGGATAAATGGTTCTATATTTAGGATGTATCCAGTCTATAAACCAGAGGCTCTGGATGGACAGTTGGATAAATGGTTCTATATTTAGGATGTATCTAGTCTATAAACCAGAGGCTCTGGATGGACAGTTGGATAAATGGCTCTATATTTAGGATGTATGCGGTCTATAAACCAGAGGCTCTATGTAAGCATTACAATGCTATATATATATATATGTGTGTGTGTGTATCGTCATCTGCTGGAGATAAAAGACATCACAGTGACTATGGAGGAAGAGGACGGACATGACGGGGGGTTACTGGGTATAAATATAAAATAATATATTATTACCTCCTCTGCTGCCAGTCCTAGCAATGTCTCCTCTCTACTTCCTCACGATTCCCCTCTCCCCAGGAACTTCATATTTATACCTAAAATCACTTCCTGTCACTTACTTCACTTCCTGTTTGAAATCTTGCATTACTTCCTGTCTTCACCTAGTGTTACTGAAGCTGGCTATATGAATATATGAAGCTGGTGTCTTTTGCTCAGCCTGCCCTAGATAGCACAGATGGTTGAATCTCCCCTGCCAGATATTGTATTCTCAATTCCCGCATCTGAAGGGACGCAGGTGTTGCTTAGCTCAATTTTCCACCTGGCTCCTTCGATTTGAAGGTTGTGGTGCCAACAAGGCCACCCACTGACCTAATTTCGGGCAGTTTATCGGAAACCGCTCGAAATTGGCCAGTGTATAGCCAGCTATACTGTCTGCACCTCGATGACTTCCTGTCTGTGCGTTCCACTCACAATAAGTGAGGTCACCTCTTTGTGGAGAGTATAAAAACTGCAGCCTACGTTGTTTTTCATACATTGAACACTGCGTTCTTCATTTTTTTTTGTATGTATTATGCAAGGTAACCACTTGTCGACTTGTGCCATCTTTTTAGATTTTTGTACTCGTTATACAGTATATTAGCTCCCCAAACGATTATATATTTTCTGAAAGCAGAGACCCTGGAGAAAAAAATAGGGGCAGTTGTCACATGATATTTGCACAGCTATTTATCTAACGCATATTTTCAGGAAGAAATACACTAAAACTAATTTTTATGAAAACAAAATAATACACAATTTTTTTGTAAAATATAAAAGATGAGGTTGCGTGGAGTAAATAGATACCAAACACGTCAAGTCTTAAAATTGACACTAACTGCATGGAGTTTGCATGTTTTCCCTGTGTCTGTGTGGGTTTTCTCCGGGTACTCCGGTTTCCTCCTACACTCCAAAGACATGCTGGTAGGTTAATTGGTTTCTGTCTAAATTGGTCCTAGTATGTTTATGTATGAATGTGAGTTAGGGGACCTTAGGATTGTAAGCTCCTTGAGGACAGGAACTGATGTGAATGTACCAGATATATGTAAAGTTCTGCATAAATTGTCAGCGCTATATAAAGTACTTGTAATAAAGTAAATAAACATAATTTTGGTAAAAAATGTACGCGATATACACAGTGCTGTGCGAAAAAATCTTAAGCAGTGATGTTAGCTGGTTGTGGAATGTTATCTGTATTGGTAAGTCAATGGAAAAGTGAGGTTTAAAATATACAAATCTCCGAATCACAATGAATTTCAACAAATCCGGATCCGGACGATTTATTTACTGCCTGCACTGTTCCAGTTCCTCTCAGGTGTAGCTCTGAAATGTGTAGCCATGCCCCCCTCTTGTGCATTCCACCAGTATATGACGTCACATCCGATCCAGTGCTACGTTCCACAAAGGTCCCGGCTTCCGTGTGTGAGGTGCTTTCTGGTTACCTTACTATACCTGTCCAGTGGTGGTAAATCCTGGCATGCAACACACAAATGGGCATAGCTACGCGTTTCAGAGCTACACGGCTCCTTTCTCAAGCCCGCATTTTACAGAGGTCCTGGCTTCCTTGTGTGAGGATCTTCCTGGTTACCATACTATACCCGGCTTCTTGGTTACCTTACTATACCTGTCCAGTGGTGGTAAATCAGCATCCTGGCATGCAACACACAAGGGGGCATAGCTATGCGTTTCAGAGCTACACGGCTCCTTTCTCAAGCCCGCATTTTACAGAGGTCCTGGCTTCCTTGTGTGAGGATCTTCCTGGTTACCATACTATACCCGGCTTCTTGGTTACCTTACTATACCTGTCCAGTGGTGGTAAATCAGCATCCTGGCATGCAACACACAAGGGGGTATAGCTATGCGTTTCAGAGCTACATGGCTCCTTTCTCAAGCCTGCATTTTACATAGGTCCTGGCTTCCTTGTGTGAGGATCCTCCTGGTTACCTTACTATACCCGGCTTCTTGGTTACCTTACTATACCTGTCCAGTGGTGGTAAATCAGCATCCTGGCATGCAACACACAAGGGGGCATAGCTATGCGTTTCAGAGCTACACGGCTCCGTTCTCAAGCCTGCATTTTACAGAGGTCCTGGCTTCCTTGTGTGAGGATCTTCCTGGTTACCCTACTATACCCGGCTTCTTGGTTACCTTACTATACCTGTCTAGTGGTGGTAAATCGGCATCCTGGCATGCAACACACAAGGGGACATAGCTACGCGTTTCAAAGCTACACGGCTCATTTCTCAAGCCTGCATTTTACAGAGGTCCTGGCTTCCTTGTGCGAGGATCTTCCTGGTTACCTTACTAGACCCGGCTTCCTGGTTACCTTACTATACCCAAAGACATGCTGGTAGGTTAATTGGATCTTGACCAAATTGGCCCAGTATATATGTGTACGAATGTGTGTCCCAAGCGCGTCGAGATTCTACGGGGTTAATGACCGCACCAGCCATGTAGACACTGGCTGCTAAAAGCGCCTTGAGGCGATTCAGCTCGCATTTGCAGCGCTACAAGGGGATCAGAATCTCTCTGCTCATTAGAGTCATGCGCATCGAGGCCCACAGGTAAGACTGCATTTACAAGCATTGTTTAATAATAAAGTTTAATAAGAAGTGGCAGTAATTCAGCTTTCTGGCATGGTACGCACAAGGGGGCATAGCTACACGTCTCAGAGATACACTGCTCTTTTCTCAAACCTGCATTCACAGAGGTCCCGGCTTCCTTGTGTGAAGAGCTTCCTGGTTACCTTACTATACCCAGGCTGTGGTGGTGAATCAGTTTCCCGGTACGGTACGCATAAGGGTGCATAGCTATGAGTTTTAGAGCTACACTGCTCTTTTCTTAAGCCTGCATTCACAGAGGTCCTCTCTTTCTTGTGTGAAGAGCTTCCTTGTTACCTTACTATACCCAGGATGTGGTGGTGAATCAATTTCTTGGTATGGTACGCATAAGGGGGCATAGCTATGCGTTTTAGGGCTACTGCCCGGTGCTGCCTGCACTGTCCAGTTCCTCTCAGGTGTAGCTCTGAAATGTGTAGCCATGCCCTCCTTGTGCATTCCACCAGATTATGACGTCACATCCGATCCAGTGCTACATTCCACAAAGGTCCCGGCTTCCTTGTGTGAGGTGCTTTCTGGTTACCTTATTATACCTGTCCAATGGTGGTAATCAGCTTTCTGGCATGGAACACACATGGGGGCATAGCTATGTGTTAAGGAGCTACACTGCTCCTTTCTCAAGCCTGCATTCACAGAGGTGCCCAGCTTTCTTGTGTGAGGCTCTTCTTGGTTGCCTTGCTATACCCGGCCGGCAGTGGTGATTCGACTTCCTGGCATGGTACGCACAAGCGGGCATAGCTACATCTCTCCTTCAAGCCTGCATTTCAAAGAGGTCCCAGCTTCCTTTTGTGAGGCGCTTACTGCTTACCTTACTATACCCAGCCAGCGGCGGTGATTCAGCTTCCTGGCATGCTATGCACAAAAGGCATAGCTACGCGTTTCAGACTACACTGCTCCCTTCTCAAGCCTGCTTTCACAGAGGTCCTGGCTTGCTTGTGTGAGGCTCTTCCTGGTTACCTTACTATACCTGACCAGCAGCGGTAATTTGGCTTCCTGGCATGGAACATGTAAGGGGGCATAGCAACGCGTTTCACTGCTACACTGCTCTTTTCTAAAGCCTGCATTTACAGAGGACCTTGCTTCCTTGTGTGAGGCGATTCCTGGTTACTTTATCATACCTGTCTAGGGGCGGCGATTCAGCTTCCTGGCATGGTATGCACTAAGGGGCATAGCAAAAGGTTTCAGAGCTACCTCTTATTTTTCAAGCCTGCATTCAAAGAGGTCCTGGCTTCCCTGTGTGAGGGGCTCCTTGTTACCTTACTATACCCAGCAAATGGCGGTGATTCAGCTTCCCGGCGCGGTATGCACCAAGGGGCATAGCTACGGGTTTCAGAGCTACACTGCTCCTTTCTCAAGCCCACATTTCACAGAGGTCCCAGCTTCCTTGTGTGAGGCT